>CM077466.1:28491098-29171775 GCA_039654755.1 Calcarius lapponicus | reverse complement strand
AACCAAGACATATTAGCAAGGAAATCAGACTATTTCCAATAACCTAATTCCAAAGAATGGAATTAGCTTGAAATTTGTGTGAAAAATCATTCTAATGGCTTGTTAAAAGAAAGAGATCAGTCTTCTGTGCAGTTGCCAGGTAATCTGTAAACTACAGCTAGAGGCCATGTCAACTGCAGATCAGATTTTAAATTTCAGATACAGTGCCCATTAAAACATTCATATTCAGAGTGCTAAGATCCAAAAGCATAGAAACACAAAGTCATGCACAAATACTTTATTTACACTACCTTTAACTATTCAGTGGTGTGCCCTCCACTCTTCTGTTAGGTACAAAACTATGCATCAGTTATGGAGGGACCTATAGGTAGATCTATCAGGAAAGGATAGAGGGCCTAAAATGGATGTAATTTACTCTACTTTCCTCTCGTAGGGCAATACTACAGCCTCAAAGTCCTCTTGTCCAGCTATATCTCAGCTACATTCACCCCTAAGCTGCTAGAATCATGACTAAGAGAAACAAAACTTTCAGCTCAGATGGTAGAAAGTTATTCCTTCAAACACAATGATGTCCAGTCTTGCTGCAGATGCTTAGCTCACAGGCAAAATGATCCTCAGATATTTTGAATTCACAGTCCACAGTTTATGAGGCAGTTCCTCCTCCCCCCAAAACCATACATAAATGCACAAGGTTTATAGTCTATTATCCTTGTTGTAATCGCTGTTATCATTGTTATTGCTGTTGTTATTGTTTGGGGGAGGGGTTGGTTAGGTTTTTCTTTCCAGTTCATTCTCCAGTGATTAAAACTGCAGAAGAGAAGTTATGGCCCCCGATTAAAATGTTTGCCTTATTCTTACGACTTCTCTAAACACTCAAAGGGTGTGTGACAATACTGCTGCCAAAGTAGAGCAAGGTCCTATCCCAAGATATTACAGTAATAAGACTATGCTGAACTGGTTTTTTCATTCTCTCTTTTTTTACATCTGTAAGAAGTACTGCCCTGTATTTTAAATTTTCAGTATTAGAAAACACTACCCCAGCTACAAAGCATATGGCTGTGAAGATACTAGCATTTCAGTATTAATCCAGGATTCAAAAGTAATTTCAAAATTATAATTAGGCCTTTGAAGAGTATCCAATTAGTGTGGGAAAAGTACTTTGAACAAATGTGGAGCTCTTTGTCTAAATGGAATTAATACAACACCATTGAAAGTCTCAAATTTTGAAGCTTTGCTACCTATTTTTCTAAATATTTTATGTTGTCAGCATCATCTTCACCAATTACTGGCTTGTGGCTACCTCAGACTACCTGAGGAGTAGAAGGAAATACACCTAATTAGTTGACTGACAGTGGCATATAATCAGGAGATGACATTTGCCACATGGGAGATAGGAAGGACATCTTAATATTGAATACTGTCTAAGTAAGGAGGATTCTTTAAAATGGACATTAAATGGCTTGCTCCACTATCCTTAGGATAGTCCCACATACAACCATAATCTTGTTGCAGTCAAAGAGCAGACTCCAAAGTTTGTTAGAGCTGGGAAGGTAAAATAAAGTCTATGAAGAGCAGGTTATATTCTTTAAGGCAATACAAGCAAGAGCCAAAATTAGTGTTTTACAAATGGCAGGTTCAGGTCCTGACCAAGACTTTTCAAACATGACAAGTTTGTGACTGTCTTGGTTCTGCTGGTGAACCATTACTTAAAAGTGTAATATTAATGTAGGTAGTGGGACAATTCATAGATTTACTACTATCAATTACATAGATTTACTGTAAATCATAGTAATTTACTCACTATGAACTAAATGCCCTTTAGTGAGTTAAGACTATCGACAAAGTAGCAATATCCTGCTCTAGAAATACAATGATTATATCAGCTATGAAAACTCTTATCAAAGCAGTTTTTGCAGTATTATTTCTTCTCTCCTATAATCCACACCATTCCAAAAGCACAGTAAGTTTGCCTTTCAAAGGTCCAACTTTCAAGGTTGTATTTTGACACTCAACAGATACTGAGTTATCCAGCAGTTATTTGGCCAGTCAAGTTAGGATATTACAAGGCATTTTACACAGGAAAGGTTTTTTCCATTCTTCATTCAGTCAGTTTGGACAGAAATTCACAATAATCTAGAAATGCATTCTCCCTGCTTCATAAGAAGTACTGGACATGGATAAAAACACAAGTCCCTTTTTAAGAGATCATCTGTGAACAGACACAGAAATGACACATATCAAAACTATACATGATTTCTGATTAGTGTCAATGCAGTCTGAGACAAAGTTTCAAACACTTCAAATAATTTCAGGCTCCTCTTTAATAAACTATGTGGTCTCTGTTTATTTGTCACTGACATTTCTTTACACACATATGCAGTGGCCCACCTTCAAGCACACCTAACCATAGGGTTGTAATGCTGCTCCTCAGAATGTTTTCTGAAGCTGTAGCTCCACACCGCCCATTTATTAATAGTGCCTACTGTTTGTATAACTTTTACAATTACATTTATTCTGGACATGGATGTCTCTAAATGAAAACACTTGTTTCAAGGTAAGGTGCTGGCATTGAGTTTTGTGACTGAATTTCTTCTCATTTGTCCAGTTTCTCACATAATTAAACCTCCCAGCACTGAGTTTGAAAATTAACAGGAGTTCTTTCCAGTTGCACTTAATTAAATGCAGAAAAGAAGGCACTGATGACACAAGTTCCATGGCTTTCCAAGAAGGTATCCTGTGACCACAGGATGAGCAAAAGTGGATTGGAAATGGTTTAAGATAATTCTGAGGAGCAAACCAGCCCTAACTGATCCACGGTCAGGACAGCAAAACTGTAACTCACTTTCCACCTCTCCAAATCTGTTCCTATCTGCACTGAATGATACTTGGCTAGTCAAGCTCAATTGAACAGAATAAACCCTATGATTTTAATTTCCACATCAGGCAATGCTTCACAAGAGCAAAGGTAACCTTCTCAACCACTATAAAAACAAATTTGAGTTTATGTTCAGAACTAGATTTACACAATGAGGATTTCGGCTAAGAAATCATTAGACTACTGCATAACACTGAGAGAAGAAAGAATAGATCTGAGTAGTAGTTCCACTGACTTAAATAAAACTGAGACACAAGAGCAATATCTCATAAAAGCAGAGTTGTAGACATTGCATTCTTACCCTCACACCGCTGTTGCCAGTAGTGCCTACTGTGCTGCTTTGCACTGTGATCAAGTTACTTTTTTTCATAGTACCTTGTACATGGCTATGTTTTGGATTTGTTCTGAAAATAGTCTTGAGAACACCAGGTTATTTTTGTTATTGCTGAGTAGGGCTTACATCAAGCTAAGGCCTCTTCTGCTGCTCACCCCACCCCTCCAGCGAGGAGGCTACAGGTGCACAAGTAGCTGTGAGGGGACACAGCTGGGATCCCAGCTGACCAAAGGGATGTCCCAGACCATATGGCATCGTGCTCAGCATATAAAACTGGCAGAAGTATGAGGAAGCTGGGGTGTTTGGAGTGATGGTGTTTGGCTTCCAAGGGTAGGGCTGTATGTGATGGAGCCCTGCTCTCCTGGATGTGGCTGAACACCTGCCTGCCCATGGGAAGCAGTGAAAAAATTCCTCATTGTGCGTGTGGCTTGTGTTTTCCCTATTAAACTGTCTTTACCTCTACTTTTCTCACTTTTATCATTTGAGTTCTCTCCCCCATCCCACTAGGACATAGAAAGTGGCTGTGTGATGCTGAGTTGCTGGCTGGGGTTAAACCACACTACCCACATAAAGAAAACAGCATTTATTTATAGGGAAACTATAGTAACAAACTGCCTTTAACAAAGGATATTGATCACAGAGATGGGGGGCCATTATCTCCTATTGGGATCTTCTGGAAGTTTAATGTCTCAAACCAGCAAAATGAGTCATGACAATGAGGACATACTCATGTTGTTTGTTTCCATAAGGAGCATAACTCAATCTTCTCTATAGGAAATGCGCATGTAGCCACCATTTGTGCCCTTGAAAAATGCTGGTTTTCATGTAGATAGAAGCCAGAGAATTTGAAATTCAAAATAACCAGAAATAAGCACAACAGGCATGATGGGGAATAAAAAAGGACAAGAGATTATGTTAGGAGGAATATACTTTTTTTTAGAGGTGATGCCTTGTTAAGTGAGTATATCATATCATATATCTTATTGGGTTTTTTTTTTTAATGGGGTGTCACTTCCCTTTGGGTTTTAATTGCCAAGAGCAAGAAGATAGAGCCAGATTATATATTACTTGTAATAATATTGGCAAAGGCAATAAGTTGTAATAAGAATGAGAGCAAGCATAAAAGACAATGTGTAAGAATATGGAGAAGTGTGAAACAGCATTGGGAAATATATGCAACAGCCAAACAGACAAATACATTAGAAAGACACTGTTGAAATTACTACTTAAAAAAAAAAAAAAAAAAAAAACACAACACTGGATGCCCTTGAGTACAGGATACATCCTTCAGCAACAAATTCCCACCTTCAACAGTAAAAAGCAGTGATACACCTTCCTGATCATAAACACCACAGATTTTCTGCATCCAATGCAATTTTAAGGCTTAAATACTATTCCCACTGAAGTTAACAGGAATCTGTAACATTTATCACCTTGTTAATGTCTAGCACTGCCAATCACAATTAGCCCTTAAAGAAAAGAATTTCTTCAATATAATGTGTTTAGCCACTGTAAGTACTCCAGTTATTCTCACAAGAGGAAAAGTGGCTGCTATTTCCTATTTCCCCATTAGCTTTTCTCACAAAATCCCAATCCCAGAATATCCAATGCCTAAAAGACAAAAAAAAAAAAAAAAAAAAAAAATAAAAAGAAAAAGAGAGTAAAAACTGAAGTTCAGCTAACAAAAAAACCTCTATAAAATATTCAGCAGAATTTCTGAGGCAGGAAATACAGCACATCACAGTTAAGACAGTGTGGAGCAGATGAAAGATACTCAGGGTTTAGACGCACGCAGTAACTCAACTGATAGAAGAGCAGTATTTCCAAGGCTCCGGTGTGTCACATACATCATCTAACAATATTCCCCTTCACACTTGTTCAAACATTATTCAGAGCCTGACAGCCTTTCAGGCCACTCTCTGCTGATTTCACTCATTCCTCACATGTCATGCTGCTGCAGCTTTTCACACAGCAAGCCGACAATCCCACAGCAAGGCAATGATCCAGTGTTTCCTCTCATGTTAAGGTTAATACACAGGCAATATAGTTTAAAACATTCGTGCAAGCTCATGGCACTCTCATAACAACTCATTTAGATCCTTTGCTGTAAAACATTTCACACTGTGATTTGAATAGTAATGAAACCAAACACATCTGTAAAATACTTTGTAAGTACTTCTGTTAAGTTAGATGCTGTAAACATTGTACAGGATACAGTGGTATGAATGTCTCTTTTTGCTGATAGTTGAAAAAAATATTTGCCTATTTATATAGAAATGTAAATATGCAAATAAGAGAGCCTTATAAATGTTGTCAAATAATACAAGAATGAAAATTAAACACACATCTTTCAGCAGTCCATAGTTACATACACACCAGTTATACTCATATCCTGTCTGTAAAATGATGAATGATAAATAACCTAAAAACAATTACACCTTAAACACAATTGTCCAAAAAAATATCACTGTCCAGAAATTAGTAAACTGGATCCAAACATTCAGGAGGAGTTGGCTCACCCGAACATCATTTGTCCCCAGAGCTTATTAAATTGTCATGTAATATTTTGTTTTCCGCACATTATTTTTCATACCAATATCCTAGGTGGTGAGATACAGGTGAGGTTTCAAATGAAAAATCTAAGGTGGAGGTACCTCAGCAGAAGTGTCTATGAAATAAATAGGTACCTTCAGAAAGACAAACAAGAAACCTACTATAGTATGCTTCCATCTGGTTCCTATCTAGAAAACTGTCTAGTTCCCTATCATTTAACCCAAATAACAGATGTCTAGTTAAAAGAGTAGAGAGGATGGTAACAAATTATCACAGGGCTAATCTACATCATTTTATCCTCAGCATAAAGTAGCTGAAAAGTCCATCCCTAGAAGCTCAGTTGCCATAAAGGGGCAATTCCTTTAAGCATTGTGGCAGAGATGATTTCTTCTTGTGTACATCCATTGTACCTTGAACTCTTCCCTTACCACCAAGTTCTGCTCATAAATCCTGTCTGAAGAGACAACACAGTACTTTAGAAGGCCTGTTCTCTATCTATCTAGGAATCCATCAGCTTTGGAGAAGTTGGTTGCATATTTAACATAAAGTGGCTAATTAATCACTGGCATGGCTGTATCAATGAAACTTTTTCAGTTTGTTTTCTGTTTATAAAGTTTGCCATTTCTTTGTGTCATCCCCAACAAAAAGGAATTGATATCATTCACTCTTCAAAAAATATAAGAGGAAACAGAAAACCTCGCTTGGAGAAAAGCACCGAGGACAAAAACAATGAACAGTTAACAGGAAACCAAGGATGAGAGTGCCAAAATCTTGTCAGGATGCTAACATCCCAAACAACTGAGCCTAATACTCTACTCACAACTTTAACAGCTCTCTGATACAAAACAAAAAAATATTTTTCATGGAAATGATGTGTAAAAGAGGAGATGTATAATGTATGAGACAAAAGCAAATTATCTCCCTTCCCTAAGGGAATAGCTTTTGTCTCAGATGTAGGTCATGCCAGCATTCATATTTTTAGTATTCTTTATATGCCCATTCAAGCATTATAGATTATCATGTCAAAATGGTACACTGGGATTTTTTTATTGCAATTAATATCCCTTGTAAGGACCTTTGTGGAATGAACTCAAATATCACCAAAAGCAATTAAAATCTACTGGAGACATAAAATGAAATGTTAGGCTAGCTAAAGGGAAAAGTGGTGCAACATATTTTTCTAGGATATGAGAAACAGAACAGAAAATTAATAGAAAGTATACTAGCAAGGCATGAACTTCAGAGACCATGAAAACAACAGATAGGATAATAAAAATTGTTCACTGGTGAGAACAAATATATATGAAGCAACCAGAGGCAAATCCCAAGCTTCTATTCTGGTTTATGTTAGGATTATTTTTAAAAATTTAATATGAATAAAGTGAAATTAAAGGGCAGAAAAAGAATAATCAGGATTTCAATTAAGTAGAAATGAATCTTTACTCCAGTTTGAGACATCTTGGGAAAGTATACTTTGATACCTATGATGCACAAGTCTATAACTTTTTTTTTAATGCTTGAAATGGTTTTAGTGCTTGAAATTCCACTGGTTATTATTCTGCATTCTGTTTTAATCCAAATAACATGAACTGTTTTGGAAAACACATAATAAGCAAAGATGTGGTTAGTTTAGTCTCACAGGTTCATGCAGCTTAATTTACATTTCAAACCCAGAAAAAAAGACTTTACCTGAAATGTAAATTATTGCAATTATGTAATCAGCATAGATTTTTTAAACTCCAACTTCAAAATAGATATGCATGATAGACAGTGTTCTAGGGACTGTTAAAATTGTAGTTACTGTCAGAAACCAGCCATCTGGTAATTTCTCAAAAAATTATGATTTCCCAGCCTTTCCATATTATATTGTCCAACAATATTTCTTCTGCATTTTTCATTACAGTTACTTTCTACAATTACTACATTTCAGTGACAAGTGTAGGCCCCAGCTTCCTAAAGCTTCAGACACCCAGAACCCTTTTTTCTGTAGGCTTTAGCAGGAATCAAGTCCCTAAACCTCATTGTAGGTTGAGAATTTCAGAAAGCTGTATCTAGCATATATATATGTGTATATATATGTATATATATGCTGTATCTAGCATATATATAACTGAATGTTCATATACAATGCACATTCTAGCTAATAAGCAAGCAGCAAGACCTAAGGAAGAGATTATGCACTCAAGTACACCTGCAGCCTTCACTGTGACATTTTGTAACTCTTCAAATGTGGACTTCACTTAGTAATACAATTAATTTAATGCAGTTGTTCTTTAATACAAAAAATTATCCTTGATATTTTTAAGAATATAAATTTTTGCTCTATAGTAGGCATGAGATTGAATCTCTGATTAAAAATGCAAAATTTATCTAACCCTAGATTATCAAGTGCCATACAAAGAATCCACAAAGATAATAAAACACCAGTTCTTTATTGTATCAGTTCATTAGGATACTCTTGAACAGTAACATTTGCTAAATGCCACTCTTGGGCCACTCTCTAGTGAAGACAAGTTTCATAACACCACTTGGTTATCATCAATGCCCTTTCACCCGGTCTCATTTTTAAAAGTGCTTTGATACCTCTTGCTCATTTTTGGATTTCAGCAGACTACAATCAGTTTCTACCTATACGATTACCAGTAAGTCAGATATTTTCCACAGAAAATTATATTTTTCCATGAAGAAAACCATGCACAGCTACTCTTTATATAGTACTAAATGTATTTTGTACCACATCTAGTAGATTGATGAATTAGCTGTAAATCTCTCATCTCCCTCTCCTCTAATGTCAGTATTCTATGACACTGTTTATTTTAAACGGGTAAAGTCCATACTGTCCATACTTTCTTTACAAATGCATGGGACTTCGTGCAGAAAAAAAGTGATATTCACATGAGGAAGGCTGTAACAGACAGCATTATATACAAGCAAGCAAAGTATAGCAAAGTACAAAAACACACTGCAGGTAACATCACAAATAATAGAAGTGCTAAACACCTTTCATTTTTAATCTAGGTACAACAGTTCCACCTAATACATTTTATTCTGACTGTGTGATAGTACAAACAAAAGGACAGTTATGTGGTTGAAGAATTTAATTAAAGCAGGAAATAAAGTTAGTTTTGTGCTCAGCTTTATCATTTTCTGTGTGCTAAGACCATTCTGCAGTTTCATTTGACTTCAAAGCAAATTAGGTGTGCTCAGAAGCTCTAAAAATTCATCTAATTGAGGCACTTAGATAGGGGTTTAGAACAAATGCTGTACCCCAAAACCTGCTTTGAGAGTTCCATTCTCATAAGTGCTTTCCACTGAAATTTATTACATATGTTATATAATCTGTGTTTTGATATCATAAACAAATTCTGTAGGCAGAATGTTTAAAGAATATCCACAGACATCTTTGTAGCAGAGCTCTGGAATGTAAGGATAAAAAAAAAACCTCTCCTGGAAGTATGGCTTAAATCCATACAAAGCAAAGAGCATTCATCTCACTGTCAGGGCCTTTTTTGTTCTGGCTTTCCCCTAAAAGGTGCACTTCCACCATTCACTGAGAATGAAATAAACACTAACATACTAAAGAATAATAAAGCCAACTTTTAAAATTATTTGCATCACTGTCATACATCAACCAATTGGATATTATATGTTAATCCCAAGATAAAAGAGTGAATGAATGTACAAATGGGTACACAGTTCCTGATAAACCTTTTTTCCTTTAATCAATATTGTCACTAAATTTTAAAATCTTAATCAGATATTCAATCCCAGTTCCAATAATTACATAAAAATCACCCATTTAAATCTGAAATAATATAAAGCTATTGCAGGATTATTTTTTAAAAAGCAATTTTTCTGACTGTTCCCCTTATGTTAAAACTAACTGTATGACCAGAATGAGCATTGATTTGCACTTCTGAGATCAAAAGAATTCTTTTGATGGTCTCATATTTATAGTGGTGTAGCTGAGACTTGAATCTGTCCCTCTGTTTACATGTTGAAAGACAGCCATAGGAGCAAGTGATCAGAAAGCATGATTATATATTCCTGAAAAACAGCCAGCTGTCAGTATTCTTGGTGCCAGTGTATGCAAGAATCTGCAGCCAGGGTTTCACAAGACACAGTGCCAGCAATACAGAAAAACTGATTAACAAATAACAGTATAGTCAATGTCATATATTTGGAGAGAGCAAAAAATAGAAGAGTATGTATTTCAGCAAGGATTCAGGCATAAAGAGCTGGCACATCTCCAGTCTGAGTATCACAATGAAACTTTCATTTCCATGAAAGCGACAGATTTTTAATTATTTTTAACACTAACAAAGAACAATAAAAGATTTGTCCAAAATATTTAAATAGGAGCATGTATAAGAATGCACACAAATCCCTTAGGCCTCCACCCTTTAAAAATGGCTGCTTCTTCTTGACAATCCAGGAAATCTAGCAAATACAGGATACAAGCACAAGAGGTTTACACCACCAGACCTCAGCAGCAAGCACAGTACTACAAGGAGGCTTTAATGCCATCCTAGAAGGAAATCTAGCCAAAATTGCAATTTTTAGATCCATACATGCTGCTCAAAACCTGTATCAGGACATCAGGAGACACTGAATTTACAGGGCTTCATGAAGAATGGTATAGCTTCTCTGGCAAGCGAGCCATCTGCATTAGCTGTTCCTCCCTTGTGTAAGCATGTTAGCATATCAACATCAGCTTGAGTTTAAAGATGCAGTAGAGACAGAAGAAATATGAGGTGTAGTAGAGAAAATCTATTACTTTGCCTCTATAAAAATTATATTCTAAATAGGAATCAAAACAAAACTGAATCTCCTTATCCAAAATACTCATTCTTTCCTTGCTATCCCTTTCTCTAATAAGTGAAAAAAATATTCATGAAAATAAAATCTATGTTAGAATTAACATCAAAATCTACAAATTGATTTTTGTTCTTACTGGTAACATAAGCAAGAATTGTGTGTGATACAATCATATTCATTTATTATTAAACAGTACCTAGAACATCCCCAAATATTTCAGTGAGCATGGCACCACACCCATTAGAAAACAGGACTCTTTAAAACACAAAAGAACATACAAATAGTAGCAACTAATTTCAGGTAATTACCTAGGCTTCACACTAGTGCTTTGAGTGTTGAACTCAACACTCAAAAATCCATTGAGTGGAACAGATGGGAGAAAAGCAGGGACATCATTTTCATTGCTTTTGAAATTAATAGGTCAGAAGTTTTAGGAAGGCAGAACATTCTAAACAGTGCAATAAATTCTCTCCTTCAGGATTTCACAACCTCATGAGAAGTAAGTTTGGGTTATATTGCTTGAGGACTGGCTGCATTATTACTAATGAATCATGATGATACTTGCTGAAGACAAAATGTGCGCAATACTCCATTTGTGTGAGAGGTAAACAATTGGGGACAGAGCATTCAAAAGAACTTCCTCTTGCTCTTCTGAAGCATGCTAATTTCAGTATTTCAATCTTGGCAACTGTTTCCTACTTTGGGGCCAAAAAGTGATCCTCTCCAACCCTTTACTGCCTGTTGTTTAGTAATAAACACCTGTTTGTGTTTACCATTAAAACGTCTTTGAATCACAATTAAATCCAGATTTGAGCAGGAGATGAGTGGCAAAGTTCAGACTCCCAAGATTTTGTTTTTCTTCTCTCCTGGTAGAGGATATTCTAATTTCAGTTTTTCAGATCATATGAATGTGGAAAGCTCACATGGAAAGCTCAAACCTGAATAATGACTAAATTGCATTAGGTTGAAAATCCAAGAAATCCATGTTACGTGACTTTTAAGAAGTTGATATTAGTGCAATACATTTATGAATCTGCTTTATTTGTTTTATCATAGTTTTTGCTAACAAGGCTTATTGTTAAATCTTTAATGTAGGAGATGGTGGAGGAAAAGGTACACAAAATTGTGGGTAATCTAGCACAATGGTATTTTTCTTTCCTCACAATGAAGCACTGTTCTCTTTCTTCTATGGCCTGTAAATCCAGTCTAATACTAAACACTGCAATGTCTCAAAGTCCATTATATAATATTCCTAAGGCATCAAAATAGTAACAATTTTGTTTAAAAAGACATTTGAATAAAATTTAATTTTAAAAGGCTCCTTGCCTCCTTCCATTTTCCTCCTTTCTGATGGGTAAAAGGAGTTAAAAGTTAACTAGCTAGCAAAGTTGGATTTCAGTAATTACAGGTAGCAATTTTACTCTATTGCTTTTCTAAATACAAAGGTAAAACAAATTGAGTTAAACAATTCTTTTATAACTAATTCTTATGTCTTCCATATTGTTCTAACCAATGCTTCCAAATTCTGTCACACTATAAAACAGAGACAACCTTAACACATTGAAAGAGACTTAGTTTCAGTTTAGTGCTTGGTATAGTAATTAAGTAATGCTATATTCATTCCTCTTAAACCTGTAATGAAGTACATATTAAAGAGAGCAAAGAAAAGGTATACTGCCAAAAGCCTTTGCTATATTGGGAGTGTATTTTAGAAACAAAAGGAAAATAGTTTATTGGTAATGAATCCCCTCAAATTATTCTATCAATAAATCTACATTCTCTTTTTCTTTGAGGCTGAGAACTTACACTGGAACTTGATGGACTGAATGAGACCTTGTACTTAGGATGCCTGAAAAGCACAGGTTCACTGCTCACAGCACTGATTTGCAAAGCCTGCTCTCGCTGCAGGACCTAGAGAGAGCAGAGGGAGCAGAAATGCAAACAGAAACAAAAAGGAGAGAAGCACAAAAGGAATCTCCATGACAGCATGAAGAGGCACAGCCAAGCAGGATCAGTTTTAAAGATAAGGAAAAAGGCTGAATAATTAACACAGTACAATTTTCCTGGGACCTGGAACATAATGCAAGTCTCATCACAAGTTTTCATCACTCTCAGAGCAAATACTTTTGAAATCCCAAGGAAAGAATGTGTCTATTACTCTTACTTTCAAGAGCCTGATCCAAAAAGAATAATTATATTGCTAGTCCATGAAGGTGCTGAATCCACTTCTCTCATCCTGATGTGCTACTTGGTTCTACACACCACTGTCACAGGGTTCTCATAGCTTGGTTTTAGATCACAGAGACAAGGACAAAACACAAGTCTCAGAAGCTGACGTGCAACAATAATGATTTCCAAGGCAATCTAAATTCAGTCTCAAGTCAGTACTTCTTATAAATGGTCCTTAATTACAACAACACAAACTATTTTCATTGCACCTTTATCTCAATTAGAGATTTCTTCAATATATGTACAATGGCATATCCTACTACCTCTAAAAATACAGTGCTTGCATTTCTCTTGAATAGATGGAACAGTACTTTCTATGTACTGTCATTCACACAAGTTGCTACTCTCTTTAATAAAGAGAAAAGTGATTAAAAAAGCATGGACTACAATAAAAGAGTGTCCTAATGCCCAATTCTTGTTCAAGTGGCTTTAAAAGAAGCATACACTTGCTATTATTTCCAGGCCTCACAGTAGCAGAGTGGTTTTATTTTATTTACTCTCTCCCTGCACCAATAATGTAGATATTATAAGAGATTTAATGCATAATTCCTGTGCTTTTGGCATATTTCTCCTATATGCTTCAAATTCTACTGAGCATTTCCAGCATAATACCACAACACTAAATTTAATTATGCTGGAAACTATTTTTTGCCTTTTTATTTAAATCCATTAGGGTGCTTATAATAGGATATTGTATTGGATTCTATTTATTTTTAAACTGCAAACATGAAATAAGTATGAATGTCACAGAATAAATGTATCCTTATAAACCTGTAAAAATTGGAACAATTACTGAAATAGCATATATCTGTTTTACTAGAGCCTATGCTAATTTATGTTTCTCTTATTTCCCACTGGAAATTACCTAGTGCAGACAATTAAGACAAACCACAGTACTACCATACTCTTTCTGTTAAAATATTATCTCAGCAACTCATTCAAACTATATTAATAGAAACATTTTGAAAATAAGGAGAAATAACAGCCTTGAAAGTGCTGCTATATTATTTGAATATCACAGAAAACACCTAAAAATGCTACCTGATCTAGCCTGGTAATCATAGTGAGATCTGTAACAGCAGCCCTTAAATTTCTCTGTTGCATGTGTTGTATAAATAATTGCTTTCAAATCAGTGTACATCTACAGACTGCTGGATCTGGCAATAACTATTACAGATTTACCTACATTTCAGGGCACAAATGTACCATCCCCTGAGCATTCTAGATAGCAAGAGCACTTTTCACAAGTGCTTTAAGATGGCAAAACTCAGACTTAACTTCAGGTTATTAATTGTACAAAAGATGTTGTACTGGGACATAACAAAGATAATACTTTGGAGGATTACTGCTAGTCTAGTCAGATTTTCAAGAGCTGGTCTTCAGGCAATTAAGGCTAAGACTGCAAATATAACAATGTACATCGTACACTTACAGAGCCTGTTTATTCTCAGTTTAAAGAAAAGGTGACTCAGCTATCAGTTCAATATGTGAGCAGTGATAAAAGTAAAATTATGCTTTTCTTTACCCCCCTGAAAGGCCTTGGGGAAGATCATTATTGCATCTACAACCCTTCTTCTTTCCACTCTTCATTAGCACTGATCCAGCTCTAGAACTAGAGCAGCAATCTGAACTGTCACTCAAATCACACAGGTTATAATCAGGTCACCTTGTCTACACAGGGAAAGCAGCGAGTTCATCCTCTAGAGAGACCACTCATTCATCAACTTTGCCAGTTAATGAATGGATTAACACTGGCAGCAAAAATGAAGGCTTTTTTTTTTTTTTTTTGCAATTGGTTATTGTTCAGATAAAAAATGCAATCTTAAACATACAGTGACAGTCCAAAATTATTCGCTCTCCCTGAGCATACAAGGAAGAGAAGTACTAATATAAATTGCTTCTCAATAACAGTATCAAGAGGCAACAGAATAATTATATGGAGTAAAAAAGAAGGCTGATCTACCATAATACAAGATTAAAACAAAAATGGTAAGACAGACGAAGCACTGAAGAAAGTCCTTCTTCACAGACTTCACAAAGAAACAACTGTCAACTATGTAAAATTATACCAAAATGCTAGTACTGGCTAAAGGCATCAAAGACAACTATTATGTTGTTTTTATATGTGTCAGAATTTCTTCACATGTTGGTTAGGAAGGCTGCATGACCTTGACACTAGAACAAAAGACATTGTGAAATCTGCAGACTCACACTGAAAAGCCTGCCTTAGAGAAATGTCACTCACAGAACCTGCACTGCTCTTATAAAGACTGATGAATTTCAGCTGTTAAGGTCCTATTTGAAACATAGCAATCTTGAAACAGTGATTAAATATGGAGGTCTTTCTCCTTAGCTACTCATGTTAGCACTGTAGAAAAATGTTGTAAAAGAAATGTTTTATCTTGCTTCTGAAAATTAACATTACAATTAAATTATCAAGAAAAAGGACACTGCAGCTTCAGGAGGCTTACTCCAAAAAGATCTCAAGCAATCTATAGACATGGATTAAGTTAGCCTGGAATAAACTGCAAATATATTTCTGACTTACATGAGGAAAACTGGACAATCAGAAAAATCAACTGGAAGGACATCCTTTATTCTATTAGGTAGCTAAATCATGCCCAATTATCGGTATGCAAGAAAATAAAAACGTATGTGCCATAGGAGTGGAGTAAGCACACAAAACTTAAAAGATTTCTAGTACCAGTAGGAATGCTCCCTTTCACTGCAAAGATCCTTCATGCTCCTTCAAAAAGTCCAGTGAGCGCTGAGGAAACCACAGAATAAACTCTGATGAAGGTTCTGTATGGAGAGAGGGCTGCTTTCAGAGCTCAAAATGATACAAAAATATTGATCTCTCAATATCTGAACTCATAATGTGGTGTTAAAATGCAAGTCATAATTTATGTATATAGCTCGGGATTGCTATACTGGTATCCTGTGTTTATTGATAACTGGGTATGGAACTGTCAGGAGATATTTCTATCAGGTAAACATCACTAGATAATTTATTCCAGCCTAGTACCATGAACCTGCAGTTACACTTACTGGGCAGACCTGACAGAAACTTGAGCTAAGCTACTGTTATATCACAGTTAGAACTTTTATTGTCTCTCCTTCCAGGTGTTACAGAAAACAGATTGGAGGAATGCTTAGGCAGTGTAGTTGACATTTGCCCTAAAGTTTTTAAGAAATAGCAAATCATAGCACTCTCATATCTCACCTATGATATTCAGATATCATATTCATATCTCTAAATCTGAATAACTCTATTACTACTGACTGAAAACTTTATTTTATCAATTGTTAGATTTCTCACAATTTTTTACTTATCGATTAATTAATCTATTGGGACAAATTCTAATTAAAATTAAAGAGAATATTTCCACTGAGATGGGAGACTGGCTAAAGCCAGTAAAGGCCAGATTTCCAAATTCTGGGAAAAAATTCACTGAATTACTTGTAAAATGGTAGTTGTGCTGCTAAAATGTAAAACTTTTTTTTTTTGATTCTTCAGGAAAAGGAACCACAAACTAAAGCTTTTAATTCAATTTAGCAATTTCCTCAGTATTCTTATCAAGTGTATGAGACTGTTATGGGCTGGCTAAATATAATTCCAGAATTTTAGACCCAGAACACTCAATCTCATATTCAGCTTGGTCTTTCTTCTGTAAAGAAGCCTAAAAAGGAAGTACAAAGGAGACAGGTGTGACAGTGGGTTGTGCTACACTCCCAGTATTTCTTATACTCTGAAGAGGAATCTAAAGCATTAAGTCTTGTGTTTGAGCTTTGATATAAAGTTCAATGAAATCATAATTTTAAAATTATCCTGGTCTGAACAAATGATGTTTGTCAAGCCAGCCAAATCTGTCTCCATGTCAAAGATTTTGAGTATAACAGAATAGCTCAGAAATGGCTTTAGATTGTTGAGGGAAAAGCTGGAAGAAGAGCTTGTGGTTGAGCACTATCACTGAAACAATTAGTGAGCATTTCCAAAGACAGGTACAAACAGTTGCTCTCACTCCACTTGAATGGAGGTTCTCTTCATCCAGGCACTGAGCTGATGCAGTTCAAAAGCTACTTATTGATGTTAACAAGACATTTGGCCTAAACTAGCATATCCTACACACAACAAGGCCCACTGCCACGTTAAAATGACTCACAGCAGATGAGCTCAATAAACTCACTCCCACCTGCTGGTTCCACGGAGTTGCTGTGGCAAAAACACACTCAAAAGGCAGACAGAGGAATGTAACAGATGATTATCTGTTTTTAATAATAATTGAATTAAAAGTCCCCAGTAAATTGCAACAAAAAGATAAAACATATTTAAATCAACCCAGTTTCAGAAACTCTTTTGATAGTGAATAGCAAAAAAAAGTTGGCAGAATAGTAATTATCTACATTATTATAATTAAAGGGAGAGAGAGTCTTCATCTGCATGCTAAAGAAAACTTGAGCAAATAAAGCAGAGCTGAGTCATAAGTGGGTTACTGACAAATTAAAACTGCTAAAATATACTTGCTGGAAAACAGGGAAGGGATTAAAAAACAAGCTCCTGTGGAAAATCTGCTATCTTATTCCTGAGAAGCAGAACGAATTTTAAAGAAGGACTTTCAAATAAGAAGCAAATTGGCAACTTCCTAAGAAAGAACTGGATAAGCTCTAAGCAGCTTGGTTTATCAAATGGAAATTTGCTTTCAAAAGGGGTATGCTGAGACAGAAATAAAGAAAATAGAGAAGTTTGCCCAGGAGTGAGCCTTCAGTTTATTTGTAGGGAAAACACTGATCAAAGCTTGCCAAAACTGGAGAGTATTTAAGGTCTTGTTAACAAAACTGACAAAAATCAAACTTCATTTTCAGCTACTAATAGCAGCACAAGAGCTACAACAATCAATATTTAATCTGAAAGAAGAATAACTCTTTCAAGGAAGTTGATTTTAATTTGATATTTCATCTTGTTCTTGTCAATTTAAAAAAAAAAAAAAGTAGCCTACATTGATTCCTGACATGATTACAAAATGTCAACATACAGTGATAGAGACCTACTCAGAAGGAGCTTGGGCTTTAAATGCAATCTGATTTGAGCAGTTACCCACCACTGTCAGTGTAAAGATGAAGGAAAAATTCTCAGCTGGGGAAGGGGATAGTACATACTGTGGCAACGTACATACAGTTTGATGCAATCACCGCATGAGACACAGGCCAGTGACATTATCTGAAGGGGTGTTGTCAGGGGAATCATAAGATAGCACAGAGAAAACTACATGCACTACTTCTAATTTAGCAGGACTGCTCTCCTTACTCCATCAAGGGTCCATGGAACAGCTAAGGTATATTTCAGTGGCACCTGAAAAGGGAACTACTGCATAGCACATATTTCTACAGTTCCCATCTTACAGAACACTGGTCTCCAAGTGTCTTGGAGCCAATGTCACAGGAACAACAAATAACTGACATTCTCTGAAAAATTCAAAGAGTTACTACAAACAGGAGATTTTTTTAAGCTGTTTTTGAAGTCACATCATTTTCCTCTGTTTCAATTACACTTAGGTGATGACATTTTTACTGTTCCTGTGGTATTGCATGGAAAATTGAGAATACTTGACTAATACCTGAACTTTTCTTCAGGATTAAGATTGTACAGAAGTATTCTTCCTACTCTCTCTGCTAAAATATCTAGCATCTGTTTTGTGCAAACAGAGAAAAATTTCTTTAAGAAATAGTTCAATGAAACTCTATGAATGTTTTCTTGACAGCCTCTGCAGTCACTCTGCACATTTCCTGCTGGAGCTCTTCCACTTTATAGAATTTAATTCAATGCTCTTTTGACCAAAATGAAGGAGATTGACTATAATGACATAAGAAACAAGAGTAGTAACTTCTAGACATATATAATTTATATGTACTGGACTAGTTCCAACCAGACAGTTAGAAAGAATCTACCTAGAATAAAAAAACAAGATCCTGCTTATTGGACATTTGCTTGAATTGTTGAAAGTTGATGTTACACTGAATCTAAGGTGACTTTATCCACTCTGAGCTGTTTAATCTACCTCTAGCCACCTACATTTGGCCTTGCAGTCTGTATCAAATATGCCCAACACGTATTACTCTTCAAAAAGAACCAAAAAATGCAAACTTTTTTTCAGATTCCAAATTAAGGAAGAAGCCCATTCAAATATATAAATCCACACACTTCCTTTTAGCTATCTACAGAGATGTTCTCTGGAGAATTTGTACAGGAGGTGCAACAACATCTTTATATGCACAACATCTGCTTATGTTAGTCTTTTGAGGAACATGTAGGGGCTTTAGGGAAAGCATTGCAGCAGTTTTAGCTACAGTTTTTTAACTGATTTCTTGAGAAGATAGGTCATCTGTTTGTGAGTGATAACCATTGGCTGAAGTTGGATAACAAATGCAGATGTTAGCATGGCTGTTGCCATACTTGGAGATAAACAGGCAAATGATGAAAGAAAACCTCAAAAGTAGCTAAGTTAGTCTTCTACCAGATGACCAGTCACAGATTTTGTGCAATAGCAAAGTTGATCCACAGAAGTTTCTGAGGAAGAAAAGGAAAAATAATCTGGACTAAAGCTCTCCAGTCACTTGGACTGAACAACACCACAGAGCTTCAAACCAGCAACTAGTACCTCCATGGCAGAGCCCTCAGTTTTAACCCATCCTAATTGTTGTGTATACTTTGCTGCATGTAGCTCTTCCAGGACCAAAACCAATCCTAGAAGAGAGACAGACATTGTCCCTGAAATAAGAAAACTAAGTCGAGCACAGAAGAATTGTCACCAACATCTGGCAAAAGCTTCTGAAGCTTCTAGCTTTGAAAAGGCGGTGCCTGCCAAATTTAATGGCTTCATTTAGCTTCACCCAATGCTTCCTGGTTTACAACAACAACCAGTTAACTTATCTCTTCATCTCAATAAGACTAAATGCTACATTAGCAGCCTAAAAAAAGGCTGAACCTAATTTTATAGTTACTCTCATCCAAACACATTTTTTGCAGGACCATTCTGGTACATAAATACACATTCACAAAAGGAAACCTAACCAAAGAAACACAACCAACAATGTTCTGAATACTGTTTTTCAGTCCTTGGGTGAAAAAAAAACAAACCACACAAGTATCTTGTGTTAGTGTTACACCAGACACTTCTGCAATAAAAGATTCCTTTTGAGATTTATATCAGTCAGTAAAGCATATTACATGAAAGATTTTTGGCCACAGAAAGATCTCATTATTCATAAAATTATTGACTAATCTTTGACAAATAAGCTAACAAAACAACAGGAGGCTGTTCTAAGAGATGAATATTCACTTTTGCAGACAGTATAGTATGAAAACAACTGTCAACTAAGCTGGCACTACTTTCAGTGAAAATGAAGCAAACATTATGGACAGCTAAGACTTGAAGAAACTAGAGGAGTAACCAGCATTTTTTATTTTACAAATAAATTTTTATTCTCATAAAAAATTTTTCTATACTAACCTCAATTAAAAGAAAACCTATTAACATTATATTTTCAGGAGTAAAGAGAAACTTCAGCCATTTTATTATAACAGTGTTCTGACATCCAGGGGAGACTCCAGGAGTCTTCTCACCAATTAAATACCCACCTGGCTTTGGAAAAACAGAAACCACAACCAGGAACATCAATCAAATAATCACACAATGCATAACTAAACTATGAAACTAACTGTCACAGAATGTTACAGAGAAATATAAATAAAAGGTTTCAAAACCAAATAAAAACACTAATGAAAGAAAAATACAGTAGGTGACATTAATGGCTGTACTTTTCTGATATGTTAGACTACAGAAAAATAAGTTAGCTTTCACTTTAAAAAAGGACTTCATGTCATTACCACATAGTGTGGTTAACCACAGTACTGAGTGGTTAAAATTGCTCACCTGATGGTGTTTCAGTCTAACATGATTGCTGGTTCATTGACTCATTTATTTAATTTTAATTGCAAATCTGATTAATACTTAAAATATTTATATTTCTTTCTAGTTTAATGAAAATCAAAGTGATCTTAATTTAATTTTAACTTGCTTGTTACAAGTCACAGAAAGAATGGAGGTGATTTTTCCCCCTCATTTTCTGACAGCAATTTGTACCTGAATTGTGAATGTAAATAAAATTACTGAATTTATCTAGATGCCACACAGTTTTCAATAAATTAATTTGCTTTTCCTTTACACTCCTGAAAATGTCAATACATTTCATGGCACATGCAGATGAAATTAATGGCAATTAATGATCTACCTTGGCACCCAGCTTGCTGCTGTGTGATGAAACATAATCCACAATGGTTCCTACTGCCTGAATCTCTGATGTTTGCCTAATCTTACCATTTTTTTCCCATCAAAAATAACAGAAAATGGAACATAAACAAAATTTTTCTAAAGTTAATTAAAATGGTCTTCATGTTACAGCTAGCATTGCAAAACTTAAAAAAAAAAAAGGGCCACATTAATAGTAATCCTATAAGATTTTTAAAGGTCAGGTAATCAAACTACAAGGAGATACTAGAGTTTTGATTTGGTGATACCAAAGACATTCTGTGTGTGTCCTGAAGGATGAGTTAATGGACAAGATACAAAATATCCCCTATCAAGTTCTTTCCATAACCTTTCATTTAGCAACATATGTCCCTATTGCACTTACTGCCAGAGATTTTGCTTTTAAAAACAAGCAGACTTCCCCACATTAATTGTTTATAGGTATTTATCCTGCCACAGTGAAAAGTACATCATTCCATTAATGGTGAACATAAAGTATTCACTTATTTGCATCCCACTATATTTTATTACATGAAAAAACATCATTCCCTGAAGCCAATATCTAAACTTCATTTCATGTCATTAGCTTTTACTTACAGCAGCTAAAGATCAATTAAGTAATTATATTTTTATTACATTAAATAAACGGGAGAGGTTGAATTAATTTTTTTCATCTCTCCACTGTTACAATTTGTTTCTATTAATTATAAGTTTAGATGATTACTACCTTTAAAGCATGGTTGTTAACACTAATACCCAAATACTGTTTAATTGTTGTTTATGTTTGCTATAAATTAATTGCCATCAAAATTAACCTCTCTCACTGACATGTGATAAATTACAAGGAAGCTGATAATCTTATACAGGCTTCAGTAAGTTTCTATTCAGTAGAATATCAGATGAAAGAATAAAGCAAATAAAAGAACAGATATGGGTCAGCAACACATCCCAACACAGGCTAATAAAGTAAGCTAATCTGATATTAATTAAATGTGCAACATAAAACACCAGTTCAAAGAAAACTGAGAAAAGCATCTGCTACGTAGGCTCCCCACCTCTGCCAGGTAAAACATTCAGCTCATAAAGCCAATGCAGCTTTATGAGGGACCCAAAAGCAGGGTACAGGTGTGGACGAGCATCCAGACAATAAGCTGGAGTCAGAAGAAAGATGTAAGCGCATTTGGCTGGGGAACTCAGAGGCAGGGACTGTACTGGAAATTAGACTACACAGAAGGGATGCAGCTGAACAGGGAGACTCTCAGGTGGTTGTGACCTGGCAGTCCAGGTGGCGGTGACTGGCACAAGCCTTTTGCATCTACAAGAACTGAACACAGCAGCAGGAGTAAGAGTCCTCTGTGACAGACTAAACTTGCAGACACATAATATAAACAGTGACCCATCCTCTTGTAGCTGTTGCACAAAAGAAAGTTCAGACCACAACTTGCAGTCTGGTGTTGGTAGCTCACACAGCTGCATCTCCTTGCAATAGACTTCAGGAAATAAATTCTGCCCTCAGGTGCCCAACAGAAATCGGAAGAGCTGCTCAGATGTAAAAGAAAGAATAATTTATTCCAATCAATATATATTTATTGGAATATTTAGTCCAACCAATAATTATTCTACCTCTACTGATTTCAACTGATATACACCTGGGATTAATTGGCTATTGATGTTTGCATCCAAGCATACAGACCAGACCACAACTTTAAGGCAAAGCCCCCAGTGAGCAAAGGAAGCAGAAACAATGCAACCTAGCCAGTAAAGCTGAAGAGGAGTGTGATAAACATACACTCAATCCCGAGCTCTGGGTGTCATGGGGGCATGGGTAACCCTGATGGAAGAGCCTTAGCAAGTTATATATATTCTAGCTTTGGTGCTTCCCTGCTGAGTATGCAATCTTGAAGGATGCAAAGTGTTTTAATGAAGAGAGGGTAACCCAAGAGGAATGTAAAACAGCATTTAAAACACACATCTCAGAGCTAGAAATCAAATCCTTTCTATTTTTGTGATAATAAATTGGCAATTCATCAACTGGAATGCAAGGGGATTTACTTTCTGCCAAATTCAATGCAACAGAAAGATTGTCCTTACACTCAACGTAATAGAAAAACTGAGCTTTGGTCTGCTATATATTAAGCAAATGTCTTAATCAAAAGGAAACCTCATCCACAAATTGCATTTTAGAAAGGCAGCACCCACAGCTGTACTTCATAAATCTCTAGTCATTTCAAACAGAGGTAGGTTTACCTGTAACACTGAAGGACTTAAGCACTAGAAGACTACTGCATGCAAGATCAACAAAGAGGGCCTAAGTGATGGACATCTTTCCTTCCTAATTCCAAGAAACAATGCAGACTAATTCAAGAGGTATGAGTTGAACTGCTTTCTCTATTTCACTTAAATAGAACTGGATTCCTCCTAAAAACTAGCTTTCCTTAAAATTTCTATACGATCATGCTTAACAAATAATGCACTCTTAACTATCATGTGTGTGGTTCTTGATAGAGAAGATAGCTCCTAGGCTCTTGCCAATAAAGCTTTTTACATTTAACCTTTCACCTAGAAAAGCTTATAAAGAGTTTGTATATCATATAATGCAGTTTATTCCAGATTTTTTTCCAAAACCCATATAAACTCCCAAATGCCCAGGTGCAGCTCTGAGCACTGTTAGCTGGAAAAGCATTTTCAGATCACTCTTACGTGGTCATGTGTTTGGAAAATATATTCATTATTTCAAGCAACTTGATATTTGATGTAGATTAACTCATTGCATATTCAGATTCTCTCACACCTGCCACTGTAAAACAAGAGAATATGAATTATAAGACCCTTAAGCAATGTATGCAGAGGATCAATCATGTTATAGCCTAACTGGGCACCGAATGTCACAATTGCTTCACAGAAACACTGTGCCATTAAAAGTGCAATTACTAGAATGTTGATAAAGTGAGCTATTAAATGAGAAATCTCATCATATTTGACAGTGCATTGTGAAGCATTCCCCATTAAGAGATGAGAATAAAATGTTTATGAGCTACTTTATTCCAAACATGTTTGTAACTGTCTATGGCTAGCACTGTTTGATCCAAGAAAAGGTTATACTGATTTAAGTGAGAAAGACAAAAAACCTCAAACTGTGAGCATTTATACCAAGCCTGATTTTTTTTTCCAAACCAAGACTATATCAGAAATATTACTGGCAGTCAAATCACACAAATTCATTGCTCCCTGGTGGCTAAAACAAACCCATTGTTTCTCTGCTTGTATTGTTCAAATAACTGGTATGTGTGTATTATTTTATCTTTGTCCTTCCTGCTGTCATATTTAATATACTGCCAAGAAAATTGCTAGGTTTTTTTTCCACACACCTACCTACAAAAAAGAAAAATAGAGGGAGAGAATAAAATAACATGGATGGGGGGAAAAAAAAAGAAAAGCTTTTAATAATGAAAAGCTGAAATGCATTATCTTCTGTATTTGACAAAAGCTGTTAGAAAATATCAAACTCAGCAATATCAAGTAATAAAAAAATAATGACTTTTAAAAATCCAAAATAGCTGCCAAAATTTAAAGACAAAATGCAAACTGTAAGTCTGAATAATAATGGTATAATATAGAACTGAATATCCCAAAAAAACACAGCTGATCCTTCTGAAAAAAAAAAAATAAAAAGGCTAATAATCCAGTTTAAGTGATAGTCTATTATGTTTGAAAAAGCAATATTCACTCCCTCAAGGTAATTAAAATTTCCCTCATCTATCTCAGCTTGAGCAGTCGCCAGTATTTACACCCAATACAAAGAAGACAGAGCAAACTTTAAACCATAAAGGGTATTGAACTAAAGCTATCCACCGGCATGAAAAAGAAATTAATTTGGTAGATTAATAAATGAATTATAAGCCATGATAAAATAAGACACTAAAACTCATCCCACTGTCACACTAATACAGATGCAAAACCAGTGAAAGTGAGCTATGAAACAGGGACCCCTATAATCTAAAAGTAGAGGGATTTGGTCCCTGCAAAAGGGTTGCAAAAAGCAACATAAAATTAGAACCTAACCTTTCCATTCATTAAAGTAGGTCACACTGTCTTCTTTTACATTTGCTCAGCATATTGTGCAATTACAGCTGAGTATGGAGAGCAAGTGGTAAAGCTGGGACTACAACTTTTAGAAAAAAAAATAAGAGAGAGGGCATATTATTTTGATTTATTTGAGGAATCCTTTTACTCTGAAATTAAAGTGATAACCACTTTGCCTTCTGAGTTCATCTGGTCCACCTCTTTTAGAGCAGGTGACAACAATAATCCCACATGTGTAAAGATGGAAAAAAGTTTTCCAGTTGAAAATTTCTTTAGAGAATTACATAGCTCTTTCAAACTCACAAACCTGTATGGTTTCCTGCTGCCTCATGCACCCCTCTGCTGAGACCACAACAAGCCATCATGAATATATGTGTTCCCAGCTGAGACAACACTGAGAGGCAGCCAGGCTTCTGGCTGGGCCAATGCCCAGGAACATTGGGAGTCTCTGCTGCGATTTCATCCCTTGAAGGCAGCTCTGAAAGGTTTCAGGAAAAGGAGGAGGAGAAGGAGAGGGAGAAGGAGAAACCATTAGGTTTTTTTAAGGAGGACTTCTAAATTCCTATTCCTCAGGAAATCTTGTTCCTTCCCCTTTCCAAGGGTTTCTCTTTACCCCTCAGAACATGCATGCCAGCTGTTGAACACATAAAATTTCACTCGTTAAACTCAAGGCAAAAGTGGGCTCTCTTTATGTTAAAAACAGAAGTTCTGGCACTCTGACTTCATTCCACATGTTTATTTTCACAAGGCATTGTTACAATTAGAAAATCCATCCTTTTAAATTTCACAGCAGCTTGTTCTTCATTAGAACAATTTTGTCACTATTAGATCACTCCAAAAGATAATGAAAATTAGAGGATTTATCCTGCTATATTACTACCTTGCTGCTTTATTACTTGCCCTATCATGTATGGTAGCAGACCTATAAGCCTCATATGTGTTACTGCATTCTACTCAGAACATCTAACTCCCACTGAAGTGAATTATCAGGTGGAAGACAGGCTTCACTGGTGGAGGGTGTTGCTTAAACAGACATACATTATCTATGGAGCAAATGAAAGATTTCCCAAAATACCTAGTGGGAATTGTCAGACTGCATTATGTTCCTGCCCTAGGGACAGCCTCATTCACTTGGAAAAGTAGTAAATGTATGCTGTAAAGGTATATTGTTAACAGACCTGTGGCCCTGGAAGTGATAACCTGAAAGAGATTCAGCCATTTGAGGAAGAGAAAGCATTACTGAATGAAACTGAGAAGAGCTACAGCAAGGAGAAGAGGTTAGGATCTCTAAATATGAAAATAGAGATTGATAAAAAGTTGATTTTATATCTACCTTCTGAGTGAAGGTATTTTTATTGAAATTTTACAGGATTTTTTTCTTGTCTTTTGTTGTTTTGTTTTTTTTTTTAAATTCAGACCATTTGTTCTGTTTCCCAGAAGGTAGAGGGGGGGAAAAAGACAAATATTCTACGTTTTTTCCATTGCAATAATTTCTGTTTTTATGGAGAAAGGCATGCCAGTTTTTCAAGCATACTACTGGATAATATTTATCTATCCACTTATATATCTTCTACGTAGCTCTTGATGAAATAATTGACAGAATTCTCTTCTTACTTTCAAAACGGAATTCCAGTTCCTTTTACTTAATCAGCTAAGCTATTGAACAGCCTGTAAGCTATTCAACATCTTCCTCTCAACATAAGGAAAGCCAATGCTTAGAAAGGTGCAATGAGTTGATGTTATTTAATTCATTCCAGTACCACAAATGCCATAATGGGATGTGTTTACACAGTACTAACTACTGCATGTTCAATAGGAATCTGTGTGTGTGGGCTCAGCTGCTCTCCAGAACCTCAGGTTAAACAGAAGTTATAAGTTACATTTGCTTTAAAAACATGCTGTGAAAATCTAATAAAAAAGGAGTGGAGTTTGAAGATGAGATTTCTTGATCTGAGCCATACCTAAGCTTTGCCTTCCATCCCTTCTCCCAGTAATCTTCAGTGCTCAGATTTTTAAGCATTCAGAGTAGTGCTGCCTCTTTAGACACAACCTGCACTGGGTGTGGTGGAAGCTTTGAGCATATTAGGCGATGCAATTCTTCTCAACAACAAACTGAGGGGAATAAAAGACTACATAACTATTTGTTTATCTGCTCTTTACATTTTGTGTTGGACAAGATGGCATCCAGTTTCTTACCAGGATAAGCAAAGGACAGCATGAAGCTGAAAGCCTATCCTGCAGATCTCACTGAAAAACGTGCAAGTTTAGCCCATGTATCATGGAAGCAAAATAGAAAGAACAGCTCCAAGGTGGCACCACACAAATGAAATCTGAAGCACAGTAAACTGATAGATAAAAGGTAGGATAAGGCACATGGTTTAAATATTCTGCATACTACATCTGTACCTGCTTTTACTTCTGTTTCTTAAAAATAAATAAATAAATAAATTTAAAACCCACACATTAATACTACACACTCTCCTAGATGCTAGATGTATAAAAATTACAAAGCCCAGCTGTTGAGAAAATGTTTTTTAAAAATGAAAATCAAAACATCAGAGTAAGTAAAATTCTTAGGATAGTATGTGGCCTCATGTGGAATAAAGAATACACATCAAAATAAGAAGTATAAAGCAAGAATTCATAAATATTTAATGTCTTTTCCCCCATTTTCTTTGTTTTCTCTGTGTTTAATCTATCTAGATATTGTACTAACAGTGTCTTTCCTTTTGCTCTTACCTTCAGTTTAAGGTGAAAAAAATGAAGATGCAAAGTGACAGCTAATTGCAAGATGCTGGGCACAGTGCCACAGTGTATATCAACATAGAACACACAAAGCCACTAATACTTCAGTACAAGCAAATCAGAGACGTGTCGAGACATGTTAGGCTGACATTTCTACAAAGAAACTTATTTTTCTCTCATAAGACAAGAATGACAACCTCCACTGATGGCAGGAACAGCATGGGCAAAACCCATCAAAGCTGAACATTGCTGACACGAGTACAATACCTGTTGATACTGCTGGGAGATCCTGCTGTTCACCATGGTCTCAGTTCTCCATCTGCTTTGTTGGATGGTTTTTTCAAAGCACATTTCCTATTCCTGACATCTTCATCGTTACTAGGTAATGACCCAAATAGAAATGCATGAACTAGAAAAATCTGAATCTTCTTTCTGAACTTTTACACTGAATTATTAGTTTTGTTTCATCATCCAGTGTCCACTGCCAAAACTATGAGAAAAATCCTAGGAACAGGGCATTTCTTGTTTTGTTGGTTATCAATCAGTGATGACTTTTGTGGACCTGGCAAAGGTGAACCAACAAGACAAAATGTCAGTGATGTGCTGAAATACAGACCTCAGCCCTTCAAGGTCCAGGCAGATCTTTCCCTCTGTCTCCATTTACATATATCAGTTCATCTAATGCTGTGTCAAAGTATTTTAGAAAAGGATCTGATCAGCACCAACTCTCATGCTATTCTGGATTACTTTTACTGCATATGGTACAATTATTTAATCTGACAGTTATCAATTTCCCTACAGTTCTTTAGCTACAAAATGGATGAGCACAGCAATTTTTTGTCTAGCAGTAAAGAGGAAGTGAGGACAGTTGCCTAAGTGAATACTTAAAATTTAAGATTGCAAGGAAGAGAAACCTCTGTAAAGGTGATATAATAAATCTATCATCATGTCCAAGAAAATTTAGCCATCCTGACAGTGATGGATCTGACCAAACACAATCTTGTGTATTGATATCATCATATCTTCCAAAAAAAATCCCTTTGGCATTAAATATTTAGAAACAGTCGACCCCTTCCCCCACATTTTATGTCATAAAGTTTTCCCAACAACAAGTTCAAGATGTACATCACTTTTTCACAGACTGAAATCTCAGGACACTTTTAGAGATCTTAAAAAAATATTCAACTGTAGTCTACAATTATAACCCTACAATGAAATTTAAGAATAGGAGAAAAAGAATTAATTGTTTGATTTATAAAATGGCAGCAATCATAAAGAAAATTCACAATTCACCTAATTTAGAGTCGTCACTTTTATGAACTCAGTTTGCACACAGATGAGCACAAAAATTTAGGCTCCCATAAGCATCTATTCATAGTAAACAACTGTCACACTCATGCTCATATGCTTGGCTGACTCTGGGCTGCAGTTGTTTCTGCAGAGAAATCTATTGCAGCACATCTAAAGTAACAAGAAAATAACATATATTTACCACTGAGCTAAACCCTTACCAGGCATATACCAAGAAGAAAGCCACCTAAAATAATTGATCTCCAAAAGGAAATGAAATTATACCATTCTATTTATAGAGCCCTTTCTGACTCAGGACATAGGGCAGCAGATACCACTTGTGAGAATGAATTTTAGGGAATTTGTTGTGTCTGTAACCACTGAGGAACCCTCTCCATCTTTTGTATTCCCTATTAAAAAAAAAATAATTTCCTGGCAGCAGGAAAGGCAAGGGCATAATTTAGAGCTCTTCAAGAGAATCTCATCCTACCAGCCCAAGGCAGGGGAGCTGGAATTAGATCATCCTAAGGGCCCCTTCCAACCCAAACCATCCTATTATTCTATGATTTTACCTCAATTTTTCACTTTCTCCACTTCCCAAGTAGAAACTGCCCCAGCCAAGTTTTGTCTTTGGAGACAACACGCTTTAAATTGGGTATCCAGTTAAGAAGCCTTGAATGAGTTCTGCAATAGATCTCAAATTAATTACAGACAATACAAACCACATAGATGCAAAAAAACCCAAACAAACAAACCAACAAAACACACCAAAAACCCAACACAAACAAACAAACCCACCAACCCAGCAACGCTTGCTGATTTAGCACAAGCTGGGAAATTAGGTGTGAAACCTGGATCCTGGATACTATGTAAAGCCCAAGTAAATTCATTGATTTATTTAACATACACTGAGAAAAAGATGTTTTTATATTCCTGAGTGCTAAGACACAGAAGTCATTATTTAAACCCAAGATTTTTTTATACAGAAATTAAATTCAGAATGTAAAGGAGGAAAAAAATAGCCCATATCTAATCAAAACTTAATTAGAGTTTCAGTGGGAGAAAGTGGAAGATAGTTTCAATCTGTCACTTAATAACACAGTTCATGGCTTTAAGCTTTCAAAAGCACCTAAATAACATCAAATAAATAACAGCAAATTTTAAAGCAAAATCTGTGTTTGGCCCTTCACAAGGACTGCATCAACTAGAGTGACAGGAACGAAAATATCTCAAAGATGCAACATTAAAATCATATTTTCAAACTAATTCTATAAGAAGAAAAAATATTACAACCTTAATGATTACCTCAAGACCTTTTTAGGAACTCTGGAAGTCAAAAAGAACCATGGGATGTGTACTATGAATATAAAACACAAACACTCAGAACTGAAATAAAAAGGCTGAGACACCAATCAACTAACAAAGAAGCAGAAAAAGATCCTATAAATACACTAAAAGACAAAACCAGAAGAAATTACAAGATGACTGTTTCACAGGGAAGCCGGGTGAGCTGATGATAACAAAAAGGTTAATTTATAAAACAGCTTTTTTTTTAAAAATAAGATGAATTGTAAGCAGATATTTTTAAAGAGGGCAGAAGAATTGGGCAAGTCAGGAAACATAGATTAAGGAATATTCAGATAAATTATATGTACACAGGTTTGCAGGGCTTGATTGAATTCTGTCTTTAGGACCCAGTGAAACAGTCTCTCAAACTTTAATGGGTTTTTCAAAAATTCGCTGGATACTCTCAGGGGACTGGAAAAGGATAATCTTGGTACCATCTTTAAGCAGGAGAGGAAGAAGGAACTGGGGAATTGGAGACAGCCTAACTGATTCCTGAAAAGATTCTGGAACATATTATTGAGCAATTTATAAGCACCTCAAGAATAATAAAATGATAAAAAACATATGACATGGATTTGTCAAGAAAAAAGGTTGTATCAAATTGGCATAATTTATTTCTTTGACAGAGTTGCAAGCTAATGGATAACAGGGAAGCAATAGATGTGATAAACATAAGCATTACCTTTTTTTTTTTTTTAATTCTCTACGGCATTCTCTTAAGTATGCTAAGAAAATCTGGTCTGCATTAATTCCCTGTAACATGGCAGAACCATCTAAAAATCTCCCAAGTACAGACTTCAGCAGTTCCCTGTCAAAGTGCAAAAGCATTTCAAACAGACAAAAGCAACTAAAAGCCCATTACTTCTAGTCAATATTTTCACTCATGGTCTGAATGACAGGCAACATGGATGGTGAGGAAACATCAAAATGGAAAATTAAAAACTTGCAGATAACAAAGCTTAACAACATTGTGAGCACTTTCAATTAGCCTCTATTTTCAGGATGGTTATGAACATTTCCAGATATTATTCAAAATCAGAAGCTGAAATTCATTATGACAGGGTGAAGAAATCCACTATCCAGTTATGATATTCAAAACATCTGCCTACATTAGGTACTATGAAAAAGATGCTGATCAACCATAAACTGAGCAAGCAGATAACAATGGAAAATTCGGTCCAGAATATTGAAATTTGTCTTCAAGTATACTAACTGGAATTTTATCTGTAATATAGGAGTAATTTTTCAATTTTACTTGCAGTTTTGAGCCCAAAGATAAAACAAATGTGCCTTGCCTTAGATTATGACTTCAAGAAGAACACAGAGCAGTTTGAAAGAGTCCAAAAGAAAACCAACAAAAATACAAACAAGTTTGGGAAAAAACTGTACTTCGGGATTAAAGCTTGAAAAATATTTACGTTCTATCATTTCATCTAGGAATAAAGAAAAGGGAAAATAATTGTCAATGCTTAGTGGTTGCAAAATAAATGACAGTTGACTCTTCTCTATGCTGACTCATAAAGAGAAGATATTTCCATTTGCAAAAAGATTAAACTCAGATTCTAAGAAATATTTTTGTGACATGAGACATACCCAAATTGTCTTCACACCTTTCAAGGCAAGGGAAGGAATTGATCCAGTCTGACATGACAGGATGTAATCAATAAGAGCTCTAAACACTGAGCTACCCTTCACAGAAAGAGGATGTTGCAAACCTTCTTCACTGTCTGCTCTACTGATCCCAAGGAATAGAGCACATTCAGAGCACGTACCAAGAAAAGGAAAGCTTCTTCCAGGGACAAAAGGAGTACATGTTGTTACTGGGCAGGCTAAAGAGCAAAACTTCAAACTCATAGGAAATTTCAACATAAAAACTCAGTGCACTTTTGTCCATTATTAGGTAAGAAAAAAACAAGCAGAGGTTTTTTAATGCAACTTTGCATTAGCTCATAAAACCATTACCAGGTGGGACTTAGGAGTTTGCTATCCTCCGTAAACATATAGTCCAAGCTCTTTAAACAGCCTATATTGCACTTTGACATTATGAGCCCAAGTCTGCAAAACTGCAATGTTTTTTCAAAATGCCACTACATCATCCCTGTTTTATATAGCCTTATCCATGCATTGAGAGAATGGATAAAGTAGTATCACTATTGACAAGAATTTAAACCTTCAGCAAATGTATGAATGAATTGACTAGTAGTACGTATAAAAATTACTGATGTACCTGGGAGAAGAGTAAGCCAGAGATAGATGCTGTGGATCCAATGTAGGACGACAGAGCTCTATTAATACTGTTCATTTACAGCAGGTCAGATTCTACTATAAAAGAAAAGTTTGGTGAGGTAGAAAATAGCATGAAAAAGAAAAATCTAGCATGCAGTAAACCTAGGATCTGCTAAATTGTAAGGGACTGCTGTTTTTATCTTTCATTCTGAATATAAGCATTTTGCAGAGACTAAAGTAAATTACCGTGGAAGAGAAATTTTTTGCCTAAATGAACCCTAAGATTATTGTGTTATAATGAAGAAGGAATACACTCCATACTACATTTTGTCCCCATCAACCCTATCTCACCCCCTGACTAATCACTTTCTGTTAAAGTATCTTAAAGACATGTTTTATATGCTGGGAAGAAATTACAGCCATTGTCAGCCTTCCATTTTCCCTAGAACAAGAGAAAAGAATGGCAGTGCTCTCTGGCTAGGAAAGTTAACAGTTTGTACAATCTAGTAAGTTCCTACTGAATGATAATTAACATTACCCTATTTGCACTTTAACTTCCCTTGCCTTAATGAACATAAGCAATGCCAGTTTTCACTGCAGAAATCCTGGGTCTGAACTCAATACCCCAGTACTTGCCCATGGACTTTCCCTGAAGTCATCAAGCTTTATTCACTTCTCACTTATACCTTAAACAGGTTGAATCAGAAGTGGTATCTACCACTATCAAAAAATAGTAGCATCAGTGCAAGAGGCAAATTAAACATTTCAGGCTTCAGTGTCTCATGTTGCCAAACATCCACACCTACATACTAAGGCTACGTCTTGGGAGACAAGAGAAGGACATATAGGTACTCTAAGTGGTATTTGTTACCCAAATCAGTATGGATCTATAGCTGAAAATCTCTCACTAAGGACTATGACGCTCAATATCTTTAGGCAGAGATTCAATCTATCTTTTCTGTATTGCTCAATCCTTTCTTTCTGCTATCCAATAGTTCAATGATTTCCTAACCTCTATACTTCATAACATTCTATAAAGTGACAGCATGTACTCCATCTAAAGTTAATACAATTTAAAAGGGAAAGTTTGGTGAGCAAGGAAATCTTTTTCAGTTTTTTTTTTCTATCACCAACACTTCTTGTTTCTGGAAGAGGAAACATTCCTTCCATTCAAAAGGAAAACTTTCACACGTGCAATTTTAAATGTTTTTTAAAACTTTCTCTCAGCATATATGTACAGACCAGTTAAAAAATTGCTGTGTCTGTCTCCCTTTAATCTCTGATTGAAGGAATATGACTAGCTCTCCTTAGTCATCTCTAATGCACTCTTTCCATCTAGTAAGATTTCTTTCTGTCTTAACCTTCACTGCATCCCCTACATACTGTCAGTTAAGCTCCAAGTAGTAAAAGAGATCCTGCAAAATTTGGAGAATAAATTTCATTTTAAAGGTTGAAAAAACAAGATTTCCCACATAAAGCTACAGTTAAACACCAAATTGATCTAACTTCAGAAACAGTTCCTTTATCTTCAGTGAGTTGTAATGTGACTGCTGCCTCTTATAACACTTCTGAATTACTGTCACATTCATCATGACAGATGTGGGTCATTAGAACTGAGGAATTAAATACATGCAGAAGGGATTGAGAGCAGACTGGTTTTGATGGAAAACCTAAAATCTACCAGAACTGGGAGGTCGGGTAATGCTTAAAAATTACTTTCTGCCAGTAAAAACAGAACTGTAGGAGGTAATTATCTGACTCTATAAAAACACTATGCTTCTTGATTGGACTAACATATGGACTCCACGAGTTCTCCGGACACAAAAAACAGTAAAAATGTGACCCTGATAAAGTCTGACATCAGTCATCATAGGTGGCATGGAAAACATGCACCACATGGAAGAACAAATCCAGAGATCTAATCCCAAAGGGTACCAGAAAATCTTTACTTCCTGCATTCACGGGAATGTACATTCATGGGATTCTCTCTGGAAAAAACAGTAAACATGATTTTTGGTCAATTATTTTATTAACAAGAAAAAAATCAAAGTAAATATTCATGAAAGACTGTCACAAGTATGTTTCATGTAAGAAACTTGGTAGTTCTCAAAAAAAAATTTACACAAGCAGTATTTATTCTAAAGCATAGATTTAAAATGTTACAATACAGGATAATTTATGGAAATCAAGGGTTCCAGTTAACCACAGTGTACAAAAGCTACCATGTAGTGAACATGCTGTTTGCCACTGCAGTGCTTGCATATTTAACAGCAACTAAAGTGCATGGACATCACTTTGTATCTTAAAAACTGCCAAGTTTTTCTTCTCACCATATATTCATGCAGAAATAAAGGACATTGAGAATTACTAATTCATCACAACATTTAAATGAAAATAAAATTATCTTAAAAAATTTTAAGAGAAAGCAGATTGATCGGAGCAGGAAAACACAGACTGATAAATAGAATGATGACAAGGAAGTCCCTCTGTTAAACTCAGCAGAAGAAAAAAATCAATTACAGACTGTCACTGTCCCTTTTCCCTAGTCCTTTTTGTTGCTTCCTTTTTGTAATTAAATTTTTAAGAGCCTTTTTTCTGAGATCACACAATGAAATGTGAAGAACTTCAACTTTAAAAAAGCCTGGGGATAAACTTCTCACCACTGTTTTGTTGCTCTTTAACAGATCCAGTATAATGAGAAAGGATATACCTTTGCCACTAATATGCTCAGTGCAGTCACAAAACACAAAAATTTACAAAAACTCCAGAGTATTTCACCTGTAAACACATGGGGAAAAAAGCCACAAGACCTGAATCTCGCACACAGGTAGGAATTTGGAATGAGGTGTCTAGTTGTTTTTAAACTTCATTTAAACTTCATTACACAGAAATAATGGCAAATTAACCAATGGTGTCTGCTCCCCCTTGAAAGCCTCAGCTGCTAGAATGCTCATTCAGTGTTGCTTCAAATTGAGAAAAGAGTACAATTTTGATCTGATGGGCTTTTCTCTTCATTTACAGGAAATCTGCCAGCCAACACAGAGTGTTGCATTATTGCACCACATTCTTAAAAGATAAGCAAGGCAAAACTCTGCATGCATAACAAAAACAATTATTAATCTAGGTCTTGTTGTCAGGATATATTTCAGGTGATCCTAGCTGTTTCCAGGAAAGGAGCAGGCAGGTGCTAGAGCTGTGTGCCTCTGTTTATGGTAGTAAGCAAAATGATGACTTGACAGCAACACTCATCATAATCACTCTTGCCCCTGCTGTCTCACACATATATACAACCTGCTAGGAACAAATCCTTATGCAACAGAAAGCTGAATATAATGCAAGTAGTAACTTGTGGGGAATGTAAAGTGATTCTTTCGGGAGTTATTTGGTACTACTACCTAATGTCTGACATTTAACAGATGTGCGTCCACATGGTGAGTCAGTCCAAAAAACCTCTTTGATCAAAATGAATGTATCTTAAGCACTAAGTGCATTTTACAAATACCTAAGACCCCCTGACCAGTTCCAACAGGACAATTCACAGACTATGTCCTTTTACAGAAATCTTTCTATGGCATATTTTGAAAGAAGCATTGACTGGAAGACAGATGCCTTTTAGTGCAATAATAGATGTGGTGTGTTATACATAGATCCAAAATTGATTTGTTTTCCAATGGAAGCAATATCTATTTCTTGAACTTATTGTATTTCACCTAATGCCATGATAGAAGCCTACAGCACAGTAAACTGTATTTTCCTCTTCAATAGTTAACTATTTCTGTACTCGTCACTGTGCTTCACATTAAGGAATTCACACCACAACTCCAATCGAATTTGAGTTGTTCAATATATTTCAGGTAAGCAGGTCACTTGCATTTTTACCAGACAAGATGTGTTCCTTTTTAAAAGGTATAGAAAATGAGAGGGTATACATGCAGCTGTGATCCTAACAAAGGCCACTTTCTCTTCCAAGCTAAAAGAAACGGAGGAGTTTTAGCAACCTAAATTTTCAATGGTTGAAGGCTATTTGTGAATAGATTAATAATTTTCCCTAGGTCTTGCTAAGCTATATATTTATGAGTACATTTTTTTCTGTTAATCAACTTTGAAAGCAGTCAAAATAGTCACTATACTAACTACTCAGAAATGTTTTTACTTTCTGCCAAATGGAGAACAGGTGACAAACATGTTTTTCTATTCAGCTATCTCTGCCTCTAATACCTACAATGAACAGCAGAAATGTGCTGTCAGAAGTGCAAGAGCCACAAGCCCAGCAGTCCTGCACTGCTTTGCATGTCTAGGCCTTGACAGGCCAGGCTATTTCTGTGTTTTATTACCTGTTATTACAGTGTCTTTACATTTGACCTGTAGCTTGCAACTATGAAATGTGGTACACATCAAGGTACACTAGGTTATTGAACTTTTAGTACAGTAGAAACAAATGTGGCTTAATGCAGTAGTTTAATTGCCATTTAAAACAAGTGCCAATCTTTTAAGTGATTTAACTAACAATCACTTACAAGTAGCAGGTGTTTTGCCTTCAGATGAAAGAAGAGTGCAGCTAATTTCTCAAGAAGCTACAATGTCAACAGTAAAGCTATTTTAGGAAAAAGATATATGAATTTTGTGGAATCTGTTATGTTTTATCATAAGAGAAAAGGAATTTGTATTACTCTGGGCTCATGAAGAGGTTTTTTAAATTTATATGGATTCCTGTTATTCCTTAGCAATGGATCAAATTCAGCATTAACTAAAAGCTAAGTACTGTCAGCAGCAGCATTCTTACTCTACTCAGGAGGCAACATACATAGGCCTTCGAGGGGATGCCAAATGGGCACAAATGTCCTTGAACCTCAAGAGATAGCACTGTCACTGCTACCAATCGGAAGTATGACCTGCGGGTTTTATGGCAGTGATGATGTCTGAAAAAAAGCTGAAGTAAAGCATCAGGAGACATTCTATCCATTTTTATTTTAGTAAAACACTGCTTAAGGACAGGGCATAGCCACCAGAAAGTCAGATTTTATATAAGCTAAAGCCTAGCAAGAACATATCTTGAAAGTACTTATATTTTATGGCTAAATATCTGGTTTCAAGTACCAGTTTTCCAACAGGGAAATTAAACCCCAGAGATTCTGGGGTTTAATTGGTAGGTGTCTGATTGCAAAGTAAACAGCATTTAAAATGCTAAGACTTTGCCATTCAGAGCAGGTAAGTGCTACTTGATCCCCCTTGCATAAAAGCAACACTTACGGGTATTTTTTCCTATAGGTCTCATATTCACAGCATTAACATCCAAAACTTCCTTTTCTTTTCTCTTTCTGTGACATACAGTTGCACTACAGATTTATGAGCACTCAGTTCTTGCAAAAGCTGTGCATATTGATTGAATTCAAAGGCAGACAATCCCGAAAAACCACAGAGAAAGATAAAGGGCCAGTCCTATTTCATAAAGGTTGCAGATCACAACGTGTTAGTGGCTAAGTATATAAAGCATTCTCATCCTGATGTATCAGTTCGTGATCTTCCTGCATTGTAAGATAGTTAGTGGAAACTGACATATATGATTAGCCACAAAACATTTCTTTTATAATTAAAAGGAACTATCTATCATTTTGTTTGCCTTATACAGCTGTTCTGCCATGTACTCCATTACTAATAATGTATTAATATTGCATTAAAAAGAAACTGTGATCAGCTTAGAAGTACAAAAACAGGTGTTTATATACTAAAGTCTAATGAATAAATCTAAATGCCTTCTCTGTAATATCTGAAGTACTTCCTACTATTTGTCCCAAATCAGAAACAAGGCTTTTATTTTGAGAAAGCAATGTGAGAGCAATTTTTCTCCTCACTCCTTTTTCCTTGTCTCTTGCTCTTCCTTTTCTTACTGCTAACCTTTTTATCCTCTATCTTTATTGTCTTTAGTTGTGCCCATGGGAGCTAAGTTGTAGTAAGTTTTATACTTTGCCTAGGAGACAGAGAGATTTGTGGTCATTCTTATCTACTTAGATAATAATTTCCAAAGCTTTGGCTGTGTTGCTGAGGAGGTCTTGTCTTCTGCCCTCTCAGGCTTCACCCTTGAAGTTGACAGCTTCATAATTCCTGAGGAACACAGCTGTCAGGAGAGGTTGCATTCACAAAGAGAGTTTCTCTGAGGTAACATGTACCAATTCTGTTAACGACTTTGAAGATTAACCCCTTGACCTTGAATTTAACATAGCACCCTGTGAGGAGTCAGAATCATGAGGCAAGTATCAGTATGACGTGCCCTAATGGGCTGGCACGTTGAAAGAAGAGGGATGTTATATTCTGAAAAATGTGAAAACTGTTTCAGTCTTCACCAGAGATACACACTCACAGAAAAAAGCTTGCATAATGCCAATGTACTCCAGGTAACAAAATCACAAAGAATTTACTCACTCTCTAATGTAAGTATATGAACAGCAATATCATCACCAAAGGCCTAAGTTGTGCTTGAAGGAAATCATACACTTAATACCCTTGCTGGATTGGCAGACTATCCTTCATTTTTGCAGATTCAAACAGGCAGTGAGAATGAGGACAGATTTCCTATTTGATAAACAATTTCTGATCAGCTATAGGTTAAACAAATGTATTTCTCATTCTGTCATGAGCCCTGTGCGGAGTGGTTTGAAACTAAAGGAATAATTTCCCAGTTTGCAGAGCTGTTTGACAAACAACAATAGGTTCATTTTGCAGAGGATGTACTGGACCTTGCTTTACCGGCACTCTCTTTGACATGCTTGTGTTAAGCTCCAGGCAGGTGACTTCCATGCAGAGATAGAAATCAGCAGGAAGCCAGAGAGTTGGCAGAAGCAAACCACACGTAAACTGCAAGTCCTGCTGAAAAGACAGCTGCTACACCAGTCATTTCACCACCTACATGTGATGACAGCTCCAGCCTCAGCATTTTGTGTAATCACAACAAACTATAAGGAAAGAAGCAGTAACATAGCAAAGGTAATAAGCACACAGAAAGCTCAAGAATTAAAAACAAAACCCAAGAAAATAACTAAAAAATCTTCAACTATACAGCTCCCTTTTCTGTGAATTCCATATTAGCAGTGCTGTCACTTAACGCCACTGCAAAAGCATAGCCAAGGCCTGACTTCAAGGCAAGTTTGAGAGCCACAAGTGTAACTAGTGCAGCAGCTTGTCTTGCATAGAGGCCAGCAGAAAAAGCTACAGGAAAGAGCATAAAAAGAGAAAGTAAAGAAGAAACTTGCCTCATTTTGCCATTCCACGTTCCAGCAATCACATTTTAGATTTTATTAGTTGAAAGATTCATCAAAACATTGCTTCACATTTTGTTCTATGAATTTGCATAATCTCCATTTAAATGCATTTATTCTTCATGAAGTCCTATCTCAGTGCATTGCAAAACCAAACTATGGATCCCGTGGAAAAGAATCTTAATTTCATATGTACCAAGTCTGCCCTTTGATTTTGTCAACAGACTGTCCTCTACTTCGTATACTGAGGGAAATGGGTTTTTTTCCCCCTTAATTGACTTTCTGTATCTATCTCATTTATGATTTTGTATTAACATATTGTACTACCAACTCACCCTTTAGTCCAGCCAGCCCATTTAAAGGCAAGTGCTTCAGCATAAAGGTGAACATTTGGGGTTTTCCAAATAGCTCTTTACATTATCTGATTAAAAATAGCATGTGCTTATTAAACAAGCTGTTTTAAGGACAGACAATATTGAATGGCTTAAAGGGGACTTAGTGGGGCAGGGGAGTGGAAGCCAATTGGTTCATTTTTCAAATTTCTTTTAAAATCACTGCGTAAAATTCACAATACTAACCAGGATGGTCTGACTCTGGATTGTGGATCATGACTAAGAGATCTCCCAGTACTTTAGAAAGGTTTAATGACAAACGTCTGTTTTATTTAGTTCCACAAATTTATCCAAAAGTGTTAGGAGAAAGCATGTTTGATGTGACAACTTGGAAACAACATCTTAAATACTAATGATCTTGAAATAGAAAGCCTGAAATATGTGTTTTGATCTCTTGTGCTCACTCCAGATGCAGGCTGCACAATATTCTGTCTTGAAACTGTGATACATATAACATCTACATCTAATCATAATTTGTATCTGAAATACACTTTCCCCTAGCAAAGAATATATAATTCTGGCTCTCAAGATCATGACAGACGCTGCTTTATATAAATCTGTATAAACTTTTCCTAAACAAATATCTTTAAGTAAAACATTTGAGAACTGCATCTAAAAATAACTTCAAAATGTCTAATGCTAAATATTTGGATCTTTGTTTAATCTCAGGAATTTCAGGATGCATGTGTGAATCTATGGAATGCCATAAGTCTTCACTCTTTCTTTCTGTATATACATGTGAACAAATACCAAGACTCTAAATTTTTCATTTAGATAAAGTATGAACTATTGCGTTTTCCCCTCTGTGCTGTTAATTCTGTTAACAAGAGATTGCTGCAAAATTTCTTAGTACAAAAATCATCTATTCTGCCAAACTAGAGATCACTATACCTATTGACAAGAACTGAGGGAACTTGGTAACAAGAATTTCAGAGGGAAAACTGCTATTAAAAGCAACACTGAATATTCTGATACTCAAGAAAACCCATACTAATTATAGATGCCTTAGATGATATAAAATAATTCTCATTTTATACACAGGAATATGATAGATTGGACTTCAATATCTATATCATTACAGGACAGATTTTTTTCTTTAATATACACTAGCTAGCTAGTTAAGCCAAGTCACTATTCAGAAAAGAAATGTCTAACAAGCACCTTTATCCAAGAGATTGTCTTAAAAATTATAAACTAATTTAACTCCCAGTAGATCCTGGTATTAAGTCTACCCCGCTTTACCTGGAGGCCATATCCATTGCCCAACATAACCAATTGTTTACATGAGCTAGGCCAATTCTTCCCAATAGTACAATTTAGAAATATTGTATATACAACTTCTCTGCTACTTACACATGTTGCATATTGTCTTCAACTACTCTGTGAACTCACATCACTTCACAGTTTGAAGAATCTTTAGCAAAATAAGAATCAGATTTATATGTATGTTTCGGGAGTCGGCCACAGTAACAATAACATAAATACTAAAATTGCCAAAATGACACATACATGTATTCTCTGCTGCATGTACACCCTATTTTAAAATCTTAACTAGACTTGCAGTAAAAGGAAAAAAAAACCTGCTATGATAATATTTCTTGAAATGTCCTAACCTAGATTGCTATATTTCTTCACCCCACCAAATTCACTACCTCAGCTCTGTTTTCTAGGACATCAAAACCATTGTCTTTTTCAGAAAGACTAGAGAGCTAATCTGTTTCTTTAAGAAAACACCATCATCACTCCACTGTTCCTTTTCTCCCTGCTAAACCAACTGATCTGACTCCCAGCAAAGTTCTGCATCAACCTTTCTTTCCACCTTGCTATGGGATACCTCTCCCAACACCTGCTATTGCAAGGCCACTTGGAAAGGAAATGGGCAATTGAGAACACTGAACACTTTTGCACTGGAAGGTTTACCCATGCAAAAGAGGCATTTGGCAGTCGTATGTGGGGTTTGCAGAGAAAATATGAGAGTTTTGTTTATACAAGCACTTTCACCTGCACTGTGGATAAATGGTTATTTTCTAACAGAAGTTTTGTGAAACATCCAGCAGATGTTTTGACAGGTAAGAAAAAGTGCTCAAGTTCCCTTAGTCTGTCCAATTATTAAGAAAACTCCTTAGCCAATTCATTTACAGATCACAGACTGTTCAGTTCCTTTCATTTTCTAATCTCCTGAAATCCGAATATTAATCTGAAAGCAAATTTAGAACAGATATAATGTATTTTGAACTTCAGTCACCAAGAAGGATTTTGCCTTGTTAATCTCAAAGGATTGGCATAGAAATTTTACCACATTTTCTAAAAAAATCCATACAAATTTAAAGTCAAGTTCTGGATTTAATTGAAGTAACCTTTTGTACAATCTAGCTTTAATGAAGTGCAATGAAGTTAAACTCCATAGGGGCCATTAATCTGAAACACTCCATTAAAACAACTACAAGGGGAGTTTTTAATAAACAGTGTGAACTAATGCCCATGTGGAAAGGTAATTGAGAGGGAACTGGTGTCTGGGCCAGATTGTTATTAAATCCTTATCACAGGTAAAGCTGAAACCCCAAATGGCAAGCTGCCATGTGATTTATAGTGACCTTCTCTTCCTAGCCTTAAAGAAAAGACTATGTTCAATAATAAAAAAATCCTGTGACTAAGCTATAAAATAACTGAGCAATTACTTAGAATAATTTATACAGTGCAATACACTGACCTTGCTCCAAGCATAAAATCTACAAAATAACTTCAGTAATAAAACTGTGAGCTACTAAAAGGACTAAAGGTTTAACCATTTTTATTGTGCAGAACCTGAGGGTACTATAAATACATATCACACTCCTAATAGGAGAGTTTTTAAAAAATCCTAATTTTTTAATCTTAAAAAAAACTTCTCTAAAGACTGGTAGGGTTTTGCCATATTGCAGGAATGCCTCTGTCCTATTTTAAAACATTCTATTGGGCTGCTAAAGTCCACACTTTTGAACATAATATACATTCAGCAGCTGAGCCCTGTCTAAGTCAAGTCTCACAGGAAGCAATGCAACAAGAGACAGAAAACTGCACCACAGAACAGTTTGGTTTACAGCAGTATAAACTGTACTTCTAAGAAAGAAAAAAAACCACTTTAACTATTCTCTTGAAAGGTAATGTAAGAACATATATTTGCTCTAACAAAATGTGTATAAAAGTAGAATGTATATATAAAAACAAACAATACATACTTTGAAACAATCAAAATACTTTTCTGTAAAAATTTGAATAGAGATTACTTCAAATCAAAATGATAAGAAGCGTGGCTTCAGAGCAAAGTGTAAATGTATTTAGTACATCACTGCCTCTGCATTTTTTCTATGCTTCAAATGTCTGCAATTCTTATCTAAATAACAGAATTTGGATGTGTTTCACGACCAGACATATAATAAGTGTAAGAGTGCTACAATGAAAGTTTGACAGGATCAAGTATAATCGACAGCAGAATACTTCAGCTGAAAAGAAAACTAACCACTTTTATTTTCAGTCTAGCAAAAATCCAGATTATAGCAGATGCCATCCAGAACGATACAGGCTATGCACAGCACAACTGAAAGACAGAAATTGTCAACAGGCTCATATCAAGCAAGACAGAGAGCTGTCAACTTGATTAATTGGAGCTTAGTTAGTTTGGCAATGTGCCAAAGGTTAGGACACTCCATTACATACAACTTGTTTTGCCATCATCAGCGGGCATTTCTAGTGAGTTCAAAGGGAAGGGAAAAGAAATCTTGCAATTTCAGTGGGGATCAATTGGGCAAGCTTTGGTGCATGTCCCTGCACTTGATGGCATGCCATGCCTTTTGATGGCTTTGACTTTGGGGAAGTTTTTTTTTTTTTTTTTTCAGAATCCGTGCCATGTCACTCATATCTTCCCCTCAAAGTTCTGACTTCCTCCTTGATTATTCCCCTGCTTTTGCAGCATCTGTGGGGTTAGTTTTGGCATGTTTTGGTCTTTTGCACTGCACCTCATTTCCTCCCAGATCATTTTCTTGTAGTCACTAAATGTTCCAATTTTCTGTTTTTTTGGTGGTTTTTTCAATTGCATTTCATTTAATCATATCTCCTTACCAGAGTGTTTGCAAGCCTTTCTTTTCTGTTTCACAAGATTTCGTTTCCCTTCCCGAAAGGAAATGAATTTTCCTATCTCTGATTTCAGAAAAGAGGAAAGAACTCCAAGAAGGTCCCTTGCAACATACAGGTAAAACTACTCAGAAAAAATATGCTTGTCAACTTATTCACACGTATTGATCAATTTCCAGGGGGAAATAGATCTATCTATTTATCTATCTAGATGTGTTATCTTTTTTGACTTTTGGCCAAAACACATCTTACACTCTTATAATGAGAAGAGATAGTTTTGGTAAATTTAGATTGGATATTAAGAAGAAATTCTTTCCTGTAAGGATGGTGAGACATTGGAATAAGTTGCTCAGAGAATGTGTGGATGCCCCATTCCTGGAAGTGTTCAAAATCAAGCTGGATGGAGCTCTGAGGAAACTGGTCCAGTGGAAGGTGTCCCTGTACATGGCAGGGAGGTGATGGAACAAAATGATCTTTAAGGTCACTTCCAACCCAAACCACTCCATGATTCAAAGATTCTGTGACTCAGTGATGGTTACTAGGGTGCATGTGTATTTAATAAATACAAGCAAATCTGCACTTGTTTCTGTTTATTGGCACCTGAAACATACAGCAAATAAATACAGTCAGTGGAAACTCTGGGCTATGAAGAAATTACTCCAGTGTTATTTTATGCTTCCTCAGAAGAAAGTGTGAGTTTCATATGTCTTTGTACCTCATTTTAAAAATAGAAATATAATTTAACTACATATTGGCAAGTGGACAACTCTGTCATTTTAATACGAGTAAAAGTGAAAGCTCTGTATAAAAGCCCTGGAAAGAAATGGAGTTCAGCATGTGACTAAAGTTAAATACATTATTTAAGTACATTATTAAACAAGGATGAACTGAAGCATGTGTTTAAATGTTTCACTGAACTGTGTCTGAGAAAGGACTATTTTCAGCTTCTGCTTATGATTTTTCCAATGCTAAATCTCATGCAAAATGAAGCCATTCCAAACAATTAAATGTGCTTAATTGTACTGGTCTCTTTCCTTAGCCAGCTGATTCTTGTATTTTAATGGAGCCACTCCAGTTTGTATCAGCTCACTACCTGCTTCAACATCTGACTGGGAAGACTTTTTACTTTAAAAAATCTAGAAAAAAAATCTGTTGAGGTCTTTGAACATGACTGAACTACATTTCATAGGGAAATGCCCTACAGGATAGGAAGTCTTGATCAATAGAGCAAACTAGTGAAAATGCTGTCTCTCCCCAAAAGGTTTTTTGTTGCAATTTCAGAAAATAATATTTGAAATCTTCAACTTGGAATAATTCAGCTATTTACAATTTGCAAGAGATTGGCATGAACAGGAATTCACTGTTACATTCTAAGTTGCTTTTTCTGAATTTTCTGATGGAAAATTGTTTCTTTCTCAGCTCTCAGTACTGTCCACTCACAATGTGTTTTCTTCCTACCTTACTTCTTTACCATGATTCTAAAGAACCTGAGCACCCCTGACACAGATCTACTCAGTAATGGGGAGGGTACCTGGCAGTCTTTGCACTGCTATCTAGAGAAGGGATCTGAAGCTGTTTCTGTTTTGAAGAGTTACAAGACTTGTTTGGGAGAATATCAGCAAATGTTAAGAATCCTACATTGTCAACTCTAATATTGGCTGGACCTTGCTTTACTAATGGAATATCATCCATTTCAGCATCATTTGTTTGATTAGAAGTTATTGACTAAATCAGTATCTTCTGTCAGTTATCTTTCAAAGAGGGAAATCAAGCTCTTTTCCTATTTTTGCCTGAATTTCTCCAAAGACGTTTCCAAATGGGTATGGATAATATAATCTAGCCATATGGCAATATAGAAATATATATACACACAAGCCCACTACATCTGTATATACACAAAACACCTTTAAAAGTAAGTTTCATAATACTGGCCATGTGTGTAGTCATACAAATCAAGTATGTAAACAAATACATTTCTGTCAGCTTTAAAAAGGTATGTTATTTCCTGAGCTTAAAGCAAATAGCAGGCTCCTGAGGAATAACAATGTCTAGTCAGAAAGGAACATACTAAATATTCAGAACAATTTAGCAATCTGCTGCTCTGCAATTACAGTTTCCTCCCAACATACACGTAATTTTCTTACCATATAAAATTCACTGCCCCTTAACACAAGGAAAATTACCTGAAGTTTCAATACAAGCCTGGCTGTCAGGAAGCTCCCAAGACAGATGACTGGACAAGATACAAAACTTTCTTCCTCTTATAAAATCCCACTGTTCCATTTCTGAAGGGAGTTTGGCTTCTTTGAAATGGTTAAGACAAAACATGAAAACAATATTTCATTTTTTTGGCAATCTGCAAAATCATTCTTCTAACCCAACCCAGAACTCAATGTTATTTCATTCTAATGGGTGCTCCAGTTGAAGCAAGGGTGGCTCATGGATTTCATTACCTGCGTTCTACTTTCATAAGTGACGGACACCTTCTAGTTCTTCACTGTCCCATGAAGGAGTTAGAACTCCGGATAAATCCCAACACAGGATTTCAGTCACCTGATGGTATATTTTATTATAGAATTATTCAGGTTGGAGAGACCTTCAAGATCACTGTGTCCAACCTTTGACTGAACACCATCATTCCAACTAAACTCTAGCACTGAGCGCTGCATTCAGTCACTTCCTGAACATTTCTGGGGATGGTGACTCCACCATCTCCCCGGTCAGCCCACTCTAATGCTTAACCACACTTTCAGTGAAGAAATTCTTCCTGATGTCCAACATGAACCTCCCCTGGTGCAGCTTGAAACCATTTCCTCTTGTTCTGTCCCTTGTTACCTGTGAGAATAGGCCAACACCCACCTGTCTACAACCTCCTTTCAGAGAGTTGTAGAAGGAAAAGGTCTCCCCTAAGCTTCCTCTTCTCCAGAATAAACAAATGCAGCAAAGCTCCAGAAGCAGGTAACACCTGTAAATTTATGCTGTTTAGTAATGCACTTTCAGAATATAGCATACACTGAAAACAACAAAAAGCTAAGGAAAATAAAGCTTTATCTTTACTGCCCTCTTCAGGCTGCAATTTTGGGTTTGTTATGCGTAACAAACACACTCTTCAATGCAGCAGGTCCTTAGAGCCATTCTGAAATATTTTGTTTAATCTGTGATTTTTGCCTAAAAGAAGCTATTTGATTTAGACTGATGAAAGAGAGTGAATCTATGGGTGCACGAAAATCAAAAAAACTTTTGATGGCTTCATAAAACATACACTAAATGAAGCTGTCACTGTCGCAGTAATCGAGAAATTCACAATGAAACAAGCTCTTAAGATTTTTTCAGAACAGCAGAAACATGGTAGCATTCATATCAAACAGCTGTTCCATAATTTAGAAGTGTTTGTAAAGGACAGAAAGCTAGAATCAAACATTTAGTAAATGTATGATTTTTCACCCCTTACAAAGTTAAAATTTCATCTTAATTTTAATCTTGCTGCATCATTTCCTTCTACAAACAAAAACTTCCATATATTATATTTTCTACTGCTTAAGTCCCTCTGTTTCTTTAAGATCTAGTTAATATTCTTAACTTTTTCCAAATGTGGCTTATCTCATATTTATTAAAGTATTGTTTATTCTCTCATACAGTATGTTGATGGAGACAGAAAACTACTCTTGAATTTGAACTTATTTCTGAACCATTAAGTCACATAGTCTCATTTTAAAAAACTTATTTTAATATTTATAATATTTTAAGTGCCAGGATTATTCTTACTAATTTCATTGAAAACCATTAAAACTTTTTACTCTTCTGTGGCATTTCAGAATTTGGTCTTAGAATCCCAAGATCAGCCATATAAAAATGTTACAGCAAACTAAATCTTGCCTCTATTTTGTATATAAGGCCTGGTGTAAAATCATAGAGACTTGTCCATTAAATTCAAGAGGACCATGATTAAAATCCAGCCCCTACTAACACGGCTGCACCTTCTGAGATCTAACACACTCATTCACATTTTTGCAGTATTCTGGCACCATACTTTAGGCAACAGCGTGTCCCGTCTTTTCTGTTTATCTTTCCTTGATTCACCCCACGTTTATTCTGACTTTTTGCAATATTTTGGGCTCACAGTTTTAGACTGGTCTAAGTTTACTTTTGTTCCACCTTACTTTACCTAAATCTGGCTTCCAACATTTTCCCTTTCCTTGTTCCTCGTTACCCTTCTGTCGTCATCCTTTTGGCTGCTCTTCTCTGCATCCAAAAAAATGTGTCCTTGCTATCTTGATTAATCTCAACCTTTAGAGTCTGAGTCCACTGATTCTGAAGTCAGTAATCTAAGGGGAGGATTTGGCCAGTCTAAAATGGCCTTCCCCCCTTGAATTCTGTGAGTATGAGGTGTGAAATACCCATGTAAGATATGATATATTATCATTTTGTTTTCTAATATGTACATAATATGGAAACAGCAAAAAAAAAAAAAAAACAGATCTCTTCTAATAATCATAAATATAACTGCATTCTTAGCATGAACCCTGAATAGTTGTGTTTGCTCATAAGTAGTAATGCCAGAAGTGTGACAAGGATTTGACCTGCGTTACACGTGACTTCAGCTTTTTGATTGTGGCACATTCTTATGGAAGTTGGATTTTTTTCTGACACAGTTTGGAGGAGGAAAGGGTTAAAAGGCCATAGAAAGCAGGGATTTAGAGAAAGCAAAGGCATTTGGATAAAACGAAACAAGTACTTTAATTTGTGTTTTCCAGTATTTCTGTCTATTCAACCTGGTTACTTTAGGCATTAACCTGCAAAGCATTTAATTTAAAGCATATAACCAGGTTTAATCACATGCTTAAAATTAAAGACGTGCTTTGGTTTCATATTGAACCAAGCCTTATGCCCTCTGACTTAAATGGATTAAAATACAGTTGTATTTCCATCAAATACAGCTTTTACAAATAATGCCAAGCAGTCAGGCTCCTCAAAACCAGTACTTTTTATTATTTATTTGTTCCTGAAGCATGTTCATCACTTTGGTACCTCAAATAAGGGGGACTGAGGAAGAAAATTAGCAGACAAGGCTGAATTGGTTAAAATGAAAAAATAATAGTACCTTATTAGGTTTGCTAGCTAGCATGTGGCTACTTAGGGAAAAACACTTCTAACCCATCACAGATATTACCACACGTGCATGTATTTATATGTATCTTATAGTGCCTGCATTTCTCTTTCACTGTTTTAATTCAGTTTTGAGAACATGCCAGACAAGCAGATACAAACAGGACCTTGTTTTATTTGATTAGGCTAGAATGGGGAGTTTGATTTCTTTCCAAAGTTTTCAAACAGTTGACCTGAAATGTATCAAAGCAACTTCCAGCTCTTTTGTTTCTATAAAGTTGTCCCAATTTCCTAATTTCACCAGATCCCACAGTTGCCATGTCTTTGAAGTTCATTTGTTGCTCACCGTTATTTTCTTTCTAGTGATTAGTATAGCAGACACTCAGACTGAGAGTGATTTCAAGTTTGTCTGTAATTTATTCTAGTTGAGAATCTACATGCTGAGTCAGAAATACTATATTCTACAATTGAAACATGCAGAGATCAGGATGTTAACATCTTTGGCACTGAGTACTGCAATGCCATATCATAATCACCATAGTACTTGATGTTTCTGCAGTGTTATTAAATTGGAATGTGAACATGTACACAGAAATTGATTGTAGAGTAGTGCTAGAACTCATGTGCTGAAAGACTTTGTAATCAAGATTATGAGATCCTGAACACTTCCTTTCTAACAAATACTGTGCAATTTATCACTGATATTGTTTCACACAATCAGTCTTGGTTTAAGAAGAAAAAAAGCAAAGTTCATAATAAATATGAAACCAAATGTCATTTACTTTTAATCCCCATCACCATGTGTTAGCACAGCATTATCTTTGCCTCAAGATAATGACATTTATATAAATATTGCAAAATATGTTTTCATAGCTTTTATTTTTCTTAGGATTTTTTTCCCAAAATGAAGAGGAATAGTCAGGGGGAATTGGCAAGAAATTATGCAGCAGCCATTAACTATTTCTTTAGTATAAAAGATCAGGCTTTGCTGAACCTTCTTTTGAGACAGCACTTTGTTTACTTACAAGTCTAAGTAGGACACTGACAGGAAAATCCTTTGTTTCCCATCAAACATCAGGCTTGGCACATGGATGGTAAGGCAACTGTTTCCTCTGAACAGAATTTCCATTGAGACCAACCTTCAAACTGTAATTGCAATTCATGGGGGTGCAGGATCTGCCAGAATGGGGCAGTCTGTAATGGCCAACGTGCTCAGGCAGGGCCTTGCCCTAACATCCTCATCTCTCCTGAACCCAAAGGGCCACTGTGGAGCCACATCAATACACAGCAATTGAGACCCTGTCCAAGCGCAGGAGGCCCAGAAGCATTTTCTTTCTGGCACTTGGAGCTATGTTAATCAGGAAATTTGGCATAGAGAGAGGAGTAGAAGGAATCCCACTTCATAAAACAAACTAAGTGAACACAAGGGAAAACTTCGCAAGCAGGAAAATCTCTGACATGCAAAGAAAAGTTTAGGGGACTTTCTAAGTAAGCAACACAGAAAGTGAGTTTTTAAAAGGCTGTGTACCAGTTCAAAACAGTGTGAAAAACTGTTAGTATTTTGAGGGGCATCATATAAAAAAATCATGGCAGACTGTCACGTTCTCAACACTGCAATAGCAGTGGCATATGTGGCTTTCCTGTAACTGTTAGATGAAGAATTCAAAGCCATTAATCTATAAAGGTTATTGACATTAGTAGTTCACTAAATTACTAATACTAGAACATTTAATGAAGAAGAAGAATTGTTTTCAGAAGCCAACAGACTTACTCTGACAATAGCCCATAAATCCTTGCTGACACAGACATAAAAACATGTCCAAAGCCCTGAGCTTTAAATTTTAAGACTTCCCTGCTTCTAGGGCCATGTCTACACCGTGATATGTAGCGATACCTGATCTAACTTCAAATGCATTTATTAGCACACTTGATAAGACAGTGTTCAAAGTCTAAATTATTTAGTTGATCCTAAATCTTGAGGGCAAGTAGCTGCTTTCACTTTGTTTGCTCACCTCTTCTGCTGGTGCCTCTGCCATTTCTGGTAACTTATCATTACTCTAATGGCAATATTTAAAACTGAAATCACAAATGCAACAGAAGCAAACCTATGTACAGATATTTTTCAGGTTTAAAAATTGGTGTCAAAACCTTCCAATTATTCAACTATAAGCTGTGTAATTTATTCTTTTGAGACCTCATGCACAGGCCAAAATAAAAAGTACAACATCCTAAATGTGACAAAGAAAGAATTTTACCCACTTTGATAGAAATGAAATTGTTGGTGAGCTTTTCACTTGCAATCACTGCACTACTGGCCACACCTCCTGGAAAGAAAAAAGAGATGAGTGTTTGCCTTTGCATTATGCAGACCATTTAAAATCAGTAAAGCCAGGTATGGCACAAAAAACAGCTAATACATATTATTTTTAATTTCAAAAGCACTTTTTGTTAATATCACAAACCATTGTAGAATCATCATTGTAGCCCACATTCTTTACCATTTTTATAAGTAACAGTTGTTTTGTACAAAAGGTTAAACTTGACACTTGTAGACACCTCATTCTTAAGATGGGAAAACACACTGAAGCCATTACCGCCTGCTCTAATCTGCTGACATTCCTAGGCCCCTCTCCTGTACTGCCTTTCTTTTCACACTTCTCTTTCTTCAATGTAGCTTTTAGAGAGAACAAAAAAGAAAATTTTCCATACTTTGACATTAACAAATCTCTCTTAATACCTCACACCTCTTCACTTTCCACTGCTGCTTTTTCCAACTAAGCTAAATGTCAATGGGAACGTCTTTCTCTGCTTACCAGATATGCCTTACTGCACTCTTTTCTGATGACTTAGAGAACTGCCCTTAGCTCAAATGTTACTGATTTCCCACTGCTTTGAAATAATCAGTCATCATTCCTTCCAAGGACTGTCTTCTCAGGAATATTGTATTTCTTTGATCAAATTGTCCCTCTAACAATCTGATTCTTTCTGCAACCTTTCTTTGCAGTTCCACTAGCAAGACCAACTATTCTGTTCATACACAGTAACTCCCAGAGCTTTCTCTGGAATCTTACACTGTCCACATTCTAGTTTCCTGATTTGACTTTCAGAAACCTTTAAGTGCAGCTAGCTCCTGGCTGACAAACGAGTCTGATACAGACAAACTCTGACAGATACACATTTTTGACAGTATATTTTGCATTTGTGGAACAGAAAAGCTAAGCTTTTTGTTGTTGAAGAGTGTTGTCAGCAGAGAAATTTCCCAACTCACCATACTGGGAGACATTCAACTGGTTTACACACATGAGATTCTAAAGGACAGAAAACAGAACAAAGCTTACTGCTCTTGCTACCTCTTAGTAGTAAGATACTTTGAGTTTCTAGAAGATGCAAGCATATATTCTAAATGTGTCCCCCTAAAGCAGGGGGACACCGCACATGTAATCTAGGCAAGTCCTCAGACCCAACAGCAAAAATTGGGAAGGGTACCATCTAACTTATTCACATTTTAATTGAGCTGCTATTCCAATCATTCAGCCTGCCAGTTTGTTATGGCACAGGACATTCTGCAACACCCCAACATCCTAAGAAAGAAACGTCCACTCCCTTGCTGGTGTCAAATTCCCTGTTGCTGATCCCATCTGCTTCTTTAAGCGATGTTTCTGGCAAGCACTGTTCTAGATTAATCTCTTGTAAAACACATCTGCCTTTTCCCAAAAGAACAAACACCAAGTGCTTCCTGCTGCCACTCAGGGGAAAACATGGTAAGAAAAATGTCTTTCTTCCTCAACTAAAAGAGTGCTAAAATGATTGAGGCTCTGTTTTTACTCTTAGGCATCCTCAGTTTCCATCATGTCAGGACAGATGTTAAGATACACAATACTCCCAACTCATTCATATCTTGAGGTTCATCTTGTCTTATCATCTACGTTAGATTTATGCATTCAGGCATCTCTAAACTTAAATAAAAGGAAAACCATCAGTGTTACCTAAGCCAACTTCACATCTCATTTTGTTTCTAAGGTTCTTAGGAAGAGAGATCTTTCTCCAAATTTCCTAAAGGATTTCTAAATGCCAACTGATGTCAGTAATAATGAACTAGAAAATGAGCAATCAATTAACTATGTCACTACATTACTTTTATTTCTATGAAGGGACCAGAAGATTTGTGTTAAGCAGGAAAAGAGCTACTCTTCTTTAGCACAACCAGAAACCAGCATTTGAAACTCCAAGTGACTTTTAGAGACATCATATCAGTCCTCATATACAATGCCACCATCTAGCTCTTCAGTTACCTTTTATTCAGAATAAAACTACCTATTTCTTGAAGCCTGACTAGCCTGAAAATGCACTTAATAGAGTTTGCTACAGTGCACACTGGCTTCCTGCTTTGCAGGGGAGAGCTATTCTCAGTTACACACATTTTATGCCTAGAAACCCAGTAAAAGAATAACCCACTGAAATGTGTGCATGTGTGTAGAATTCCAATGTAAACACAGGCAGAGAGAACTATCAAGCACCCTTAAAAAGCTGACAAGACTTTGCTTATTTTTTTAAATTTATTACATGCAAAATCCCATTGGTATCTGTAAAAATAATTTCAGACATTGTTTTCAGCTATGGATATGAATCCTGAAACAGCAGCAGGAAAGGAGGCAAAAAAGATCTAACAGTCCTTGGCATATCTGGGCTCTTCCTTTGGTCCTTGAAAAAAATCAAAAGCACTAAAAAAGAAAATTTTCACAGCTTGTTCAAATTTAGGTGTACTTACTGTGTTTTATGAACACAAGGGTTAAGCTCAGCAAAAGAAAAGCAAAGATTCTCTGCTTGAATCAAATGCAACAATTTCCTGAAGATTCCTAGGTTGCCATTAGGCATACTCCCCACCTCTTCACAGTTTTGTATATATCTATACTCCAGGAAATATTTTGAGGATCTTGTTGACATATACAACGATGCTTATGTGAGCATATGAGTGAGAATTTGAAAAGACATTTGGGGAGAGTCCAGACACGCAGATTGATCACTGCAGTTAAAAGTTCTAGCACATAAGAACCTCGAGTCAACTGTATCACTAACAATTCACTCACATCAAAGCAGTGTTGAAAAGAACTCCTCAGTCTTTCAGAAGACTAAAATACTGCTGATTGCACTTAATCCCTCTGGTTTCAACAGCAAGCATAGGCTGGTGAACAAACAATTTAATAAATTCAAGCATCCCTTAATATTTAGGAGAAAACAACCTGCTATCTAGAAGGATTTGTAAACCCTGATGCTCCAGAAGGACTTAAAATGAGAGGTTCCTCTTCTTGTATTATGTTCTTAATTGGTCCCAAGTATCATTGATAAACTGCTGGGCTTCCCAAATGAATCTGAAATCTCCTAGAGAAAACAGACTGCCAAACAAGTCTTTAAAATCAAGACTCTGTGGGGGAAGGGGGGGGGGGGGGGGGGTGGGGGGGGGGGTGGGGGGGGGGGGGGGGGGGGGGGGGGGGGTGGGGGGGGGGGGGGGGGGGGGGGGGGGGGGGGGGGGGGGGGGGGGGGGGGGGAAGCAGGGGGGGCAGTAGTGAGGGGGCAACAGCAGGCAGAAATTGGAACACCTCTATCAGTGAGCTACTCTTCTAATAGCTTTATACTTATATATAGGTCATTTTTATGTATATGTGTGTTTGCACATATGCACTAACTTTCCTAAACATGTTGCTCTGTACAGCAGAATAACATCAGTTCTGCTTGAATAAGGAAAGCAGAGTAGTTCCAACTGCACCAAGACAGCGTGAAAAGAACCATCAATAAGCACTCAAGAGATGCGTCTTGAATCTTAAATAATTTCCACAAAATGCTCTTCATCTACGAAAACATACTTTATTTCCCCACTTTTGATGCCCACTGAAATTTCTTTGATCTTTGAATTTCTTTTGGTGGCTTTCTTCTACGCTGAAAAATTCATGCAACTCCTGTTGTCCTGTTCAACTGTTATTGTTGGTATTGTCCGGTTACTTCCCCAGATACCCCTACCTGGTGTCTTTAAGATGAATATTTTAAAATGTACTGCATGCTTATAAAGGGAATACTTCTTTTAAAGGGAATTGACTTCTGTTATGATCTTTACCTTCTCTTGTGATCTATTACTCAGGAAACAAAGGTCCAAGGACATCTCAGCCATTAGTTACTGTTCCCTCTTTTGGAATAGCTGTGTTCATAAATATGGGTGTGTGACATGAATTGGGTCATCTTCATATTTTTATCCCTTGTACTTGCCTTCATGGCTAAAAATGCCAAGTGCCAGTTCACGTATGCAGATACTTCTATATCTTTCTATTGACAGGTAGAGCATGAAATAAAAATGCCTCCTAAATGGTTTTTGGGGTTTATTGGGTTTTATTTTCAAAATAAGTCTTTGCCTGTTAGAAATTTTACTGGTAGAATGAAACAAGTATAAGAATGGCAGCAGCTTTACCAAAGATGAATAGATGAGTGCAAAAACTCCATTGCTATGAAGAAGCTTGTCCAAGCAGAAACTTGCTTAAGATTTGCCTTTGCTCCCTTTCTGAGGGTTGGTATTTTCTAGTCTCGTGCATAAATTGAAATAAAAACTCTAAGCAACTCTCTAGAAAATCCAGCCATCACAACACTGAAAAATTTATTCCCAAGCTTCACTCCAATGCCAGGCCACAGTTATTTCATTGTAATTTAACAGACTGTGACATGTTTATATAAGTGCAGCAAAAGTCACTTACATAAACTTGTTCCCAGGTTTCCTCAGATTCAGAGCCACAATTCACCAATAAGCATTAATCTCCACAAGAAGTATGGTTGAGGTGAGTACTTTCAAGTGGTCCTTTTCCAGCAGATGAGGCTTAGTCAGCTACTAACAGTGCGTGACAAGTTTTATCCTGTAGAAAGACATGAACAAAAGCAGCATGCCTACATATTCAGAAATAAGGCTTTTACAAAAGCCTGTAATAGTAGGGCAGATTTTCAGTTACTGAACAAATCACATCTCTACTAAATTGACTCCGGTTTGGATTCTTCAATGAACAACTCTGAGCAGGAAATGTGTGCTAGTGAAATATGTAAAGGTATCATGGATGCCCCATTATTTAAAGAAGCATAAAATAAATGAATACATGTTCTCAAAAGATAGGGCCAGCACTTTTGGGCAGTCATTTATAAGCAAGTGCCCATTGGGAGGCATTTGGAATTTCATATTTGATGATACTTCTCCAGTGTTTCATTAGTTCTGTTCACTTAATTATGTCTTGTCTAAATGATCGCCTAAATTTTTCATAGAACCAGATTCCCTTCAAAGAAGCCAGTCATGCAATACTAAAGGCATGTGGCTTTATAGCTCCTAGCAGCCGTTTAAAGGACTGGAATCCCCCTGGAGCTCCATGGAAATTTCAGTGGGCACAAATGCAATGAAATATTATCAATTTTGCATTACTTTTATACAGAACAGGTGTCTCATTATAAAATATTCCTACTCAGGTGCTGAGAAGATGACCTGTCAAAACAAGACAACAACTTCACTTTAAAACAATTGAATTAGGCAGTATAGACTCTTTCCCTGTGTCTTTATCTGGGTACGGTTTATGTCAGTGTAGAGCAGCACTTACAAAACATAGCCCTCAAGCAAATATGGCTTAAAGAAACAGGACATTATAATCACAAAACACTTGAAATAATCACAGTATTTTTTCCCCCTCAAGTGAAAACAGTTGTGAAGGGTGCAAGTGTCATGTGTTACTTATGTGCTCAGTCACAAAGTTCACAGTTCACTGTCTACCAGTTCACAGAAAAAAAATTTCCCCCACATATAAAAGGTTAAAAATATAAATCCAAAATCCCAGATGAATGAGTAAAAATTCCAATCCCGCTAAATGATCATTTTAACCACTGATTTCAGCAAAAGGTTTCACATGGCATTTATACAGCTCCAGCCTGACCCACCTTCCTTCATAATGCCTGCCATGGAGATTTGCAGACAAATTCATGCATCAATACCATAATCATTATTCAGTCAAGCACCCGAGGGGGTGTGAAAGCAGAGGAGGAAAGGAAATAGACACTCAGTGAACCTCCTCTGAGTATGCAATTCAGAGATGTTAATAAGCACAGCCGTGTGGAAAAGATCAGCAGACTTGCTCTGCCTCCTCCTCAGCAGTCAATGCTCTCTCTGTGGACCACAGGCTTTCCTCTTCTACCTTTTGCTTCAAATGGGAGAGTTATTCTGAGCCTGTACTCTGGTGTGAAATGAGTGTTCAGCTCAAAACAATGCTGGTCCTGGGGCTCTCACAGGAAACATCCCAGCACAGTGTCCTGGATAGGAAATCACTTCTGTCTGTCATACAAATGTTTTAATTTTCACTTGTTTCAATCAAAAGTTTTCTCCTACTCAAAAAATCCAGCATGAAAATTCTATCTCTTTGAAAGAACTCATATGTTTCAGGGTGTAAACACAAACTTCAGAGTGAGAATGAATAAAGCAAGTATGGTGGTAATAGTCCAACAGAATGTTCACCCCAAAACTGGATTATCTCTGCTTCTGTTTTCTTGACAAGATTTTAAGAGGAATTCAAATACTTCAAAGTTATTTGAATTGAGTTACTTTCATGAGGATGCACAGCACAAGTAAGCTTATTAACAAAAATAACAGCTATATATATATGAATAATATTAACTATAGTTGACAAATGTTATTGTTCTTTACCTGCATTACATACATCTATTTTGTAAGATCACTCCTTCCTGTTCTGCCAAAACTCTAATAAAGGATCTCCCAATTTTAAAAAAGAAAAAAAAAAATGACAATCTGTGATTTCTGTCATTTTCAGTAAAGGGTGGATGAGCTGGATAGTTTGCATATACTACTGTGATCATTTTTATACAGTTTTTATGTCTCACCTGCCTATATTTTCAGATATAGGAAAATTTTCTCAAAGGCAGAAAAGGAGTACTGAAAGAGTGCTCTAATGTCTGAAAAACATTGTTACTAAACCTCCACTATCTCTCTTCTGGGTATTTTTGGTACATAGGTGATGTTTGGGAACTTCCTGATTTTCAGGGATTTAGAGTAGGACAGTATGCCTGTATATAGAGTGTAGTTTTCTTGTTCAGAACTAAGTTGGGATTTGCCTATATATGGAGTGTAGCTATATTTATATTATATTTATGTAGTTGTATTTTCAGAACCCCCTGGAAATAACCTCCTCATTGTGTGTGCCTACATGACAGAAAAGGGCGTACACTGCAGAATCACTATTTGTGAAGAACTGTCATAGTCTAGCTTGTGAAGACAACTCTGCTTGTTTGACTTTCAAAAAGTATTACAAAAATCTTAGAATCAGCTTCAAAAGTGCACTGGCTGCACTGTGCAGCTTTCTGACAATTTCTGCTCTGACTCTATTTTTACACTAAAGAAATTCAGTGAAAAAAAAGTGCTGTGGTTGAGAAAAAAAAATATATCCAAACCACTGACACTTAGGTAGTTACATTTAGCAGCTTTTCAAGGCTTTGATCACCTGCCACTTGTCTGAAGGTGATATATGGTTAAACACTCCCAGCCAAAAGCAGTTTCTGGGAAGAAGATATTATCACTGGAAGAGTAGCAAGGGGTATTGATCATACTGCAGCACATCGAACTGCACCTCTGAGACTTCAGATTTTCTTCCTCAATACACAGACAACTGTAAGAATCTGTCCTTATTTTTTTTTAATGACTCTTAGCCAACTAAGTTTTTTTTTAAGGCCTTCCTTTGGCCAAGCTTTGGGTGTGCAGTAAGAGAATTATTTTTACAAGTGGAATTAGTATAACAAGTAAATACTAGAGAAAACTAAAAAAAAAATAAAACTGACTACCACAAGCAGATGAATCTCTACAAAGATACAGAGCTACTAAAACTTGATGGAAAGCAATCACCAGACTTCATTTTCAGAGCAACAAGGGCTCACATTAACACAGCTAAAAGGGCAAGATCTTGATCCAAAGCACTCTAATGTCAATGGAAAGATTGATCAAGCTCTAATTTCACTAAGCCACAGAAGGGACACATCTGTGCATGTGTTTGATAAATAGTCAGTTCTCATTCTCACTTGTCTTTTTAGTGGTACCTGAAAGTGCATTTTTCCCTCTTCCTAGGAGGGAAATTGAGAGCTGGAATATTGAGAATGCACTAGTCAGCAGGTAGGGAAGTTTGATCAACCAAGGGCTAGAGAAGAACCTCGCTCTTGTCCTTATGGACAGTTTTCTATAGTGTTCTGCCACAGATTCAGAAAGGTAAAAATGGCCTCAATTTCCCTTAGCAAGTACCATCAATTTTGTTCAGAGGGAGGTAGAGATATGAATCAATGTTCAACTCTGGAACTGAGTTTCAGGCTCCAGATCACCTCTCGCTTATGTTTGGGAACAAATGCCAACTTACTTCTGAACAAAATAACTACACTCCATATACAGGCATACTGTCCTACTCTAAATCCCTGAAAATGAAGAAGTTCCCAAAAAACACCTATGTACCAAAAATACTCAGAAGAAAGATAGTTGCATTTTAGAATGATGAATCACAGCAGTGACAGAAAAAAAAAAAACTGGAATCTTGCTATTCAAACTCAAGGAAATAATGCACATCACAGAAGGAATGATAAATAGATTTCAAGATTTCATTAATATGCCACCCCAGCCTTGGATACCCAGCAAATTACTATGCTACCTCAATTTACCAAATAGTTTTCGCTGAGAGAAAGGGAAAGTTCAACTACACGTTCAATACCAACAGAGAAAAAGGAAAAAGTGATTCCCTTCTGACTCTTGAAATTAATATCCCTGAGGTATCAGTACCGGCACTTATCAGTGTAGGGCTGAACCCAGGTCAGCAAATGTCTAGTACCTTTCCTGTGCAGATGTTGGTATTCCTGCAGTTATTTCCCTGGACTATGAGATGAGAAAAGAAATAAGGAAATGGGAGCACTCTTAGAGAGAACCACAGACCCCCTTGCACAATGTCAAAAGACTCTTCATCACAGAAAATTCTCATGTCACACTTTTTTGAAGATTATATTTCAGTATTTCTGCATGTGAGCTATACAAACTCGATCCCACCAAACTATTGGATTACTAAAAATCAATTTACTATGGGATTACTTAAATACCATACTATGTATCCAGTGACTAACAGTACATAGTGTGTGTGATATTCTGACTTGAGTGAGCTCAGCTCAAAAGGCACCTGCACAAAGCTTTTCAAAGCAACTGCAATAAATTTTACTGGTTGTGGGAAACCTTATAAACATTAAATAATGTCATGCTTTATAGGCATTTCATTCAATGTGACTAAACACATGGATAGCATTGAGGATGATATTTAACTTTTTCCATGTGCAGATTTAATACCACAAGAAAATTTGAGTCCCCTATTGCTAATTTTCCACCATGTGGTAACTATTTAGTTGTTTATTAAATGTTACTGAATTACAGAATTAAATTACAGAGCACAGCAACCACCAGTGGCCGTTTGTGTCCCTCTGGCTTAGCACAGGGTCACATATACTGGCATTAAATCATGACAGTATTCCTACTGCAGTACTGGTTGTGCTAATACATGAATGAGTATGCTAGATGGCATGACCACGTGCTTATGTACTTCTAAAAATAGAGCACGCTAATGTCAGATTTGATTGATGTGACTCCATCAGGTTCCTGTCATTTTTAGCACACCTGTGACAATAACACACTGTACAGAGGTACATATAATGCTGGTGGAAAGCCCTGTTAGCATACATACCTCAATTTAATCAAGTTAGACTAATTTATACAGCTGTGCAGGTCCAGATGTAAAATGAGAAGTGTCCATGAAAGTTGAGGCTGGAAACATTCACAATATGGAAAACAAGGAAAAAGTATGGGTTTTGAGCTTCCCTCACAGGTTAGTTTACAACCTTAATTACTCTCTTTGGAGAGAGAAGCACTTTAACTGACCCGCTGCAAACTGCCACAGGAGAAAACGAAACAGTAACCACAAACATTTCGTTCTTTCAGTATCAGTGATGAAGACCATTTATTTCCAGTGGATGAGTGGAACAGACCTTTGTTGTCTTTCAAAGTGCATCTTTTAAAATTTGACTAAAGTTCAGAGCTTTTTCTCTATTTTACATACTAATGTACATCAACACTGTGGTATCTGAATATGTTCCTCAAAAGCAGGAAAATATCTTCGAGATCCTATTCACCCCAAAATTGTGTATAAATATACAGGATTACAAATACACTGCCAAAGCTTTATGGAGCATGAGAAATGCTCCTGAAGCATCCAAATGCAAAGTTCCTGAATTAATTTATTTCTTTACTTACGACATCTTAGGGGTGTTTGAGACAACACTCACAACAACACAACAGATCATAATCATAATCAGTATTGATAAGAATGGAACATAATTCCTAGCAATGTAAGCACAAAGATTTTAGCTACTCTTTTTAGAACAATCACTGGTAATTAATGTAGCCTCAGCCAGGTTTAATTAATTCTCTCCTAGTCATTGTCTCTCAATATTGTGGAGAACAAAAATTCCTCTCACAGTCTGTACTACCTAACGTTTGTAAAGACATACATAGAAAAAGAGTGAATAGTTGTTAAGAATAACTCCCAATTATCTGCCATTGTATTCTCTCGAGACATATTCCTTACCTAAGGGAGTAAAGTGAGCAAGGTGTGAGTTTAGTACCTTGTACACTGCTGGTTCCAATTTATATCTCCCAAAACCCTCTGTATTAATATTACTACGAATAGTAAAAGGCAGAGGAAAGGATAGAAGCAGACCCTCCCCTCAAAAATCATAACAAAAAAAAAAATTAAATTGCAAAGAAGGAATGAAGAAAAAACTTATGGGGGATACCCATTCAGGGGGGCAGCAGAAAAGATACAAAAGCAGAGAGGGCAAAAAAGCATCAAGTATCCCTTCTTATGATTCCCATTTCAAAAATCCTGTTTGAGACATTGTGTTAAGTGCTGAATCCACTTTCATTCATCTATGCAGTAAGGTCTGCATTCTGGAGAGTTTTAGGATAGAAAAACCACTACTTATGCCCCAGGGCTCAAAGGGGCTCAGTTTCAGAATACATATTAATTCTCAGAATAGCCTTTCACCTAAGCCCGTACTAAGGCCCTTGAATCATGTTCCTGTCCTTGTATTAGTAACTCCCCATGCATATTTGCCTGGAAAGTATAATGCATATTAACAGCCTTTTGATACACAATTCTCCATATTTTTAGATCTTGTTGTATTTAAGCGCTACAGTATTTTACATAGCAACTATTAAACTGCATTTTAAACTACTAAAAAAATTCAGACAGCGTCAGTCTGGCCTTTATGCTTTTTTGTGCTCAATACCAGACAAACAATACTTTCCCTGGCTAACTATTTTTTGACATCATGCAAATATCCAAGTCCAAAATATTTTCTAAATATTAATTGGATATTACAACTACACAACTGCTGTGTGGACAACCAGCAGTACTTGCTCCTCTTTTGTTAATAATGCTAAGCTCCCAGGAGCTCATTAACAGTCTTCATCTAGACAATCATTTAAGCATCATGTCTGATGAACAGGATATGGGTCAGTGAATTAGCAAGTAGTCTTTCACTGAGACATCACTCCATAGTGACAGCACAGCTTGTCAGGCCAAGCTGAAAATGAGCGTACACAGATCGTCATTTGCCTCTTGCCCAAAACACAAGTTCTTCCATTTCTTATTTCCAGTATGGCACCATATCCCTCCACTCTACTCCATCAGCCTCTAGTGCTTCAAAACTTCACAAAATTTGGAAAAAGGGACTACACAGCATGCATTTATTAACAGTTTCTGTAGAGAGAGGCTTATTTTTCAATCCACATCTAAGATTGTTTCTAATAGGTCTTATCTGACTGTACTGGTTGAAAATCTTAAAACAGCTCTTGCAAAAGGAAAGACCATCTTCGTATTTCTAGCATTATAATACAAAAGGAGCTCATTAGTACCTAAAGAATTATATCTCTGCATGAGATTAATACAATTCTCTTTCTGCTGTAGGCAGAATAATCTTTGCTACAATTTCTAAGTTCCTCCTAGCATCCTGAAGAGAAAAAAGCTCCTTGTAGGTAAAGGGAATGGATCATTTCTACACAATTCTACCATTTCCTTTGTCTGGAAATTTTGAAAGCATTGCTTTAGAAAGTTATCTAATAAATCTTTCATTTGTTATATTATGTTCTATATATACAGAATCTGTATTTCATTATGCAGAAACTAAAAGGGCAAAAATACAGATTTGTGCGTGCCCATCACCACTAAAGAGAAAAGAAGTACAACAAAGTAACTTCTCCCAGGGAAAGAACATTGTCAAAGAACATTGTCACCTTAGAGAAAAACCGAAGGATTTTAAAGCCCATCCTAGAGATCAGCTTAAAGTGCAGACATTATAACAAGTAACTCAGAGGAATTAAGCCTGGAAATTTCTGTGTATATTTTATTACTATTTTCTACATCCTGTAAATATTTCCTGGTTCAATTAATATTGTAATGTTATTTACATCCTAAGTGAAAAGACAGACGTATTCTCCATTCCAAATTCCTGTGTCTTGAAGACTGCATTGATTGCAAGGGGTTTAGAGATTCTGAGTTCCAAGATAACACAATGTCTTATTGCAACTGCAATGACTGTTAGACAGCAAAGAAATGCTTGTGGAGCCAACTTACCTCTGTTTGAGAAAGGCTCCTTTCTGCCTCTGAGCACATTATAAAACCAGGCATCAACATTTATTTATGGGAAGAAGAAGCAGGAGCACCTGCAATTGGATGCAGTGCAGACAGTAGATGCTGGGCTAACTAGGAAAGAATGCTGCTGATGCAGCAGGTGAAGACAGCCTCACCATCAAGCATAGAGACAAAATATCCAACCATACCAAGCAACAGGGGCTATGTGAAACAAAGCTTGGACTGATCCAGTGCAAAGGGGAGAAGATGGTGCAGTAGCTTCACAGTGACACTGCTGCTTGTGGTCCTGTGGTTTTATTTCATCTGGTTGAGCTGTTATTTTCTTCACCAAACATCTCTTTGTCATCTCTGCCTTGCTTATGATCTACATTGGTATAGTGTTGTGATGGGAGGACTCAGACCCAAATTAGATACTGAGTTCCTGGACATCCTTCTTAAATCATTTCCTGGCACTACTGCATGAGCTGCCTACAGTACAGATCTAATACCAAAAGTAGCTACTGCTTTCTGGTTTATATTGCTCTGATACTTGTCAGGGAAGAGAGCAAGCAGATATTAAAGCTGCAGGTAACTACCTTAAATTACTTGCTCGGAAAATAGGATTAACTACAATTATCCTGCAGTAGAATGACAAGAATCTTGTACATATAGGCCTGCACATCAATACACAGAATGGAAGATTAAACTAAATCTGAAACTTTCTTTGCTATCTCTATTTCAGTCTTCAGATCTATTCTGGCATTTGCCAGGGAGGGGAGAGGGAAGAGTAAATAAAAGCCTTTGCCCTCCAAAATCATCTTTTACCAAAGGAAAAAAAGGAGATATTATAACTGTGGGAATAATTGGTCTTGTAAACATGGGTTCCCAGATAACAGCTTTGGACTTGTTTGAAGTACCATAGATGAGAAATCTGGATGTTTGCATTGCTCAAAGGAAGATAAAGGGGTAAAGAGAACTGTTTAAGCGTCCCTGACATATAAAACTAAACTCTGTGGTTTAAAGACAGATTGCTTTGATTCCTCATGGCATCACCCTGCCACTTTTAAAGATCAGAGAAGCTTGTAAAGCTGTGTGGTTGTTGGTGTATTCTCTATGTATGACAACTGACTATTAAGCAAAAATAAAGATGAACACTGATTTTTGAGTGTTGCAGGAATACTGGACTGACAACTGAGAATGGGGAAGTGGACAATAAAAAGCTGTGATTTCTCATTATTCATACCTGCTTTTTTTCCTACATCCTGCTGGGTTTTCACCTTCTCATATGTTGCCAACCCTTATGCACTCAAAGTATTGAGAAACAGGTGAGGAGAGTAACAAAACATGGGACAGAATACAAGTCAGGGAGCAGCTAAGAAACCAATGGTAAAAACTGCTTTGAAAACTAGGAATACTACTGGGAAATAGAAGTTCTTGGATTTCTTCTTCTGCAACATCCCATTATCCTCTAACTGAATGTAGATCCAGTTTATATTTTTATCTACTACTTTTACCATCAGATTTCTCAATTGTGTAAAAACACTGAAACCACTGGTATCCAGTCATTATTTCCCTTTATCTTCATATGTTAGGAAGGAAAATCTTCACATGCTAGGAAACATTTCTTTCCCAATTATAGTCAAAGAGTGGAACATGCTTCCTAGAAAGGTGGTTGATGCCCCAAAGATGCATTCGGAAAACAATATATTTTAACTTCTGTTCATCCCTGAGGTAGTCAGGCAGTTAGACCAGATGACTGTTATCCCTTCCAACTGAACTATTCAATTCCACTGTACTCATACTTCAAGGAGCAGACCACATCATACTTTTTGCCTTTTCTAACTTCCCCCTGTGCAACTTTTTCTTTTGTAAATCAAGCAAAGTTACTCTAGGCAAAAAAAAAAAAAATCCTTTTGCTCCAGATAAATAAGTAAATATAGAAAACTGCCTCCCTCTCCATGTTTCTCATGTGTAATCTTAAATTGGTAAAGAGTTTGCATCAAGTCATGCCCTGCACATACGTACAGGATCTGTGTGCATGTGTGCACTTACAGGCACATTCCTATACTATATTCTAAAAGCAGTGCCTCAAGCTAAATTGGAGAATTTATCTTTTACTTTCTGAGACATAGAATTATACAATGGGTTTGGGCTGGAAAGCACTTTTAAAAGTCATGTACCCCAACCCTCCTGCACTAAGTAGGGAAATCTTCCAGTAGACCACACTGCTCAAGCTCAATCTGACCTTGAAATGTTTCCAAGGATGGGGCATCCACCATCTCTTTGGGCAACGTGTTCTAGTGTTGCACCACCCTCATTGTAAAAGCCTTCTTCCTTAGATCCAATCTAAATCAAGCCTTCTTCTGTTTATAACCTTTTTTCATACTGCAAGAGCCCTGCTAAAAAATTTGTTCTTCATTTCTTATAAGGCCCCTTCAAGCACTGAGAGGTTGCAATCAGGTCCCTCCAAAGCCTTCTCTTCTGTAGGCTGAAAACTGCCCAATCTTTCAGATGGCCTTCATAGAAAAGGTGCTCCATCACTTTGATCATCTTCATGGTCTTCCTCTTAACCCAGTCCAATAGGTCCACACCCTTCCCTTGCTGAGGATTCCACATTACTCCTGGTGGCATCTCACATAAGTAAAGCAGAGGGGTGGAATCCCCTCCCTCTCTCTGCTGCTCACACTGCTTTAGATGCACCCCAGACCATGTTTGGCTTCCTGGGCTGCAAGTGCAAATGGTTAGGTCACGTCCAGCATCTCTTCCACCAGCACCCACAAATCCTTCTCAGGAGGGCTGTTCACGATCCATTCATGTCCCAGTGTCAAGCAACAAACTATGCCTAAGAGAAAACTAAAAGTGTAGCAGCAGACTGCTGTGAAAACTAATAAATCAGAAGCAACCACTGCTTTAGCTCAGTTTGTCAAGTACTGCTTTTTAAGTGACCTTTGGAAGACTTTGATAGGCTGAATAGGTTTTCTTTGATTGCAGGGGATGAAGCTCAATCTATATTGCACAAAGTTTAAGTAGCAGAACACTTTCAATGAAGCAAAAGGAGGTGTGAAGGACTTGGGATAAAGAGAAGGAGGTCTTCACAGAGCTAGTTGTTATCAGACTGTGATCCATACCATTATCCTTTATATAGGTACTGTTCATTCTCTAATGACCACAGCATAAATTAGTGTGCAGACAGAGTGGGCAAGAGCAGCTATGCAGTACCTGTTCATTATCACAGCTGCAACCCAAGATGTAAGCTACACAGGTGATCACTTAGTGACAAAATAAAGTTGCCTTACACAAGAATCAAGATAAAATATTAACAGCTTGTCTGTGTGGCTGCACTTACAAAATATTACCCTTTTTATTGTTTGTTTTCAGAGATAGTCAGCTGTGGAAGCCCAGAGTCCAGAGAGCACCTGTGGCCCACTGCATTGTCTATGCAGTTTCCTCAAATGGCTTAATTATGCATCCTTGGGAGATTTAAACATCTATTAACTCCAATTGTTAATAGTTTAAAAAATCCTGCTTGTATTACTAAAAGAGTTTCAAATAATTGCCACTGAATAAATGGTGAGGGTGCATTTCCAGGCTCTTTTATGCCTAATTCACATCAATCACATCCAAAGACAAATGTACACAGGCCCCAGTAGCAGAACTGTGACATGGTGATCAAGTTGCAGCAGTTCATGCATTCAACTCTGAAAACTCTTTTATCAATTCCTATCTGTTGGCCCAGAGCTGGTTATCTAACAAAGGCAGCAGAATTTGGCCCACCGTGTGCTCCATTTTGAAAGCACACAGCTGGGATTGCCAGCATAAGCAAATGTTGGCAGTGTTTAACTCTGACAGGAATGCTCTGTTACATATGCTATGGGACAGTCCAAATCCCTGGCAGAAAATAAAGTGCCAGTGTTTAAGTAACCAAATCTTTTAAAAATCCACATTTGTTTATTTTAGCAGCTCCAAGCATACTCCCAAGGATAGCTACAGCACTAGAAGAAGGCTGTTCTGAGAATAATCCATTTCCAAAAGAAAAAGTCTTATGAAATAAAAAGCAACAAGAGAATTTTTCACATTCCTTGCAGGAATTAGCTCTGAACTGAAATTTTTAGTCTTTAAAGGAAATCGCCTTTCATTTAGAGTCCTGGATCACTTTTACTGAAGACTGTACCTTTCTCCCTTTATCAGCTCAGGTATCTTTTGGTACTGGCTGCAAATCACAAACTTGGAAGAGAAGCTGCATCTATACCATGTTTACTGTGGCTTGCTTGTCTCCATTTGTTTAAATTCCCTCCTATCACAGATTGGCTGAAATTGGTTCAGGAATGCTGAAGCCTAGCAAATACATATATATTTGACAAAGTGGGCTGCAAGTAGATGAAAGTTATAAACAACATTATATTTATCATTTATCTTTCTCAAGCTCACATAAATATCCGCCCTTCTTTCTGTACCTTACAATACCCTTGAACAGAAAAAAGTTACAACTGAGCCAGTTTGTAACTAAAGTAAATCATAAAATTCTAAAGCAGTATCCCTCAATTTCATTTACAATGCTTCTCAATTTATTTATCCCCTTAACTAAACTTTCTATCCACACAGTAAACATGTAAAGAAACTTTTTTGTCCTTGTTGCTAAAGCATTTTGTACAGTGTTGAATTTCAACAACTAATATCAATAACCCGTAACTAATGTTTACCTAAATGCAAGTACCCAAAAGACTGACATGGAAATGGATGGTCTATTTACTTAACTTGTGATGAGCACAAACATTCAATCTTTAAAATTGATTTATTTCTAAACACTCATTCTTCCCCATTTGATTTTCTGACAGAAGTTACCTGTAGGTTAATAGAAAGGTAAAGCTGGACTAGTCAGCTGCAGAATACTGAGCTGCAGGAATTTTACTGTAAATGCAATTTCAAAGACAAGTCTAGCACAAGCTCCCTTTTTTTTCTAACATTTATTTTTCTTGTCTTGTACTGCTTTCAGCAGTATGCCAACATAATGAGTTTTTCTTAACTTATATTCAAGATTTAATACTCTCTGAAGAAAAAATTCACAAGAAAGGCAGATAACGCACCTCCTCCAGTCCTGGACCCCAGCTCAGGAGTCATCATGTGACAGTACATACAGCTGTAAGGCACATACACATCTTACACAGAATCAAAGCATATTTTCCCTTCTCAGGAATCCTCTGCAGTGCTACAGAAACCCTTTCTTCTCTAGAAATCTACAGTTTTGAACAGACAACATGGCAAATTCTCTACGTTTGAAAAGGTGTGACAGGTGTGACTCAGCACTCAAAAGGAGGACTGTGGTCCTCTGATACGGTCAGCAGCAATATCAACACATGGAATTAACTTGGAACCAGGAACTAGAAGTCCTTAAGTTTCAATTAAAATTAAAGCTCTGATTGCAATGACTCCTAAACATGAGAATTCAGGAGAAATATCAGACATGGTAACATCTAGCAATGCTGTGTCAGTCTCAAAAAACCTTTCTACCTCACCTCATCTCTCTGAGCACATGGGTGGCCTATGGCTGCCTGAAGAGATCAAGGGCTGACCTAGTGTGTGCTGACACAACCAACCTATTAAAGACTCAAGATAAAAGCACAATACTAGGAACTGATGACAGAATTTGCTCTAATCACTTCCACCTACCTTGATAAAAGAGAAAAGGGAATACCTCTGTCTCAATCATTCAGTTTGGAGAAACTGACTTGTTGGTAAGAGAAAACCTATAAAATAGTGCTTTAAGATATCTGTTAAAAGCCTCTTAATATATCTGTGTATGTCTTCAGTATATTTACCTGAAGGTCAGAAAGAGAAGTAACCAGTGATTTTTTGGATTTTTTTAACAGAGTTCAGGTTCACAAATCATTGTGAAAAATAAACTGTTGCCCAAACATTTCAGTTTATTCCCATGACTGAAAAAACAGATGTGTCATAACACAGGACAGAGCTTGAAGAACTTTTGGGGGTAATCCTTCTGAGAATACCAACTATTCCCTTCAGCTAAGGATTTGTATACATAGTACTACTGCATGAAAAGCAATTGTTAAACTAGAGTTTACTTTAAGTAGATAAGACACCAAAGCCATGTTTCAAAGTGTTAGGACACATAGGTAAGATAACTGCCTTGCCAAACAGAGCTTATCCAAATGACAGTGTGAAATCCTCACTGTCTGCCTGTATTAGTTTTAAGTGCCTTCTAAAATCAACTGTCATCAAAACACATATTACCAAAAGGATTTTTTTTAAATATGCAGTATGTTTGGGAAAACACATATTGTGTTTGTGGCCATTCTTACAGTGGTCTCAGCTGCTTCCCATCGACAAAACAAGTTACCAGGATGGGAATGGAACTTCATTTGCAAATTAATAGCTTTCAAATTAAGAAAACTCAAGTCCTTCATCTTATTACTATTGCTATATGTTCAAGTGCCACAAACTCTAACAGCACTAGAGAGAGAGAAATAATATCCCAGACTTGAAGAGACTACAAATTGTGAATTTCTGAGAGAGTTACATAAAATAAGTCATCAAATCTACTCTTGCATATGAAAACAAATAAAATCAGCTATTACTTTTGCCAGTCTAGAAACTAACAAACTGATTAATGCCAAAAACTGTAATAAGGACCAGAGAAAGCATTTAATTTCCTTCTTTTTCTAATAAAGTTCAGTAGTTCAGTGTATTGCCCTTTCAACAAGTTTTTCAGGCTATTATTCCAAGTTGCTCTGGTTTTACTGCAGATGTCAGAGGCTTGAGGAGATGTTCAGTATTGGTTTCACATGGTAAGGGGTGTTAGTAGAAATCAGTGCCACTCCAAACCCACTGCAGGACACAGCTGAGGATATCAGGCAAGCTGGGGACATCTCTGTGATAACTTATTTAAGAAAGGTCAAAAAAAAATTTAAAAAAATCACACATTAATTACAAGACAGAGAAATGAGAAAAAAAATCCCACAAACAAGGGCAAGGAAGAAAGAAGGAAAGATGCTCCAGGGCTGGAGCAGAAATCTCCCAGAAGACCATATTGAAGTAAAAATTCCTTGCAAACACAAAAAGCACCAGAGTGAAGCAGGTGGCCCCGCAGCACAGGAAGAGCAACACTGCAGTGGGTGGATGTGCCCTGAACAAAACTGCAGCCCATGGAGAACTCCTGCTGGAGCAAGCTACTGGCAGGAACTGACGCCCATGAAGGTTCCAGGTTGGAGCAATCTGTTACTGAAGAACCTTAGCCTATAGGACAGAAAAGTATGAGGAGGAGGTAGGAGCAGCAGAGGCAAACTGTGCTGGACTGACTGTACCCAATTCCCCATCCTCCTGCATCTCTGGGGGTTGGGAAGGGGTAGGAGAATGGAGTGAAGCTGAGCCTGACAAAGAGAGGGGACAGGGGAAGGTGGTGTTATATTTGTCTTTTTTTCCAAGCGATCTATTTGGGCCATGATGGTAATGGGTAAGTGGTCCCCTATCTTTATCTCAGACACAAGTTTTTCCCTCTTTTTAATTCCTGTGTACTGAATCACAGAATGGCTAGGTTGGAAGAGACCTCCAAGATCATCGAGGCCAACCCATGTCCTAACACCTCAACTAAACCATGGCACCAGTAGGGTACTGTTGAGAAGGTGGAATGCAACAGCAGCTGGGAGGGCATCTGGAAGTCTCCCAAGATCACTTTGTCACAGGTCATAAAGTACTTTTACAGGCTAGGTTTCTTCACTTCACCATCATGGATCCTTCTTTTCATATTAGCAACAGAGAACAACCCCCAAAATGGCATTTACAGCATATTCCTTAGACACACCATGTTATTTCCTTCACTAAATACTTTCATTTGGAACATATTCAGCATTTACCTTAATTTACATCATATTACAACCTTTTTTCCCCCCACATAGCTTTACCTAAAATTATACACATGCTAGGCAGGGCTGCATCATCGAACACATTTGTTGCATTTAGTGCTTACTTTGAGAAGATAAAATAGTGAACATCTGAAATTGCATGCAGTAATTTTTGTAATTGGATCCAGGCAATCTATGGATACATAGTGTTTTTCTCATGTGCATCAAAAAATTTAGGTGTTTTATTTGTACCAAATCCCCATTCCAAGAGTTTATGATCTGGTTATAACCAAGAAACAAAACAAGAAAACCTCATCTTCCCATTGTCTATTCAAAATTTATTACGCAGTAAGATAAGCCATTCTAAATACTAACTACTAGAGCTGGGACCACTAAATTCTTGCTATAGCTATTTTGCTTTCTAAAGAAGTCACATTTTAAATCACAGATGTAGATGTTACCAGATCAAAATGATATTGTTCATTAAACTGTGAAAATGACAGAACAAACCTGTAACTCCCAACAGCCTACTTCTCTACTGGTACTGATTTGGAAAACAAAATGAGATATTTCTCTGCCAACGTTCCCATCAGAATCATGTATGTGAACACAAACGGGTGAAGACTTACCCAGAGTAATTAAGTTCATTCCCTTGATACCATGGGTGTCCCACTCAGGAATGCCTTCTACAAACTTGTCAACCTCCATCTTAAAAGATGTTAGCTTTTCTTCTGATTTCCACTTACATTAATTACGTTTCATTTACATTTACAGGCAGTGCTGAGAGAATTTCTAAATTCTCTCCAAGGTGCTTCATCCAGCTAAATATCTATACATTCTCCTAAGTTCTCATTCAAGTTCTTGAGCTCTGGAGTTGTTTAGCCTGAACAAAAGGAGGTTCAGCAAAACCTTATTGTTCTTCACACCTACTTGAATGGAGGTTGTAACAAGGTGGGCAACAGCCTCTTTTTCAAAGTATCAGCAGAGAGGACAATAGAAAGTTGCGCTTAGATGTTTAGATTGGATATCAGGAAAAATTTCACTGAAACTATTACTGAGAATTGAAATGGGCTGCCCAGGGAAGTGGCTGTGTCACGATCCCCAGAGGTATTTAAAGCAGGTGTAGATGTGGCATTTGGGGTTTTGTAGGGAGCTTGACAGAATTAGGTTTATGGTTTCTCTTGATAAGTTACGGGTCCTTTCCAATCCCAATGATTCTATGATTCTACAGCTGAATGTGCTGTAGTACATTCATATCCTCTCCTGTAATTGATAAAATCACTATTATTTTATGATTGAATTTAAACTAAATTTACTCATTATAACATAATCCATAGTTACTTTCTCTGGCCTCTTGTTTATAGTCCAAGACTCATTAAGTTCTGCACTGATCTCCTGAGAACCAACCCCTTGAGTCCAAACTACATGCTCAAGAAGGGTGGACTAGAGCATATTGCCAGGACCACAGTGGAGTTTTACTCAATGAAAACAAATTAAAATAAAACACTCTTCTTCTTGCAGTGCTATCAGGCAGCAAAATGATCCTAGAATGCAAGTACTAATAAAAGCTAAAATAAAACTCACATTTATTAATTTTGTATTAATCATAGCTAAAGAATTCCCAGATTCTGGAGCCTCTAGCCAAGCAATTACCAATAGCACAGTGAAAAGCATCTGTGATGTGTCTAAAAACCTATCTGTATGTTTGGGGCTTTATGAGAGCACAGTCACTGCAAGTCATATCCAAACTAACTTAACTTACTCTCAATTTTATCAACTTTAGACATTAGGAGAGTAAGACACAAAAGGAGGCAAATACTCAGACAGTCAACATGTTAGAAGTTGCAGTCATGGCAGTAAGCCTGCTACAGACAAACGCAGAACAAAACCAGACAATGTAAATTCAATATTGTCTTAGTGTGTATCTGCCTGCTAGAGAGAGCAGAACAGATCAAATGAATGACTGCTGCTCAATCTAACATCACATTTGAAGCCAAAACTGCTTTTCAGATAATCCTTCAAAACACAAACTCCATCTAGTCTTTCCTACTGTAAGGCAAGTCATTCAGACAGGGTTAAGACTGTGTCAGAGACTGGGTTTTGATTTTTATATTAGGAGTCAGAAACCACATGAAAAACTACCTTTTTTCTCATGTTGGTATATTAGTTCTCTAAACCTTAGTTAAAAATAAAGTTTTGATTTTTCTATCTGAAACAGAAGATGGCTTGTAGAGTTCATCCACATGCATGTCTGTGCATAGAGATGCACAAACCTTCCCTCTGTGAGAAGCCTAGCATCACACAGAATACAAGAGAAACTAGAAGGGAAGACGCCTGAAACTTTCTCCCACTGCTGTGGTGGCATTGGCATGGTTAAATTGAGTGTCCATTTGTACCGCAGGTTCAGATAAATGGGTTTCATTTCATTGTTTCCTTGTACTTGATGAGGTTCTTGGATTGATTCTGGTGGCTCACAATGCCTTCCAGGCACAGGATGTTATTCATACTACTGCATCCAAAGCCTTTCACAACACTGTAGTTTCTTCTTACAAAGACAGGCATTACAAAACTAAAATATCAGCAAAATCGGTTTCTCCATTTTTGTAAAATGAAGAAAATTCTGTGAAATGAAATCAATTTTGTACAGTACAATAACCATGACAACCAGAAATATCAAGTGAGTTGGAAAAAAATTCCCTCTTCCATCAGAACTGGACAATATTAAAGCAGTGTGGAATCCATGATTCACCTTAGCAATCCACAGCTATAAAAGTATCTAAACATGTTTCAAATCATAGAAGCTTCTCTTACAGAGCAGGAAAGTAATTTTTACTGAGTCAATTAGCAGCAGCAACAGCAACTCAAGTTCCTCTAACTGAAAAAGTATATCTCTCTCCTCACTGATCTTCATCTCCAATACAGCTAATAATAATGTCCATTAAACCCCAAAAGGATTTGCATTACTTTGCACTGGGAAATACAGTGAATCTGATTGCTTCACAGAAGACTAAATTCAAGATTTTTTGAATCACTGCCTCACCTCATCACTGACTTGCATAGTCTCAAAATATCTGTACATCTCTGCATGCCCTCATTTCATGTACTGTCTGGAATAAGATGTACACTAACATCTACTTACCTAACAGAAATGCTGCTAACATTCCTCACTAATAATAACTTATTTTAAGAACTTAATTTTTAATTAATTCAAAGAAACCAAAAAAGTGATTTTTCATCACCCCAGTCTGCTGATGGCATTGAATCTCCAAGACTGAGCCCATAAATTTGCAGGACATAGGAAATTTTTTCTACAATAGCCACAAAGAGTATTTTTGCTTATGATCTGATCAAGAAAACAGAGGTTATTAAAATACCTAATGCATTAAGTAATTTCCTGCTTTTCACATGAATTTGGAGAATACTTTCCCCTACATGAGTTTGTCCCTACCTTGCAGAACTAGAGAACCAGCTCTGGTTTTTATACGTATACTCTACTCTGGTCAAAATCTTCTAGGATGATTTTAAACTTCTCCTGACATTTTCTTGCATCTCATCTAGCTCCTTCCTCCATGTTAGCCTGCTGTAAACTGTAGCTTTGGGACTGGCTGCACATAGGAGCTCCAACATCGCAATAGCGATTGTGTTACAACACCTGTCTCACACATCCTGCCATCCTAGGGAATCCTGCTCCATGGAAATCACCCAAACACCAACTGCAGAAATGTTCAACGCTGACAGCAGTACCTGGGAGTGGCAGCCCCTTCACCTGCTACATGGCTTACCAGTTTTGTGGCTTAGGGAACAGAGCACATCACATTATCTCCTCAGCCTTCCTAACTCAGTAGCCTGTACACTCACAGGATGTTAAGGTGACAGCTGTCAAAGCCAATATTCTCATCTCAGAGCCATCACTCGCAGCAACTGCTACAGGAGCACCTCAGTAATCACAGCAAGTATGACACAGATCACAAATCAGAACCTTTACAAAGAGTAGTGTTTGCTAGGACTAAACACACAGCCCACAGAGCATGTAACCTGGTGAGTAGGAAATGCCAGAGAAGGTGTTTTCAATTCTGCCTTTCTTCAGGAGTTACAGCCTCCCTCCCCACGAGGTGCATGAAGACAACTAGACCAGATGAGGATTCACATCTCTGTATCCTCCATATGTATATAGAATGGACAGTAGTAAATGGTGTTCCTCAAATCAAATTGCTATTAGTTTTTACAGGCAATCTGAACAGCATCATATAGAAAAAATTAAAGACCTGCTCAGAGCACTATTCTCACTAGGACTCAAATACTGGAACCTGAAGGTACATACTCATAACCAGACAGAGTAGGGTATCAAATCCTAGTCTCTGACATACTGGATGATCCCTTAAATGGTATGATAAAAAGGTGAAAGATGTTTGAGTCAAGAGATTTATGTCGCATATGCTAATTTAGAAATATTTAAACAAGAATCTCTTTGCCTTACTGTAGAGCAATATGTTCAGCACCATCTTCTTACATTCAAGGCCAGTTCTCTTACACCCATGAGGAATTTCACACCTGTGCTTGAGCTTTCCTTTCAAATTAGCTGCTCATCAACTCTATTACTAAACAAACATGAAGCAGCTGTAGCTCTCAGACTATGATTAAAATTAAACCCTTCAAATCCAGCCTAGCTTAGAGAACCTCTGTACAGTTGTTCTCCATTGATTAACTCCAACTGGCTCACTACTAAAACTAATCTATTAAGTCTGGAAAAAAGTTTCAAATAAAGCCTTTCACATAAATGGGATCCAAATGATATTTTAAGTAAAACACAAAAAGATGGTGCCACTAAAATGTTTTAATAAAAATAAATAATGTATAGGTTTAAAATGCTTTTTCTTTGCCTTAGAGCAGTTAAACTGTGGATTACTTTATTGATTTAGCATTCATTGTTTTGCTTTGCACAACACTGGAAAAACAGAATAATGCCCTTACTGGTCTTCTAAGGGAGGTAATAAATGATAGAACTACAAACCAACCTGCCAACCACCAGCTGCATGCACCACCTGTGGTGAAGTACTGAGTGCTTACTAGAGGGCTGTGTTCCAGCCAGGCTACAGAACAGGTTTTCGATCTGAACTTTCCAGCATACATAGCCCCTCTGTGCAGCCAATGAAATACAGGAAAAGACAAATAGGGCTTATCCACAGGTCTACAGTATCCTGTTTAGTCATGATGTGATACATAGAAGCTAGAAAGTTACCTACACAATAGGCAAATGAGTCTTCCAAATGAAGTCTCAAAACATTTCAGAAAATAGCTCTTTGCCTTTACAATGTCTCTTTAAGAGAAAATACATCTACAAGATGCTGCTAACTGAAACTCAAATATGAGCAATACCAACCCAACCACATACTGTCCTTTCCCTTGTTTCTATTTTAGGTTGAAAGCTTTTGCCTCAAGATCCGTGTCATTTTTACTGGCATGATTAAAGGGCTGAATCCTCTCCATGTAATGTTCTAGTTAAATCACTGGTATTTCACTAGAACCTAAACATCCTATAAACATCCTTTCATTAGTATTCTTGTGACTGTTTTCTCCACCTGCTTACTGACTTCAGCATTTAAAGTCTGCCACTATCTTCCCCTCAAGATGGAGCTGGCTGCTGATTCACTTTGACAGTGATTCCATCCTCACTTGTCCATCACAACCTAAGCTATACACAACCTCTCAAAAACTCAAAAGCTCACAATACCATTTCACCATTTTGAGATAGTAGCCTGAGGTATTGTATGGTCCCAGCACTATGGATCTTCCTCTGAGTCAGATGCACACATCATAGTCTCCAGAAACTGGCACGCAGTTGAGGAAATGCCTGATTCCATTCTGGGGTTTGTAACAGATTTAAAATCTGTGCCAAATTAATGTTAAAACAATTTTTAAAACAAAACAAAATGTCTACAGCTTTATGGGAGACCGGAAGACATAGAAGGCAAAATATTTGGGAGCTTCAGAGATTAATAAAGGCACTATAGAGCACACAGCTTGTGTAGAGAATCTTACTGTACTTAAGGAAGAAGAAGAGAATGGAAACACCAAGGATCTGCCCTTCAGACATCAGCCTAGAAGATGACTACATTGCCTTTCTCATGCCAAGAATAGACCACAATCCCAGCAGTAGCCAAAACCACATTGATCCAACCAGGATTATTCCCGAGCCTTTCTGTAGAGAGATGCTTTGTGAAGGCATAGGACAGCACTATGCATCCAGATAAAATGAGTGCTCTGTCACCAATATTCAAGGAGGCAGTTGAAAAAAACAGCATTCTCCAGCTGCATCTCCTTCTTCCATTAGCAAGGGACTCACTCAGGTGATCTTTAACAAACCCCAGCACCTCCAGGTTGCTTTCACCTGAATTGCATCCCCACACTGACACACCCATCCATGAACTGTTACCATGGTTTAAGCATAATTTACCACTGCTACCATGGTTTAAGCGTAATTTACTCTCAAGTTCCTCAGCTCCAGATGAGAGCAGGGTAAGGTACAAAAGCAGATGCAAACCTGTTGGAAGTTGTAGTCACAGCAGTAAGTCTGATACAGACAAATTCAGAATTAACACAGACAGTGTAAATTCAACAGCCAGTCTTACTATGTATCTACCTGTTGGGGAGAGTAGAACTAATAAAATGGTTGACTGCTGCTCAATCCAGCATCACATTTGAAGCCATAAATACTTTTTAGATGCTCTTTTAAAAATACACACTGGCACCAAGCCAGGGGAGTTCTGTCACATGCTTCCACATGCAGGAGAGGAAACAAAAGGTGTCACCTGCAAGTTTTCTTAGCAGCTCTTATCAGTACCCACACGCTGAGAAGCAGAGGGAGAAAAAGACCTAGCACCTTCAGGTGAGAAAGGTAGGACAGTTGCTAGGTAAAGCATGGAAGGGGGTTTCACACAGCAGAAGACTTTTAATTTTTGTGGGTTTAGAGTTGTCACTGTCATTTGGTGGACAAAGGTTCTACTTGCAGGAGTGGGTAGCAGTGAGCTGGGTCCTACGCTGCTACAAACCCTTGTTTCTTGACAGATATCATGCCTTGGACTCATTTTGATTCCGCAGGGTGCTTTTGTTTCTCACTGCCTTTATCATGTGGTCAGTGTTTATGTTTGTTGTCTTCCTGTGTGTAATCTGTCTCAGGCCATAACCCAAGTATGACATAGGAACATACTAAGTCTAAACTGATGTTGAAGCTTTCCAGAATGTTGCAGTAAACTGCAATGAACAGCGTTTCAAACAATATCTGGAAATATTATGTTGTCGTGAATCTTGACTACTACACACTCCTACCAAGAAGGACAGTCCTTTACACACTCTGCCAGTCCCTCAGAAGAAGGCTGATCTATACATAAACATCGTCTCTTCTTTTATATGCCCCAGCACAGTAGAAAAGCATTGAAGAGTTATTAAGTGGCCTGGCCTGCAGGACTCACTCCTCGTCTCACACCACAGAACTGCAAATGTTCTTTTTACACTACAAACTTGCTCTACTTTAGCAACATGATCACGTTCCCTAAATTCCATTACACTGGGAGGGGGCAGGGGAAAGAACCACATCTTTTCTGTTTTCCCTCTAATTTCAAGCAGATGCAATGGTTGTCCTCTTGCATCCTGTCCCTGGGTGAAGGGGCCTCTGCACTCGCTGGGTTGGACCATTTGCCTTGCTCAGGATAGAAGGAAACTTTCTCCCTGTCTCCAGGGAAAAATGAAGTGCAATGCTATAGGTTGTGGATCTCTGACCATAGGTATACAGATTGACTGTTGCTATTGCAGGGCAGTGTGGGGTTTTTTGGTGTTTTTTTTTTATTTTTTAACTAGACTACTTGCGGCTTTCCACAATATTTGGGGAAAAAAAAGTCATGTCCCATTCATGGGTCTGGCAGAGGTAGACAATTTGTACCTCCTAGAAAAGGCAGTTTTGAGCACCTCAGGCAGTGATGAAACCTGAACTAGATCTTGGCTATCTGCAACAAAGGCAACAACATCAATGGACATTACCAATGTTGAATTTTTCCACTGGACCCCAACATAACCATAACTGAGACCAGTTTTGATCCATCACAGGACTATACACCTGAACAGGTCAGGGAGAATTTCATGTCTAGTGCTCTGGTCCAGTTACAGCAAATTCTCACACACACCCCTACAGATTCCACCCTCCAAAAAGGCCAAGGAACAGTAAGGATATGGCTCAATATTCTGTTAAGAAGTTAATTGTATAAATTACATCCCATCTACTGCACATGGCAGAAATCCTTCTGGATTATTCCCCAGTACTCCAGGATGCACTGAATCTATGAGACTGAGCCAGTCTCACAGATTTCACCTTTTAAGATCTAAACCAAGTCATGCCTTGTCACAACATAGTTTCATGAAGCTGTGACAGCAAAAAGACTATTTTTATCTTTGCCAAATTAGAGTTGGGATTTCCAGAAGCAGTAGCTACATCTTCAGAAAAATAAACCTTAATTGGGAAAAAATATCTTGTGCTGCACCTAGACTATAAGAAAAGCACTGACATACACCAACCGTATGCTGTGGGGAAAACAGCCTGAAAATAGTTGATGCATACTGAAATGTTCCCTCTCCTTTTCTCTCAGGATCAGAACACGGAAAGATCAGCACTTTCAACTTCTACTCACTTACCTACTGTGACAGAACAAAAGCCAACAGATGTTCCCAATGCAAAGCACTCAAAAATCATTAGTTAGGCTCCAAAACTCAAAACAATGGCTTTAGAGGCAGAGTTTAAAAGAAATATAGGTGTGCTCTTCTTTTGTTCTACCTTTCAAATTTTTAAACCTTTACAATCAGGTTTTATATCTGTTCATATCCATGGGGGACAGGCATTCTAGTTTGCACTGTATTTTTTCAGTGGAAGCTAAAATTTTTACATCATTCATTCCTTCAAGTTACTGAAGCTTTAAAAAAAAAAGTCAAGCAGCATTAGGATGGTGAATGCTGCCATCTCTGGCTGCTCTGTTTCAAAGCAGTTTCCATACTGTGTTATGGGTTAGAAACCTTATTTACTTCATGTCAAAAAGGAGGTGATGACCATAAACCTGTTTCGTCTGCTTGTGTTTCTTTAGAAAGTACAAGAGAAAAATCTGGCCAAACTGGACTTACTAGATATGCAATGGGCAAAATTTAAAAAAAAAATACAAGTTATTGATGATAGTCCTGGCAAGGACTAGAAAGTTCTACATTTTCCTTTCATTTCTAACTACCTCAAGCTAATAAATACTGTCAACATTTGGAGGCTCTCTGGATGAATAAACAAGTAAGACAGTCTGAGTCAGACCATCAAAAATGAACAAGAGTTAAGTGCACTTATTTGTCTTTTATATTTGTCCTGGGGGGACCCACAAGTGGATCCATTATAACTTAGATTTTACACACTTACAAGGAAGTGAGTGGACAAGTGAATAGTTCAGAATAATGAATAGTTCAGAATTCCCTCCAGAGCAAAAAGCTTTTTCTGTCTTTACCTAGACTATACCTATTCTACACGCAATGCTCTACAGGTCTCTCTTTCACCTACAAAATTCCCAAGTCCACACAAAAGCTTTTTTAACAAGATATTCACTGCCACTGCATTAGTAAAAATTTCCTTCTTCTGGAAGAGCATCTGCATTCAGGACAAATTACACAGAATCAGAAGCTATGGAGGATAAGAGAAGAAAATAACTTGTAATAGCTCTTCAAATTCAAATGGGCAATGCAAACAATCATAGCACATCTATGCTCCAGTTCTGTTAGAAAAAAAATGTTGAAAGAAACTATATGGCAATCCTGGGAGAGAGAAAACATAATTTACAAAGAGAAAGGGTACAGTTTTATGGCCATGAGGACAACAGCACTGAAAATGAACACCCTGCCACGGGTTCATTCTTCTTTTAAGTCATGCCAATCCACATCTTCATTGAAATTTTAAAGGACACCCATGTTGTCTTAGAGGAAACAGAATAGGAAAAATATATAGCCCAAAAGGAAGCCACATATTTTAGGGTTGGGGGGGGGGGGGGGGGGGCGGTTATTGTTGTAAGTCCCTTCTCAGAAGAAATGCTGTGAAGGTGAGTACAACCTGCCCAACTAGCCACAACCACCTGTTTATTTCCTACCAAATCACAGACAAAGTACAAAGAGGAAGAAAACATTTTTTTAAACACTGAATTTAATAAATTTTTAAAATATGCTACTTAGAAACTGTATTTAAATTAAACTTGATTATAGGCTAACAAAGAACAATCACAACAGTGATGTACATGAAATAGAAAATCTTTCCCCATGGATCCTGTGGCTTTCCTAATGAGATACAAACTCGGCCACATATAACAAGAGAAATAAGGCTCACTGGAGACAAAAAAAAAGCATGTCCCAGAAAGGGAGAAGTCTGCACATGAACACATAGCACAAAGCAGGTAACTTGCCACAAAAACTCTGTTGTGTTTAATTTATGGTCTGTATTTTACTCTGTACTTTCCATACAGTATCAGTAAATAAGGAAATGAGTTTTCAGCTAAATTTGCATCAAAGATACCAGCTATTTGTCAGGAAATGTCAAAAATTATATGCTCAACTTACGGAATCAAATTTCCATCCCATAAAAGATGAAATTACAGTACAGAGAAATAGGTTGCTTTTTTAAGCACTGGAAGCAACACAGTTAGATTTTTCACTTATTGGTGCCCTAGATTTACTAGATTTTTTTCTCATAGACTGATTTCTGAATGAACTTTTTCTCCCATCACTAGTAAGAGGGGAATTTATGTTGTAACCCCTGCCCTTGTCAGGGAAGTTACAGGTCTTTTTCCTACTTATCTGACAACAGTTTCAGAACTCACCAGATTTCAATCATTGTTGTGATTGTGCCTGTTAAAAAGGTATAAATCTGGCCAGTTTAAAAAAAAATACTAATAAAGAAGCAAACTAACAGACAAAGAAACAAAAGTGTTTATATGCATATAAAAATTTTCCTTAGTACATCAGGATAAAATGCAGAGCACTTGGCAGAAAACAATAAAAGAATTTGAAGAAGTACACATGCATCATTTGGAATGACAAGCAGAAACTAGAAGGTCTGAGTTCAAGTAAACATCATAGAGAGTTGGCATCAGCATGAAGCCACTGCACATTTGCAGTTACTTTTTCATTTCTCTTTTGCATTCCCTCAGTGCGCAGCAGAAAGGGATTTTGGTGAGTGCTCCCTGATAAACTCTAGAGCAGGATCTCAGTGTCTGGAGAAGCAGATATTGAGAGTCTGGTCAGCTAGAAAAACTTCACTACAGAACTTTACAGAGTGACAGCAGAGAAAGTGATGGAGTGATCAGGCAAAGCAGAAGAAGCTGAGAAGCCAGAGCCAACACATGGTTTCTGTACCAGCGATGCTGAGGATTGGGGGATCTGAGCTGGGGCTCCATCCTGCCCTGACAGGCTGAGAAACCCTTCTTATCTCCCAAATACTCAAGTACTGAGCCATAACCCAAGTAGGAGCAATGCAATTTTGAGAATATATGTTTACCTGTGCTTAAGAACCTAACACTAACATTTTCAGCTTAAAAAAAAAATTCTGATCGCATTTAAAATTTGGAAGTTATAACAAAACAATTTTCAGAATGCAGTATTAAAAGTGCTATGAATCAAATTCACTTTTTATATACATCTGTCATGCACCATCATGTCCTGGGGATGCTTCAACACTGGCACAACTGCTGCTGAACATTATGACAAACCACAACATTCCAGAGTATGTACATTGTCCCACTGGGGAAAAATTAAAATATAGTTGCTCTGGTTCTAACTCACATCAGATTTCACTCCTTCTGTAAATGAGTAAACAAAACTATATCGATCTTGGCTGTTACATCAGTCAACAGCTTTGATATTTCACAAGGGGCCCACACTTATAAACAAAAGAGGAAAAAAAACCCACATAATCTGTCAGCTTGGCTATCAAGAGAGCTACCTTAAGTTTCTCTGGCTTGGGGAGGTATTTTAGTATTTCCTAACATAACAAAACTCCAAAGCACCTAAGTTTGGGTCCAGGCTCTTATGACACTAGACTATGACATAGATGCTCAATCCCAGCCCTTCACTTCCATCAGTCCTGAGTTTCTATTACATTTTTGTAATGATCCCCTTCAAACTTGAATGATGAAAGTGCACATTTTGCAAATGACACCTCAGCCAATCTGCCCCATCTGCATGAACGACGGCAAATGATTTCACTCTTTAGGCACTCAAAATAAAATGCACATGCGGCAAATTCCAAGCTGGCAGGAAAACCCAGTCATTAAAAAAGTGATTTGTTTTCTAGAATTGCAAACACAAAGGCGCCATTTATTTCCAATGCCATAAAGAAAATGAACTGTTATATTTTTTTTAAACAACCACAGCCCGGACATATTGGAAATGTTTTAATTTCAAAAATACTAACTGGCAAATTAGAGTCTAAATTGCTTCTCTAAAGTGGTACCATCTTATACACAGTTTTCAGATTTATTTCATCACTTTGCCCTGAAGGAAAAGATTTTATCATCTTCTGCATAAACTGTAATGATGCCTGTTTGTTGCTGGTGTCACTAAACTTAAGAAGAAACCTAAGATACATGAATTTCAAATAAAATTATACTCATTAACAAGAAAAAATATAATACATTATGGGAGCCCCCCCAAAATCTACATTTCTATTAAAATATTTATTGTCTCTGTCATTCTGTCTTTCCTACTTTCTCTTCATAAAACAGAAGAATGGAAACAGAACAGCAAATTAAGAAAATACCAAACATAACTGATATAGCCCCATCCTAAGAAAGCTTGCTATCAACTTTACACTAAATGAGCAGCTTAATTGGACTCACCAGGACTATTCCCTGTACAAAATGTAAGCACATGCATCATTCTTTCCAGGATTATGATTATGTAAGGGTCATCTGTAATGAAAATATAACTACCTCCTATTTTCCCCAAACTTCTCAATCTGCACTTATTTTTGTGGCTATAGCAGCATCTAGTGGACAAACAGCAAAATGAACATCTGGCATATGATAAAAATATATGTATTTTAAAATAGAAATTGCTTTAATTGCTCTCAGTTTTTTTAAAAGTAAAAAGAAAAAAAAAACAAAAAAAAATCCAGTTCAGATAATCCTTAATAATTTTAAAGTTATTACATCTCTTATAAATGCTTTTTATCCTTACCTTTTCCTCCCTGATTGGGCCTCTCAGGTAAGTGTTTGTGTACTATGAAGTGCTGGTCATCGTCTATCAGTGAACACAGGCCTACTTTGACAAAAATGTACAAATACCCCATAAATACAAAGGTTGCACAGTTAAGCAGTTAAAAAATTGGAACATATCATAAATAAAGTTTTAAAGTTATAGCTAAGAGAACAAAATGAACTCCTGCAGGTTTTCTCTCAACAGAATCAAAGACTAAAAAGAACTCAGATCCCTAAAATAACCACTGAAGGGTAAGGGTGGCAGACACATTTTTAGCATGCTAGGGTGGCAGACACATTTTTTCCTGCTTCACTCATCTTTTCTATGCTTTATTCTGACTTTCATGTAATTGCTCTCTCCTCTTTCATAGTCCTTTTACTAAAATATCTGCCCTATAGGAATATCTGTTTAGAACCTGAAAAAAAGTATTTAATGATAAGAGTCAAATACAGCTCTAACTGTATATGCTAAAATTGCTCACTGCTGAAGCTGGCTTGAAGTGAATCCCAAAGGGCTAGAAACATATGAATATATTGTTTAAAATGACAATTTCCTCCTCCAAGTGTAAGAGAAGTTAACAAGGAGAGGTACTATACCAGATCTTGTTCTCCCCAACAAGGAGGGGCTGCTGAGGAATGCGAAGCACAAGGGCAGCTTTGGCTGCAGTGACCATAATATGGTGGAGTTCAAGATCCTTAGGGCAGCCAGGAGAATGAACAGCAAGCTGGCTTCCTCAGGCTTCAGGTAAGAGGATTTGCATCTCTTCATGGATCTTTATCCTGTGGGAGAGCACCACAGGATAAAGCCCCAGAGGGAAGAGGCACCCAAGAAAGATGGTTAATAGTCAAGGATCCCCACCTCTAAGCTTAGGAGCAATGCATCCCAACAAAGAGGAAGTTGGGCAAAAACATCAGGATGTCTGCATGGAGATAAGCAGCTCCTGGACAAATTGCAACACCTGCAGAGAGCAGGTACTTTCCTACTTATGAGCAGAAAAGTTGTCACAGCTGAGACAGACACAATACACAGAGTACCACCATACAATTTCAGACAGCTTCAACCCATGCAGAGAAACACCGTAACACATCAGAGGGCTTCAAGCATCAGCCCTTCTTGTCCTTCAGCCCAGCCTTTTATACCCTCATGTTGATGCATTGCACCTGTGTGCCTCTGTTCTCTTTGGTGGTTGGTCAGTGCTCCTGGGCACTCCATGGCTCACTGCTGTCAATGCTGCTCACCTGCTGCTCACAGCTGCAGCCCATTGGGGATGAGGCTCAGCCACAGCCCCACTCCCAATCACCACAAACTGTGCACCTACAGAAAGTAGCATATCCAACACACAACCACACACAAAAATGTATTCTGAATTTACACGGACCAGCAGCTTGATTCAGGTGTTGCTTTTGCTAACACACTCAACACCCCCAAGGTCCAAAATGGGGAACTTGCCCAAACCTCCTTGAAGTTCATTACAGCTGTTTGCATTTTACACAGCAGGTGTAACTACTCCAGCTTAATAAATAACAATACAAGGTAGTGTCATCTTAGGCACACAGAGAGAAACTTAAAGAAGTTTTGGTGAGACCGGGCAGGGTTCTGGATCCAACCAAAGTAGCTGTGGAAGACACCTGCAGTCATCCACCAACTCCAGGGTCATTCACTGGGACACTGTACACACCAAGCTTTAGCAACTGGTCACACTTTCAGTGACTTTAAAAGCCTTGACATGAATATGTATGAGACTCACATGTCTTACTTGTAGAAGATACCTCTGAGGTGCTGAAAACTTACAAGCGTAGATAGGAAATCAACTTAGAAACCAAAACAAAACAATCCAATGCAAATATCTCCGTACCTGTACATAAGACATGTATGACAAGCCTTGATAGGGGTAATATTTTTCATTTAACCAGGTAATAAACTCAACAGGCAACTTTTTGGGCAAAAAGCTCCCCCCCTTATGAGTGTGAACTAGGAAGACTAAACAGAAATTTTGAAGACTAAACAGAAATTACTACTGTATTTGGGATTCTAATCACATATGTGCTAGTAAGGCTGTTCCCCAAAGAAAAGAGTATTGGTACCTGTCTAGAAGGTGCTAGGTTAATATGAGAAAAAGGTCATTATGTGCCAAGGGGGAAGTCTGACGTGTATTTTATTCTGTGGAATACCAAGTGGCTAACAGGATGGGAAAAAAATTGTCATACCTCGTTTCACTCCTAGCATGGTACACCTGGCTAACTTGTGAGCTGCATTTCTCCAACTGGTTTTCATAGGCGTCCCTGGAAGCTTTTACTCCTTCACCAGCACATCCAGGTGTCCAGCTCCCATGTAACCCTGCCAGAGGCAAGACCTGCTGCCTTGCTGCTCTCATGTCTGAGGGCTCTGCTGATGTCCATGACGTGTTTTAGAACAGACACACACGGGCTGTAGGTTCATCATTCCTTAGCGCTCTTTGCCTGCTGTCCAGCAAAGCGCAGGCACTGCACCCATGGAGCCAGGCCAGACTTAGACGGGAAAGGTGCTCAGGGAAAACTGTTCAAACGTAATTTTAAACTCTTCTTGTTTTTAATTTCCGGCTCAAACTCCGTGTCCAGCACCCTCCACGTGCGCTAACTGAGGCACGGTGCCGCCGGTGCCCGCCCACAGCCGGGCGGAGGCCGGGCCGCGGCTCCAGGGCTTCCGCCCGGCCCGGGGCGGGGCCGGCTCCGTCCGCCCGCCCTCCCCGGATCCCGACATGGCGGAGTATTCCTGCGTCAAATCCACCAAGCTCGTCCTCAAAGGGTCGAAAGAGAAGAGGTGAGGTGCGGGCTGCCAGCCGTGCCGCCCCTGCCCCGCGCTGCGGCAGCCGCCGGGGTCCGCACCGCCGCGGGGCCGGTGTGGGAGGCCGGGCAGGGATGAGGCCGGGCCGGGCCTGCCCTTCCCTTTCCGTCCCTTCCCTTCTCTCGGGCCCGGGGGCTCGCCGGCAGGGCAGGGGCCGGGCTGGGCGCCGCAGGATCCCGGCCGGGGTCAGGGACCGCTCCCGCAGGGAGCTCGTTCTCACTTCTTTGCATCTCCCCTTGCAGCAAGAAAAAGCACAAGGAAACGAAAAGGAAAAGGGAAGAGGATGCGGCAGAGCAGCTCGATATTGTTGGTGAGCTGCTTTCCAGGAGTTACGCGACAGTGTGGAAACTGTATGGGATGTGGCAGAAGCTAACGACGTCGTTATAGGAATTCATAACGCAAGTGTAACCCTTGTAGAAATATGTAACTATTTCTCACAGCATGTCATTTGTGTCTTGGGATCTTCCTAGATTCCACACAGAACTTGTGACACCAATAAAATGGATTCAGTTTTTTATAAGTAATAAAAAAAAAGCATTACTGTCTTAATAAGGTAGGAAGTATTTGTAAGACAGTATACAAGGAGAAAATTTTACTGTTCAAAAAATGTAAAAGTCATAATTCTAAGTTGTGCACATGGGAAGGGCTGCCTTTAACTTTGGTAGAATTCTGTAGGAGTCAAATGTTCAAATCCAGATTGGTTTGAAGAGCTGAAGTCTGAGGATTACAACTCACATATTTAACAGCAAGAGGAAATAGCATCTCTGTTTCTCTTGTTCTGGAGAATCTAATAAATGGATATGATCCCAAAACTTCAGGATTCAGATTCAGAGGGAAAAAGTATTTTTCTTGTGCAGTGTATCTTTGCTACATCAGCTGAATGAATCAGCTTGGTCTGTGGACTAATACAAAGAAGGGATGAAGCACAGGAGCTTGTAGCTAGGGATGACAGCAGCTCAAAGAGCAGGACTTCCTGAAGCAGCAGCAGCAACAAAATTAAATTGGCTTTGGACTATAAAATAATGCACAAAGATTGTGAGATAGCTATCTTTTGAATTTAAAATTTCAGAGAAGACACAGAAATATTATCTCTTTGGCTATTGTAATCAGAAGTTGTGGTTACTCAATTAATAAACTGTCATGGTTTTGTATTACAGGAAACTGGTGGGCTGTCAGTAATTTTGGTGAAATTACAGGAACTATAGCTATAGAAATGGATAAAGGAGCTTACATCCATGCCCTCGACAATGGCTTGTTTACACTTGGAGCACCACATAAAGGTTTGTTCCAGGAAATTTAAAAATAATATAATTTTAATAATGAAGTGCCTAAAAGCATAGAACTAGCATTACTTCAAGGCAAGCAATGTTACAGTTCAAACCAGTTTACTACTAAAAATGCAATAATTCTAGCTGAAGCTTGCAGATGACTTAAACCTAATGATTGCCAATCAGTTTCACTCATCTAGTTTCATGCTGGCTTATGTGTGCAATAAATTGAACTGCACTGGAGATAATTACCTGTTAAAGGCCATACCACTTGCTGGATAAAAAGCAGTATAATTTTTATTAAAACCTATAAAGTGTTTATAGTGTCACTTGAAGAGTGAAATTCAAGGTAGATGAGTTTTAATGCTTATTGCTGCATCCTTGTCATAATACACTTGTTTTGTCACTGCACAAGAGGACTGCTAGTGTGCTGGGATAATTAGCTTGTTCTTTGAATTTGAGGGCAATGACTCTGATATGGACTGTTCCAGAACCTGACAGTCTGTGTGTGTTTCATCTCCAGACAGAGATCAGAGCAACAATGGCCATATTCTCCTGTTTTGGTTTCAAAGGATGGAGAATCCAGTAGCTTTTAGGATACTGAGTTGAGTTACCATAGCTGAACCATAATGCATTTTGTTATCAAAGAAATAACATTACAAGGAGATTAAGGTATTCAAAGCCACCAGGAATATTACAAAACATTCTCAATTATAAATTTCTTTAACTTATGATAATCTTTATTTTGTGCCTTGTCTTAAGCATTGTAAATATATGAACATAAATGGGCACCTGCATTGCTTTTTTTAAAAGTGAATACTCAAAAAAGAGTTTTTAGTGAAATAAATACCTTCTACAGTATTTAGAAATAGTCAGTGTTTAATTATTTTTGATACTGCAGTATTAGTAGGCTAATATATTTTATGTTTATACATCATACTTAACTAATGGAAAATTTATTCCTCAGGTGATGAAGGCCCTAGTCCTCCTGAGCAGTTTACAGCAGTAAAGTTATCTGATACAAGGTAATTACTGTAATGTTTCAAGTTTTGATACTTGTTATCTTTGGATTTTGTGAGAAGGCATTTTAATGCTCTTTTAAAATACATTGTCTAGTACTAAAAGTGTTGGTGATGTTTTGGGTATTTTGAATTGCATTAATTAAAAACACTCTTTATTATTTTCTACATTTTCTTTTTGAGGATTGCTCTCAAGTCTGGTTATGGCAAATACCTCGGTATAAACTCAGACGGGCTTGTTGTTGGACGTTCCGATGCAATAGGATCAAGAGAGCAGTGGGAACCTGTCTTCCAAGATGTGAGCTGTTTGCAATAGTTAATTTGATGTTGCTAGTGTTTGACTGTATTTTGAGTCAATCTGTGTAGATGGGTATTTTTACTATGAAGTAAAAGCCTTTTGCAATCTCTTTCATGTTGTGACTTACGGTTTTCCAACTGCAATGCATTCACTGTAATTGAAAGTTTTTTAAATACTTCAATAGCTGCATTTTGGCAGCTATAAGCATCTTAAAAATGAGGGAGTCAGCAAGTCTGGCTAGCTATTGAAGTATCCATACATAAAAGAATTATTTACAGAGACATTTGGTGTATTGTAGAGGATAAATTGTTACAAATCAAGGATTATATACAACCTCATTATACTTACAGTGTGTGATATTGTTTCTGCAGAGGAAAATGGCATTACTAGCAGCAAACAGCCGTTTTATCAGGTGTAATGAAGAGGGGGACATAGAAGCCAAAAGCAAGACTGCAGGGGAAGAAGAAATGATAAAGGTAATCTGTAACTTCTACAATTAATACAGGATTGGCAGGAATCAAACTCAAACAAGCAGGTGTCTGTGTGCTGTGATTTTTTGTTAATGCAGTTATAGTTGCTTCCTATAAGCTGTCAAGTGATCTGGCCACAAGAAAGGTAAATGAGTTCCAGGGCTGCATTAATTCTCAGTAGTCATTGTAGAGATAAGAAGATACTTTACCATTCAGAAGGGCAAAAGAGTCTATGTGATTTTCCAGGTACTTCTAAACAGCTTGGGACAGAAGAGAGGAATTATGACCAAATCAGGGACAGAGAAGGGTTTACCAGAGTGATCCAGAAGGGGAGATCTTTTAAGAGAATCTGAAAAGACTATCTTGACTTTATCTGAGCATGGGAAATACATCTCTACTCTCCAAGTAGAGATAGGTGTCTTAACTAGTCAGAGCAACAGTATTTTAAGTCAATCTCTGAATTGTCCCTGCCAAAATTAAGACCTGTAGTAGTGCTTCCTTGAGATAAAGGCAGTTATGTCTAGTATCAAGGATTGCACTTAACATTTCCCATATTTCAGGCAGCTCTTTTGCAGTTGTTTCTGGCTAACCAGTTTGAAAACTGTGAACTTGAAAAGTCACTGTGACTCTCATCCTGTTACAAAGGATATGTAGTCATTTTTCACCTGTAACTTAAATGCAGGTGAAAGATGTTCTTTAAATACAGGTGTTTTCTATTGTGTTTTGGTTGGTTTTTCATTTTTCTTTCAATTAATAGATTCGTACTTGTGCTGAAAGAGAAGCTAAGAAGAAGGATGATGTTCCACAAGAAGACAAAGGAAACGTTAAACAGTGTGAAATCAATTACGTGTACGTACTTTAAAGCTGGTAACAGGCTCAAGTACCTTTTTTTGCTTCTAACTGGGGCTGTCTTTAGGCCCAACTCCCATCCAACCTTTCACTCACTTTTCATTCGCAGGACAAGGGAAGAAAACAGGGTGAGGTAGCTCATTGCTTGAGATAAAGGAGAGCTGCTGTACCACATACTGTCCCAGGGTTAACTGTTAGTTAGAGCAATTAGTTAAATTTATTTTCTTTTAAATGGGTGTAGATTCTGAGAGACAAAAATTAAAAACACCACCTTTCCTTCTCCCATCTCAAACTCATCTTCTCTCCAGACATTTCTCTCCCTATGTGGCATTTTGCTTTATCTTAAATATGTTTTCATAGGAGTGCCACCAGCTTTGCTGGTGGATTTGGCTGTGTCCTGTAGTGGATGTCTTGAGAGCCAGCTCAGGTCAGCCCCTGGCCTTTTCTCACAGAGAAAAGCCCTGCACTTCCCTAGAGTCAGCACCTTGCAACTACATCCAGTACACTTTAGCTCCCTGTTTTCTCATGCTAGCAGTTAAAGAAGGGCCTCTTTAGAAATTGTAACCACTTTATGCTAGTCACACAGGGGCTTATTCCTACTTAGACTGCCAAAAAAAAGCAAAACCTGAATAGTTTTCACCTACAGAAGCCTTAGTGCAACCTTAGTACTGGGATGGTTTGCTGGATTTTATTCAGTCAGTTACCTGCTGCTTTAATAGGAGCTAAGATTCTTACCACAGCTGCTGTTGTGTTGGAAAACAAAAATTTTAAAAAGCTTCAGTTCTTTACTATTTTTCTTCCCCCTTACAGGAAGAAATTCCAAAGTTTTCAAGACAAAAAGCTTAAAATAAGCAAAGAAGATACAAAAGCCCTTAGGAAAGCCAGAAAAGAAGGCACTTTTCATGAAATGCTACTTGACAGGTACTTCAAAGTGCTAGAAATAATGTGTTGATTAAAAAACTACTGGGAGATGGACATATGGTAAAACCTGGGGTACAGAATAGGGCTGGATTTCAGGGACATAGGTTCCTGAGCATTTTTCCTCCAGTGTGTCTGTGTGCCTGAGTCTTGTGCCTGAGTCCTGGGGGCTGCCACCTTTTTTTTTTAAGTCTGAATTTTCTCTTCTTTAGCTGAAGTTTGCAAGTTTGAATTTACCTCTAAATTAGTTCTTTTGAAAATCTTTAACTAGGTTGTTCAGTTTGTGTAGTGCCGACTTGTTGAGGGATTAATATTTTTAATTGTGAAATTTGAGCTAATTCTTAACATTTTTCAACACCTGTGTTACCAGAATATTTTGGAGAGGCAGAAGTTGCATTTTAAAGAGAAATAATGTTTAGTAAGGACAGTCTTCATGTTATCTAGTGGGAATTTTTTTTCCCCTAAACTGAGGCTAAAGAAACCATGTTGAATTTTTAAAGCCTTTTATGTCAGTATATACTATAAATATTTGCATTCATTCAGGGGGTGGAATGCAGAAAACTGTTTCTGATAATTGCAAGTAATGTGAGAACACTCCTGGGTTTTCACAGGTGGTCAGCTTCAGATCATGCTGAATGTGAATTCCGTTCCTCAGGGGAGATAAAATGCAATTATGATGATTTGAAGAGAAAGCCAAGGTTAACTTTAGACACTGCAGTTCTACCTCCTTAGGAAAACAAAGTTAATTAACAAATCCAAAGTGTTGTTAGGCCTTTATATGTACTTTGAAGCAAAGTTCAAGAAAAATTGTTTTCAATGCATTCTTAACACTTTGAGGCAGATAAAACACCCAGATGTAATTGTATTTGGTCTTAATCTAAATCTTGTTTCATTCACTCTTCCCATACAGGAGAGCTAAAGTGAAAGCAGATAGATACTGCAAGTGACATCCAGCTGGCCCATTTTCTTCTGCAGCTTTGATGGCAGCGTCAAATTGAAAGAGTAAAATATTTTATAGGTGTTTTTTATTTAAAGCATTTTTTAAGTATCTTGAGGAATTGTATTAAAATTTTCTCAAATATTAATAACCCAGTTATCTTGTTAACTGTGTAATTTGGGAATACTTGGCTTGTATGAAGGGAATGGCTCCAACAAAAATTAAAGGTCCATCAATTAACAATGGTAAACTATTTGCCATGTAACTTAAGTCCTGGGAGACAGACTGTACACTGATTTAGTCCAGAGAGAAAGCTCCCTGGCTTTTAGTTGCCTTTAGAACAAAATTTAGAAACAAATAAATTGTTGTATGCAAATGTCCCTGGCCAGAGTCAGGAATATCTTGGATAAAAATACAGCATAGCTGTGAGGTGTGCTGTGGAAGAGAGGGAGAAAAAAAGTTATTTCTGATTTTTCTCCAGAGGTCCTTAGTTTGGCTTAGGACTGGGGACTAGGGCTCTTTAACTAGTTGTTGTAGGTACCACACTACACATCCCTCCCTAGAAATGTAAGTGACTGATGTACAATGAACCATTGGAATATCACAGTGCTGCTGTGGCCTGCTGCCAAAACTACACTCAGAAACACCAAGAAAAAAACTGCACTGCAAGGAGCAGGCTGCAGGCCAGAGTAACTATTTATTGGAAGTTCAATGCAGGTGTCGTTGATTCACAGTCACTTTGAATCTTAAATACATCTGAAGTGAACACTGATGGTGGAAGTAGATTGATATTACAGCACCTGTTTTTCTTTCAAGAACATACTGTTTGAATAAAAGCTTGTCTTGTAGAACCCACAAAAATGGTTACTCAGATACACCTGGAAGCAGAAGTATATGCTCTGGTGAGGAAGGGTGCTGAAAAGACTGCTCAGCAGCAGAATAAAAGCCTGAGAATTACCCCTGAAAGGGAATTTTCCATTTCCTATTAGTGTAAATAGGAGAATACAGTGTGTTGCAATAAGTGACAGTAAGGGGAAAACGGAACTGAAAGCGTGTTTTGTCACAGACAGGTGAGTAAATGATGTGAAAAGCAATGGCAGAGCAAATGATATGAGACTGTCCCTGGTAGGAGAGAAAGTACTAGAATTGGCAAGGGACTGGCAGCTTTGCAGAGAATAAGGGTATTTTAGTAACAGTGGGGTTGCCCTGTATGTTAGGACTAATGATACACTAGAGTCTTGAGAAAACGTGTTCTGAGATAGCACAGGAACAGGGGTCTGGGGATTTCACTGGAAATCTAGTCCCAAGAAAGTGAAATCAATGGTATAACAAAGCAGTGAAGATCAGTCTATTTATTTAACTGTTGCTCTGAGGAGTCTTTTTGGAGGTTTTCCCAATGGAGGTATTTGTCCAGTCATCTTGAAGATCCTACATCTTGACAGTAGTATTTAACACAAGGAGCTTTAATTTAACTGAAACAGAAAAAAGGGGGAAGTAATTTGGGCAGCCCCTACTTAGGCGGAAAGGAACAGATCTGGAGAGTGGTAGAACAGTACTGGAGAGATGAGTAAGAGAGAGCAGAAGGGTGGATAAAAGTGCTAAATAACAGTGAGACCAGCTGTCAGTACAGTTAGCAAGCTAACTGAATGTCTTAAGAAGCATTTTCCTTCTTAGATTTTTGAAAATTGACAGAAGAAACCTAGACTAAACAGGGGGCCTAAGGTGCTGGTGTGGACCCTGAAGGCAAGGTATTGTGATAGGAACACAGCAGAATAGCCATGGTCAGAGAAGGTGACTAGTGCTGGAAGATAACTGTTTCTTAAACTGACATTTTCTTCACCAGTGAAAGAACTAAACCAGAATCAGAAAGAGGCCTCAAAAAAGTACACTGTGTAATGTAACAATGACATCATTTTGTCGTCAGAGCATTTGGAAAGAGATTTTAATTTTACAAAGTTTATTTTCTCCTGTTAAAAATGTACTAAAGATGGTAAAGCATCTAGATAATGAAGTCCCTAACAGCTGTCCACCCCAGATATAAGAGATGACCAAGAGATGTTCAGAAAATAGCAGGACCAGCTTAATCAGACTCCTTACCATAGCCCATAATAGTATATTCAGATATCTGGAAGTAAACACAGGATTATTGTCTTACATGTATTTGTTATCAACTGAAAATATTTTCCAAACCCTATAGAAACTGCCTGATGTCCTGTTTTTAAAGAACTCTCCCATGAAAATCTCAAGGTTTAGCCTGTTACACTGTAATTTTCCTCAGTTTCCAAATCCAGATTGGTTCTGTATCTTCTTTCACCTGTGCTTAAATGTTTTTATGCCTTGGTCTCTAAAGCTCTGTGCAATTCCCAGCTTCTGCTCTGAGCTGGCTCCTTACTACACTGTTGCATGCTCTCCTCCCAGGGCTTTCCCACACTACAGTACATTTTTTTTCCTTTCCTGTTTCTTAATTTTTACAGTTCCATGCAGCTTTCCAATCAAGTGTCTGCCAAGGACTTCCCTTTTTTTCTTGCCACCCCCACTTGGTTTTGTAAGAGAGTTAATTGCACAGGCAGTTGTCACGATGTAGAGACCGCATCACTTCTTTTCTGTGAGCCTAAAAGCACATGGCATGGCTTAGGCATTGCACAGAGCACATGAGACAAGCTAAACCATAGACATCCTGGAAGGTTTTGAGTACTTTTTGATGGTAATTTTTCAGTTGGCTTCCACCGTCTGTTGCCAATGTACACACTCATGAAGCATTCATTTGCTCACACTAAAATGATAACGCTCATACTAAAATGACAGTATGCACCTAATTTGGCTGCTAATTTGTACTTGTTACAAGAGCCTGGTCTAGTGGAAGGTGGCCCTGCCCATAGCAGGGGGCTTGGAACTAGATGATCTTTGAGGTCTGTTCCAACTCAAACCATTTTCCAATTCTGTGAAATAGGTATCATTTAAATAATAATTAGAAGGCACTTATAGACAGATGCATCTCATACCCTGTGTTTCTCATTAGTCTGTTTCCCCAGTTGCCCACTTCCTGCACTCCTAAGCTGCAAGATGGAGAAAAATCCTTCCTCAAGAACATGCCTGCCTGGCATCTTTCATTACCACTGATGCTCAAAAGATAAGCTGGAAATAAATCCCCATGGACCGATATCTGTATAGCAGGTATTTGTTTATTGCAGCGCTGGTGGTGAGGGGGATATCTCCTCCTAACTCACCCACTCATGTCAAGTGCTGTGGTGTATTTATACAGGAAGTATTGCTTAGCATTGCTATGTCACTACAACAGGGTCACATACGTGCTGGAACTAATTTACATAGTATGATCTCATGGTTATTAGATGTTTTTTTTACTGCACTTTTGTCTCCCCAGTTCAGGCGTCATTGGGGGTCTTTGATGAAGGCTTCCAAGGTCATCTTCGCATCTGAACTTTTCAACTTTGTCTTCAGAGCATGCACAGTTACAGTGTTCCTTGGTCTGTCTGGTCCCAGCCAGTCTAAATTCTTTATTTTGTGGCTAATTGGCTTTACATTTGCCAATTTTTTATTAGTACTATATTTACCTATCTCTAAAGCCATCCACCTGGTGAGGTTTTTTTCTTCTTTTTTTGTCTATTCAGCATTAAACAACTAGTTAACCATATATCAGCCATTACATTGTCTAGAAAGTTATTTATATCAGGTTCTATAGGTATAAAAAGCTATAATTCGGGTTATATCAAGGTATATTGATATCTTATAACTCAAGCTATATAAGCAGCTTGTAACTTTGACCTGAGTAATATAGGCATCACCACACAACCTACCTAAAATCTGCGCAGGACGCAGAGTAATTAAAACTCGCACTACTGCCAAAGTGAAAACTGGTGCCGCGGGTTTTCTCCCAGCGTTGCCAAAGAGAGGCGATTCTATTTCAGACTCTCCTGTGCGGGGGTTGCCATCTCTGGAAGCGCGACTGACAATGAACTGCTGAGCTCCATCATAACTGCACGGGCGGGGCCGTGCCGGGCTGGGTCGGGCCGTGCCGTGCCGTGCCGGCTTGGGTCGGGCCGTGCTGGGTTGGGCCGTGCTGGGCTGGGCCGTACCGTGCCGTGCCGTGCCGGCGCTCCCGCCCCCGGCGGGCGGGGCTCTGTCATGTGGCCGCGGCTCCGGGAAGCGCCGCTCGGAGCGGAGCCGGGCAGGACCATGGCGGGCCGGGCGCTGCTGGCGCTGCTGGTGCTGGCGCAGCCCGCCTGGGCGCCGGACCCGGTGAGCCTGGCGGGAGACGGGCGGGGGCGAGCGGGGCCGGCGGGAGCGGGTCGGCCCGGGGCTGGCGGGGGGGATGCGGCCGCCGCCCTTCCCGAGGCGGGAGGCCGGGCGAGCCTCGGGATCCTCGCGTGTGGATGCGCGGCAGCGCCTCGCTGCCCCCACGGGCTCCCCAGGCCGGGCAGGGCTCCTGCGGGAGCGGCGGGAGGGGCTGTGCGAGCCCTTGCTCGCTCCTGCGCTCGGGTCCGTGCCCGTCCGCAGTGTCAGTGTCGCCCTGCTACACCGCAGCGGCGATCTCCAGCAGGAAAGTTCCCGGGGGCTTGCTGGAGAAGCGCACGGTTGTGAATCTGCTGAGTGTGTGCGCTGTGGCTCGCCCGAGGGGAGGAGCGTGGAGCAGGTGGACTTGGTGTGTCCTTTCTTGCTCTTTCGGCCGTTCGGGTATTTTTAACTGAGCAAATGAAATATTTAACTTCTGGTGGAATTGGGAAGCTGGGAATGCGGTGGTAGTCGTTTGGAGCAGGCTGGCTTCCATCTCCTGGGCATGTAAACAGTTGTTCTTGTTTCCTGGTATGTTCCTGAAGCAGCGAAGCATTCTTTCGTCTCTTGAAGTTCCTGAATTTACTCGTCCTCTATGAAGAGGACAGGTTTTAAATATCTCAGGGTTTCAAAATATTTTTTTGCAATCTATTTTGAAATATTTTAGGAATATACTACCTCTTTTATTCTTTAGTTTGCTCCAAGTCAATTTTGTTTAGTTGGTTGGTTGGTTTTTTTAGCAAATTGCATTGATTTTGGGAAAACTATTATGGATTTTGTGAAAGGGGAGAGCTGCAGGAAATTACTGTGGACATCTGGATGGCCAGTGTTCCCTTAGCGTCTTTTAATACACAGGATTTGGCTTTTCTCTCTCCCCTCTCTTCCCTTCTTCCAGTCCATCCAACTGGCCAAGAGCAGATTCCTGATGCTATAAGCTATCTCCAGCTTAAAACACTTTCAGAATTTTAGCCAAAAGTATTGTGGAGTGTGGAGTTGTAGGAGAAAGTGCCAGCTGTCAGCAAAGTAGTAGCATGAGAGCTTGATTTGCATGTGATTTCACTTGGTACATCTTTGCACTTGCACAATATCCGCTGTGTATCCAGGCTGCAGGTTGTACTGCTGTGCAGCCAGATATTAGGCTTGGATATTTTATTTTTGTTTGAGATGCAGGGTTGCATCACATGCTGAGGAATTCTTCCTAAGTGCCGCTGGGTTCATCTCATTAACAAAGAGCATTAACAAAGAAGATAAAATGCCTTGAATTGCATCTCAGAGGTGCAGACTGTCAGTCCCTGTAGATTTCACTGAGGCCGTCTCAGCCACGATGACCTTTTTGTCCAAACTGCAGTTTAGGTTGTCTTGTCACTGTTTCTTCTACTGCAAGAGTACTCTTAACCTCTGTGTTCAGAAAGGTGAACAGCACTGGGACTCCTGCAGCGCAATAGTGTTGCATTGGCATTATCCCATGAGGCAAGAGGAGCAGAGAGGAAAATGTGTTGGATCACAGGGTTCATAGACCAAAGAATGCTCAATATAACAGATTGACTGAAAAAGTGGAATTATATTTAATTGCTCAAAGAGGTAATTTTCTATTTGCTTTTACAAAGGAAGGTGAAAAATATAAAATACATAAATATTAAGGAAGGATGGCAGAGATGGTCTACCTCAAAAATAAAGAAAGGAAGTGCTGGTATTCCTTAGACTGGACAATCTACATTCAGTCTATTTCATATTAATGAAATCAGGCTAGGTGTCAAAATATTTACTCAGCAGTCATTAAACCATGCATTAATTTTCTGTATTGCAGCCAATAATAACTGTTACTACTTGATATTTTTTACAGTTCACCCAATTCATCTCAACAGCTCACTAGTTATTTGGTTTCTGTTCCACTTTTTTTTTTGTACAATCAATCAAAATATAAATCTGTGCTACTTCCACTTTTTATATTTCCCCATACCGTGTTCTACTTCTCCTTCACTGTGTTATCTTCCTGTAAATGTTTCGATCCTGTGCTGTCACACATCTGGTTTTGTGTCATCACACACATCTCAGTTTCACAGTTGGCAGTATGTAAGACAATCAAGATATGCAACCTGCTGGTAAGAGTAGATTTTAACAAGCAAAACAAAAGGAGCATTAAATCACCATTCAAGAATAGCTGTATTGCTCTTAGGGGGTTCAGTGGGTGTTTGAATAGCACATTTGTAATGGTAATCTGCTGTCTGGGTCCAGCTGCCAGTAAGATTTTCTAGGGGATGACCTCTGGCTTGTCACACTGGAAACTGAAGGTGATTCTGTCATGTTGGAAGGATGTTCCTGGCTTTCTTGGACAGCATTTGTTGTTGTTCTTCCAGTGTCAAGCCTCTGCAGAGAGGAGAGCCCCACTGACCACAATAGTAACTTAATAGCTGCTTATTTTACTCTGGTTATAAAAAGTGCTTGATGGTTTTTCTTCTGCAGCCAGAAAATTCTTTAGATGTCTTTTTTTTTTAACCTTCTCAGAAAGCTTTGCAGATAATCTCTAGCTGGTTGCAAAAGATAACAATTTTTTTTTTTATTCCTTGTTAGAACTTTGTGTAAAAAAACCAAAACAACGAAATCCCCCACTTCTAGTTTTCTGATTGCTTGACATCTTTTTAAGTTGCTGCCTATGTGCCAGGAGCTGTTGCAGTCACTTGGTTTGTTCTCATTGGAGAAGAGACTGAGGGGAGACCTCACTGCAGTCTACAGCTCCTCACAAGGGGAAGCAAAGGGCAGGCACTGATTTCCTTGTTGCTGATCAACACTAGGACTGAGGGAGTGGCCTGAAGCTGTGTCAGGGAAGGTTTAAATTGAGTATTAGGGAAAGGTTTTTCACTGAGGCTGGTGGGGCACCACCTGTCAGAGATCAAGATGCATTTGGACATATTCTCAGGCACAGGGTGGGACTCTTGGACTTGTCCTGTGCAGAGCCAGGAGTTGGACTTGATCATCCTTTGTGGGTACCTTCTAACTCAGGATATTCTGTGATTCTATGATGTAATAGTTAACCTAAAGAAACAGTTATTGTTAGCTCTAATTTCTTCAGATACCTCAATCAGTTTTGAAAGATGTACAGGTTGTTTTAGGAATTACTGACTTCTTTACCTTTCTTTTTACATAGACAGGTTAGAAATCTAAAAATACCACATGTAAGGAGGGAACATTTTCTCTGTTCTCTATCCTTTTATCTATTGCATTCCTTACCCTTTTTTGTAGCTTAGGCTGCAGAGCACTGGGAAGATAAAAATAGGTCCAGGTACAGGATTAAAATCTCAGGGGAAAGTGCCAGGAGTGACATAACGTTTAGCACCTTTAGCTTAAAATCCTCTGAAATCAGTTTGCACGGGTGCCACTGTTTCCTCTGTGAGCATGGGCTCTACTGACAGAGCAATGGAATTCTGATCCACTTTGGATAACTTTTTTATTACAAGCTTTATCTCTCAGGAAACATATTTTGATGGAGGTATTTCCTGAAGGTCCAAATCTATACATCCATTCCAGTAGGACGTATATGTAATGTCACTTCTTTCTGATGGATTTTAGAATTGCAGGATGGAAAATTGCACAAGACAGTTGCGTCAATACTGTTAAGCATTTGTCTGGCTTTGCACAAAACCTCTGACTTTTGTTGCCTAATTTGTCATCTGATATCCCTCCTACCCTCTTTGTTTTGATGCTTCCCACTTTGAAAATTAAATGGCCTTTTGTGTTTGACTTTTTGTTCCAGCTGTGCAAAGGCTGTTAATTGCACTGCAGTGAAATCTAGGAAGCACAATGCTGCTGATACTATACCTTCACCTCTTGTGTTGGAAAATCACAATTCAACTCATGCTTTCTCCCACCAACTGGAAACAGTAGAAAGAGATTATATTATAACACAGAGAAATCAATCCCAATTTAGAATTGCTGTTCCAGTTGTTACAAATTAAGCTGTTTCAAGTCCGTGGCATTGTGTAAGACATTGTGTTTTCTATATTAATGCATTAAAAACAGATAATGAGATTAGCCCAAAGAGAACACTGACATGAGTTAACTTCTTTGTCCCAGTTACGTAGGTGCTGGAGAAGTTGTCACAGTTTTCACTGGAACCAGAATGCATTTCAAGGACACACTAGTAATCTAATCAATACAGCCTAATAAATACTGGAAGTCAAGGGTGGGGAGGAAGGGAAGTGGTGGCGGAAGGATTGTTCCATATTTTCTTTGTGTTCTCTCTCCCAAACAATTTTGCTTTGGGAGCTTTTCTGTGGGCTCCCAGAACAGCACATGTACCTTTCCTTTTTCCTTAGGGAGATGTATTAGACTCTAAGGAGCTTACTGAACTTCTCACATAGTTTTGGGACCAGACCTGGCCTGCTGTCAACTGGCTTGAAGCACAAGTGTGGGTGGCCAGTAGGCATTTGCTTGTGTGTCACTGGGTAGAACATAGAATTACAATTGCAGCATGTATATGCATATGTTTATTATATTTATATGCATGCTTTATGTAATTGATAGAAAAACAACCTTGTATTCACTTTGAGTATGTCTAAAATAGTTCTCAAACTTTCATTTGTAATTAGCCATGCTCCCAGGAATGAAGGTATATTTTTAGTTGCATTCCTGAATTGCACCCCACATAATGTTTAGCACCACTTCAGCAGCACTTCTCCACACTGAATCCTCAGCTCATTCCACCAGCTGAAGGATTGCCTAAAGTTCATTATGCTTTCCCTGCTCCAGCTGTACAGTGCAGTTTAACGCTAAGCATAATTAGGGATATAAAATGGGATTATGGATTGGACACTATAAAATGGGATTGGACACTATAAAATGGGATTATGGATTGGACAAACAGAACAGACTGGTCCATACTGAGATCTGAGGTTCTTGAACTTGTATAAAGAATATGCTTTTGAAGGGCTCTTCATTAAATCATACGGAGTAAAAAGAGATACAGTTAGTATATTTATCATACCCTTGTGCTTGCCATGGAGCACATTAGACAAGTTGTCTAGAGGTCTGTCAGACAGCGTGGGAAAGTTGCTGCTGGTCCCTCCTCCTCTATTTTCCTCTTTCCAAAGTCCCAAGACTTTGAATTAACTGACTAGTCTTAAAGGTTTAATTCAAAACTAAGTCTACTAGAATAATAGTGTTTTAACAAAGAAGCTAAATAGTAATGTTTCATTGTCTTTGCAGTATGGAGAAGAGTGTAGGAGTAAAATGTACCCTCCTTCAGGACCAACGTAAGTAATCTGATTCAACTTGTCTAGCAAATTACAGAGAAGTTGTGATTTGCAAGTCTGAACAAGGTTTTTTTTCTTGAAACTTGTTCCTGTTGCAGGTATAAAAAATGCTAGTTACAGGTGGGAAGCACCTATTTTGTCAAATGTTTTTTCAGAGCCTTCTTTAAATTTGATCTCTGGTGTTTTTCTCTCAGGTTCAAAGGTAATATACCCACATATGTCATAAATCTCGATTTACCTCCCAGCAGAAGGTGGGATGACTTGATGCGCGACAAAAAGACAGAGGTAAGAAATGCAGAGGTGCTCTGCAGCTTAGCAGATACAAAACCAGCACATAGCCTTTTGTTTTGAGAAAAGTTTTTAAAGGAATATGTGTGCTAAAAGTATTTGAAAGGGGTAATGTTTCCTGTTGACTTTTCTAATATGATTCCAGTTCAAAATAATAGCTTGAGTAAATGTTTTTTTCTGTTTAACACTTAAGCTAACAGCATCAAGTGTAGAGACACTGGTGTTTGGGATGTAGAGGTGTAAAAACCAGTGTGCCATAAACAAGTGGGTGCCATTCCATTTATCACATCTCCTTAGTGGTGAGGTGGTACAGAATGAAGAGGGAGCAGTACACCAAAGGAACAGCCTTGGTAAACTGAAGTGAAACTGAGGCATCATTTCCTCTCTGCACCTCCCTACTTCTCTCAAAATGCTGTGTGAGATGATGAAATGGCAAGGGGGAAATTAAGAGCTTCATACCCTTTTAAGGAATGCTGGTTGTGGCACTGGTCTTTACATAGCACAAATAATTTTTTTTTAATATTTGAGCCTATTTCAAACTGCTTAAAATAGCTGTGGTGAAGATGGATGAAAATTGAGTTGAGTAATTTTTAATTTCTCAACAAGGCAAGGGCTTTTTTTCTCTATCCCTTGACTTTGGACTTTCCACTCTGAAAGCCAGACAAATTCTACTTACATGCCGATATTTATTTAAAAGGCGTTGGAAGCTTTAGGTTTCGCCTTAAATTCTGAAGAGTTTTATCTCCTGTGTACTTTGGAGTTAGATCACATGGAGTGGAACTCTTATTTGTGACATTTACATGTTGCAGATCGAAAGCCTGTGCTTTCATAAGAAGTTTATTGAGTGTTTTTCTCTTCAGTAACATCAGTGCTTAAGCAAAGAGCTTGAAATTAACATTCTGAAAGATAGAAGAGTGCGGAGTATTAAAATGTGTTCAAAGGAGCAGAAGATGAGGGTGGCTTTCCTGTAATTTGTTATTTCTGGTAGAAGGACACATTGGAATTAATCAAGAAAGTTACTTGAACAAAGCATGAAGAGTGATTCTAGTGGGAACTTGGGGGTATTTGTCTCACTAAGAAGGTGACATTTAGCACTTTATTTAAATATGTATTTTTCTCAACAAAGTTTTTTTTTTCTGAAAGTCTGTCAAGGAGTTCTATTAGTATTCCAGCAATTCTTATGCTTAAGATCTTCTATTCAACAAAAGTCCTTGCTCTTTTTAGCTGAAGACTGTGGTCCAGAATATTAAAGATATAGCAAATACCTTCTTCCCCAGTGGCAAAGTTGTTGACATAGTGGATAACAAAATAGTAAGTATTTTCAGTTTAATTATTTTATTACTGTATGCTCTGACTACAGAATTAGAAGGATTCTGAATCCGGCAATTAAGAACTTTCCAAGTTATTAATTTACAAGTCCTTAATTCCACTTCCGGAACAGAACAAAAATACTATTTCAAACAGTCACTCTGAAATTTTGCCTCATTGTCTACTCTCAATGATGGAAACTATCAAACAAAAAATGCAGGTCTCTTTCTCTAATTTTTCCTAACATCTTTCCAAGTTTGGATTGGTAACACTAGACAAATATGCAACAGCCTTAGTTACTGTAGCAAAACACTTCACTGAAATTTTTTACCATGTTCTGCTTCTTTTAATCAGTAGAGTAAAATCAAGTTTTGAAAACTGTAATAAATATCTGATTACAGGGACAACTTTTACTCACCTTAAAAATTAATTTGATTCTGCTTAGAGTACGCTTTGGCATGGAACAGGGAAAAGCAGTGTAGGGTTAGAGACAGCAAAAGGTCAGATCTCTACCCCATCTTTAGTTACTCTGTGTAACTTCAGCATATCCCTGTGTGCCTGAGTGGAGATAAATGTAGCTTTTACAGGTTGCCATACCAATGTGTGAAAGTCAGGGATGCCCATAAACATGGACATTGAGCTCCATTGCAGTTGAACTTTTAATCTATACAAGTCCTACTTCACTTTTCTGTCTGTTGCTGCTAAGAGAGGCTGTGCTCATGTCCATTGCTCACGTCAGTGTTTTGATAAGTGTTTTACTTCCCTTAAGTGTATACTTATCTTCCAAGTACTCTGCAAACATCCTCAAGTTCTACAGGCTGCAGAGAAATGAAACACTCAGTAGCTGGGAGAAAAGTGTGCCTGTTGAGGAGATATTTGTTGTAAGTAACAAAATACTGTTAATTTAAACATACATCATACAAAAGAACTTTTCCTTTCAGGCTCATCTCACTGCTACACTTCCTTATCCTTTCAATGAAGAGCTCCAAGGGATTGCAAATTCATCTGGGATTCCTTTGGGTAACAGTTTCCAACACTTGGTTAACACAGTGGAAAGCTAGGAATACAGACTCACTTAAAATTAGTGTGTTTACCAATATGTAGTTAGTTCTAGCCATCTGTGACTTTAACAAGTCATTAATTAAGTAGTTAAAGCAATAAATTACACCTCACACTAAACAAGAACAGTGTTTTAGAGGATAATGGAATAAATCACATAAGCCTTTGATCAGGCTGGGACTGCTCTACAGAGTTGTAAGTTCTCACTCCTAGGTTTTGGGAAGTGGAGCAAGCCTCAGCTCCTGTGCACCAAAATTTGAGGGAATCCTTTATTCCTGTTGGTTTTGCACTCTGCTGTGTACCTGCTGTTGACATAGAAGGAAGTCAAGGCTCAGTTTCCTGCTGTGCTTTCTTTCCCTTGTCCTTGCCATATCCTTCTGCCTTCCCTCTGTACCTCCTGCAAAAGAATGCCATTCCAGGTGAGGAGTAGGCATTGAATTCTTCCAGAACTGAGGCAGAGAATGAGCACTACCTGTTTGCTTCACTCATACAGGAGCACTACACCTGCTGCTAGCAGCAGCTCTTACATGGTAGTAGTGGTGCATATAGCAGCTTTCTTCTTTAAAGTGAATTTTATAGCTTGTTTTGGGGTTTGCAGAGGAGGCAGTAGCAATGACTGTCAGCTTAGTGCATGGTGAGGCAGAAAGTCAGGGGATTCTGATCCCTCTATTTGCTTTTCAGGAAGCTCTTGATTTTGTTGAACCAGTCATTTTAAAAATCAAAGGAAATTTAAATTGAAATGTTTAACGGAAATATTACAGAATACTGAATTTGCACTATGCTTTTTTTCTAACAATTTTTTTTCTGTTCATGGCAAGTTTCAAACTATTGAACTTTGTTTCTTTTTTTTTTCCTAGGGGAAATCGTTATTTTTAACATTTTTTATGAAATTTTTACTGTATGTACATCAATAGTGGCAGAAGATAAAACAGGTAATGCAATCCAAAATCATGTTAACAGTTTTCTTTTATGTAGAAGAGTGTCCATCTCAGTTATGCAAATACAGTCCTCCTCAACTGCAGCCAGTAAGGTCTGTTAAAGAGACTAAAAGGTAATAATAATGCCTAAGGACTGATAAGAGAAAGGGAATAAGAGTTCATAAGTGTCTTAGGTTTAAAAAAAGGACAAAAATACTTTCAAAGATAGTTTGGGTTTGGTTTGGTTGGATGGTGAGTTTTTTATGATTGGGGTGTTAGGGTTTTTTTAAGAGGTGGTATTTGTTTTTCTAGGGGAAAGAAACACCAGCAACACACCTGAAACTTTGTCCGTGCCATGCAGGATTTTGTGTCTAGTTTCTAGATACTGCATGTGTATTCTGGTAGAGAAAATGGACAGTCTCTTCTAAGAAAAGAGACTTTCATTCTCCTACTTAGTTCTGCAGCTCTTGTCTGCACCTGTTCCAACTTAGGGAGTTTCTGAAGGATTCTCAGAAGGCTTACAAACATCTCACTTTTAGAGGAAGCTCAAGGTGTTGCCATTGCATTAAGATAATGTGGAAAGATTAGAAACTGAGATGGACAGCAGTTTGCAAGATTACTTGATTTCAGTTATGGCAAAACACTTCTCTGACCAATAAAAACCCATAATTATGTTGTGGTTATGAAAAGGGCAAGTAGAGAATGCTATTTTCTTTGCACACTTTCCCAGGTATTTGATTGCTAACTCATTTCTTGGGTTTCTAAGCTGAAGTTTGTCCATTTGTTTGGAAAATTGTATTTAATTTTTTCTTGTTGTATAGGGAAACTGTACCATGCCAGAAACTTGGATTTTGGGCTCTTTCTAGGGTAGGTATTTAAACTTGTGACTTTTTTTTAAACTCAGGCAAAAAGCAAGCTGAACTTTAAATAGCTACATACATTCTTTGAGTATTCTTTGGATGTCTGTAAGACTGTGACAAGTAATCCTCCATTGTGTGTTGTGAAAAAAGGCTAAAATGAAAAGATCAGGATGTTCTGCTGATCTTATGTCAAACTGCCCCAAATGCATCAAGAACAGCTGTGTTTTGCTACTTACTTTTTTTCTCAGCTCCAGTTCAAACTGTGTCAAAACAAAGAATGGCCCATGTAACCTGATCTCTGAGGCACAATATATCTTGTTCTTTACGTGATGGGATGAAGCATCAATTTTAATATATGCAGTGAAATGGAGATTGGATTGGGGCATGGCATTTTGATGTTTCCTCCCCACTCTTCCCCCCCAGTTACTGTACTGTGCTCCACTGACACTTCCCATCATTCCCATACAAACTCTGTAGTTTGTTGCCCAGCACTCATTAGTTCTCCTTTCATGCCTCTGAACAGTTAGTTCAGCATTTGCTTTTATTACCCCAGTTTATTTTGTAACATCATTCATCCTGATGATGCTCAATGCACAATTGGAATTTAAATGCTCATCTTTATTAAAATTCTTACCTACCTATTAAAAGCTCACCCATTGTCTACTGTGACTGCACCTGTCCCTTGGTTTGGCTTGTCTTGGACTTCTCTGACTTGCCAGAAATAGTGTGAACATGCTTCCTGAAAATTAAGCAAACTTTCAAAGCTGCTCCCAGAGTCTGGATTATTTCCAGATAATTTAACAGTCTGCTAAGTGCTCTGTATCAACCTTTTGCCTCCAAATTGGTCTGGCTAATTTTACAAACTAGAATTGGTACTTCCCTTCATGTAGAGCAAATCCAGTAGTGCATGGTTTCTTTTCTGCCTTCGAAAAATAAGAATTCAAGGTTTGGTGTCACAGGCAGTACCTGTGGCTCCCTTTGCCAGCAGGTAGAGTACAAAGTTATGTGTTCAAAACAAACCAGCTGTGATGGTGGTGCTGTTTAATCCTGAGCAATATATATGCTCTTGGTTCAAACAAAACTTAGTTCTTTTCACTGCCAGCCTCTGCATTTAGACTTCTTAGTTGTTCATTGCTGGTGCTGCTCAGGTAACTACAGAGCAGTGATCTTGCCTGATGTAAGATCAGATGACAGGCATCATACACAGGATGTCTGCATGCTGTGAAGGGAAGCTTTGAAAGCTACTGAGGGAAGATTCAAATGCTGTACTGTCTCCTGCAGGTGGGATGTTAAAAATAATTCCTGGACATTAACTCGGGAACTGAAGCCTTTAGTGGTGCTCTTGGACTTTCAGAGAAACAACAAAACAGTGTTCAAGTCCACAAATTTTGCAGGCTACATAGGCATGGTGTCTGGAGTCAAACCAGTAAGTATGGGAATGGGGCCTTGTCAATTTGTTACAAATGCTTCAGACTTTCCTTTAATATTTAAATTTTTCTGCTTTCATGCTGTGCCTCGGGATGTTTTCCAGTAAACGATCTCTAAGTTGTTCTGGTGCACAGCATAGCTACTTGAAGACAGATAAAAGAAAAAAATGTTGCACCCTTCCTTGTGAAAGGAGATTGCCTAAATGAAATGTTTCTGTTTGGACAGTTCTTAAAAACAGCATTGAATTTTGAATATGAACAGGAGTGAATACGAAGTGCTGAAGTGGTTAGAGTTTCTTGCTGGCTAATACTAATGCTGTGATCCCAGAGGGGAAGCAGCACACTTGTGCCATTTAATTCTTTCTCCAATCCTTCTTGGAAAAGGCAGTCCTGCATTTTAAGATTTTTTCGTTGGGTTTTCATTTAATAGGCACATGAAATCTGGGGTTTATATACATCTTAAAAACCAGCAGTACAGAACTATATCAGGGTGTCCAACTTACCACAACTTCTCCTTTTCTACATGCTTTATCTTCTGTTACAGGTAGACTTTCTTCTTGTAGAGCATTTCTGGCATAAATCCCTGCATTGTATCCATGTATTTTTTTCTTCTGCTCAAATAAATTAGGAAGATGCCATTCTGAAAAATCATTCATGTAGCTGAATTCAGTTTTTGTCTGAAACATTAGTTGGAGAAGACTGAGATTTGAGTTTGAATTGTGTGTTCCAGTTAGCATGGACTGCAATGTGTGCAGCTGCATGCCCATGCTAACAGCAGTAACATAGCAGGGTGCACTTAGCACTGGGACTTAAAAATCTGCCTTCAAACTAGAATAATACTCAGAGGTCTGAGAAGAAGGTGACATACAGCAGGGAAAGGAAAACTGCTAATTCAGCAATGCAACACAGACCTAGAGGAAAAAGTGGCCATAGGCTTGACTTGCTCAGCATAAAAGTATGCCCTTTCTGATTGTTTGCCAAGTCAAAAAACTAATTTCTACTTATTCAAGCCCTGATAAATTAGGTTCTTCTCTACATGAGCTTGATCTTGCAGTCTGTTACTTGAAGGGAAAAAGTCTAACAAACAAGCAGCTCAATTGACATCTAAATTGCAATGCTGCCTCTTGTTTATTACTGGTACTCATGGGCTGACAATGGCTGAAGGTTGGCTTGTTTAATGCTTTTCAGAACTTGTTCACTCTGACAATGAATGAGCGTTTCAGTCTTGATGGTGGTTATGTGGGTGAGTAATGCTCATTTCTTTCATTATTTCTGCACAAGTTTTCCAGACCCTGGGCAAACCAGTTACCTTAATAAACAGGCACACAAGTGGTGAAAAGGTTGCAGATGAGTTAGATAAAACACAACTTATTTTAAAACCAGCTGTGAAAGTTAGAATAGCATGAGTGAACTGTCTGAAAACAAATTATTCTGATATTTTGCAGGAATCTTTGAATGGTTTCTTGGTAGAAGAGATGGTATGTGGATGGGCTTTCTTACAAGAACTGTATTAGAGAATGCTACAAGGTATTCCCTTTCCCTCTAAATATTATGCTTCTGTAATCTGCTTTGCATTCAACTAGCATGAATACTGTAGATGTATGCTTGATATCCAGTGATATAGATACCTTCCTAGTGGCCTTAATGTTAAATAGTTCTGGTGTTGCTGGTACTCTGGAGCAGGAGGCAAAGCATCACACATTATTCCTTCAAATATTTTTTCTCAGATTTCTTTTCTTCTGATGAGCCTGTTGCTAATCTAAATGTGTAACAGCATTCTGCATCAAAGCACATCCAACAGGTACTAGTACATTGTAGGAAGTAAGCAGAAACAAAGCTGGTATGCAGTAAATCAATTCAGTGGAATATGACACAGTCTGTCATCATTTTACTCATGTTTTAAGTGTAGAAAAAGTGCAGAGAGCACCTCTAAACAATCATACTTTAAGTACAAAATGAGACAGAAACTTTGCTTAAATGTGTTCCTTTATCATGATCCTATTCCCTCATATGTACATGAAAAGGGAAGAAAGGCTTAACTACCCAAACTTTTCCTGGGTCTGTGGAACTTGCTCTTCAGTACTTGAACCACTTTTAGCATTTAATAGTCCAACATTATCTTACCCACAGTTACCAGGATGCAAAAGACAGACTGGCAAAAACAAGATTGCTGGCTCCAGCTTACTTTATTCTGGGTGGAAAAAATTCTGGAGAAGGGTGTGTGATAACTCGATCCAGGACAGCTGCTCTGGATATCTGGGAGTGAGTATGCTTGACCTGACACCTGACTCAGCCTTCCAGAAGAGAACAGGTTGAACCAATAATTGTGTGCTCTGTTTCTTGTGACTTCTGTTGTACAAGAACTCACTTCTTTACCATCACTGAAAAATACCACAGCAAGCCTCAAAATATAATGCATCTGTATATAGTTTATATTGTATATGTGTACTTGCTATATACTTAGAGAAGCAAAACACCAACTTAGACCTCTTTTCCAGCCTTGATATCAAGAAGGGCACATGGTATGTGTTAGAAACCAACTATGATCGCTGGAAGCCTCCACTGGTGCTGGATAATCGTAGAGGACCTGCAATGAAATGCCTGAACCAGACAACACAAGAGGTAAACATGCTCCAAATACCTCATATCCTGGTCTGAAACTCCCAGCTTGAACATTGACATGACACAGCCAGGAGCATTCAGGTTATTTTCAAGCACAGCTGTAATGACGCAAGTGGCTGATGATTTTGTGGTAACTTGTCTCTGCTTCTGGGTTAGAAGAAGCTGCCTCTTTACATGGGGATTTACATTGCGGGTTTCTTATTTGTTTGGGTTTTTTTGGGGCATTGCTTAATTTTCTGGTTTGGGTTTTGGTGGTGGTTTTAGGAGGGATTGGATTTTTGGGAATCTTTTTGGTTTGGTTAGTTGGTTTGTTTGTTTTGGGCTTTCTTTTAATCTAGGTGGGTTTTCTGAAAGTATCTTCAGCAGCTGCATATGCAGGAGGGTACACCCAGAGATACCTTGAGAAAGACTTGTCGTGTTTTTAGTGTAGTTTACCAGTGAAATTCAAATACACACTCTGGGGCAGCAAACACACTTAAGTGTGCCATGCTCTACTACAACCTGGTCTGGTCAAATTTTTGCAGCCCACATTCTTCTGATATCAAAGTGTTATGGGTATCTTGTACTTCTAAAGCTGTATCTTGTTATTTGAGTGAGGTGTAAAAAGCATTTACATTAACAGGTAATTCCCCTTAATATCAGTATATTATTTTCTTTCAGAATCTCTCCCTACCAGCAATTTATGATGTTCTCTCCACAAAGCCTGTCCTCAACAAGGTAATGCTTCTATTTTTGCAGGAAGTTTAGAATGGGAAGCAGACCACTAACTACTGCACGTATAAGAAGGAGGCTTTAGTGGTATATTCAGGGTTTTGTAGGTGAAAACATGTATGTAAAAGGAAATTTCACATTACTTTGTGAAAGCAAATGTAATTGCTGGAATAGCTATTTCCCAAAGGCCCTACAGCTTGAAAATTCCCAGTAGCCTGAGCCCTTTCCTCATAATAGCTGGTCCTGGTTTGAGGCAGCAGGTGCTCTGCAGAGATCTTGAGCACCCTTCTAACCAGAATTAATGTGTGATCTATGTCTTTGTAATTCACATAAAACAAGTTAATGTACTTCATGATTTAAGCATACTACAGACACATTACTCTTGCAACACAAGAGGTTTTAGTCTGGAATTGAAATTTTGGTGTTTAGGAAAAAAAAAAACGGAAGGCAACAGTTTTTAAGAGTTCTTGAATGTTGAAGTTTAGTTCCTGTGTTAAATGGAGGCAGCATTCTTGACTGAGAACACAGACAATTCATACTTGCATGTTGTTGACTGAAGAAACTAAATGCTCATTTTAGTAGAACTGTTCAGCTGTATCAGAGAGAGTTTTCCATTAATTCCTGTAATGTGGTTGATTTTCTTTTTTCCTCTTCCCCCCCTGTGCCCGTTAGCTGACGGTGTGCACCACGCTGATGGAGGTGTACAATGGCCATACAGAGACTTACCTGCGGGAGTGCCCAGATCCCTGCAGCCCTTGGTAGCCCTGCTCCTCTCTGTGCTGGAAGCTGCTTGTCCCAGCTGGCTGTCCTCCATGAGAAAATGCTTCTGGAAAGAGATTACTCAGTCTGACTCCTTTCTTCAGAAATCTAATGCCTCTACAGAAATGGCAAAGTGCTTCTAACAGTGAAGGACCCTATCTCAACAGCAGACTTTCCTGCTTTGTAACCAGCAGTTCTGCTGACAAGAAATGTATCCTCATGAGTGTCTGGTGTGATTGCAGCTGTTTCTGCCAAATGAGTTCACCAGTTAGTTCTAAATCTCTTCAGTCTTGGCAGTATTCTTGGTGTGTTGCTGGTTGGGGGTTTGTTAATTTTTGGGTTTTTTGGTTTGGTTTATTTAGATTAAAATCCTTCTAAAGAACACAAATTATAATGGCACCTACCAAGCATCAGAAAGAGTTGGGTGTAAGAAGACCATCTGGGACAATACAATTCTGTTATTCTTTCATAAGCACTTAAAATTAATTGCTATTGTTCTGGTATAATGTGAGGATATGTCTGATATGCCCTTTTATAAAAGAACCTACCAAGTGTCATATGTAGTCACAGAAACAAGGTCTTGGGGAAATACCTGAAACAAGATCTGAGCCAAGAATCTCTTGCTACTGATTTATAACTCTTTTGCTGAAGCTCTTTCTTGGCCTGTTAACAAATGTGGGGTTTTAATACAGATTTTTCTGTTGTCTCAAAAAAAAATACTAATTCAATAAAGAGAAGATACTTCCTGTCACCAAAGTACACATGTACTGATTTCATACTTCAGTCTGAGACATCATGCATGTTAGATACCACAGTGCTTTCATTTCCAAATAGACTGTGTCTGCAAAACTGATTTCTTCTGATTTTGTAAACTGGTAGTTAAAACTATTATAATAAGGCAGTTGGGTTGTTTTGGGAGGACTTTGGTTGGTTGGTTTTTTTGAAGGTGGGGAAAGGAAGCCAAAGTCAGATTACACCATTGTCTGCAATTCAAGTTAAGAAAGAAAAGTTGTTTAGAGAGAAGTAGTAGCACCCTAATATCCTAGGAAGCAGGTAATGTAGGAGGCAGTAATTTTATCTGTGCCACTAAGCTGCATTGCTGGGACTAGCTTACAGTTCCAACTCCTGTGCGTTTTCTACACAAGAATGCTATTTACCAAATAATCTTAGCAGCTGCTAAAGAAACACAGCTTCTGATTCAAGAAAATGAAGAACTGATACTCTAGGCCTTAGAACAATGCCTGTAGTAGCACAACAAGAAGCACTTAAGGGGGATGTAACACTGACAAATTAAGAGCACACAGAAATCAACGTCCCACTGATTAAACAAGAGCCAGTCTTGTTGTACACCTAATTTCTTTTTTAACAGAAGCAGCAAGCAGAAGTTTGTTAGCATGATTGTACTACCAGGGTCCATTTTTAATCTCAACCATGAAGATTGAAATCTATTGAAACCAAATATAACAACACAGTTTAAATCAGTGAAAAATGCATGTGTGAAATGCTGCTCCTGGGCCATAAAAACAATTGAACCAAGTCAGATGTTGCAGTCTGTACTGTAAGGAGCCTATCACGTGTTTCTGAGTGTACACCTCAACCTGCCAGGGGATTGTTAGGATTTATGTGGAATGAAGTTGTGTAACATCCATAATCAAATTACTGCCTAATTTAAAAATCAGTTTCTTAATTAGTCCTGTCCCACTTTAGCATATGTAGAACAAGGCAGTGTAGACTAGTAACAGTTAAGTAATGTCCCTTGTGCAAGACAATCCACATTTCCACACTTGAAATTGCTTTACTATTGCAAAAGGACAGCTAAATTCCATAAATGTCTGTCCAGAGTCTGAATGCCTATGCTGCTATTGACTAAAATAAACAAAGCAAAATTGACTAAAATTTAAAAGCAAAACCCCCAACAACTGTCTTACTGCGTCTACCCTAACATACAAAAAGTGATGAATGTAATTGTTTATTGATTTAACCTGCACCTTTCAAGTCTGAAAGTTTTCTCAAGCCAAACAAAAAGTTTAATTTGCTTTTATTACAGATAGACATACCTATTTTTAATATCAGTTTACTGCCTTCCCCCTGCTGCTCCTGCTGTAGGCACAGTGACCATTTCACTGAAGAAATGCTTGCAGCTACTTGCAATGTTGGGATTTTGTTTAGCTGCCTTTTATTTTACATAGAAAGATACAATGGCAGTGGGTGTGGTTTTTCATATTAATTTGCTGCACACATAGTTGAGATCCCTCACAAACACTGAGGGAGTGATCTGATTACTTTTTCTTAGGTTTGTTTTTTCCCAGGTCAAGTAACCATCCATATATATTTTTCTCTTCAAGTGTACATAAGAGATTTATGCAGCTTTCCTAATTCAGTGGTGAAAAACAAAATTATTGCAAAAAAAGGTCAATATGTGAGCAACAAGAAAATCATACTTAATTTTTGATTATTACTGCATAGCCTAGTTCTAGAAAAACTAACTTCAGTCTTGGCTTCTAGCACATTTACTGTTTATGTAAATACAGAGTTAATCCAGTTCACTATAAACTAAATTAAATAATGTGTTACAGAAGAGACCAAGCTGTTTGGATGCTGGCATATAAATGGAAAAAAAAAGTCAGTTTGAAAAGAAAATTTTTCACCTTTACTGTTTCAGGAGCCCATGCAGCGCAGCCCCATACCATTTCAGAAGAAGAAAGAATGTCATCTCCCATGTTAAAAAGCAAAATTTTGGCAGTTAATGAGGATAGGAGAAGGCAGGATTTTTGCTTAATCAAAATCAAGCAGTAGTTTTGTGACACACAAGCGAGTTTGCTTTAGAGTCAATTACAAGTTAAAGCTTTGCTTAGAAGCAAAACTCCAGAGCAGGGCCCATAGATGTCCTGGCAAATACCTGCAAGGAAAGCAGCAAGAGTAAATAAAAGATTTCACTGGAGTGAGCAGGCATGATGGAGAGTGGATGGACAAGCAGCAGGTGAGAGCTTCAGGCAGGCTCCACAACTAACAATTAAATACTCCTTCCTCCCAGCACAAGCTCGTGTCCTGCTTTCACACAGCAGCTCCTTGGGCTACAGGTGCAAGGGAAAAGAAATGCAAAGAAAAAGCTGGATTTCATCTCAGTGGCTGGCAACAGCAGCTTGTGGCAAGATCCTGCTTATGGCATGGATCATCAGATGAACTCTTCTGCTTTTGGAGGACCAGAACTGTTAGTGAGAAGGGCACACCCAAGCTCTCTGAGCACTAAAACCTCTCATCCTTTGGACCAGAAGAACAAGATGAGCCAGGAGTAATGCTCAATGAAAGAACTGGCACAAGCCACAGTTTGCCTTGGGAAGAAAACTGCAGATATTTATAATGCTTTTTGTAAGAAGCTGCATTTGACAGTTAAGAGAGCCTGAAAACTGAACCTACCAGTTGGCCAAAGGCTGTGATCTAGAACCAAGCAGACCATGTGGTTTTTCCCTTGAGCTCTGCCTACCAGTTTTTCAGACCATTGTAACTTGGCAGAATCAAAGATCCTGAAGGTGCTTTGTAACTATGTCTGCTCCCACACAGTTCCGTACGGGAGAGGACAGTAATTAAAAAGGAGCTAGCCTGTTGACATACCAAGAAGCACTATACTTAGGACATTTCTGATCTACAGTGAATCAGCTCTGAATTACATTAATTGTATATGGGACAATCTCAGTCTAATCTGTTTTGCAAAGTTTGTTCTCCTAGCTCAAGGGTTACACACAAGCAATAAAGGATCCCAGTAGTGAGACTGCCTCTGCTGGAGATTCTGCATTTAAGGTAACTCCAGTCTTTGCTTAATGTTTTGCACTATTAGTCTTGTCTTTCTTTTAAACTTGTGAAGTTTTCTCTATTTGGCAGATACACAGTGTAGGGAAAAAAAAAACAAAACATCCCTAGGTTTTTTTCCTCTTTATATTTCAGTGAAAATGGGTCATCTCAGTAAGAAAGATTTTTTTTTTGTCTGCACTAAAAAAGATTAGATCACAAGCACTGAGTTGTAGCAAAGCATTGCATTGCCATCTTGTTTTTAAAGCGGAATTTTAATTCAGGTACCTGGATTAGACATAGTCTAATGTTTGGATTAGACATAGTCTTTTCTCAGGCTACACCTACCATCTGAATTACACCAGTATTCAAACCTTTGAGTAGTTATATATAATTTGCATCTGCTTAGTTTCCAAAATGCTACATTTACATTTCTGCAAGAGGTGTACATGCACCATCCCCTGAGAGCTGGAAACAGTTCTCTTAAGACAGCCATATCCAGCTCCATGAACCTTCATGCCTTCTGTGTGAACCAAGTGGGAAAAAGAAGTAAATGTGACTGGATGGAAAGGAGAAAACAGGGAAGGGTGGAAAAAAAAGTGAAAGGAGCAGGAGCTAGTCAGGAAGTGTCAGAGGAAAGAGAAGTAAAACAGCACAAGAAGACAGACAATAGTGGCAGGCTATGAAGATCTAGCAACTGCAGTATGCTCCTCTACTGACCCTTCCTTTGCTGTCAGCTGAATGCCCAAACAAAATGTGTCTCCTTATCTGCAGCAACTGCTGTTACCATATATTTTCAAATTATGCTGAGAGGCAGTAGATCTAAACTGATTCTTTGTGAAAAGAACATTGAAATTAAAAATACATATTATCTCAAGCAACTGTTCTTCAAATTTAAAATCAAGATAACTTGCATTAGAAGTATACTCAGACTGTGAAGTGGCCGGAAGCACAGAAGCCACACATTCCCCTTTCTTTTTGAATCAGATACAGTCTGTTTGTGTGATCCCAAAATTCCCTTTGCAGAGATCCCTTGTTTCACTCACTTCCTGTGAAGAATGAGAACAGCATAACAAAGGAGAAACTTATTCCAGTTTTCAAGACATCTCTCTTGCAAGAGAAGGGATGATGTTACAGACCAGACACATCTCAGTACCCACTGGGTCCACTAAACTCTCACCCCAGCTCTGCCAGGTGCTGCACAGGCCGTAGGTTGTGGTGTCTAGCTGGCACCCAGTCTGTGATACCAGGGGTTGTATTTTGGAAGTACTGATCACAAAGGCAATTAAGACAATGGGAGTTATGCTGCAATCATATAAAGTACTGTAAAGTGAATCCTAATTTTTTTACATCTGAGTCTCTCAAAACTATCCAGCAGTCTTGATTTCAATCTCTGTATGTCAGAGCATTTGTAACACAGGCACAATATTCCCTTACTTTTCTTATTATCAGAAAGATAAACTAATGCAAAAAGTCTAAAGCTGTCAAAGAAAGTTGATTTAGTTTGATCCCAGCAAGTCTTCAAGAATCATGGAAGGGAGAGCACCATAGGGAAACTGATAAAAAATGCATCACTTCAGTGCAAGGTTTGTTTGGTTCACAAAATAAGCAGGGCTTAGAGCATGCTGAACATAGACACCCCCAGGTTGGCTGAGGCACTGACTTTGTGAAAGGGCCAGCACAAGGAAAAACAGGAGATGTGACTGTGTGATTAAGAGCCCTGTAAGCACAGGGCAGCAGGTTACATACAAGCACTTACTATGCTTCTGGCATTTTCTTACTTTGTAGTGCTTGAGTGTCTGAGCTAGACAGGTCAAGGTTTTAATTGATGAGAATGAAAGACACAGCAGACTGTGGCTTCCATGTGTCTGTGCAAGAAAGAGAGACAGTAAAGGAACTTGACACACATCCCATTTACTCAAGGTGTGCACCACAACCTCCCACCATGCCATCTGCACCAGCCTCTGCTCTGCCAATGGGTCAAGCATCCCACATTTGCTTTGTGAAGTTCTTCACTACACTTTTGCCCTCCAAAGCAGCAACCCACTAATTTTCTCCTCCAACCTCTGATCAGACTCTATATTTATTTCTTCCTCCTGACACTGCTCAGTTGATTATCTGCCTCCTTCCTATCAAGTAGCCTGCAAGTGCAATGCATGCCCATATCATTCCAGATAAACATCCCAGCCACCCAAATGGGTTTGAAAGGAAGCCAAGTGACTTTGCCTATCCCCATCTCAAGCTCCCACTTTCAATAATGTCTGTGTTACACAATATCACAACAACATACCAGCACAAATCCTGCTTCCCACAGCCCAGGTGCCAGGGCTACCTGCAGTCTGAAATACCTTCTTGATTTTTTTTAATAAATACCACACTTTATTTTTTTTTTTCTTTTTCTTTTTTGGCTTGGCTCTGAGTGTGCAGAGCTGGGCCAGCACCTCTGCCTGCTACATGGGGGTTAGCTGTCCTTGCCAAAGGAGTTGTCAGCCACAGCATGACAGGTGACAGCTGTTTCCTGTTTCTGAAAGCAGTGTTACCAGCCACACCATCCCTCTCCTTAATTTAGAAAGCTGTTTTGTTGTCATCTGGTTCTACACTTCCACATGCAGGCTGAGGGCTGTAACAGGAATAACAGCACTGAGGTTACACGACACCCACAGGAATTGTTTATTGTAAACATTTCCCACAGACTAAACCCAACAGGTAGCAGCAAGCAGTCTTGCTCCCCTGCATTTTCTGCTGTAACATGGCAACAAAGGAGCATGCTCAAGAATGAGGAATAAGGTATAGCTCTTCAATGTTACCTTGTGGACATTCTATGTTTGCAGTTGAAGATTCATGCCAAATATACTTCTCAGCTCTGAGTATCTGCAAAGTGGATTCTTAAAAATGGGAAAGCAAAGAGCAATAGCAGAATTTTTCTCAGCATGCAGGATGAAACCAGTCTCTGTTACTATAAATTACAAAGCAAGACCAGAGCTAATATCAGGGATTTTTTTTATAGTCATCTCTTCTTGCAGTTTCTAAAAAGCAGTCTCAAACCTTTCAAGTTTTTGAATCTAAATTCCTGCTTACAACTGTTAAAATATGAGGGTTTTTTTTTTTTCTGGTATCCACCAGTTCTCAGAGGCACTACCTTCTGTAGTGACATTTACAGATGACAGTCCCACAATCTGTCCTATGCAGACAAACACCCACACCTTGAGTCCTCAGTGGACCCACGTGCCTGGCAAGTCAGAGAGTCAGAAATGCAGCAATAAACAGCAGTAACAAAAGCACAATACAGGCTGCAACACGTACAGTGGAGCTGTAAGTCACTACAAAACACCAGCCTCCACTGTGCAGATGTAAGAAAAAATTCTGAAAGAAGCACAGATTTGAGATGAAATGTGATCATTGCAATCCTAATAGAATTCAGTATTTTAACCCTGTACTGTACAATGTCTGCCAACCTTATTTCAACATTGCTTTTAAACAGATATCTAATCCATAAAATAGTATCCATAACTTTGTCTTCTAGGAAGGTACAGTGAAAAATTGCTCTTTCTTTCCTTTTGAAGACATAAACCACCTAAAAGGATTAATAAGTAAAAATATGGGAACTAGTAACCATCCCAGTTTTTCCTTTAAGATATTAAAATTTCTAGTTGGGTTTGGTTCTGAAAGCTTCTAAACAAATTATGAAAATGATCTCTCCTAAGTACTCGGTTCACAACAACAACAAAAGGAGTTAATGATTATGCTACTTTTAGTCTTCTAAAGTTATGCTAATGAAAACACTAATCAAAGATTGCAGTCACATTTTCAGTCCTTGCCTGTTGTAGGTGGATTGCATGGAGCAATAAGATTTATAGCTTCATCATGACACAACATATATAAGGCTGAACTCACTCAGGTGCTAATGAAATGTGATTTGGGGACTCTTGCACCAGCTGGGTGATGATTAGGGCTTATCACAGATAGGTCTAGGAAAAGGCTGGGAAATACTTAAGCTTGTTTTGCAGTTGCTTTGAGCTCTTAGGAAAGGAGCAATTTCTCTCAACGTCAGCCTGAAGTTTTCTGCCCATACAAGAGAGGTAATAATAAAGTTTTAAACTGATTTGCAAGTGGTAGGATTATATGAAGTCAGGCAAAATCCTATCAGATTTTTCTGGTTTAGTGCCTTTTAAATTGTGAGATGGGTACTTTGTCTTCTCAGACAGCTCAAAAAAATGTTAATTAAGCAACTGGCTTCAAAGAAACCTTGCAAAACTTGCTCTATATGATGCCTCTTGACTTGAAATTCTGCTTTTAATAGTTGCCTGGTGGCACAACAAGCAACTCTGTGTAGGTTTCCCACAGCAAAAAGGGGATCCTAAATGTAGTTTATGGGAATGTTTATAATTATGGGAATGGCTCCATATAAACTATAAGCAGCTGGGCCACTCAAACATCTAAGTTATTGAATAATTTTTAAAATAAATGTTTTAAGAAGATAGCTCCTACCCTCATAAATACTTTAAAAGCAGAGGAAGTTCAAAGTTAAACTCTGACTTCTCAAATGTCTTGTCCATACATGATATGGACAGCTGGGAGAAAAAAAGGGAGGGAAAAGGTATGTGAGTAGTAGAATACCTGTCTCCTTAACACAGACTGTAGCTCAGGTGCAGAGCAGAATTCTGTTTAAAGCCCTTCTGGCTTCAGAGGGCTACACACTTCCTACTCCTTTCTTTGGTAAGGGTGGTCTCCAGCTCCCCTCAAAAGAGAACTGCTGCCTGTCAACTGAAAACTACATCATGACTTTTTAAAATCAGTAGTTTTCATGAACTGTGAGATTTCAAATTGGGTGATTAAATGATTGAGAGGTTTTTCAGAGTGGATTGGAGAAATAAAACATCAAATATAGCAGAGCACAGTAGAAAAAGCTTCCCCCTGTTTTTATTTTAAGTAATTTTCATTATAAAATACACCCAAATTTGATTATTTTGTAGCCTAAAGGAAGATTTCTTGAGGGGGTTGGTTTTTTTCCATGAATGTTTCTTATTCAGGTCAAATTCAGCCATTTTTGTAAAAGAAAGCCATTTCTTTTTCTATTGAACCACAGACTTGCATATTTAAATTTCCCCTGCAAATGGACAGTGGGTTCTATGGATTTGTCTTTGAAAAAAGCTGCTCACTTGTATCCCAGAAAGTGTTCATATTTAAAGTATGTGTTTAGGTATGGCAGGGGGCAGGGTTAGGCTCTGTTGTATGAGTGTGGTGGGGTTTTCTGGAGATTGTGGAGTTTCTGTGTGTTTGGTTGGGTTTTTTTTTTCCCCATGGCTATTTTACATGGTTGTAAGACTGCACCTGACAAGCTTTCAACATCAAAGTGCTCAGAAACTTCAGAGTAGTGCTTGCTTTAGAGATGCAAGTATGCCATGCCAGTCTCAGCTAAGGAGTCATCCAGAGACTTGCTAGGTCAGCAAAACTCCTGCTTACAGTTCAGGTCCTACTTCTTCCCTAGTGATGTTACCTACCTATCACACTCCCTTTGAAATCATTTCATTCTGTATCTGACTTAGGGTAAGAAAAAAGAGTCAGGAAAGCTGTACCTAATACAAGTCCTTTATGTGCCAGCATTCTGCTGACATACTAGCCAAGAACTGGATGAAGAAACAGTTTGGTTCTTTTTGTCTAATACTGTCACAATCCAGCTGGAGGTCATATGACACAAACCCACATAGAGGGCACCCAGCCCTTTCTGAGATGTATCCCAGACCAATGCATTGAGCAGTAACACTCCCAATACAGATGCTGGGGCTGCCCTTGGTGCTCCTCAGCAGGGCTGGGCTGGGTTACAGAATTCCATGGCTGCTTTTCCTTTGTACTGGAGGCTACAGTGCCTCCATTCTGTGGACTCTGCCCAGTGTGGAAGGACAGGGCTCAGTGCTCTCCAGAGCACTTCCCTGAGGAAACTCAAAGCCAGGCTACTCTTCTCTGGAACTGGCTGAGGACATTGTCTATCCTTTTTCCTTACTGCTAACTATAAAGCATTGCACAGAAAAAAAGTTCAAAATTAGGCCAGAAAGAGGAAGAAACAAGCATAAGTTATCATATTTTTCTGTGGATTAAATGTGTTAAGCCCCTTTTGAGGATGAGAGCAAAGGAGAAGTGAAAGAGTAACACAAAAATAATAATAACAACAAAAAAGAACAACTTTTTAAAGTGCTTACTTATGAAGGCTTTTGTCAAAAAGCACAGAAATCCTACTCTTAGTCTGACAAAGATTGTCAAAGAACAGACTGATGCTGCCAAAGCTTCACTCCTTGCTGCTCTTAAGTTTAACTCTCTTGGAACAGAAGAATTTAGGTTAGGAGGATCTGGAGGCCATCTGGTCCCTTTCTCGTGGCAAAATTACTCTCAAAGCCGCCAGTCTGCTTTGGCTCTTGACCTGTTGGAGTACAGAGACTCAACCTCTTTCCTGGACAGCCCATTCCAGTGTTCCCTCACTTTTCCTGTAGGAAATTTATGTCAGTGTGGTGCTATCACCTTCAGGCTTTCCAGACTCAGACCAGCAGGTTTCCATTGTCTTTGTTTTCCATAAGGTGCACCCTGTGAAGTGCAAATTTAATTACAGCCCAAGTACTAGGCTAGTGCAAGTGGTTCTGTTTGTTTAACTAGGATTTCTGATAAAGGTTCCCTGGAAGCTCTGATAGCAATATGCAGTTACCTGGGCTGCAGCTTTACCACCCTCTGCAGTGGGTGCCAGGGCTGGATGTAGTGTGCCATCCTCTACCCTCCCAGCTCCTGACCCAGTGGCTACACCAGCACTCTGGATGAGCATTGCATGGCTCCCTGCAAAACCAGCTGGCTAGAGGCAGCGGTGTCAAATACTGCTGTAGGATTTTAACATGCCTCAAAGAAGGGAATTGACATTTGGCTTTGTTGAAACACATCTTAATTTTTTTCTTCTCCCTCCTTAGAAATAAGAAACCATTATGGCAGTTGGACTGATAAAAGTAGTTACATTCTCCTTAATGAGATTAGGAATATGGCCAGAAGTCCTACTTCTAGATGAGAAGAGCACTAAGGGATAAAATGTGCTATCCTGACTACCCTGTGCTGAGGGCCAGATAACCTGGAGAATCCTGTGCCCCAGCTTTGCAAAATCTTTGTCTGATCACAGCAGCCAGCAGAAATATCACAAAGAGCATGTGAACAGGTGCTCAAATACCTCCTGTGCCCTTGCCACTAAGGCAGATACAGTTTCAACTAAGATTTCTTGTCCTGAGCTTTATTTTTGAAGGCTTTAATTTAACTTCTGCTCTTATCTGGCTGGCTGTGAATGCAAACAGGCACACCTAGCTAGACATGCAAGTTAAATGTACTGTCTTCTGGGAGGATTATAAACTTTCTGTAACACATTTTCCTAGATATCTTCTTTTCACACAAAGAGGATTTTTACACAAAAGGATATCAATGTTTCAGGGGTAAGCACTGTATTTCAAGATTAGATGATTTATGATACCTATTAATAGCTTCCCTATCCCCAATGCAGGTTAAGGATTTTACATTCCTCTATTCAGTGAAGACTCTTGCAGAAGTGCAGCACAGCAAATGACATGTTTTACACCTGCGAGGGCTACGAAGGGTTTGTTGCAGCTCACCTCCCTTCTCTTTGTTGTACAGCACTTCTCCACTGGCAGTGGCTCAGCTCCTGATGGAGGAGCACAGCGTTCCCAGCGAGGTGCCGGCAGCCCTGAAGCGCCTGGCCAAGTGCATAGCGCGTGGTTTCTATGGTGTGGAGTGCTCCCTGGCCCTGGACGTGCTGATCCGCTACCCCTGTGTGAAAGAGGAGGACCTGTTGCAGCTGCTCAAGTACGAGCGCAAGCAGCTGCGCACGGCTCTCAACGCGCTCAGGGCGGACAAGCTGGTGAAGCTGCGGGTGCGAGTTGAAACGGAGCCCAACGGCAAGAGCACCAGGCACAATTACTACTACATCAATTACAAGGTGCTGGTGGATGTGGTAAAATACAAACTGGATCATGTACGCCGGAAAATAGAAGCAGATGAGCGGGATTCAACGACCAGATCCTCTTTTAAGTGTCCATCTTGCTCTAGCACCTACACGGACCTTGAAGTCAATCAGCTCTTTGATGCATTTACAGGTGTGTTACTTGTATTGCTTATTTGCTGTTATCTTAAAGAATAACCCTGATAGCACAAAACTGTTTCCTAAGTGAACTTTGCAATAAAAGCACATTTGTTAGAATGTGCTTCTTGTTTGCTGGTGGACAAGGGTCTGGAATAGGGGATGCTGGGAGGTGAGGGTAAGAGAAGTGCTGCCTCTGTAGAACATGCCAAAAAAAGGAAGATTAATCTTGAATGTACGAGCTGGGGTTGAGAATCAGATTCCAGGCCTCAGCTTTGCTTTGAACCTGGTTGAGTAATCTTAACTACTCCATGTCTTGTGAGTCTCACTTCCTCATATGGAAATATGAACACAGTACTATATTTATTCTGCTTTGAATCTCTTAGTTAATCCATTTCTGTGGTCAGTCCTTCTAATTGACGAGTTGGACAAGATGGGTAAAACTGTTTGCAGTCACCTACTGTAATCAGCATCTTGCAGCTCAGTGGCACCAGGGCAGAGTTGTTCTGTCACTCCTGGGCTGGGAAGTTCAGGCTCCTCACAGGTCAACACGACACATCCACCCACAGCAGAAGCGGTGTCAGAGCTTGTGGATTTTTCTTCTCTAAAATCAAAATAACTAAATAGAGTATTATTTCAAAATGAGTCAATACGGCATCATGTGCAATACATTACTCAGAGCACAGTACTGTGCTGACATCTGGGTCATGGGATCTGCGAAGGATTCCAGAGCCAGGCAGAATGAGCCTTGTATATGACTAACCTGAAACGCCAATGGTGAAATTTGTGTCCTGCCACTTGGCAAAATCATCCCTTTCTTTCTAAATGGAGGGGCTCTGTTGAGTTACTGAAATGCAAATATTGAAGCTGGTGATATATTTTCACAGAATAAGCTTGAAGTTTTGTTTGTTTTCCTGAAGACATAAATATGGGGTTTTAGCATATGCCTTGACTATGGCACAGCTAAAACCAGATACTACTTATGCTTGAAAATGTCTTCTGTTACACTGAGAACTGAGAAGATGAGACTAGAGAAGAAAAAAAATAAACTGATGATAGTACATGTCTACCCAGCTTAAATTTCTCTCCCAAGACATTTTTTACTTGCATAACAAGTGTATAATACCAGTCTGTCTCAACTTTGCCTGTAGAATCGCATTCCCCTAGTTAATGTGAACAAATGATAAAGCCAGAATGTCTGGGTAGATGTCCAGGCTGCAGGCTGCTTAAAAACATCCTGCTGATCTTTTTGCATTCTATGAACATGAGAATTCCCACTTTGGAAAATGTTGCAGAGACTTTTCGCTGCACTTACTGCAACACCGAGGTAGAGGAAGATGGCTCGGCGTTTCCGAAGCACAACGCTCGAACGTTGCTGGCAAAGTTCAATGAGCAGATCGAGCCTCTCTTTGTGCTGCTGCGTGAGACCGAAGAGATTGTGCTGCCCTATGACTTGCTGGAGCCTCAGCCAACAGAAATACCAGAATTATCAGAAAGGTATGAACACCACCCTAGAACTTCTAATCAATACAAATCCCCCCAACAACTTAACAGTTGTAAAATCATTGGAATACTAAATGTGCAGCCTATGTATTCCATTCCGTTCAGTACAGTCAGCTATTTAATGAAGAAGTCTGTAATATCTAAGGCATCCTAAATTATTGCTATACCTTTTTAATTTTTGATGCAGTTTTAAAAGTAATTTATTCCCCATATTACTCCTTCAGCTAATGTTCACAGCCCTTCCTATATGAAAGTAATATTTCTCTATCAGTGTGCTTCATCCAGAGATGCACTACTGAAGAGACCTTGCAAAAATCAATGGTTCAGAACCACTTGCCTCTGAGAGGTAAAAGGAAATGTAAATTATTAGAACACTTGTTAAAGCTAGTCTGCTAACAAAACATGGTTTTGGGGGTTGCTTGTTTGTGATTGTTGTTCAGTTTTTTTTAAATGGGAACTGGGGTGGAGGGAGGGGGTTCTTGCCTGAATTCTACCTCTTCAAAATGTGACACTTCATTCAGCTTTGATCCGAAGTTGGGCTCAAGTGTGCTGGAATCCTGCAGCCGCCCTGAAAAATGGGCACACAGAAGTTCTGCTTCTGGCCTCACATACACCCAAAATTTAACTATTGATGTCCAAGACTTAAAGCAAGAGAAGAAAAAAAGAGAAAAAGCAACTGAAAAGCAACCTATCTGGTTGTCACAGAGCACTGTGGAAGGAGCAGCAACAGCCACCAACAATAGTGTTGGTAAGTTTAGTGAATTCACCAATTAATTCTGCAGCCTTAGTGTAAATACAGCTTTCCCACTGAAAATGTGGTGAGCTTGGTTTAGAATTCGGTGTTAGTGGTTATCAGACCTTAGTTTCCAAAATCTAGTTTTAAGACTGATTGAGGTTATATTCCTAAAGACAGAGGTAAAGTGTGTCCTAAAACTTCTGGCTTTAACCATGCAGTAATTTTAGTGCTAATTTTTACAGTGGAAAGCTCTCAGAAATGTCTGTATTTTCAAGAGAATTCTAGTGTGGGTAAAAAAGATCCAGAGTGGAAAAAAAAATCTATGTAGGATGCCTATGTGGTAACTGTAAACACTTGATCCCTCTAACACTTAGTGTTGTGTATTAGGAGTAAATGCTTCTGAAGAAACTGAAGAAAAAGTTAAAGAAACTGTCACTGATAATGAAATCATCAAGACTCTTCTGATCCATGAATCCAAGTCATCATCTAGCACAGACCAGGCTCCTATTCTCAAAAACAAACTACATGGATCACACAGTGATAGCAGTGAATTTGAAGAGGATGCCAAGCACTCAAGGGGAGCAGGAATGAAAGCAGCAGGCAGCAACTTTGAACAAGAGGAGGAACAGGAAACTCTGGGTCCTATTTTAATGGTAGCTGGCCAGCCCTGTTCATATAGCCAAGTTAGTGAAAACCCAGAGCTTGTGTCTCTCATGACAAATGAAGAGAGAGACACTTATATAAAAGTAGGACAAGAAATGTTCGAGGCTGTCTTTGAGTAATTCTCTCGTAGGAATATCGAACCTTGTACAGAATGGATGAAGTCTTCTGATTTATGTTCTTCAAAGTTTACCACTGAAGAGTTTTGTTTGAACTTGCTCTTAAGCAAGATGGTAATCCTGTAGTAGGTAACTACAGTTCAAATATTATCATTGCTGCCACAGCAAGTGTTGTTTGTTGTTGTAATGCTTAGACTTTGTGGATGATGTAATTAGTTTTGGAGCATGAATAATTTCAGGATACATTTGGATCTGATTAAAATAACATTTGAAAAGCAGTGATGCAATCTATCATAAGAAATAAATTATTCCATCTCTGCCCCAGGAGTAACAGTTACTTCCAATAGTGAAAGTGAGTCCAAATCCAGTAGGAGCTGGTTTCATTCCATACGTGTGTTCCACTGGTTTGTTAGGTCACTCACTGTAGAACAGTAAAGGACAGGTGTCAAACAGCAACCTCCTTTTAGGGGAAGAGCTGCTACTAAATTGCATTAGCAATAGATAAGAAGCAACTCTGGCATCTGAAATTTCATCCTAAGAATAATTTTTCTAATTCTTCATACTCAGGGCACTACAGAACTGTCTTGAATGGTGAACTGTGCAAAGGGCACTGGACAGTAAAATGTAGCATTTCATTTTGGTCCAGATCAGTAAGGGAGCAAGCAGTATATCAAGCACAAGACTGCTTCTCCCATCTCACTCCCATAATCCCCAGTGTTCTTTTTAAGCAAGAAACAAATTCTGCTTGAAATGAACTACAAAAGTAGGGCTGGCATTAGGCATAAGTGAGAGTTTAACTTAATAAGCAGTTCTACTACTTGAGCAAGCAATAATGAAAGTAGACTAGAAGGGCATGAAGTAAAACAGAGAAAGTTCCCTCTGAATTTTAGGAAACACTTCACTGTAAGGGTGACAAGCACTGGCACAGGATGCCCAGAGAGGTGGTAGTCTCCTACCAGGAAGATAGTCAAAAGCCACCTGGGCAAACAGCTCTGAGTGGCCCTGCTGACACAAGATGACCTTGAGAGGTCCTTGCTGACCATTCCATGATGAAACAGTAGAGAGAAGGTATGACCAAAGAAATATCATTTCAAAGCATTTTTCACGTACACATACTGTTGGTTCTGACAGGTAATTTTGCATGCAATAGCTTGTGTGGGGCTGTTTTGAATCTGTGCTGAAAATAAGTGTTGATACCTCAGAGCTGCTTTCCTTATTGCTGAGCAGCACTTGCACTGCGTCCAGACTGCTTATCACCTCGTGCCCCCAGCAAGGAGGCTGGGGATGCACAGTTAGGAGGGAACACCACCAGGACAGCTTTCCCACACTGACCAAAGGACTATTTCACACCACAGGGCATCATGAGCATATAGAGCCTAAAGAAGGAACAGGGGACAGTTGGAGTAATGGCATTTGTCTTCCCAAGTCCTTGTTATTCATCATGGAGCCCTGTTTTCCTGGAGGTGGCTTAACACCTGCTTGCCATTTTGCTTTGCTTACATGTGTAGCTTTGCTTTATCTATGAATCTTTCTTTCAACTATAAATTACTCTGTTATTATCCACTTCTCTCTCTGAGCCCACTGGTTGGGGAGTGAGCAACCAGCTGCCTGGTGCTCGGTTGCTGGCTGGGGTTAAACCCATCATTCCAGTACAAGAATGCAGGAATGGGGTAGGCTTTTAGGCTCTTTCTTAAGCTTAGAATTTAATGATTCAACATATAAACTAGCCTTATTTCAAAGCTGCACACATAATCTCACTCTATAGCAAATGTCCTTTTTTGGTCTGAATGATTCTTGTGCTTAATTAGTATTTAGAAGTTTGGTTGTTTCAGTCACAGGTTTGCCTTTTGCACAATAAAGGTCCTCAAAATGGTAACTTTTTTTCTGCCTACAGTACTACCACCAGTGTAAAGCCTGCAGAGTAACTAAACTATCATAAAACGTTTTGCTAATCTACTTTCATTCTTGCACGAGAGGCATGTGACCATAATCTGCCAATTCAAAATTTGTTCATAAAACCTAGAGACACCCCAAACAAACTAGAAAAAAATCACAGAAGAATTACAATCTCATTTTATTTAAACTTCAAGCATATTTAGGTTTTACCATCACTATACTGTCTCCCACAATATATAGCCGTATTATCATACTAACCTCAAAAGCAACAGAGTCCTGAATTAAAGATAACCAGTGCTTTTTAACTACTTTCAGAAAAGCCTTGTGTTTAAGGTAAACAGGATCTTTATAATGTAGCAGGTGTGCTGAATAAGCTTCTTCTAGCTCAGTTTTATGACTTAGTGTTATTAGCAACTCTGACCTGAAAAACTGAACAAAGTTTTCCCATCTACTTTTCTGTAATTCTACCTTTAACTTCAGACTCCAGGAGGTGCTGACTTCAACCGTTTTTCAAAACATTGACTCTGTAATGCAATTTTGGAAACTACAATTAAAGTCAAACACTTTAGAACAGATTCTCCGGGCCTTCAATTGCAGCAATTTTAAGTTAGCTGTGAAAAGATATTAACATTTTCAGACAGGTTTAATCCTGTGAACATCAAAAGGATTCAGCAAATGCAGAAAAATACAGCTGGTTTCTGCAGTAACCTATAAACCTGGGGTATTCAACTTCATCTCAGATAAATGTGCTGATAGAAAGGAATTCCACAGGCCATGAACAGAAACTTTTTTGTTACCGACAAGCTATACTCTAGGCTATAAAGACAACATGTAGGTATGTACTGTGTCTACACCTTGTATTTTGAGAAGGTGAAAGAAACTTGGAGAATTTCTTGTCCCAGGAAAACTAGCAGTGTTTCTTGTCAGAGAAGAGCAAACTGCTACAAGCATGCCAACAAGTCAATTAACTTCCGGCAACAAACTCAGCATACCAGTTTGTAAGCCAAAGAAAATTTTTCAAAAGAGAAAACTTACAGACAAGTCCAAACTTTATTTAAAACTACCATTGTGAACAATTTTAAAATTACCAAACAAGTCACAATAAAAATAAAAAATTAAGACAGAAAAAGAACAGTGCAGCAAAACTGAATAGAAGTGGATTCAGTTCCAGCTGTTTAAACTGCCACAGGCAGAAGATCACATACCTATCCTAAGAGGCAGCATGTTAAAAATTTTACATTTTTATACACTTCCAGAGTTCTGGGAAATTAGTACTGATCTTTATGCATTTGTATACATAGAGTTTATTAATGCAGACATCTTCGGGTAATTCTTATGCAATTTGAGCTCCAAAAGTTTCTGTAAAATAAGAATAAAATCATTGTCTAATATCTACAAAGTATCAAACAGCTCATTACCACATTCCAACTGCTATTTCATCCTGACAAGCATTTTGAGCCATGGCTTACTTGAACAGCTACAGCAATCCCCCCATACAGAGCTTAAGAATGGCTTAGAGCTAGCTACAACTTAGGTGAGGCATGGCATTCTTGGTCAGACTGTTCCCACAGCAGCCCTGGGCATCAGCATCCACCAAATGGGCACAACAGGCTTGTGCTGGCAGAGTTGTGACAAGCAGAACGCTGAACAGGCAGTGACCAAAACAGAAGGAAAGATGCACCTTTCCTCACACTTTGTTCTGTAAAAAAAATCTGTGCTGCCACTGCAAATGCATCAAATAAAAAGCAGGTTCATCAGCTTATACTATTTGAGGAATAGGAAGGAGGCACACTAGCAGAAAACTGCTACTATCAGAATACCCAGTTCATGCCCTTTATATATGCCATTACTGTACACTCCACTGGAGAATCACAAGTCTAACAATAAAACAGAAGTCTTTAATACTGTAATTCTGTTACAATACTATAGAAAAATCCCAATTCACTTCAAAATGTTGAAGTAAAACATAATTATTTGTACCCTTACACATTTAAGTGTAAGCAATTTATCCCATGAGAGTTTGCGACTTGATTTCTGACTAAAAGAAGTTTTTTAAAAGCCCACAAAAACCATTTTCTCTGACTTGCATTATCAATGCATCTGCATAAATAATATTTCATGAAAGTGAAATATTTTATTGCTATCATACACACTGGAACTTTTCTACCACATGGTACACTTCACATGAGAAATAATTTCTTTCTCCCTGAGGAGATGTTTTACTGTTCTGAAAAGTCTCTTGAATTTTTTTATCACAAAAGCACTGAGCAGTCTGTCAGGAACTTACACTGAGTGTTATTAAATCAGATAAGAGCAATTATAATTTACAGTATTATTAAACCCAAGCTTGTGAAACAAGAAACAAAAATACCGCTCCATTTGAATAAGTTTCAAAACCATTATGTTGTGTCATCCACTTTAAATATATTAATTTTTATGACTTTATCAGCCACAGAATCTAAAGAAGTATACAGAAGGGAGATGGACAGCAAGATAAAATCCCTTCATATCAATACAACACTTTCAAATGCATGATAACAAAACTCAGTGTTTTTACTGCACTACGGTAACTGCTTACTTCAATCAGCAGTATTTAAATTCTAGCATTCCAGAGTGTTTGCCCAATATGTGTACAGAATATAGAAAAAAATTACCAGGTTCTTTCAATGTTTGGGCATCTCCAACTAATTCCTGATCTTGAGCTCCACCTCCATCCAGTAATTCATCAGACAAACTCTTGGTTTGGGCCTCTGTTTCCATTTTCTTCATCATATCTGCCTTTGTAACAGAAAAAGCAAATCTGAAAATTCTGGATAATTCTTGCTGCTGTCTGGGTAACACAGACATTTACAGTTACACATGCACTTCTAAACAACAATGGCACAAATACTAGCAAAATACCTCTGAATACACAGCAAGTTTGAGGGGCAAGTCTTCAACTTTCACAAAGTCATCTTCATCAGATTTTTGACTTACATTTCCAGAACCAGGTTCCTGTTAATAAAAATTGCGCTATTTAGGAAGTGCTATTTTGTTTTCTTTTCACTCCAAAACTATTAAGTATATTAAAATCAAATTTTCAGATGGAAAAAAAGCAAAGACTGCAAACCAGAAATAACACTGAAATAAATTTAAAAAAAAAGCTTATAATTTCTCTTGGATGGATCTTAACTGAAATATACACACATATTCGTTTACTAGCACAGGTGACTCTGTATCAGGGCTGCCAGCCATGGAGCTTTCAGAACTTGCACCCGATTTGTTTTCTGCACATGTGGTATCTGGTGTTTGAGTTTCATTCACTGCCAAAGATGAGCTTGATCCTTCAGTTTTCACAGTGGCTGTTATAAAGGATTCTGGGGTATTGGATGTTAAAGCTGGTGTATTCTCCATGACACTGAGGTAATGATGCACAGCTGCAGCCACATCTTGTTCACCTAAAACCACAAAATTACATTTCAACTAGGAAGAGATAGTAAAATATTCTGAATGTACAAAAATTGTTATTCTTTTAAAAATTATGATCCAAAACTACAAATGAGCAATGAAAGTGAATTAGTCTCTTAGACAACCCAAAGCTGATTGAAGTAAAACATCAGTTATGTGTACCCTTACACACTTAAGTATAAGCAATTTATCCCACAAGAGTATGTGACTTGATTTCTGACTGAAAAAAGTTTTTAAAAAATCCAAAATAAACTTCCAGAACTGAGTGACCTACTACAAAATATTGATTCTAGGTATAAGGAAATATAATACAGAACAGTAAATACCTTAATATTTTGCCACTCTAATACTGATTTTTAGTCTACAAAAAAAGGCCAAGAATAAAACTAGTGTTTGCAACAGAAAAACAGAGGGAAGGTGGTAATAACAGTTACACTAGAAATAACATTCATACAACCCAGTAATGCTCCCTTCTTTTGATGGAAAAGCATTTCTTTGCTCTTAATCAGTTACAACATTACTCACAGAAAAAAAATTTAAAATAGAAATTTCAATAGCTAGTAAAATGGTAGTAGCAGAAAAAATAAGACAAATCTAATCAAAACACGGTAACACACATTAATTCTGATACAGTTGTGTGCCTAGAGCTGCAACAAGCAGCTAAAATTCTTGCTCATGTCAAGCATCAAAAACCACATCTACCTAAGTAAGATTATTTCATGTTTCCTCTTTAAAAGGTTTACTGTGTCAATATCAACACAGGAACATCCAGGCAACTGATGTAATTCCATGAAAAAGACAGTCCAGTAAATCTGATCATCTTTCTCTTAGTTACATGCCTCACAGACACTGTCCTAGACAATTCTCACCATATGCAAATTCATATGGAAGTGTTACTGCACACAGGGCTTACCTTTAGCAGGCTCTTGTTCTGATGATGAAATTTCACTGCTTTTTGGCTTACTCAGCTCTTGGTTTGAAGTCTATTGGGGAAGGTAAAAATGAGTTAGAACAAAATTTTACTGATCAGCTTCATAGCTTATTGGCTAATTTACTAACTAGAAACACACTGTACGCTTGCTCCATTAATTTGTCTTTTCACTAGTTTGAAATAAAGACAGCAAGTCCTACTTGCCCGCTGATCAGTAACAGTTTACAAAACTATTAACACTGATAGGCATGTTTTATCTGAACATTTTCTTTTCACTGCAGTAGTTCCCTGGCAAACTCTGGTTCCACTTAAAGATCTACTGTTTTAGACGTTCAAGTAAAATGTTCCAATTACATCCTTGCCTAACATTAATACCTGTTAAACTTTAAACCAAAGTTTAAATAATTTTCAATCTTATTTAATATGTAAAGAACAACAATTCTCCAAAATCAGGTCACACATATTAAAATTTTAAGAAAACCAACAGTGAAATGACAATCATACCATTTCATACCAATCATACCATAACATTTCATCATCGTTCCAGAAATAATTGTTACAAAAGGGAAGAAAGAAAAACAAAGGACATGCCAGAATACAAGAGTGATTTACTCCCAATTATAACTTGATCTCAGCAAACACAGACAAAGAACTACTTAAAGGTTTAAAATTATGGTCTTTTTAAAGTTTAACTTCTTACTCGCAGCTTAACATTTTTTCCTCTCTCATAGCAGATGTAAACATTAATTTTGACTCTGTTCATCTATCCACTTTGGCATCAGCTGTAATAAACTCAGGTGAGGAATACCACATTTCGCATGTAGCACCTACTGGCATCATACAATTTCTTGCATTATTCTTTTACTTTCAATAGTACGAAAAAAGTGCAAGAAGAAAAATAAGGCACACAGATATATGTACTGAAAAGGTGTGCACTGGCACATGTTTGTTCTGCTTTTACAATTTTGTCTGTACCTGTTCATTTTCAGTTGTTTCACTGCTGGCTTGTAGTGATGTTTGCACATCAACAGGTCCTTCCTCAAATTCTATTTCTTCATCTTCATTCTCATCTTCTCCACTGCCATAGTTAGTCAGAGCTTGGGTTTCTGCTTTTGATAAACCTGAAGGCAAATCAATGTAAAACCACCTTTGAATTGCCAAATCCTTCTGGGGAATTTAATGCAACGATATCCCTTACGTCAAAACATTCTTTAAGATTCAGTAACAACTCAACTTGCAAAGATCTCTATGTTTCACATCAGCTATATTATGAACAAACACCCACCTTGGGGTGAAATGTCAAAGTTATTAAACAAGTTGGTGCAAAGAACGTAAATGGTAAAGGAATCCAAGCCAGAGTAGTTGGTGTAAGACAAAAATCAGGACAAAACTAAATAAATAAATGCAAGCTTTACTTTAAAGTAAAAGCACATTTTAAAAAGCCACACTGTTTAAAGGAAAACTACATAAAATATACACAGCTTTAACATCATTCAGGTTGAAGTCTGAGAAACCTGGAGTTAAGCTGAGACAGGATATATCACCTAATGAATCCTTTTCTAATATATTTTTACAGATCTACTGATCATGAAAAAAATTACTTTCTCTAAATGGAATATTTAACCCTTAAATATTTAATCTACTGTTAAATATTTCCTATTTAACACTAGGGAATACAGTACTGCAAAACTTTCACTGACAAAGGACTGACTATAAAATGAGTGAGAAGGTGTTACACAGCACTACTTCATGCAAATCCTGTTTTAAGATTAGCTGGTCAAAACTACAGTGGAAGCACTGAGTAATCAACTATATAAAAGTTCCTTACTTATTGCCACTGGACCGCTTTCACTTTCCTCATCTTCCTCTTGATCAGATGCATCAGATCTAATATTTTCAGGCACTCTGTTACCAGCACCCACTTCTGAGTCCGGCACTTGTTTAGCAGTTTCAGTCTCATCCTTGTCCTAGGAAAACATGGAATACTGTGCAATTTCAGGTTTATCTAAAGACTACACTAATGTTTCTGCATAAAAGAGCTGTTTCTCAGAAGTTAAAAAGAATCTACAAAAAATCCAAGTAGTTTAAGTAGTCCTTACAGCCTTGAAATTAATACAGCAGAACAATACTCATTAACTGAGCATCAGAACATGGGCCTGTTCAAACACAGCTTTCAAGGGCCTTGTAACTATTGAGTGTGTCATTATCTGCAAAGGTTGACACTGATCAGCATGCTATGTTAAAAAACCCTTTCAATTTGATTTGCCATTATCAAGAAGACAGACACACCTGCCTTATTACCTTGCAGCAACTTCCCTGCTCCTCCTCAATGAGGAGTAAAAATATTCCTAACTGCAGCTTCTCATTACATTTCTTTAGCAATATCAGCAGTCTCCCTGTTGAATAATTTGCAAAATATGCTGAATGAGAAAATTCTGCATTCCTATATGAACCTCAAGTAAAGCCCTCAGTTTGGCTCCAAATATTTAAAGGACTTTTCTACACTACAGCAACTGCAACAAGTGATGTACAACTACCTGCTTTAACTTCCAAAGCAGTGTGACAGAAGCTCTAAGCCCCAGAAGAAAGCACTGGCTCTACTCCCACACATGCCTACTCCTATACCTATATCCATTTAGGATAGCAATCAACATTCTGCTTGGTACGTATACTTGTATCATTCCCTTGCCTGGAGAAAGCTGAACATTCCAGCTGACCATTTGAAACTTCATAGACAACACATTTCCCTAATGATATCAGTGGCTTTCAAAAGAAACTTGAAAAGAAAAGGGACAAATTCTGAGCACTAACATTTCATACTCAGAGCACACTCAGGCTTGGACTCTGAGACCTTAAATACCACATGTCCCAGTTCTGAACATCTACCTTCTCCCAAAGATGGAAAGTAAATTAACTTATTCCATACCATTAAAACAGAAAATGTTAACTGCTATAGTTAAGATGTCCTTAGAAATGTAAATTATAATTCACTTTGTAACTTTGATAAAATAAATAACTGAAAATAATAGAAAGAAGATTAATAAATTTCTAAAGACTGGAAAATGGGCTGCTTACAGATACTTAATTCCTACGACAGACATAGTAAGATTAATGACCTATGAAATCATCTGAGGCATAAAGACAGTTGAAAGGCATACACATACTTTGTCCTCATCAACATCTTCAACAGAAGAACAAACATCCACCTGGAGACCTTTTTTTGCCTAGAAGAAACACAAACTGTTTTCAATTCTAAACTGAAATAACATGGAAATACTGAATCAAATGATGGCTTCATGAAAGCCAGGCTGAAATGCTAATCTTACTAAGAATTGCTACCTTAAAACAGCAGGAAGCCACAGGGACTTTTGTACACACAGATGTCTTCAAAATTTCAGAATTGCAAAGCATTAAAAACAAAATCTGCGCTAACCCTTCTTATTTAAACAATTATGTTTATATTGGGCTAATCCTACAGTCTGTGGTTGAATCATATCTAGCACATAGAATTAGATACATCCATGGTAGGGGGGTCGAAACCAGATGATCTTTAAGGTCCTTTCCAACTCAAACCACTTAATGATTCTAACTCTAATCAAGACAAAGAGCTGTGTGTTCAGCAGTTACTTTACTGGACTCAAGAGAGTCAGAAAATTGAGCAAGATCAAATATGTCTGCATCAGGATTCCAGAGCTGAGGGCTGTGAAAAGACCATACAGAGTATATGGTCTGTACAAAGTAACCAGGACCTACCACTTATGGCTCATCTCTGGCTTTGTTGAATCTGAACCCCTGCCACAGCAAGGAGGCAAACATTGACTTTAACCCTAATTCTGTCTTTCAGGAGAGAAGAAATGCTGAATCTAAGCTGGCTCCATGCTTTCCCATACCAGGTATAAACCAACTCTTTATGTAACAAAGATACATAAAGAGTTGGTTTATACCTGGTATGAGACTGAGTTCATACCTGCTCTAAGTTGCCAATGGGCAACTTCAGATAGAACAGGAAGTCATGTCTAAATCTTTCTGGATTCAGAGTGTTCCTTTGGCCTCTTTACAAGGCACTCCACAGTCTCCCTCATGCCAGCCATACTAGTGATATATCTAAATTTATTATCTTGAAGTATAGCTGGTGGTACACCTAGAAATACTTGTAGGACTTTATAACAGGTTCAAAAAAATATCTTCTGCTGGCATTTAAAAATTAATTAAGGGGATGTTTTGGTATTTGTGTTTCTAGAAGAAAGCTGAAAGGACACGGAGATCATAATTACATGAACATGATCTGGTTTATTGTTTGTTCTGTAAACAGATCATATAAATTTAAAAAAATGCAGCTATGCTCTCAATAAAAGCAATACTAAAATTAATAATGCAAATGGTGTGAAACCTGGCCAAAACTTGTTTTTTAGAGCAAGAATATGTCCTACATATGTCTCAAATATTTCTGAAAACATATATATGTTCCACACCAAATCCAGAAACTGATTCTTTCTGCATATGCCAACAAACCAACTACATGACAACTTCAGAGGATTTACTCTTATTTTTTTAAAGACAATGCAAGGAAACCAGCAGGTTTCCTAAAGAGATAATGAACTCGGACCTCCAATATGTCAAAATACTTAGCTGGGTGTAGTGGGGCCATGCAAAACCAATACACTGGGATAGAGGTAAACTTCTTCACAGTAGATAGTATGAGGCTGTTTTTGATTTGTGTTTAACACGGGGTCAACAGTACAGGGATGTTTTCATTACTGCCAAACTGCATTCCACAGAGACCTTCTCTGCTCCTTACCCCTCTCCAAAAGCAAGAGGTCAGAGTCCACAGCACTTGGAAGAGGCCACAGCCAGGGAAGATGATCCTCACTAACCCAAGGGATGTTCCATGCCACACAGCATCATGCTCAGCTGGGCGAAGAGTGAGGAGGGGGAAAGGGGGGAAGATCCAAAGTGATGGTGCTTGACTTCCCAGTTACCATTACATGTGATGGAGACCTGCTCTCCTAGGGGTGGCTGAACACCTGCCTGCCTATGGGAAATGGTGAATAAATTCCTTGTTTTGCTCTGCTTGCATGTGCAGCTTTTGCTTTACCAATTCAAGTGTCTTTATCTCAATCCACGAGTGTTCTCTGTTTTACCCTTCTGTATGTCTCCTCATCCCACACAGGGGACTGAGGTGGCTGTGAGAGGCTCAGCTGCCTATCATGGTTAAACTACTCAATGGCCCCAGGTGTTAAAACTATTTCAACACTTGTTAATTCCTTCCTATGTTCACATAAAACCATTAAGACATTTCCTCTGAATTATGAACAAAGTCTATACAATTAGACATCTGTAACAGATAGTAATCTGTAACACAGGATTTACCCTTACTGAGGAAAACCAGTTCACACTCCTAACACAAGCAATACTCTGATTACACAGCAACTTGTAAAATAAATAAACATGTATATAAGGTATAAAGTAAGGCAATCAAACTAGTTTAAAAAATACACATATTTAGCAATCTCACAAAAGCTACATTTTTCAAAAATAAAATAAAACAAACCTCTTTAGCATAAGACTGCATTACTTCAGTGGTTTCTATTTTTTGTTTACATCTCTGCTTTACAGAAATACTGTTGTTGTCCAAGTCTTGCATGAGTTTAAAAAAGGCTAATTCATTGAATAGCACTTCAGAGATCTCCACAAGAAGATCCTCCCCACAATCTTTTAATTTTCTACCAGCAAATTTTGCCAGTGAATCCTGTGAAGAGAAATAATTCTTCAGTTTCTGAAATAGGCTTTCAAGCTTTAAAGACTAAGTATTTTTCATAATTCTAATAACTCAAAATTAGTTATGTATATATATAAGCTCATATTTTTTAAAAAGGTTTTAGTGTCCTAAACAGATTTTAAATGGAATCTCTAGTCACATAACACAGAACTTAATAAGTTCATGATTTAAACTACATGCTTGTAGAAAAAAAAAAAAAAAAGACTGAAAAACTGCAAACTACAGATTTTCAGGAATTTACACAAGATGTCCATGAAAAGCATCACCAGAGCTCTCCTTGAAGATAGCCACAGGCTAGAGATACATCTCTCACTACCTGGCTGTGACAGAAAAGATGTTCTGTGTGCAATAAATAATTCGTTTAGGAACAAAGGTAATACCTCATCATTGTATCTAAGGTGAGGGAGAACAGCAGCTATGCTATTCAAGGTGTAAAATACAACTTCTGAGAAGTCAGCTCATTAGCCAACTTGAGTGCTGCAAAACAGAAGTGAAAAACTACTAACCTGAAGTATACTGCCAAGCTGCTTATGAAAGAACTTCACAAATTCTTTACTTTCATCATTTTGTTGCGTAAGAGTCAAGACCATACGTCTTACTGATGTCAGTAATTGAGAAGAGCACACTTCGTCCATGTGTTCCTACGCAAGTACCACAGAATGAGCTTTGTTACCACTTCAAAAGAAAAACTAGCCATCAACTCAAGTACAGAAATTAATTTATAAAAAAAACCCACTTGTCCACTGAAGGAACGGCACACCACAAAGAAGTCCCAATCAATCTCACAAACACCATACTTCACAAATGACTGCTTGGTCACAACACACGAAGATTTATCTCAGTTTTCTAGTACATGAGTACTTGGCATCTTGCAATGTTTGGCCAAACTAAGAAGTTTCATATATTGTGGCTGTGTACACAAGTGTATTAAAGCGTATATTAAGACATCTAGTGTTATATGCAGCCTTAAAACTGCAAATAAAGAACAAGTCTTCAGGCACTCTGGCATGTCAACAATATACAGTTTTTAAACTTAGTATCACCAAATACCTCAGACAAACCTAACCTTATACACTGTGCATACTATAAAAGGAAACAGGGAGATGCCTTAAACAACTCTATCTTCTCTGCTCTCCAACCTTGCAAAGAACTGTGACTATTTCTCCTTCTTTAAAGAAGAACATTTCTTCTTTGTAGTCACAGAAGTTACAAAGCTGTCAACAACTTGAAAGATATTTGTAAACTGGAGAAAATAATGGTAAAATCAACTACAGAGATTCTTCAAAAATACCCTATTACTATACATGCAACAGTTTTAATTAGTGATCTCAGTTCTGTCGGCTAAAAGGCACCAAATATTTCAGAAGGACATTCTCGAACATTCCTATATTTAATTTTGTCAGCTCCAAAGCATGCAACCTCTATTCTTTTTGATGTCAAGTCTACCTGCCCTATGAAATCTAGAAACCTCACCATTTATTTCTCCTATTAAAAACTATACAGAATCTTTCTGTGGAACATCTAATTCTTACTTCATCTTCTGCAGAGTCTGCAACAAACACATATTTATTGCCAGCTGTTTCTAAGAGGCAAGTTTTAAATAATGTTCTTCTGTGCAATTATGCAAGGCTTTTCTTACTCTTCTAATGCCATATTATAAAGACCCCTTACCTTCAGAAAAGGAATGACCTCTTTCATAATTGCTTTAATCTGCCGGTCCAGCTGCTGAGTATCTATGCGAGGACATGGAACTGCAGAAACATCACCCGACTGTGGCACAGACTGACATTCACCGGTACCTGGACCTTGTTTTAATAAAAAGAAGAAAAAAAAAGCAGTACATTTAACACATTCAATATTACTATTAAAGAAATATCACTTCCAAAAATTTATTTTAAAAAAGAAATCTTATTTCCTTAAGTACGTAAATATCCTTTCAAACTTTGCTAAGTTTTCAATATAAATAAAGAGGAAAGCAATTTAGCTATAATTAATACTATACTATTACTATAATTACTATTTATTTAGCAATTACTATAATTATTTTCTAAAACTAAGCAAAATATACGTATATGTGCATACCTTCTAATTTAGCAGCAGAAGCACCCTGAAAATTACTAGAGCAGCCCTCAGAGTCAAGGGTACTTTCAGCTTCAACTTTCATACGCTCATATTCCCTCATCCAAGACAAAGCTTTATCTAAGTGAATCACTGTGTTGCCTATATTCAGAATAAAAACACTTTTTAATCTAAATAAAAAGTTTTCAACTGATAGACAAATAAACAATGATTAAAATTACTTTAAGGCCCCAAGTTTTGAAATCCACATATTACTAGTTGTAATATTTTATTACACACTTTGATAAACTCTGTGTTTCACAATTAGCTAATTTAATTATGTTTTGTCTTACAAAACATGTAATTACACACTAAAATCAAATAACAGTGTACTAAAGTGCAGACAATTGCAGGCATTTAGGGAGGGAGGAAGTAACACTTAAAACACGAAGTCACGTCATTCTCACCAAGGTCATCAGTGGCAAATGGCTCAAAATTTGAAGAAGTAGACATAGTACTGCCATTCTCTGCATCAGGTTGTCCACAATCTTGACATGCTTCTGTAGAAAAGTTCTTCCCAAAAGTCTCCTAAAAAATACCAGACAACTGAACACAAAGAAGGAATGCACCATACTCTCACAGATGTGTGAACAAGCCTGCAATCCTCTTCAGTGACTTGCTGTGGTATCACGGCTTGTCATCAGACTGCCTGACTGGAGAACAACCCTACTTTCAGGTTATAAATCCATCAGGTTAATCTACCATGCTTACTTCAAATACTTCAAGTGCAAAACATGTAAGAAACTGTACAGAGGTATAATTGATTTCTTAAATACAAGCAAAAAATTTTGGAGAATCATGTGATCAGTACTTGCCTTGACCTCAACTCAGGAGAGGATTTTGGCTTTCTGAATGTATCAGTTTCCAATTTACATCCCTCTCCACATTTCATTCATCCCTGACATATCACTCATTTGCAGTACCAAGAATCCTACCATATTTTATCATTTTTGCATTGATTCTTTTGCCACTAGCTGTTTAGAAAAGTCTGTGTGAGTCGATACTAATTTTAACAAAATTCAATTCCTAGTATATTTCACTAGACAAACATAAATGGATGCAAACTGAAATCCAGGAAAAGCTGCCAGTAGCTTCTGAATTTCAACACTTACATCATCTGTAGAGGCAAGACTTTCACTAGGAGTGAGTTCAGAATTTGATGCCACCCATGTTGAAGAATTCAGTGATTTTGCACACTTCCCTTTTTCATTTTTCTCACATAAATGTCTGGTCACTATATCCTGGAAAAGATAATCTATGCTGTAAAAAAAGATCTAAGGTTTGCTTGATTCATAAACAAAAATCAAAAATCTGTGCATACCTGTAAAGCATATAGAGCCCTTTGCCTCAGATAATCTGTATTTAGCAGCTGAAGCTCATGGAAAAGTTCAATAAGAAAGTGGGGACGAGACTCATTTTGAGAAATAAGAGTTGCCACTTCAGAATAAATTGTGTCTCGCAAAGCTTCAAACATAGAAAGATCGCTACCAGTTTCTGTAGAAAAAAATAAAGGAACTTGTTAAGTCCTTGGCAGGCATCCATTTAACAGGCTATCAGGTATGCAACTTATGACTTTACAAATTATGTCTCAGTCATTGCAGATTCCCAATATAGCTGCTTTCATAAAGCTTAAGGGCAATAATGTTGCCCTTCCTGAAGGGCAAACATTCTTAAATTATACTTTATGCAATCTTCAATATATAAAATATAGAGCAATTGTAAAAATAATTTTCTTTACATTTCTGAACAATACCTTTTGAAAGTACTGTTTATAAAAGAGAATACTGCACACAGCACAATGATGCTTTCAGAATAAGTATTAAACACTGAAAATGGAGTTTTAAGACATTTCAAGAAAGATAGTGAACGGTCTCAGGTTTATATAATACAAGCAGTCCGCACTTCTGCAACACAAGCAGCATTAAGAAAGCTTTAGGCTGAACTCAAGAAAGCCACTCTTTCCCAACATAAATGCTACGTTCTTGTACATGTCTAATATTACTCCCAAGTTCACAAAAACCCTCCTACCCTTAAACCCTATTACATATAAGACAATGTGTTGCCTAAAAAATCTCCCATTCATTTGAAATTTAAGGATTATGCTTGCATCACAACAATCAAACTATTACATGCATTATTTGGCAAGTGCTGAATGGAAACATAGCTAAATTTGGAAAACTCAGTTTAACAGATGTGTATTTGTTAGTATTCAAGTTAATGAAGTTATTAGCAATACAGCAAACATTACTGTGCAATTTGATTATCTGCAAATAGTTTACCAATTTTTTAAGCACAGGCAAACTTTTTCAACCTTTGAAAAGTTACCACAAATTGCATCCCTCCCCCATTACTAATATGCAATAGCAGCTTTTAAACATACTAAAAATGCCTACTGAAATAATTTTTTTGATGTAGTATCTACCTTCATATTTTATATTTGTAATTGTTACTAATCAAGAACGTGGTAACCACGCTCTCCACAACTGTAATTCAAAGCAGTTGGTAACACTGCACTTCATGCAAGGTTACTTGTCTTGGTTATAGGGAAGGTGCTGCAATAGCACTAACCTTGAACATCTGCTAAACAGTGAGTTACAGGACCAAAGGTAAGAGAAGAAAAAAAAAGTAATAGCATATTGTTGAAGCTAAGCAGTGAATGCATTACCTGGCGCTTCAATGCATGCATTTCTGTTAGACTGCTGCAGAATTCTCCTAGCATGCGCTGTAGGAAAGTGGGGATAGACAGTGATAAACACAAAAATGCGCACCAGAAATAAAGACAGGGTCTATACAAAACAGCAGGAGGAAGACTGCTTAGTCATCCAAACCACATCAGAGCTGCTTATTGTGAGAATGAGAACTTGACCAGTGAAGTTTATTATGTACACTAATAAACAGCTCTTAGTGTGGACATAGCTACACTGGCAAAGCTTTATATTGTGCTACAACGATTAAAATTTCCGCATTTCTTGAACAAAACAGAAATAATGGCAGAATCAAAAAAGGCACAGGAGAATTTTTATGATCTAGATACAAGAAAAGCAGTGCAGATGGCAAAAATGTAAGGGTTTATGTGATGTTAAAAGACTGAATCTGAATGATGTTTGATGGGGCTCATTTAAGCACAAATAGGAAGAAGACATGTATGCAGTACAGGATGTAGTTTAAACATTAAGCAAGGTTTCATCAGTTTAACAGTTACTTTCCATAAATCACCAACAAATGGGTGAGATTGGCTACATTTTTGCTTTTTATACGGTAAAAGGTTTCTAAATTAGTTTAATCAAGTATTTAATATACAGAGAATGCCCAAAAGCAATTAATATCAAACTTTTTACACATTTACAGCATCCTTAGAAATTAAAATGCAAAACCCACATGCTAAATATACAGTCCTGTCTTCTTGCCAAAACACACTGCATTTAAATAGCACGCTAGCAACTAAGGTCCCTTACTCACATAAGTTAACAAAATAATTATACATTTAGAAAAGACTACCTGAAGACATCTCTGTAGATCTACTGTATTTAATTATTTTTTCCAATTGTTCCTGATTCCTTTTGCTGAACACCTTTGCATGAACCACGTCATCAGAATGTCTGCTTTTATTGTTCTTGCAGGGCTCACACACACTAGAAGCACTTGCACTTTCATAACCTAACGGGAGGAAATGAAAGGGAAGAAATAAAGAAACAGCTTACAAAATGTTTTATTACTTTAGAAAATTTGTTCAAGGGCACTCTTAAAGATGCAAAATACTAATGATGTTTCCTATACTAAAATCTTCCTCTGTATATTGAAGCCATACAGTAGTACTAAATCCCCAGCAACTCCAACAGTACTTCTATACTAACTAGTACTGTCTCTCTCTTCTCACAATTGTAATGAAGGTTTTTTTTCAGCAAATAATCCAGTTTGAACATGAAGAAAATGGAGAAGATTCTCTTTGTTATTTTAAATCTGCACATATCTGCATCCATGATCCTCTCAATTGGTTATTTATTTTCTACTAACTGAAATCCTAAAAAACCTTATGCAGTTGTATTATATAAAATTAAGTCATTTCAGTAACTTATTTTCATTATTATAGGTACCATTTATGGAGAGTAAATTCTCTGGAATGTAATGATTATAATCCAAGCCAAGTTTGCCACTGTATCCAAGATTACTTTACAACCTACCAGCATTTTTAATTCTGCCTTTTAGCTGAGAAGAACTCTTCCTCTTATTCTTTGATTTGGGCGTTTTATCTTTTGATGCCAGGCTTGCTTGTGCTGATGCTTTTCTAGATCTAAATGTCTTTGTCACAGTAGTTGGGTCTATTGGATCAGGCATGCTACTGAAACTCTCCAAAGACTCTTCATCAAACTCTCTTCTCCGGTTCATATCACACTGATTTTTATGACCAGAAGCAGTATTTTGTACTGAAACTGCAAAACCTGCATTCAGCTGAGACTGATCATCTTTCTTCATTTCTTGGCTATCATCAAGCCAAGTTGATCTTTTTTCCATTTCCTCTTCAGATTGTCTATGATTCCTTCTGTCAGAAAAAAAAGACCCACAGACCAATTTCAATATACCATAACCTGATCTCTCAGATAGAAACATCATGTATTACAAGGCAAACAGTTTATCTGTAATGCAAATTATCTGCCCTTGTTACTTAGGCATAAAATGAATATTGAAAAATAAATAACTCCAGAGAACCCTTCCAAATGGAAAATGGAACTTCCCATTTATCGCTGGTTTCAACATGAATATATCTAAGCAGTTACTGCTGTACTCAAATAGTACCACAGGTCAAAACATTTCTTAAAGCAACACTCAGTACAATCTACAGTAGCAAAAAAAAATAAGCACTCACTGAAATTACATCCTCTAGTTATTCAAACAACTCTGTTTCAAAACAATCCCACAGAAACAAAATCTTACTCCATCTAGAGAAAGTATTAGAAAACCACTCCAAGATTACATTTGATTTTAAAATTTTCATTAAATGATACATTAATTAAAATACAGAAAAGCAGAACACTACTGAAAAAAAATGAAAAAAATTAAACTAGAAGTTACAAAAGTCAAGTTCATATAGTAATTCTATGACAATAAAATCCCTTAATGAATGATGAATTCCCACAAGCCCCAAAAAGGAAGGAGAAATTATTAAAGGAGAGCTGCACTTTGACATTCAATACCTTTGTTTTTCTGCTCCGTTACAGGAACTGCTTTCAAAGGGTTTGGGGAATGCCATATACTCTGTTTTCCCAGAAGTATTATGATCTAGAGGATGCTGCTGCTCCTGCTGCTCACTGCTGCGTGGAGAAACATTATGTGCAAAATCTCCAAAACCAGATGGAAACACTGGATTACAGTTTATACCTACAAAGTAAACAAGAGAGTGAAAAGATACTACCGCATTTATTTGTGTAGTAAAATTCAAATTTGAGACATACTGTGTGGCAGCATGAAATTATGAAGCAAAAATACACTGGGGAAGTAAGCAAGAACTGTTTTCATCCTGAAAGCACTGTAAACAATCAGAATTTATCTTTAGTGCAGGCTTTGAACACTACTGGATACTACAATCCCATCGGTGGAGGTAAGGATCTTCAAGAAACTCCAGTAAAGAGCTCCTAAAAATGAAAGTAAAAACAACAAAGTTCCAAAAAAAGGCAGAATTCTGTCTGCCTGAAGACCTTATCAATACTTCAACCACCATCAAACTGACAAGAAAATTCCAATGGTTCAGGTACTTATAGAGCCAAAGAAGTCATAGATTCATACTACTTCAATTTTAACATCAGAATCTTTATGGAAGTGGCAAACTGAATGTAACTGGGTTTTTGGGTTAGGTTCCATGTAATTTTAAACATGTTCTCAAACAGAAAACAGACTCTGCAATTTGAAAGTTCTAATCTAGGTCTATGCCTATTTACTGGTTTCCTAATAAGACTGAAATATATTAAGACAGTTTTATTTACTTTTAGTTATACAGTAAAATACCTACACTCTCTTCCTCCAAATCCAACAGCAAAAGTAGATTAGAGAAAGAGATTAGGAACACTGTATCCAAGTCAACAGTTACTGTGTACCTCTGATGGGAACAATTCGTTAACATGCTCCCCTTACAGGCATTTATAACAAACATGAACGCTTGAAGTTCTAAGAAAAACAAAAATAATTACCAAGTGCCACCTGCCAATTACATGGTTCACTAAGAACATGATTTCAACTATGAAATGATTGCTGAAGGTATGTAAAAGCTTTCAACAGTGCTTTTTGTATGCTGGATTTGAAACCTTACATGGAGTGAGTATTTTCAAGTATAACTAACTTCATACTGAGAGTCTTGCTCTTCATACTGAAATAAAAATACACAATTATTCAGCAATAAACAGTAAAACTTCTGCTTAAGACCATTTCAATATAAAGGAAAAGTGACTGAGTTTCATTAAGTTCATATAACAATTTCAATTAACGAGAAAATGCCAATTCTTGAAATTCATATTTCTTACTTACAGTAATACTCACCTGGAGCAAAGGAGGAAAAATTAGTAAATCCTGGAACACTAAGGAAGTTCACAGGTTGTGGAGGGTAATTGAATGGACAGAAAACAGGAGATGGAGGTGGTGGTGCACTACTGCCTCTCTCCTTTCTTGATGGTTTCTCTTGACACTGTTGTTCCTGCTGCTGCATAAGATCATTTAACATTTGTTTCAACCTTGAAAATAAGAAAAAATAACAACTTGGGGAAAAAGAAGAATATGATGGGAAAACTGTAAATTTATACTCACGTAATTTGAGCTTCCTATTATTTCACCTACACCATGTAATGTATGTAAAGAAGTGCTCTATTGAGCTTATTAAAAAAACCTCAAGACAAAAATTACTTATATTTAATCCTGAGTTGGTTTAAAATCAACTGCTCTGTACTAGTGGTCATGCATGCACAGTTTAAACATCCTTCTAAGAACAAAAAAACCTGACTACATACTAAAGAAATAAGTAAGCTGAAAACTTCAACAGAAACAATCAGATATACAAAGTATTTACATAACTGAGGTTAAAATTGATTTTAAAAACTGTGTAAGAGGACAGCACATATATATCACTTACCAAATACAAAACAGAGATGAAGAGCTTCAACTTTCATGCAATGAATTATAATTATTGTTACATCTTTTTTCAAAAACGATAACTTGGATCATAGAATCTTACATTCCATCATCCGAATGGAATGTAAGAAGCACAACTGTAACTGAAAAGACTAAGAAAGGACAAAAAGCTTTTTTGCTGTATTACCATTAGAATCCAGAATCTTGCCAGGTAGTCTACTGAAGACTACAGACACAAAAGCATATTAGAAAATAACTACTGCAACAGATTTTTGCCAACTTTTGGTTCTCTTCAATGAAGATTACTAGGAAAGTACTTTTAAAGGTATTAAAGAGGTCATGGGGGAAAAAGATGACAATCAGAAATGCTGCACACAATTTCAAAAGCTCGTTATCAACTTAGAAGTTCAAGAGTCTCATATTTAACCACTATCTGTAATCTTTTATTCACATAACCATGTTCCTATTACCGAAGCATTTCAAATTCCACAGTTAAACACTAATACAGTCAACAAACCTTTGGACATTATTCTGCTGCCAAGTCAGTTGAGTGTAACACTGGTTTAATTGATGCATAATGAGATGTATTTGTGAAGATGCAACATTATTGGGCATCACGCTGTAGGGGCCTGTGAGCAAAGTCTGCAGAAGGCAAGAGAGGGTCTGTGGAAAGAAAACATGTAACAGTGACCAGTCACAAAAATGAGAAGTTAGTGCTAGAAGGAGTTAGAAAGAGAATAAAAGGCAAATAAGAACAGCAAAATAACAGCTCTTCATATCTACCTGCTGATCCTGCATCAAAGTTTGACAAATGCTGACACTAAATTCATGCTGTTTCTTCAACTGATTGATCTGCTCTTGCCATCGTTCCTTTTCTTCCACATAGGAAAGCTCAGACATCCACCGAAAATTTTCCTGACGCCGCATGTTTATGTTTTGCTGTTGCCTGGCCTTAGACACTGGACGATAATTTCCATCTGCTGATAGGGGACGGCAGTTTTTCCACCTGGGTTGCGAAAATTTGAAAAATGAGGACAAAATCAGATAATTCAAACATTATTGACATTATGTTAGAGTTGTGCATCAAAAACTCTCATGGCACAGGCCAGCTACTTACACATGCCATTTTGTCAATCCAAAATTATCCTCAACAAAAAACAGGAGTCCCCCCACCTGACTATGACTGTAAAAAAGGAATGGCTACGAATGTGCCTGTGTCTTGTTTTTAGTATTTTCCATTACTGCTAACATGTACTCAATGGAAACAGAAGCCACCAACATAATACACTGACAAGTCCAGCCCCTGATGAGCCCACTGTCTACTAAAATCATTTTGGTATCCAAACCAGAAGAAATAACTGCAGATATATACATTCTTTATAACATGGTATTTTCATTTAATCACATAAATGTTATGAAGGAAGTCAATCAGGTAAACAAGAGTTAAAATTATTTACATTAATTAAGAAATAGTTTCCACAACTACAGAAGCCAGCAATTTGGAAGGAAAAAATTCAGAGTTAGTTTAATTCTCTGAATTACTATTTTTAAAAAGACTGATCATACCAAAAATTTCACACATGATTATCTTTTAAGCTGATTAAAAATAAATGGGAGCATCAGATGACACTACACAACTGGAGAGCTCAATGGCAGATTTTGAATAAGACTGAAAACAAAAGAAACCACCAAGTCAGTTATATACATTGCAGCTGCAAAGACTCAGAGAAGAAACTGCTGCTAACAAGCAGAAAGCATTTTCCTTTGCTGTGAGGATGCCCTGTAGTTAATGCAATGCTTCTTCCACCATCTTCCAAATACTCAGACAAGTATCAGATCAACAAATAAAGTTACTAACCTATCTTTGTTTCCTTTACCAAAATAGGCATTTTCTGGTATGTTGTTATTGGGATAAATGGAAAAACTGTCATTCAAACTTGATGCGTCTTCTTCCTCTTCTTCTGCCTGACCAGCTCCATCAGAGAGATAACCGTCTTCATCTCCATTTTCTTCCTCTAGAGCACACTGGGTAGAACCTCCCCAGGTAGCCATTGTCCTAGTGAACATTGCAGGGTCAGGGAGAAAAGGGGCGTTTGGAAAATGAGTATTTTTTTTCAATTTTATGATGAATTATTAAAACAATCTGTTGACAATTGCAAGTCTATCTGTAATTAATCGCGCTGCACCAAAAAGTACTGAACCGTGCTGAACATGAGCCAGCAGTGTGCCCACATGGCCAAGAAGGCCACTAGCAACCTTGCCTATACCAGGAATAGTGTGGCCAGCGAGACCAGGGAGGTCTCTCTTCCCCTGTACTTGGCACAGCCTAAGTCGCACCTTGAGTGCTGTGTCCAGTTCTGGGCCCTGCAATTCAGGAAGGACTTTGAGATGCTGGAGCATATCCAGAGAAGGGCAACAAGGCTGGTGGAGAGACTGGAACACAAGTCCTGTGAGAAGTAGCTGAGGGAGCTGGGGTTGTATAGCCTGGAGGAGTTTTAGGGGAGACCACACTGCTCTCTACAACTGCCTGAAAGGAAGGTGTAGCCAGATGAGGGGTCAGCCTTGTCTCCAAGGCAATCAGTGACAGGACATGAGGACAATCTTAAGCTGAGTCAGGGGGGTTTAGGCTGGACATTAGTGATTGACTGGGCACTGGAATGGACTGTCCAGGGACATGGTGGAGTCCTTGGTGGCATTTAAGGAAACACTGGATGTGGCAGTCAGTGCCATGTCTCGTTGGCAAGATGGTTTCAGGCCATAGGTTGGACTCGATCTTCAAGGTCTTTTCCAACCCAGTTGATTCTGTGGTTCTCACCAATGCAAAACTGCATTCTGCTTCTAATACTGGGACAGATAAAAGAAATTACTGACTGTATTGGAAATGTATTGCTTTACTATGCTATAAAATGGGTAAAGATGGAAAAAACCTACTCGGATCATTTGGCATTTTTCATGCATTCTTCTTCTTAGGCGTTTCTTTTCCCCACTAGTAGAACGGAAGAGACTTAATATGCTGGGAAAACCCGTAAAACTGGCAAGTTGCTAAATAACAGTCACTTCACAAGCCAAGAAATTGCTGTTAAATCATCACATTCAGTGGTCAGATGAACATGGGAAACTGCCCCCAACACTGACATCCTATTGAACAATGGAAGTACCTATTGATGAATACAGAATAACTTGTGCTCTTACTTCTCAGTCCTGCTCTGCTGTGGAGTACAGCGAGCTTCTGACCCTTCACTTTTAACAGATGCAGCAACAGTAGATATTGTTTCTGCGAGCTCTCTCCTTCTCTGATCTTCAGCCATTAAAGCTTCAAGTTGCTTTCTTCTCTGTCGCAATTCTTCTCTTAAAATCTCATGTCTTCTCATCTCAGACCATAACTGCTTGCAGTAAAATGGAAGAATTAGAATATAATGCTAGCATAATTTCAGGAAAGAATAAGTAATATCCAGATCAGTATCAAAGACAATTTCAGGGGGAAAGATGAAGAAAGACACAAAGATAAATCAGGTTTCAACAAATACTTTCATAATTTTCTTGAAAAATGGCATCTACAGTATACAATATCAAATTTTCATGGTAAAAATTAAAAATTAATTCAACTATTAGTAACAATTGCTATATTTGGGGGAGAATGTCTTGCCAGTTAAAGGCAGTACTTCCTTTTTTCCAAAAACAAAATAAAGAAGTTATATATGCTTTGTTAAAATAGCTACTACTCCACTCCCCAGGCCAGCTACTTAAAATATGTACAAGCAACCTGTAACTTCTTTCTAAACCCTTTTAAAGTCACTGCATATCAAGTATGGAATACCTCATTGCCTACTGGTAATGATTCATCACATTCAAATAAAGGCTTGCCAGTTGTGTTACACTCATTCATGGCTGGAGTTGATGTTGCTTGTGAAGACTGTCTATTTGCTGGGCAGTTACCCAGGCCAGCTGACAACTGAAAGAGAAAGCAAAATGGCAAAATAGAATATAAGAGCTTTCTAAAACTTACCTGCAGTTAAAACCCAACACAGTTAAGGCTTTATGAGGCTAGAAAGTCTGTATCCTGGGAAAAGGGTTTTTGAATCAAGGCTTAACATTTATTTCAAAAGTTACCTAGCATCAACAAAACTGATGTATTATTAAATAATGTTCTAGATGCACAGTATTGATAATTTACTGCTCACTTCACAGAAAGAAGTTAAGACCATGAAAAACAGTAAGGCCTATAGAGTTAAAATGCAATGAAGCGTTGATCACAGCATCACTCCAAAATACCAGCAAATGACTACCAAGAGAAGTAAAGAAGCAGTGACTGACCAGTATGGACAGACAAATTTCAGGCTAAAAATAAGACAGAAGGTTCTCTGTCTTTGAAGACTGCCAAGGCTTTTGAAGACAAACTACAGTGAAATTACCCACTGAACAAGAACCACTGAAAAGTGAATGATATAAGCAGAACTCTAGAACACCTGCTTACAGTATACAAGCATTACCTATTTAAGTTTTTTTCCAATTTTCATAGGGAAAAAAGGGTGAGCAAGGTATTTTTTGTTTCTTTGCTCAATACCTTAAGACAGCAAAGAAATACATTCGACCTACTTGAAGGTCAGGACAAGCTTTCTGTAACACTTGAATTTTTTCCTGGATTTCAAAGAGTTTTCTTCTTTCTTCTTGTAACTGCTTAAGCTCCCGTTGTTGCTGCTGAAGTTTAGCTTCATAGAACTTCTCTCTGTGTGAATAAGTTATCCACATGTTACTTGGCAAGAAGTTGCCTAAAGACAGCTCTACCATCCTCTGACAAAGGCTTACCTGGCTTTCTCATTCAGTCGCACATCTTTTTTTAACTTGTTGGAACTTGCTCGGACATTGTTTGGCTGTTGCTTTGTCTCTTCCCCCTCACCCAACAAGTCCCCAGTATTAGACACATTTGCAATTGCTCCTTGAGGTTCTGGATCATCATACTAAAAGGATGACAGAAAGGCAGTTAGACTATTTTCAAGCTGATACAAAAAAAAAAAGTAACATATCTAGTTTGTCAAGTTTGCCCAGTTTGATTTTTTCAAAACTAATCAGTCTGAATAGCTTTATCTTTAGCACAAACCAAGAACTGAGAAGCCATTATCACCACGGCATCATGACTTTAAATTATCTCGTTAACTCAATTTATCCTACTTAACTCAACCTGAACTATTGAAACTTCCACTCTAAATGTAAATAATTTGTCTCATTCTTGAAGCATAAACCTGTGACTCACTGGAGAGAAACATAAAAGCATATGAAAAAAGAAGAAGGAAGAACAGAAGGAGACTGAGGTGACCAAGACTGTTTATTTAACACAATCAATGAACTTAAATATTTATTATTAACAATTACAAAACTACTCTTGAAAACTAAGTCTGAAATATTTTGGAGAAAGTCCTACTAGTTTTCTATTTTGCTTTTATTTTTTTTCATAATTTCTGTATTTTCAGTTCTCAAACTTAAAATATGAAATACATAGCCACTGTTGCTTTTGTTTTCCAATGTAATCATTCTTCATAAGGACTGCGCTGAACAGGAGAGACCATTGGTGACCAAGAATGACACAGCTCACAGACTTACTGTATCTTTGCTGAGATTACATACACATATCAAGCCTTGGAAATATGATTGAAGATATGCCACTAATTAGGTTATTTACCAAGGAAGCTGCCGAATCATCTCTAATTCCGATTTATGCCACTGCACAGTTAGCATCTCTATAGTGATGATAAAAAATAACACTGATCTATATGCTGAGAAATAATACAGGAGTATTATCTTGAAACAACAATTTTGTGTTTATACTGTTACTATTGTAAAACATAGGTTCCAAGTGAGCTTGATTTTAAAGTCCTCACATAAAGCCTTTTCATTTCTGATACACCTCTGTGTGTTCAGTATGCAGACATTACAGCAGATGGTGATCAAATGCAAGCATTCTGAAGGGACATTAGATCCATGACATTGTGCTGCTAACACCACTAGATTAGCATGAGATATTCTAAATTAAAAACACTTCCAACTTATAGCTGGCTCTCAAAATAAATAAAACCACTGCCTCCAAACCAAAATACTGCAAGTCAAATATATTGCAACATCCAAAGATTTTAATGAAACATGCTCCCCATTGGTGGAACGTCGTAAACTCTAGGGCTCAAAAACCTAAACCTGTTGAATGCTCTGTATAATCTTAAAAATGTCTAATATTTAAAAAAAAAAAAAACAACAAAAAACACATCTACTTCTTGGTTTGTATTTTGTAATCCAGTGCTAAGGTTAAAAACCACTGTTGTCTTAGGCTGGCATCCTCCAAGAAAACCCCTGAATTGAAACTCAGAAGTAGCACCTTTGAAATCAAAAAAATCAAACAGTATCTCTTTTTCCCTAGACTACAAATAAGCATTTTAAATGTTGCATTAAGCAGTTTTTCCCTATCAGAAGGTACAGATAACATAAAACAATGAATGCTAAATTTTTGTGCACAAGTTTGTATTTATAACATACCTGCACCATAGCAGCAAGGTTTTGTAACTGTCTAAGCTTCTGCTTTGCAGCTATAAGCCTATTGATCTTCTGCTCAAACTCGGCATCTCCAGCCACATCACCCAGGCTGCTTCTGTGACTAGACATGGAATCTCCACTAACTTGATCTTCTTCGACTTCATCATCTTCACCTTGGGGGAGATCAAGGTGTTTGTCATTCTCCCTATTATGACAGTCTGGAAACAGGGAGAGGAGGAAACAAAACAATACCAAAGACACATTACTGAACTTCTGAAATCCACTCTAATTACTGGGTAATAGAAAAATATTAGCTTAATGATAAATCTCTTGAATATTCTGCTCATCAAACAAGGATCTCCCAAACGCTGTGCAGCTATCAGAGTTATTTGCACTAAGAGGTAATATTATTGCAAAATTTTAGAACATACCTAAAGCAGAAGACATTTTTAGAGTCCTTATATTAGCAGCAGATCGGTTGTTTATTTCACAGTCTGTATTAAGATGTCTTCCATCTCTGTTATTAGTTCCACACTGTACATTTGAATTGCTATTTATTTCACTCCAACTACTGATTCCTTGAGGGTTTCTAGGGTGAAATAAATTACTCATGTTAACTTTTTAAAAACTGGTATGGATACAGTTTTACTTTAGCCTTTTTCTACGTATCTTTTTTACAAATAGGTGTTCTGACCCCTCCCCCTAAAAAAACCCAACAAAACCCCCAAAAGAACAAACAAACTCCAATCCCATATAAAATCCATCCAGACACTGTGAGGTTTTCCATATTCATCTCTCCAGCAGATTACTTTTTTTTAAAACAATCAAAGCAACTTTGAATTATCCCCTGCTAGATCTGCAACAATACATTAGGTCTTACAGGTATATGTCTACATTATAAAATCTTTACATGATGCATAGCTAAGTGACTATTCATTTCTACCAGGTAAAGATCCTCAATGCACACAGGTGCCAGACTATAGCTGTAAACTGAAGGGTATTTTACTCCAATTCTCTAGTCTAAGACTGTAATCTTCTAGTGAAATTCCATACACATAATTCAGTACTTAAACCCAAAGGAATTACAGATTTTTGAAGTCTTATAGTGATTTTCTATATGTTCATGCTAATCTAAATAAATAAGACACCAAGGATTACATAATTATTAAACATCTGTGTAACAGTTACCTCAAATAAAAAAAATCTGTAATTTTGTTAATGTAATAAGCACAGATTTAAGTTACTTCTGGTTGATTCAAATAAAGTATTGCAGATTTCCTGAAGCAACAACTCGGCTACAAAGACTTTGGATTACAAAAAATACAACAACCTAATATTTGTAACAGGCTGTGGATCCTCATGTTCAGAATCACTTTCTGATTCTTCTGTTTCTTCCTCCTCCTTAGTGTTTTCATTCACAGCATCGGTCATCATGTCAGATGTCTGCTCATAGTAGTGAACTAACTCACGTAACTCATTCAGTCTCTTACGAACCTCGTTCAGCTTCCTGAGGAGGAAAAAAAGAGTATTTAATCTGTTTTGCTGTATTATGCAAATCAATGTAGAGTTAAAAAGAATATATATACTCTAAAGTTCTTAGAAGTTACCGTCAGTTTTCAAGAACTTTACACTTAAAGCCCTGAATTCAGTTAGCTGTATTAGATTGTTTACTAAGTAATCTGTAATACTAAATTAAGTAGATCAAAAAATGGAAATAGTTACTTAACACAAAACTTATTAAAAAAGTAATACTTCAAATTACTAAAACAAACACTGAAAAAAAATTAAAGAACTTTTACTGAAGCTTTTCTGTTGGATTTAGATTTTCATCCTCTTCACTCTCATTTTGGGAAACCAGGGAATCAGGAGGATAGGGAGCAGATGCCAGACTATTTGGTTCACCATTGACAACAGTTACTATGCCTACAGGACCAGAAGCAGCCGAAGTTGTACTTCTTTGATCAACACTCCTTTGAGGAGAACCTGAGGCAGGAAAAACTATAGAAAAGAAATACAGCTTATGTGAACAATTCGTAATAAGGAATCTGCTTAACTGAATTATATCAATATAACAACAGAAAATAATATCAATAGACAAAACAGCTGTTAATAACTTCTTTCCTTAGAAAAACAAAAGCTTTTTTCTTAAGTTTCATTGTATGCAATGTCAATAGGCAGTGAGTAATAAGGTGGCTTTTGTAAACAAGATTTCAGTTATTCCCTTTTAGCTTTATCAAGTGTCAGAAGTAGAAGCTTTCATGCTGTGAATCTGCCCATAGAGATTTTTCAAGGGTTTACTTAGGGCTACATTGCTTTTTTACAAAAATTTAACATTTTAGAATTTTGATCAAAAGAAAAATCCTAGCAAATTTTTCAACTCTGCTAAGTTCTTTTGTCCATTTGTATACAATGAACTGGATGCTTGCTTCTTCCGGCTATATGAAATCATATCCAAGTATGTTCATATTATATGCATTAAATACATCCAGAAAAATTGGGGTACAGTAACGTAACTATTAAATCAGCATGTCCTTCTCCAAATGCTTGCTTCAAGGCCTCACTTGTCAATGCTAACCAGAATATGCTGCAATCACCCCTCAGAGGTTTTCAGCCACAGACAAATGTCACCAGTACAAATGCATTGTTAGAAACAGAGCGAGAGCAGCAAGTGGACAGGTCTGCATCAATAAGCAGAGCACAAAGCCATTAAAAGAAAAAGCCAAAGCTCTAGTCCAGTCAGACAGGTAAGGCCCTCTAGAAGGGCCTGTGATTGAAGTCCCTGCCATGAGAACACATGAAAGCCTTTTGACAGAGAGGGAGCAAAGCCATACTGCTATAAAGCCACTAACACATGAAGTGCTGAGTACACAAATGCAGACATACTGTGATAAAAACACACAAAGCTCAAATTCATATGGCTCTTTTTTGTACAAGCCAGATGTGTCACACACAAGCCTTGAAGGAAAAAACTCATTACATCCTCACATTAGTCAATTTCAGTGTTATAAACGGAAGTGCTAATACACTCATCATTAAGTGCTAAGACACTATAATCATTACTTGTAGAGTTTTTTGTTAAGACAGAAACTTAAACAGCATTAAAAACCATTTACATTAATATTGCCACAGCAGTTTTTATCACCAGCATTTCATTGACCAATTGCAATCTCAAACACAACATTACAAAACATGCATATTAAAAACATGGTATTCATGGAAAAAATATAGTTCTGCCTATATTGACTTACAGGAAGAGTTATTTAGATGTTGGTCACGAAGTGTGTGAAGTTCTCCTAATAGTTTGTCCATCTTTTGCTTTTTACCCTGCAACATTCGCATCTTGTTAAAAAGCTGTGCCTTCTCATCTGACTGGTGCTCAGACATTGAAGAGTTTCTGCTTTGTGAAATCTCTCTGGTAAGTGAAAGGCTTTCTGCTTGCCTTCTGTTGTCAGGCACAGACTGTGTCTAAAAAGAGTAAATTTCATTTTATTCAGAGTACTACAAAAGGTAAATAAACTGTAAGAAACAAAAAGCTTTCTCATGGACCTTCTATACGCAACACCAGAATCAACACCAAAACAAAGAATATTATAAAGGGAAATACACTGAAAACACTCTAATGACATCCCAATAATATAGGGAGTTAATAATTAAATTGCAATAAAGGAACTACTTCTCTAGATTTTAATGGAAACCCATGAGAGACAAAGCATAGATCCATCAGCTAATAACCCTTAGGAATTTTCACGTTTGCTGAGTTTTCAAGTTTGGGGGGAACTCTGATAACTTCACTAGCAAATACACACAGATGAGCAAGACAAACATTGAACTGCACTGTTAGGTAGAATAAAAACTGATAATGGCAAAATCTATACAGCACAGTCTCAGGACTAACCTGAGAATCATGAAGTTGGTTGTGAAAGCGTTGAATTAAGTCATTCAATTCTTCATTCAGTTCTGATGTAAGACTCACTCCTGAAACACTACCTGTAGTTTCTGTTACAACTGGGCGTACAGAAAAAGGGGAAAATATAAATATTTTTCCACAGTGATGAAATAAAGGCTATTTAAATAAAAATGTGTGGTTTAGCAACATCAACATACTGACCCTCTAAAAATACAGCTTGTATTTTTAATTTTGTGTCCTTTCTACCAGCTTTACTCTTGAAAGATGACTTATGCTACAAAAATACTAACCAGACAACTCAGAGCTGCTTTGTAAGAGACCATGCAAAAGGACTTTAGCCTTGCTCTGTGTTTTGCTAAAAAGGTCAGAGAAAAACAAAAACAACCCATTTGTCTAAGGCTGATAGAAACTTACTAGAAATAAAACTGTAATTATTTAATATAGCTAAACTAACAATAGTGCAGGTAATTTCACTTTCTCAAAATAATAAATTAACAGTACACCAAGCTTTCATGTTGGTGTAAGTTGCAATATTTACATCTGCAAATGGTGTCTTGGAAGTTTGTTCTTCAAGAAGCTTTATCTGAGAAATAAATTTAAAAGAAAGCTTTTTGCCTTTGCCTCAAAGTTCATATTCAAACAATACTAAAGATACAAGTGGCAATTGAAAGATCCAAATGATTCTATTTTCTCCCCAAATACAAACCAACAGCTCATAGAAAGTCAAACACAAATATTGCTTATTTTCCTCAGAGATTATGACTTCATTACACACATAGTAAAGTTTCACTGTTTTCAAATTTCAAAAACACTTATTTTGCCATAACTTGAATTTGAATCTTATAATTGAGTAGACTAATTCTTAGGAAAAAAACCCATGCTTTTAGGATTTTACAGGTAAACCACAGTAGTCGGCACTGGGTTTTTAAATAACACATCATTTTATAGTGTTACATTGTCAACTCTATAGAAACAGAGGCTTTGAAATAAAAAAAAGCCGTTTTAATGTGTATTTCACAATTCTAGCTTTAATCATTCAGTCAGCATGCTAACATGATGTAAGAGACACCATCATTCCACGTACCAGAATCATCCAGGACAGCAATGGCTTGCTCTGCTTTATGCTGTAAAGCAAGAAGAGCTGCCTGTCTTCCCTGAAGAGCCTTTAATTCCTCCTGCTGTTGTAGCATCCTTTTCAACAAATCATGCTGTTTCTTCAAGTTCTCCAACTCTTCTTTAGCTTCCTGTTGAGGATCTCTGGCCTGCAAGAGATGGAGCAACATTACCAAAACTACAGCCACTAATCTGTTGAGAACTAGTAAAAGAAGTGTCAAAGCAAGAACAACTTGCATATAAATTAACAGCCTGGTTAATGGAAAAAAAGTAAAAATGAAACAGCTCCACCTTTCTGATAGTCATTTAAAAAAAAAAACAAAAAAAACTCAGACATCCAACAGGAAGAAACCTGTACCACCAAAAGGTGCTTATAGCTCCAGAGGGTTTAAGTTTTCTTTTTCTTTACAAAGCCAGTCAGGTGCCCTAATGTGACCCAAAGACTAACCAAAGCCTCCCTCTGCCTTTTAAATCATAACAGAGGGTATTAACCTTAAAGACTGCTAAAGGTAAGCAAGGCAAGGCATTGGATCATGGAGCTATATAAAACACAAGATGTCAATTGATTTACTGGCCTAAAATCTCTAAAATTTTCAGAATAATGTTTTGGGCAGTAACTTATTTCTAACCTATAATGTGTTTAGTTCTGTGTGCTGTATTTATGGCATTGATACTAGCATACAACAGGTTTGGAAAAATCAATTTCATAACAAAAACATGCATAGAACCTTGTCTACATTGTTTTCAAACAATATTTTGAAAAAGTTCTGAAAGAATGAAAGCATGCTGAGTAGTTAAAATATATTAAAACTCAGTTATTTTCCTCATCCAATGCTAATTAGGAGCCAGAGATTTGCATCAAAACTTTTACTCTAAGTATTTTAATGAGACAACCACAGTTAAGATCCTGATCCTGTCTCAAGTTGCATTATTGCACTTTGCACATGAAATAATGGAAAACAACAAGCATTTACAAAGAACACTACTAACTTGAAAGCATAATCTTCTATCCATATAGTATTAAGTTTCTAAAGTAGAAAATTCAGTCCAAATACTCTGCATCAAATGTCAGAATAGAAGCAGGCATCTTATGAACTAGTTCAGGGTACTAAGGAATGCTCAACTTTCCAGCAGAGAAAGCTGAAAACATCCAGAATTCTAAACTCCTCAAAGTGTCACTAAAAGATGCTCTGCAACTAACACTGATGACTGCTGTTTAACTCACACCTTTCATATAAACAGCAGAGTCAAAACAGGTCACACACTGAAATCAGCACAGGAAGGAACAAGGGGAAGAAAGGGAACAAGGCTATCTCTCAGCCTCACTCACCTATGAAATAATCCAGGCTTTATCTGAAGTACCAGATTTGCTTGAGTTCATGAAAATTGCATTAACAACTTTTTCAAACTTAGTTCTACATTTAGACTAGTAAGCTTGACAAAACATTTAAGTCTTTTATTTTTGGGGAAAAAATTATTGAAGACTTTTTAAAAATTAAATCACAAGAAGAACAACAACATAGACAAGCTCATAATGGGTTTTAAAAAAAGACTCTTTAGATAGAAAGCTTTCAAGATACCTTGAAAGTTTTCCTCCTTCCAACCAAATATTTGTATCAACAGCTAAAGAAAAACACTTGTGGAACAAGTTAAGGCTACTAATTTCTAATTCATCTTCTGTATTTGGTATTAATTTAAATGTGCATTGGCAGACTATTTGTGTAACCATGACAAGTGTCTGAAAGCCACATTTACAATATGTTTTCCCAAGAAGGGAACAACACAACTTAAAAGGATGATCTACATAAAATCATAAAACCTGCTGTTCAGTGTTACATCAATCTTAACTTTCAATACTAAAAATTCAGAAGAAAAAGTTGTGAAACAATTCTATTCAAAGAAAAAATATTTTAGGCAAAGAAGACTAATTCATGAAAAGACAGCTGGATACAGATAAGCAATCCAGTGGGAACATTCACTGTACATAACAAGTACATTTGAAGCAATTAATAAGGGAGGTGGGGGAATGGGGAAGACTAGCCTGTATAAACCCTATTTGAGGCTAAAGTAACATTTTGAAGTGTACCTTTGAAAGCAATCCATGATCCTGGCTATTAATCCCACAAGGCCAGATTTCCCTGTCATTCAGAGCAGCTCTCTCTCTTTTCCCTTTAGGGCTTGGTGTAACATCAATGTCTGTAACCTGTCCTCGTGCAGCTGAATTCCCTAGTTTGTCCTCAATGCGGGGCCGACAACTCAAACTAAAAGATACCTCCTATATTGAATAGTTTAGTATGTTAGAATTTGAAAATGCACTCCAACTTAGCATATATTTCTAAGTTACAAACCTACCCACTTCATTTTGTCAAATAATGAAAACTAGTATCTAACAAAATCTACTAAAGAGTGAAGACGATTTTAGTCATTCTTAGAATTTGCACAACAATAAAGCTCCATACAGCAATCAACATTATACGACCAGAAGTATATACTCTGCATGTAAAATATTCAAGCTGCATGTAAAGAGAGCTTAGATGCAAAATTAAGAGCCAAACAAAAAACTAAAGCGCAAATTTTGCAAATATTGAGACAACTGCAAGCTTACATGGACACTTCTTAAAAAATATACCTGTCTTTTTCTGCATTTTCCAAATTTAATTTTTTTTAAGTTAAAAGTGCATCTTCCATGTCTATCATTTTATTTCCTTACAGAGACAGAAAGAGTTCTTATAAAGCTAAAAATAATTACAAAAGCTTCTTAATGTTTTAACTGTTTTATTTCCAAGCAGGTATATTTTCCTTATCCATACAACATTCAGTGTGCTAACTGGCCAAAAAGAGCACCTGCTCTCTGGTACTTTTCTTCAGTGTAATAGAATGGAAGACACAAAACTTAATTTATTAAAATGCCTTTGTATCTACTACAGGATATATTTACCCTGTTAAAAAAAAAAAGCTTTTATAAATAGAAAGGAAGGTTGGACTGTTTATCTCAGCACTAAATTCAGAACACATTTTCTGAAGAGGTACCCATCTTCCCAAGAAATGAGAGAAACTTCTGTGTTAGGTCAGTACTTCTATCTTATCACTAGAAAGATGCTTGGACAATGGCCCACTAATAATATACATTTCTAACCCTCCCCTCACCCAATACCCAAAAATTTTCCCCACTAACAGAAACAAACCTAGAGATGAAAAATTGTATATAAAATTATTTCTTTCTACAACAAGTGAGTGAATTCTCTGCCAAAGTACACATTTAACTCTTCACTGTACTTTGAAGAAAGAATCAAGATTTAAAAGATTCGTCAGATTGTTGTTGCGACAGAATCATTACTTTTTTTCCTCATATTAAAAAAATAAATCCACACATGCATGGACACCTCCTGAATGGAGTGCCAGGGGATTTACTATTTTTAAATTGAACTGCAGATTATGACACTATCATAAGACACATGAAAAAACCAAAATAAAGCCCTCATTTCTACCTTAATTGCTAAAAGGCAGCTTACCGTGGTATCTGAAGCCTCAGACTGCACATCAATGTTTAGCGATGTGCTCTCACCTACAGAACCAGATCCCACAGCTGAATCTATAGTCCGAACATCATCCTCCTCATTTTCTCTAGCCTGAAATATTTCATTGGCACAAATCAAAAGCTATATAAGGGGGCAGTAAAAATGAAATATGGAAGGTACTACATACCAAAATCAACACCCTCAGTAGCACCATCAAAACATCAACGGTCAACTCCTAAAAAAAGCTTACAGTGCAGAAACAAACATATTATGTTCTCAAACTTACAAGCATCTTTTGCAAAAATTTCAGATAGGATTTCTCCTGCTCTTTAAGGTCATCTATAAGGTGTGATAAACGCTCAACATTGGCCGATCTTTCATTTTTCTCTACAAGATCATCCCGCATGGAGCTGGCCTTAGCAATATAGTCGCGAATCTGAACTAGTCTGCTCACAATCTGCAAAGACACTGAAGTTACTGAATGCATTCAGCTACAACTGCAACGTATTCAATGCACAAGACACAGTGATAGCAACAGCAAAGGAGTAATGAAAGGGAGACAGGTCAGTACTTTCATTCCCCTGAGCACTCTTCCACAAGTGGTTAAAAGTCAACAGCCTTTGTAAGGACAGATTTATGCATGCGGAAGTTGCAAGGCTGAAGCACAGGGCTTCTGGTCAACACAGGCTAAAACACAACTGAGCTCATCAATATAGGAAAACAGTCAACTGTGAGAGCACCTTCTGGAGCCACATAAAAGGGAACCAATCTCTAAAATGAAAATTATTATTACTTCTGTTACCAACAAGCAGATTTCTAAAGAACAGTAGATTATTAAGTCTAGTTTCATGTTTTCTTCACATTTCAGAAGAGTAGAAGTTAAATATTTCCAATAAGAATTTATACTTTGAAGAAATTTAGAAAGCTGCACTGAAGATTAAGCATCAATATTTTGTAGACTTTATAGGCTGTGTAAATACCTGGCTACTATCCATCGTTTGTTCTCCCCTTCCATCTTCTTGAGCAGATGCTTGACAATTTTGCAAGAAATCCTTGCTTAGAGCAGCTCCAAACAATTCTTTACATTGCGCTGACACCCCACCTTCCTTTTTTTGGGAACCTGAGGCAGGATCTTTGCTTTTGTTAGTGTTAATCTGTAGCGACAGGAAGTTGAATGGTTTTTTGTTCTCATTAAGTTGACGTTTGTTATTAGCAGCCGTTGCCCTGCCTTGCGAATCACTTCCAATGCTTCTCTATATACAAACAAAAGAAAGAACAATTGCTTTATTTTTTCATCCAATTTGTTCTCAACAATGCTTCGTTTCCCTGCCTGTATTACTACTTCTGCAGTATTACTAAACTGATTTTAAAGTTACCTAATCAGTCACCACCTGGCCAAAAGTTAGCTGAAGACAGCGCCAATAATTTTTTGCCATAAAGTTTTCAGAAAGCAAATCCATCCTCCCAGAACAATGAGAACCAAAAACATTTTGTAGTTTCTCAGCATTTAGTTCCTCATTTTTGCTGTGAACTCGACCTTTACTGTAGCAAAAGGCAGTCTACTTCTCCAGGTACATTTGAGAAAAGAACAGTAATAGAAGAGTAACGTATTCCTGTGCAGAACGTAATACCTCAGAACTACAGCTTTTCTTTAAAACCCTGTGAATAGCAACATGTTGCCCTAACATACATTTGAGGAGGAAGTTATGCCCAGCCTTTAAACTGTAAGTCAACACAATGAATCACGCTGGAAAGAACCATCATAACCAAAGAAGTCAGCAACAACCTTTGGTAAAGATGAACTAACCTCTGTTCTGAAATTGTTAGGACAAATTTATGTCTTGTTATAAAAGAATCAACCCCTCATATTTTTCCTTAGCTTTGGACAAGGGAAGGATGAATGCGCTTTATTTACCAAAAAGTCATTTCGGCTTAAGAATTTGTGCCATAAAATTCTCTGCTCTACTGAGGAGCAGTTTTTAACAATACTCCTCTGCTTAATCCACAAGGGTAACAATGTTCAGGACCACAAACTGGCAGTTTGAGAACAGATTTTCAAAATAAGGTAACAGCTATCTTCAGGTAGCATACAAGTATGATGAGTAAGAAATACTGCTCTGAGGACACAGGAATTTTATAATGGCTGAGAGCAAGAAAGTGAAGACAGCTACCACACAAACAGAGGAAAGCCATAGTTCTGAACTTTCTCTTATTTCCTGAAGTTCAAAAACAGAATTTTAATTGGGTTGTCATGGTGCCTATAAGTTTTGGTTTTTTTTTTACCTTGATCACTTATGAAAGGATTCTTTACTCATCTGTCACTTTATTAAGCGATAACTGAATCAATTTTGGAGTCACATTTCTAGTGGGAGCCAGTATTCACACAAACCTGATCCAGATCACTGAAGTTTATTCTCTGTTTAAGCCTTTCTAGTTCAGCCTGCTCTGGAACAGACATCTGAGTCATGTATCGAGCATGAGGAAAGCTATGAGAAGTTCTGGTCTTCCGTCGTTCCATTCCAGGTGAAGATTCTGGAGATATGTCATTAGTAAGTCTTGTTTCACCTTCCCCACTAAGCTTTTTCTTGTTTTTCTCTGAAGATCTGTTTGCTTTCTTCTGTTGACCTCCCCAGTCCTTAAGGGGTAGAAGAGAGAAAAATCATATTTGTTATCCACCCAGCCAAAAAGCAAATGTTTGCATTCTGTGAGAGATTTTACTTCCATTTTAGAAGTAAAAATAGCAAGCCATATTGAAGCAAGCACTAAGTTTTCTAGAGCAAACATCACTTTACAAAATAAAATTTTCTCCACTGCATAATTAAAAATAGCTTGTCAGGAAATTTTAAATCCATTTCATCCTAAATGCATAAAATTAACTTCAAATGAAGCTCAAGTTGTATTTTTCTTCTTTGCTGGGGACTTTACTTTCAGGAGTTCAGAACGTTTTAAAGTATAGCTTTCACTTTCCTGTCACCTATAATGCTTTTGGGTCCAGCTACTTTATTTACCCAAAACACTTGCCATAAAGACCTTTATAGACCTCTCTGAATTATACCCATTGCTTGGTTACATCTACCTCAGGTTTTCCAGGTAAAGCTGCACCGGATGCAAAGCCATGCATGATGAGGCTTAGGGACTTGCATTGTTACCTGGCACTAATAGAATCTAGCTGGTAATTCTAATGTCCAGCATCAAATGGCAAGAAAAAGAAAAGAAGAATTTTACCGTGTTGTTCAGCCGGTCGTCAAGGCTCTCATTGCTCCAGCTGGGCAAGTCTTGATCATTCATGCCTTCTTCAAAGGGACCACCTCCTGCTGCCATGACAAGCGATCAATAAAAGCAATCTATAAGGGGTTGAAAGAAATGCACTGTGTTAAAATCAGTTTACATAGAAAATTTTAAAGATTCATGAACTGAGAAGACAACTACATATTCATTACATGATGAAAACACAAGCTGTTTAGGAAACTAAACTTCCCCATTTACTACGCTTTGTTACTAGAAATGTATCAATGAGAAGAACACAGAAACTGGAATTAAAAAAAAAAGAAACAGTAGTTGCGGGTTCAGGGCTTTTTAACCTCTGATTATGAAGGAAAGATTTGGGGTTTTTTGAGGGTTTCAATTGTCCTCACTTTAAAACAAACTGTACAGTGCTCAGAAAGGCTGCTTTGTAATTCATAAAGCCTACACTTTCAGGCCCAGGGTGATGTCTATTTGATACAGTAAGTGACTTTGGAGACCCAGTATGTCAAACTTTCACATTCATTTTAATACTGAGATACTGAAAACAGAGTACTGAATGACACACTTGAAAAAATACAAGGAAAACAGAAGTCAGTAAAAGGATTTTTACTTTCATTACCACACATTAAGCTATTTAAGGAGTGAATGACCTGCCACTTATATTACAGATTCTACCAAAACCAAACAAAACCATATGAGTTTCATAGAGCTTAGCTGCTCTCCATCAGTGTCGCTCTGTGCAATATAAAACAACTGAAATGTTTGAAATTTTCATTTTCACTTCTTCTTTTGACATTAGAACTAAAAAAAATGTTAAAAGTTGAAAGATCAGATAAAGTATTCCTTTATGAGAGTAAAATGAGATGCCTGTTCCAAAAGGTGAAGAATATGTAACTAACTATATTTGCTAAGTGCTGCTGGCACAATTCCACTGCAGAAAGCTACAAAATTTACCAAAGAAGAACTGTAACAGATGCAGAAGAAAAGCAGTCCTGCAGAGATTTACTTTTTCCAGCTCATTTTTACCACTATGTTAGGACATAACCCTAAGCTTAACTGAAAAAATAAAAATACAGAAGTTGATAGGAACCACTCTCAACCTTTTACTGCAACTATCTACTACTAATTTTCACAGAGTGCAGGTGAAGAAATCACCCAAAACTAAAGAATACAAAGTATTCAGAAGTTGGTTGTTTTTCAAATATCAGTTCCAGAAAGGAAAACAGAAATCTTGAACTAAGTTTAAAAGCTGTCCTAGTACATCTATCTTGCTTAGGTATAGGATTCAATTAAAATCACACAGTACAGCCCTCTCAAGAGGCACACTTACAAGGCAGTATTCCTGTGCAAACACAGCCAATTACTAAATCATAAAGGAAATGGGATCTAGCAGGCATGCTCCTTACACCATAACCACATCTCCACTCAGCAGTGAGCCAGCCTAGGTCACGGTAACAGTTTGGAGTTATTCCTCTTCTGCATCTCACAACCACAACACACACAGAACAGGTGCAAGTGCCTCTGCTTTGGGAACTCTGCCCTACTGTCCCTGTACAAGGACTCGTTCTCCCTTCTTCATCCCGACAGAAGTGCCCACTAGGCCGTGCAACCAGAGGGCACATCTTATAAAAAGTTTACAGGGAAGCTCATGCTAAAACTTACAAGCATCCAAAGCAAATGCATAGTTATCAGTTCAAAAGCAGCCATGATTTTAATGAACTATCTCCAGTTACAGATAAACTGCTCAGCTTTGCAGATGTGTGCGACCCAACATTTCAACAGACACCGTATCCTGACCTATGTCACTGAGCATTATGAGGAAGATTAGAGGCCATCTGGGTTTACAGTCCAATTCTCTAAGCTGTTTCCTCATCATCACGTTATATAATTCTACTAAAACCATAGCAAAAGTACTTTTTCCCTATCTTCCACTGTAAAAAGAAGTGGCAGTATTCATCTTTACATAATACAAGCAACTACTCACATTTATTTCTTATAAAACTTTCACAAAACCTGTTCTCAATTATCTTTGCTGTAAGAGACTCTCATTACCTCCAAAGTAAATTCACTGCCCCAGATGGAATATTGTGAATTACAGGACTCTCAAACAAGGAGACCCAGCATACACCAACATGCCCTGACAAACACAGCTCAAAAATAACAGTATCTTCATTATTTCCAGCAAGTGGATTTTAAAGTGTTCTAACAGAACCATCCCCTTACCAAAAAATAAAGTTTCTAAACATTCCTATTATAGTCTTTGATACCTCCAAATGAACTGTAATGAAGCAAGTTTAAGATCAGAGAGCTCTGATGGTATATTACCTCTTTAACTCAGTTGAAAAACACAAAGAGGTTCAGCTAGGTTTTTTCTTCTTTCACATGAAGCTGTGCTTTCCACCTCCACATACACATTTCACCAATATACATTTTTATTTGTTTTCATTTTACCAGCTATTTCTAAAAAAAATCCTCTTCTAAAAACTTTGCTATCTTCCCATTACCGACCTGTCTATCCACCTACAGCAACCAATTCCTAATTTCAGGTTCTTGCAAGTCACAGGATCTGTACAAAAGCTTTTGAGCATGTGCCTACTGCCTTACAACATTTACCAGGGATTTGAGAAAAAAAAAGAAGACTTTCAACTATACTTTCTACAGAAATAATAACCTCAGACAACATGCAGAATTACAGGCAAAACACCTAAGATTAGAGTCAAAACATTCTGCACACGTATCAGCAATGTGTAGATTGCACAGAAGAAACACTACTTAACGCGCAAGCAAAACAAAGGTATGTACTTCAAAAGGCTCTTTTTCTACAGTAAAGATGCTCTTGAGAATTTTGTCCTGCAGCATTTATGTGAATGCAGGAGCTCTCTAGAGCACCCAATACTGCAGAGAGGAAAGTTTTCACAATCAAAAAAAATTAAACGGAAAACAGAAAGTCGCAAAAAGCCATCACAGCACTATAAAGGCTGAAAATGGGGCCAAATACTTTTTTTTTAAGTTTAGCTTTTTAAGACGTGCGCTCCTCACTGGGCATTAACTCCTTAAACGCAAACCATACAATATGTTCACACAAGAGCGGTCAACAGAACAATCCTCTCCTGCCGCACAGGCCAGCGCTCACAGGAGCCGCACACTCACACACACACCCTGGCTATGGGCGGTGTGTCCCGCACTCACAGCTTTCAGCGCCGGGGCCTCCCCAGCGTCCGCAGGCTCCGCCGTCCCGGCCCGCTCCGATGCCAACGGCAGGCGCCGAGCGCAGGCCCGGCGGGTCTCGTCGCCGCCAGCGGGGCCGGCTCCGGAGCGAGCGATGGCCCGGCGGCTCCGCCGGCCGCGCCGCTCACTGCCTGAGGCGGGCCAGGCGCTCCGGCCCGGGGGCGGCGGGCAGAAATCCCGCTCCCTCCCGGCGCCAAAGCCCGGGCGCCGCGGGCTGCGTGGGTAGGCGGGCTCTGCTCAAGGCGCCTCCACTGCCGCGAACGCGGCGGCGTCTCCTTGGAGAGCGGATAACGCGCCCTGCCCTGTGCGAGGGGCGCGGCCCGCACAGCCCGCCGCTCCCGCACGGTTTCCCCGCCGCCCAGCACCTGCCTCCGATCCTACTCCCTGCTCCGAGCCTCCACCCTGGCGGGCCGCCGCCCTGCCCCTCCGCACTAGCGCGGCCCCGCCGCCACCCGGGGAAAGGGACGGGGAAGGGGCAGCGCGCCGCGCCACGGGCAGGAGAAGGCGGCTCACCCCGCGCCGGAGGGGAGGTCACCCGGCCTGGCTCCTCCTCCACCGCCGGCCGCCACTCGCGGGGCCCGGGCTGCCCGGACGAACGTTTCGCCTTCGGGCGGCAGAGAAGCGGCGCGGCCCCGCTTCGACCGACGCGGGGGGACCGGGCTGGCGGAGGCGCTCAAGACGCCCGTGCCTCAGCCACCGCCGCCATCTTGGTCGCCACTCCGTCGGGGGCGCGGGGGGCGGTTCCTGGCGGAGGGATACAGACACAGACGGACAGACAGACACTCACCGTTACCTGGTAACCTCCGCCCGCCCATGCCCTTCCGCACTGCGCGCGCCCCGCCCGACCCGGACCGCGGAGCGTCCGAGGATCCCCCGCGCAACCGCTGGGGCGGTCGGGAGAAGAGCGGCGGGCGAAGAAACTCCAACTCCCAAGGTGCATTGTGCGGGGGGGCGCGGCGCCCCAGGGCCGGCGGCGGTGCCTCCTGGGAGTGGTAGTTTTTCACTCAGGGCGCGGCCCCGCCCCATGACAGGACTGGGGGGCACCCACCGCTGTTGTGCGGCCGGCGGGGAATCGCCAAGCGCGTTTTTCTTACCAAATAAAATACGAAAACGGCGATGAACTCTGTAAATGCCTTTGCCTGATTGGAAGACAAGTAAAATAATGTCGAAACCCTAAGCGTGGACGAGGATCAGCTCTTGCCCTCGTTTGGAAAAGTGTCGACTACTCTATTCCTCTCAGCCTTTGGCGTGTTTTGCTCCTTAACTTGTAGCATGAAGTTTACACATCTAGGTTCTTTATACTTTCCTTTGGGGGAAAAAATATAATTAGAGGGTTTGGCATTTAAAAAACTATAATTGTGCGTAAAAAGCCTGTGTGTTGTGCTTGGCATTTAACTGAAGTGAAAAGAGAATCACAGAATATGCTGAGTAGGAAGCGACTCTTTAAGATCCAGCTCTGGCCCTGCGCAGGACACCCCGGGAGTCACACTATGTGCCTGAGAGTGTTTTCCAAACGCTTCTTGAGCTCTGTCAGGCTTGGTGCTGTGACCACTTCCCTGGGGAGCCTGTTCCAACCACCTTCTGGATAAAACACTTCTGCTAATATCCAACCTAAACCTGCCCTGATGCAGCTTCAGGCCCCGTCACTGTCACCACAGGGGAGATCAGTGCCTGGCCCTCCTCTTCCCCTCGCAGGGAAGCTGTTAATCCTTCAGGGGACCGGGCTTGGATGGCACACTCAGGTTTTCTATTTGGGTGAAGCTGGTATCGTATATATGGCTTTCATTTGAGGGGGATAGTCCCTTGTCAAAATGGAAAAACACAGCATTTTCAGCATTTCCATTACACTGAGTTTCTAAAGCAAAAGCATTTAGCATTCACAGAGGCCTCATAATTGATCCTGTTAGAGAAACATACTACTGATACAACATGAAAAGTAGTTAGTCCTCATCTCTCCCATATTAGGACTTTTACTGATATATTTTGCTAAAGAAAAAAAAAGATATATTAATCCTTTTCAATGATCGAGTAATTTGTCTGTAATGTAGAAAAAGAGCTAAATAATTGGAAAAGCATCAAAATAAAAATGCATCAATAAAAGTAATTTTGTTATCTCCAGCACATTCCCCCATACCAAAGTTCTGGATAATACTGAGTGAGTGAAAGAAGTGAATGTAAGACTGCCTATTAGAGCAGAATCTTTCTCCCATTTCTACCATGAGCTACTTGACTGTATAGCCACTAATGAAATTACTTTGAAAACAATCTACAACAGTTTGATGGAAGCTCTCTGTGTGATGAATATATATTATCAATCTCTACTGCAATTCTGCAGCTAATAAAGAAGTTAGCTTATTGGCATTTTTATTATACTTTTAACTAATGTCCTACTTTTCTGAACTCAGGTATCATGTCTGGATAGTCATCACGATATTGGCAGTGTTGCTGTTGACAAGATGTTTTCTATTGTCTCAGTGACAAATCTCCTACAGCATGGCAGGTGGAGGCAGAACTTAAGAGAAAATACTGTCCTTAGTACACTCACTACAATTTATATTTTTGCTATGCCTTATTCTTAAAATACAGCTCCCTCATTCCTATTGTTTCCTGCAGAAAAAAAACCCCAACCAAACATACTTACATAAAAAACGTAATTCTCTGTTAAGGTGAAAAAAAAAATCGAATGGACTGTAGTATGTTTCAGTAACAATGGAGTATTTTAGTATTTTAGTGTAGTCCTTTATATGTCATAACTGCATGTTTTCCTTTGCACAGTATGAGCTTACAGCATTATTAATCTGATTCCTGCTTGATATTTGGAGGATGATTTTTCTCTTCTTATTTTCTGCCCCTATTCTGGAATTGGCTGACAACTTGTTCATGTGTTTTCTTTTCTTTTTGTTTGTTTATTTTAGAAATGGCTCCCCAGAGCCATGTTTCATTTAGGGTGGAGAATTCAAAAAGATACAACAGGCACGAAGGAATTGTGGATTGCACTGCAAGATGCATGATTTCCAGTAGGTGGTTCTCCACTACTGTTATAAAATAATATCTCACGATTTGGGATGATTATGAGGCAAAAATCATATGGCTGAAAGAATGTCTTTTTTAATTAAATAAAATAAATATTGGAGGGGGGAGGGAAATCCTATATCAGTGCTAATGAGCCTTAAACAGACAGAAAGTAAAGCCCCCTACAAGGATCTCTGTTATAAGCACTTCCCTCAGCAACATGCTAATGAGTGCATCCTCACAGAAACTGAATGGATTACCTTTGAGATAGCCCTATATAATTAGGATTGAGAGCCATGTCAGAGACATAATTATATTTTTCTTACACAACTTTTGGCTGTATCTTGTTAATTTTGCTTTATCATTCCAAAGTGAAAGAAAGCAAACAAAATACAGGCATGTAAGGACTGGAGGCAAGAAGAAGTGAAGGATTAATGTTTTATTGAGACAGAGGAGATGTGAGAAGCATCTGGGGAGAGAGATTTTGAAACCCCCTAAAACAGTTATAGTAATAATTTGAGCATTTGATTCAAGCAGTAGTTGTCCATTTTTTTCCTGATTTTATGAGAAAAAGGTTTTTGCTGCAAAATTTAAACTGTCCAAAAATGACCAGCCTGCCATAATATGTATACACACAGACTATCAAGCTACTATACTAAAGGTATTTTTTGTTTCTTTGCATATCTTTAGATTGGAAAAATCTTTTAAGGCAAAGAGTTTCAAATTGATTTGTATAAGAAGATGAAGTGTCCACTTATCCCTATGATGTCTGATAACAGGCTAAGCAGGTGTAAGGGGAGAGGCACAGGCATTTAAGACCACAAGCCAAGCTTTAGGCTGGTCAAGACTCACTAGGACAAAAAGGAAACCATTTTTGATGATCCACTCAAGCAAAACAGTCATCAGAAACAATAAAGGAAAGAGGAATAATTGGAAGATAGCTATTAGCTAGCTTAGATCCCAGGAAAAACCTCAGATGGAGAATGGACGGGATCCCCATTGCAAACATTTTCCACACCCTTAAGGGTGCAGAAAGTATTCCTCTTGGTACTGCTATTATCTCACCAATTTGTAACATTTGCTGTTATATGCACTCCAGGTATTACATTCTAGTAAAATATTAGTAACTGGAGTCAGACCAAGGGATAAAGTGATGGATGGACCCACAAGACATAACCATGTTTGTTTCATTAAAGACACTTATTTCACACAACCAGCACACATCGGGATCACCAATGACCATATTTTTCTCATTGTCCTCTTTGAAGTCAGACTCCATTGAAATCTATTTTCAAAGAGGTCCATGTAGCACAGAAGTTGGCAAGGTTATGAGTACTATTTCACTCTTTAGAAATTAAATAAAATTTTACAAGCACCATACAAATATGGGGTTTAATCCATATGTCTGTCTATGCTCTTTAATTCAACATTATATTTGATACCTTGTACTCTTAATTACATTGTCTAATCTTTCTTTTTTTTTTTTTCTCTTTGTAGTCCCTTACCATTTTCTGTTTATTCCTTGGCCAACAAAGATAATCCAAGAAGAAACAAAAAACTTCAGTTGTTCTGAAATTATAGATTTGACTTAACTAGGTGTATCTGCAGACTCTTCAGAAAAGTGAGTAGAAACAACCTTTAATTCACAATATCTTGGGTGGTTGTTTTATACAATGATATTGCCTATCCACTTCCACATTAATTAGATTTCTGTAGTCATAACATAAATATGTGCTACATTGAACAAATAAGTAAATTTAAAAGTGAGTGGGAAAAAGATAAAATTATGATAGAGCTTAAGAATACCACATAAATTTTTATCTCTGAATTGATTCAAAGAACAAGAATATTAAAGAAATAAGCAACCCCACCACACACAGAGAAATAATTAGAACTAAAAAAATCTCATTTGCAAATTAAAATTCTAAGAGGCAAATGTTGTAGATTCATCCTATTTTTTTGCTTTGCAACTGGCAATCTGCAATGTACCTGATATCAGTCACTCCTGTATATTCATAACTAAATGTTTTCTCTACACTGTATGGCTTCAGTTATATTGAAGACTTACCAACATTAAAATAGTTAGCATATTAATGCTACAGTGAAGTCTTCAAAATATTTTTTCATATGTATTTATATTTCTTTAAAAGGGAAGAAATATGCTGAAGTGGTGGGTCATTTTACAGCCACTAAGCAGTTTGCTAGCAAACATCCAATCCACAAAAAGAAAAAATTCCAAATAATTATGTGGCCTTTTGTTCATAATCAATTGTGCTGACTTCTAATAAAAAAAGCTTTTATAAGGAGTTCCACTGTAGCTACTCAGAGTTGATTCATTTTATGATTGTTCTGCATTTTATCCTATGACAATAATGCTTTTGAAATAGATCCTTGCTTTTGTGATACTGGTTTTGCAAGTGTAGAAGTAACCAAGTATGATGGCCTTGCATGTCCAATGACTGTATACACACAGGCCTATATATATGCAAGGACTTAAACGAGTAATTTTGAAAGGTTTTAAATGACTTTCTAATCTAAATATTTCTTTCATATTAGTAATTTAATTACTTTCCTGGTTCCTTTCTTTTTCTGGTGCTAGAGATTTGCTGCTATGTGGTTCCAATTGTGCTGTTGATTAGGGCTGGTACAGATGAACAGCAGAACTAAATTGATCAATACCAAGGAAGAGGGATTGGTTGGTGCAGCTTTCCAAAGACATTCCATACTTTTCAAAAAGTAGAATATAGGAGAAGGATGTCTTTGAAGAGGGCAAAAGGAAAACTGAGGCGAGTAGGAAGCTTCCTGTGTAAAGTAGGCAGGAGAAGGCAGGATATGTAAGCTGTTCTTCTAAATAAGGCAGAAGATTATGGGCCATGTTCTTTTCTTGGCACTCACACTAAGATCTTCAGCAGATCACTTCTCCCGATACATTTCCTCACAGCATACTTTAATTCATATTTGTTAATATTTTGAGGGTGATGAATAGAAGACAAACACCAGCAATGGAACTTGCTGTGATATTTTGTTTTTTAGTATTACTCTGGGTTTTCTCTGAGTCCACTGTTTTTTCTATATTCTGCAAAGATGTGTACAGACCTAGATGTTTGTTAGGTCTTCAACTCCGTGAGGTGTTCCTATGTATCTATGCTAGTTACACTGCCTTTGCTACTGCCTATTGAAAAAGATGGGAGGAGCTGCTTATTTTATATTTCTAAAAAGAATTGGGAATTTTCCCCCATTTTTGGTGTGCGATAAAATTATGTCTAAATATGTTGAATTTACTGGTCTTATTATTCTTGATAATGATATGTTGCTGATTTCTATATTATATATGTGAAATGACAGATTATGAAATCACTGAATTCTGCACCTGTTTCTTAGAAAACTGCACAAAAATAAGTTAAATGATTTGAAAACTGGATTTTATTTTTGTATATTTTATCCATACATCAAAAAATAAGGTGCCTTCATTCTGTTTCTTCAGAATTGGTAAGAAGTTCTTTTCTTCTTGTCTCTTGGTCTCATTAGGGAATTGCATTTATTGATGTGATATTTCAAATTGACCATGTGATTATGTAACTTTCAGAGATCACATACTTTAGAGAACAAATACACAGGTTGCAGTAATAGGCCCTGGTCACTATGTGCAATATGTTTGGTGAATATATAAATATGGCAAAATCTTCATAAGTTTATAGAGGGATTGCTGTATTTTTGGTGCAACTTATTTCTCCCACTGCTTTTCATTAGGATTGTGTCAACACTAAAAAACAAAGAAGTTTAAAATATTGTGAAACTTTTTTTCTATAAAAAATACACACTTTTGGAAAGAAAGCTGCCTATAAAAACATTAACCTGCAGAGTTTTTTAGTCATAAAGTGGAGTTTGCCTTATCTTTTATTTAAGCTTTGTTCTGTTTCTGAAACAAAATATTGGTATGGGAGTACCCACATCATTACTATTTCATAATGTGCTGGTTTTGCAGACAAAATCCCCAAAATTAAGTTTACTCAGACACGATTTTGATAGACCTAGTCAGGATAGGTTTTGGGGTTGTTTTGTTTGTTTGTTTACTTGCTTTTACCTCTCAGGGAAAAAAAAAAGACTAGCATCTAAGTTATGAAACTAAGAATTGTATTCTATTTCAAATTTTCTATTTATTATTGTAACAGTTTAGCATATGTGAAAGACCATTTCATTATGGTGGATGTACACTGTTGGATGCACATTTTTAAATACATAATCTCAGCCAATCCTAGAATGAAATACATTACATATTCTCTATCTTGCCCTTAGCATTACACAAATTAAAACAATGCAGAGAAGAGCATAAACTAGTTAATTTTTAACAGATAGAATAAAAGTACATTTTGACAAATACAGTTACCACATTGTGGTTCTACAATCTTTGACCCTTCCATATTTCTACAATGACAGCTGAAGGTGATTTAAAACTTTCCTGAATAAAAATCATACACATAATCTATAAAGGTATACTTTTTTCCTCATTTTAATACCTGTGTAACAACTCAGAAGGGAAGAATCTACAGTTCCTTGAATTATTACAGCTTATTGTATGCTTGCAATTCCTTTTGAGCCTGAATGATAAAGAATCACATTATGAATACATTATCTTGCATTTGCTGATTTTACAGTCATGGAATCATAAAATGATTTGGCTTGGAAGGGATCTTAAATATCATCTAGTTCCAACCTCTCTCCCATAGGCAGGAAGACCTTCCTCCAGACCAGGCTGCTCAAAGCCGCATCCAACCCAGTCTTGAACACTTCTAAGGATGAAGCATCCACACTCAGGAGCTGCTTTAGGGGCTCCAGGGGCAGGGTGTGGAGCATGGCCTCTGGTGTGCCAGGGCTTGCCAGTCCCTGGGGGCTGGGATACAGGCCCCAGGGATGGGGTGTGTGGAGCAGAGTGTTGCCTTGCCAGGGCAAGACCTGGTCTGCCCCTTTCCCCACACAGGAGCCTGAAATGTTTCAAGCCAACCATATCCTCCAGTCTCTCAGAAACATTTGCCAGTTTTCAGTATTGAATGTATTCAACAGATCTAAAAAGACGTTTCTCTCTTCCTTTCGTGCTTATATGACATCCATTTGCATATTCTTTGAAAGTATTGTATTTAGTGTGTTTAGTTTTACAGAACCATTCTGATGAGGGGTAGCATATAGACTTCTTGAATAACACAAATCTCAGACTTGACACTGTATATAACTTGACACTTGTTTTACTGAACCATGATCATGTATTTTAGCCATCTAGTCTTTGTTTAAAGCCCTCAAGTGATGGTCAATCTACTTATAGCCCTCAATAAATTGTTTATTTTATTTTCTTAATTTAATTTTATTTATTTATTGTTAAAAAATCCAACTGTAAAATGCCATGCCTTTTTTCCATTTTCTAAATTCAGAGCCCACCCACTGAGTACCTATTGGTTAGGAGTCAGACTATGAACAGGTATGTCCCTCTTTGAAACAGTCATTAGTCATAGTAAGATTCTCAGAAAAAATTATTTGCTGAATGATTTTGAATTTTGGAATGATTCTTACTGTAAGTTCCTCAGGAGTAATTAATAAAGATTTGAAATTCATATGAATTTCAAATAATAATATGAAATTAATTAGTGGGTGTAATGTAAGAGTAAAGAGAAATACTGCCAGGCAACCAGATTCCAAATAATGCCCCAGAAATTCTTATGAGGAAGTTTGCAACAAGTGTAGGTCTTCAATAGGAGGTATCTAAAGGGCAATACAAACTCCTGAGATTAGCTCAGTTGGACTGAGTGTGGGTGCTAATAAAGCCATGGTTGCAGGTTTGTTCCCCATATGGGCTATTCACTTAAGAGCTGGACTTGATGATCCTTGTGGGTCCCTTCCAACTTAGACCATTCTGTGATTCTGAAAAAAGATGGAGAGAGTCCACTTACAAGGGCATGTAGTGACAGGACAAGGGGGAAGGACTTTAAACTGAGAGAGAATAGGTTTCGATTAGATATTAAAAAGAAATTCTTTATTGTGAGGGTGGTGGAACAAAGAAATTGTAGATGCCCCATCTGTGGGAGTGTTTGAGGCCAGGCTGAATGGGGCTTTGAGCAACCTGTTCTAGTGGAGGGTGTCCCTGCCCACAGCAGGGGGTTTGGAACTAGGTAATCTTTAAGGTCCCTTCCAACCCAGGGCATTCTATGGTTAGATTGTGGAATGTAAAGCTCATTTTATTGCTATTCAGTATTTTCTTAAGACTTCTTTTTTTTTTTTTTCCAGCACATTCCTTTAAGCATACTCATTTATTGAATTCTTTGGGAAGAGCCAGCATAGAAGAAGGGCAGATACTCAGACTGTATTTTAAAACATTCTTTGATGTATTCATCTGGTTCTGAAAAGCTGGTCTAGAAAATGATTTTGTCTGACAAAGTCATTGAGACACTGTGCTTCTCAGTGCCTTGACTAAAAAAAAAATATCAGACAAGTTTTTTGGTACTTTTTTCTTGTTCCCTTCAGCTTTATCTGTACTATGTTTGTTACTTTGGGTTAGGTTTTATTTAGCATATTTCTTTTTTCTTTACCCTTCTGACATGTAACTTCTAGTCTGAGTGATTCTTGGCTTTTTTCTTAAATCCATTGAGTCTGATACATTCTCTATGTACCTCTGAAGCCTAAGAGATTTGTTCTGTGACTATGGAAATGGTTAGAGTATAAAGCTGAGTATGATACAGAGAGCAATTTCTTGGACCACAACAGTGAAAGGGAATAGATGATCCTTTGTTATTTTTGGTTTATTTTTGTTTCAGAAGTGTTGTGTTAGGCACAGAATTACCATCATCTCCTTCTCATGTTGCAATTTAGTCTTGATAACTGCAGCTTCTCAGCAGCATTCCAGCCGGGTGACTCATAGCAGATGTAAGCCTCCACTCTGCAGAATTTAATAGCAAAAACAATCACAGCTTGGGAAGGGCTCTGGAATTATTTGCATCAGTTAAGAAGATTTAACAACTTTGAATTCTGTCCAGAAGTTAAAGGTAAACATTTAGGGTACCTATGAGGGAAGAAGGAAAACGTATGGCTAATTTCTATAGTTACGGTTTAAAAGTAATTTGTTTTTTTGAGGGCCATATAACTGGTGCAGTATTGATAGTGATGTATGACTGTTTTACCAGGATCTAGGTATTTTCCTGCATTTCTAAGTAGGTAATAAAACCTAGGTAGTTAATGAATCTGCAGTTTCTAAATTTGTATTACTATGGGCTATACAAACAAGGCTGCTTTTAGAACCTAAAAGTAAATCAAATCATTAATTATCTTTCAGATGAGGAAAACAGGGCAATTTTTGTAACACCACCAAATTTAAACAAAGCAAAATCTGTGCATGAGTTTAATAATTCTAATTTTAAGAAAGCAAACAAAAAACTTTCCAGTTATTTTCTATCCTTTCGGCAGATTCTCTCTTAGTATTATTTTATTTATTAGCAATGCAAGTCTTATTGACACTGTGCCAACAGAAAGAAACAGGCATCTGTATTCCATCTAGTTTGCTGTCTCTTAAATTCAAAAAACATAAGAACATTCTAGTGGTCCAAAATTTTCATAGTACAGAACTTCTTTAATGTTCTGTAAATACTAAATCTATTTAGTAATTAATTTGTTATTTAAAGACTTGGAAAAAACATCAGATTCAGGGGAAATTTGAATATAGGATTGACTGTGTGTATCCTTTAAAGAAAGCCTAGGCACAGAAAAGAAAAAAAAAAAGTCTTTCTAGAATTTTGATTCTATAGCTTTGAAAAAAAAATTCTGCCTAACTGTACAATGTATATTCCTGGTGTAATCTTGGAATAGTAAATTAATAACCCCAAGGATAAAATTTCAAGGTTTCACAAGAGTCGCACTTAAGTTTAAATTGTTTCAAACAGAAAGTGATTATTTTTTCAGCTAACCGTGAAGGGCTTGTGTTTCAACTTGAAAATAGAATACCAAGTTTTTCTCACTCTGGCATATGATGTGTGATAATTAATCCACGTGTTTACTGTCTGACATTAAGATTTTCCTGGAAATGGATATCCCCTGTACAAATTTGTGCGTTTTTCTTCTTTTTGTTACATCAACACAGATGTTATAAAACAAGTCTTGGAAGTCTCTCAACAGTTGTTAACTCTTCAGGTTCACCTGTGACTGATTAAAATTTGTAATTTTTTGCAGGTTTTTTGAGTTAAAGACTTTTTTCAATTGTGTACTGTCTGCAAAAAGCTACATAACAAGGGTAAATATTTAAAGGACTGAAGAAATTTCTTTAAGAAACTGACTTTCTAAGGAATCTTCCTAGAGCAAGATGTTAAGCTTCCCTTGAAGTGTCAAAGTGCTTTGAACGTGTAAGGGGCTTGACCCGATTTACCACTTTTCTTGTCACTGTGAAGTTGACCACTCAGTGAATCTCATGTCACTGCAACTGTGAGATAGACAAACTACAGGAGTTTATGCCTGCTGAGAAACTGGCTTAAAGGTGTGAGGTCCAGGACAAGCACTGCTGATTGTCCTCTGACTTGTCTAGGTCTACCTGCTGGACCATGACAGAAGCAGAGAAATGCTTTTAAGTCACCCATTTCCTTTCAGAACTTGAATTTTCAGGTCTCTTCCTAGTCTTTTTTACCTTCTCTCTTTCTTTGGAGGACAGCAGCATAAAGATTTTGGTTTCCCCTAATTACTAGAGATCCCTCTGTGGGTTTTTTTACCCTGTGTCCTCTCTGTTTCAGCCTTCCCTGTTTCTGACTGGTAGATCTGCCAAATGGAAGTCTCAGTTTCTCCCCCTTTATAAGCCTTTTGTCTTACATTCAAAGTGAGCTGATATTGTGAGTGGCTACAGGATCAATACTCCATCTTGAGCTTACTATCCAGTTTTCTTTCTTAAAAATGAAACTCCAGGATTAAAATATCTTCACCAATTTATTTAAATTGTCACATTTAGAAATTTATGAGACTATTCTTATATTTTGCCATGTCTTTTGAGCATGTTTTAGTTCAGCACTAAAGCTGTCATGCTGTTTCCCAAGTGCAGCCCTTATGAAGTTTCCCACAAGAGGAACATTCTATTGAAAGAGGCATCCTTAAATAGAAAGGTGACTTCATCAGAAGATAACAAACTAAACCAACTGCACACACTCTACACTTCTCAGCTATTCATTCTTTTTGTGCAGCTTGCTTATAGCAGCTCATACATGCTGCAAGGGACTTACCTGCCTTGATTGAGCCTCACAATGTTCTATTTATTTTTTTTTTTACTAACATAAATTTCCCTGAACAGTATCCAAGATTTACTTGATAGTCTTTTCTAAAAAAATAAGAATACTGTTGTAAAGTTGGTTAATCCATTTGCAATTGGGGTATTCTTAAGATTGATTGTGGTATTCAGGCATTCACAGTCAGTGAAATAATGATAGAACAGTTCAAATACTAAGACTAATGTGAGGGAAGATACTGTGGTTTCGTAATTAAAATAACAGGGATGAAGTAGAGTATATGAAATACAAATCTTTCAGTGAAGAAAATAGAGTCCCTTCTCTCTTAGAAAACTTACTTAAAGTGTGCAAGGATTCAGGACAGCAGTTAGCAAAGACAGATAATTTGCAGACTGTCCAGATAGTTAATGTACTCTTTGGTCACTCCTGTCACAGCCAGTGTCATCCCAACAGATGGCAACAACTGCTTTCAAAACAGAAGTGACTGTAATAGCTATAACTACTAATGTAATTTTACTAGCTGTAATTTTAAAAAGCATCCTAAGTATTTTATTGGTAAGTGTTGAAATCTGAGATTTGTTTGGGTAGTAATTTCTGGTTTTGCATGAAGTTTTTGGTGAAAATACAGTTAGACTTGTCCAATTTTGCACAAACTTAAAAACATACTTCTCTTAAGCACCTTGCTTATCTTTTTACTGTAAAAAGCACAGTCTGCCAAAGTTCCACTCATATTTTATATTAATTCCTGTAGAAGCATGAGTGGAAATTTTCATAAGGTTGGTGCTTCAATAAACACATGCTGGTATTAATCATTAATCTCTATTAGAAGTTTAACACTTTGTCTAACCACAAATGCTTTAAACATGTCACCATCCCTGGAAGCATTCAAAAAATGTAGATGTGGTGCTTAGGGATAGGCTTTAGTGATGGATCTGTCAATATTAAATTAATGGTTCAACTTGATGATCATGGAGATCTTTTTCTTAATAACTCTATGGTAGGAAAAGCAGAGTAGGCACATATTCTGGTTTAATTAGGTGTTAACAATGCTAAAATGAAAATATTCATAGTTACAAAAGAAAAAAATTCCTCAGTTGATAGCTTGCAGAACTTTAAGCAATTAATTCAGAATAGTTTATGTATAGTCTTTGTAAATATTTTACTGATTGGAGGCCTTGTTTTCTCCTCTGGGAAAAGCACAGGTCTGTCTTATAAAACGATTTTGAAGTTCTATCAGCTAATGTTTGCAAGGCAGTGAGATACAGTGGTGATTGGTTTGGCCTATAAAATAATTTTCATATGAAAAAATGGGGTTTAAAATGCTATGGGTCCTACAGTACAAAGTATCCATAGCTATCAGTTTAAAGATGCCATTCATGTTACCATAAGGATAAAAGCTGATAACTATTTTGGATTCTTCCCCAAATTGCTCTATGATAGTAAAATTATCTTGATCCTCTCCTGGTGCACAAAATTTGCACAAATCTTTAGATCAAGGACAACAATTGGATTTTAATTACTTGTATATGACAGGGATCTTTCTCACAAATTTAAAGGACCAGCAAGGAATATTTCCCTGTTCTTCAGCTTGCTTAAGATGTTTCTGCTTTTGTCTTGAAAATAAAATGTGTGCTTTTGAATCTTGAATAGCTGTCCTAAAATACATAGAGGGCTCTAATACAAAGTGGCCTAAAAGGATAAATTCTCATTTTACTGGCTTTTGGAGTTGTATTTTGTCAGACTATTTTAGACATTTGTAATGAATCCTGCATGCAGACTATATTTACAATTTACAATAAAATGATTATAGGTTAAATAGACTATTTTTGAATAAGATTTAAGATGTCAAGTGTAAATTTTAGTTTTAATGCTTAACTAGTGTTTCCTTTGTTCCTCTACTTCACAGCTTCCAAAATGAAGATTTTGATAATGATTGATTTTGTCCTTGCAGCTAGCCTGATGGATGTCATTGGCAGCTCTGTAAGTTCTAGTAATTAAATATTTCTCTAGAGTTTCTTCTAAATACTGCACACCTTATCCTCCATAGTGCTCACAATCTCTACACACGATGGCCAAACCTTTGATGGAAAATATTAGAATTCATTAAAAAATTGAAAGAATGAGGAAATAGCTTCAAACGGTGTGTAGCAAAGACACGTTTCCAATAAGGAAAGAAGAAAAAAATGCCTAAATTTATAATGGAAGGTCCATCACTAGGTAATGTCACCAAAGAAAGAAATCCAGTCAGTTTGTGACTGGATCTGATATGAAAGAGGACACAATATATCTTTCCTAAAACAGGTATCATATGGTGCATGGAGGCACATTATACACAAGATGCTTATACTACCATTCAGGTATAATGCTACCTCAGAATAACACCTGTAGTTTTGAGCAGCATATTTACAAAGCACAGGAACTCCTAAAGCAGTGGCTGCAGCAGTGCTGTTTCTGGGCACTGACACCTGGCATGCAGAATGTTTCCATCCTTTTCCACCTTGTCCACTGGCCCTACAACTTTTTCTCAAACAAGTTCCATAACTTCTTATTCTTACTTGTTTCCATGTAACTTCATCGTAGTTCGCACTCAGAAACAAAGCTCCTTCACCTCAAGCTCCCAAAACCCTCTCCTATACATTCTGTTTCTCCAACAAAACCCTAATAAAATCACACTTACTCCACAGTTTAAAATACTTCTAGCCTCACCAACGCTGCACTGCATATCATGCCTGTCCTTACTAGTTTTATATCCAGGTCCTAAACAGCAGAGACGTAAAGGGATTGAATTCTTAATTCATAATTGCCTAGGTGGAAGTAGTTGCTGAATTTACTACTAATGTTTGTGGCTTACATTACCTTATGGAAAACTTTTGTTCAGATAAGTAGCTTTATAGAGGCAGAATGGGAATGACTCTCTAATCACTTCTGCTCAATGGAGAAAAACATTACTAATTTCTGCAGAGGCCTACTAAGAAAGAGGCATCACAGTTAAATGCATTAACTTATTTTTTAATTATTGTTTTTCATTTAGGACATTTTGGACTCAGCTGACCTTCTGAGTAAAAACTGGGGATATTCAGAACTTCATCTCAAAGTTTTCATCTTTTAATCTAATTAAAACGCTAATTTCAATATAGAGTTATTTTTAAGCTAATTTATATTCTAAAAAGTATAGGAAATAGCACCACAGGTAAAAATCTTGTATTTTTATGGTTTTCATGAAATATTCTGAGTCTAATTTGTAGCAATAATTTTAATGGAAGGTCACTGGCTGCTAAATAATTCACACAATAATGAAAGTGAATGCACATTAATTGCAGCAGCTGGTTAAATGTAGGACTGTGTGCCCAAGAGCGGAGCTGTCAGCAGTTGTTAGATAATTGCTTCTCAATGTGTGCAAACAGTTGCTTCACTGGAACAGAACAGGTTGTGTTCAGTCTGGTTTCAGTCAGACGACACCACTGTCCACTGGAGATAGCCACAGCAAAATCCACATTTTGTTGAGTATTTCAACATTGTAGTGGTTTAACTTTGGTCCAAATATAACAAATGGAATAGCAATATGTTAGAACCCTAATTTACATTTTGCTTCTTTATTACTCCAGCTGTGCACTGGTTTAACTTCAATGGTTTTTAAAGGATTATCCTGTGAAAAAAAGTGTAGCAGCACATTGAAAGAACAGTCTAGTAAACTAAAGATCTAAAAGCCACATTGATCCAATTGAAGTTACAGTTACCTTGTGATTGTCCCATGGAAAAAATAGACATGGAATTCCAAATATGAGAACTGTGGTTTTGCTGTTCAGCAGCGAAAGTCTAATAGGATTTATCTGGAGTTGACAGGGAGACATCAATGAGAAGGCTGAAGTCAGGGAGAGAAGAGAAAGTATCAGATACCAGTACTTTTCATATGTAGGTTACTTTCAAAACTATTTCTGCTCAAGCTTTTTTTTTCTTATGCTGTAATTATTTAGTATGGCCAGTCATGTCTTGATTATCACTTCTAATTTACTGTCACTTCCTAAGCATTAAGAGCTTAAAACCTTTTAAATAAGAAAATTGCTATGTGTAGTGTAGACATATCACTGTTCACCCCATCATATTGAGTGTATGAGTGTATTGTCTGCAAAGCAGATGAGAATCAGCTCATAGTTATACATTTTTATGAATTAATTAATAATTTTTAAGTAAACAATAACAAAGATGAACTTAAAAGATGGATTTTAAATGCAAGTTTAAGAAGAATATTTAGAGACACAGCCTGTTGCAGACTTGTGTTTAATTGGGTTCCAATGAAAGGACCTTTTTTTATGGTATCTGAAGTGGTGTCATACTGAATTTAGATACCAAATTTTTCTAAGGTAAGATAGTATTTTTTTCAAGACGTTCTAGGCTTGTACTATATAATTTAATCACAGCAGGAGAATGGCTTTTAGCACTATGAAAGGGGAACTGATTGAAGCATTTCTTTCACCTGAAAGAAACACATGTAGCTGCCTGTAGCTGCCTCTCCCAAATGCCCTGTCCCTTGCTCTTCCCAGAATGGAAGGTAGCTCTTTGTGGCTCAGATCTTGCCACTGTCACAGAGGTTGCCCATCTGAAGTCCTGTCTATGAAATTGCAAGAGCCTGGCAATGGGGGCCGCCATTTCCAGGACTCTCCTATTGCATGTCACCATGTTCTCCAACCTTGTGATGACTGAGTTAAGACTGATACAGTCTAGCCTTCTCAGTAAAACTGGTAACTGTGGCATGGTGGCTTCTTTATCGCTCTTAACTTAGTATGATTAGAATAAATATTTGGTCTGACTGGGAACATGGGATTTTTTTGGACAGCTTTTATTTTATAGTTAGCATTAGCTCATCAGGGTGAGCCTGGAAATATTTTTTCAATACTTTTTAAATTTATTCACTCTTTCTCAATCCGCCTGTGCATCTCTTTTCTCTCTCTCTAAAGCTCTGCTGTCCTCTGTAATTTTCTGTATTCACACAGGACCAGACTGACAATTTGCAGTCACCTGTCAAAGAAGCTGCTTCTGAATCTCCCATTGAATTCATTCCCACTGAGTAGAAAATTCAGCTTTTGTGAAGGGTTTATATGAAGCTGCAGGTACAATTGAGACAAGTGCCCTGGAAAGGCTGCACAATAAATAGTGCATCTTTTCTTTGTAATATGCAACACGTCCCACATTAACCAGTGCATGCAATCAAGTAGCATCCCTCTAAGCCACCGTAGCAACTTTGCATGCCCATATATTTAAATATTTTCTTCTCTTATTTCCTGCTAGAAGAAAAAGATGATATGCTAAGCATCTCGTATAGCTATCAACAACTGAAAAAAGATTTTCAAGCGAAGGTTCTTAAATAAGATAGAACTTTTGGGATATTACTGGGTCGTTGGCCGCTGTGTCCCTCCCAATGAAGGTGTTTGGGAAATGTGCCTCTGGCCCTACAGCGTCCCCTTGTGGGCAAGCATCGCCACGGTACCCCGGAGCTCCAGGGCCAGCTCAGGGCTCAGCACAGCGGCCCGAGCTGCCCGGCGTGGGCAGCCCAAACACAGCCTGCTGAACCTTTCCCTCTCGAACAGGTCGCTGACAAACTGCCTAGTTATGCCACATATGTATATATTTTTTCCCCCTATTCTTTTATTTCACCGTGTACTTTAGATTGCAGTAAAGTATGGATAAAAGCAAGTCTGATAAACTTCAGTAATACTTAAGGCAGAAGTCTGTCTTCAGGATTGTTCTGCACAGTCTTATGATCCAATTTTTCAGTGTAACTAAATATTGCAGACAAATGGAACAATTTGTTGGAAGTGTTCAAGGACGTTGGGTGAAACCTGAGCTTGATGTAAATGAAAGTATGCAGACACCACTGAGGTGCACCTCACTATGCACAGGAGTATGCTGTTGCAGACATCTCTATAGTTTGGTGTGATAGGGCAATATTCTGAGATATCAGTTCTTCCATATGAATGGCAAATATTGCAGGTCTACATGTAAATAATGTTTCCTATGAATAAGGTAGCACCAATTTAGAACTACTGCAAATTTGATCTTACATGTCAGATTTCCAGAAAGTCACCCTTTGGTTTTGCCTTTACAGTGCTAGTTGTGCTCTTTTACAAGCTACTAAACTCTGCTCATATAAAATTTCAGTGTTACTGATGCAAAACCTGTGTCATGTTTCCAAAGGCTTTTCTCCCTCACACTGAAATCAAATTTATTTAATATATATTTTAAACCATACAGAGTGTTTTAATTTAAGTTCTCCAGATCAAGTTGTGTTCACTTTGGCTATTTTACCATAGTCTTTAATCTACAACCAATTATTTATTGCTCAGCATGCATTCAGCATGTCAGAATTTGGAACAGCTATTCCAGCTCTTGAGGGTCAAGTGAGTGCTAGGTAACACTGTGTCAGAATTGCCACATTTCTCACCTTTTGTAGTTAATTTTGCATGGCAAAATTAACTACAAAAGTCATAGCACAACATTGACTTTAACTTTTGTTTTAACTTTTAACTTTCATGTACATTCAGGGCTTCTTAGAGGCTATTTTAGTATGCCAAAAATGAGCTGAAAACTTAACAATATTTATGTTGGCAATGTTAGGATTCTTATCATAAGAAGTGTGTAACTTACAGGCAGTAAAAAAATGTAATATGAAGTTTAAAACATATCCATGTGGATTGCATTTCTTTAAAACTCTTTAGAACCTTCACAATGTTAGTAGCAGGCTTCTCTGGATAGAAAATCTCTGTGCATGGAAGATTATAGAGATGGGGCCTCCTTATGATAGGACTTATATTATAGTGTTTTTCCCCAAAGTCCCTGCTGCATGTTTGCAGTTAGAGCTGGTAGCACTAAAGAGAACGTCTCTTTGAAAAGTGTTCATAATATGTATATTTTATATATTATATGAAGTAACATATGAAATAATTTTAAACAAAGTAGCAACCGAGATGGAAGTCAACATAGTGTCTGTGGGAAATTGTGGCCAAAATATTTTATTTAAGTTTAATTTTATTTATGGCTCTTTGTGTCACATGTTAAATATCACATAAAATTTGCTGATTTTACAATAAGATATGTTTTCCTCTCTAGGATTTACAGAAATGTTTTCAAGAGCAGATACGACTTCAGGGCCAGGTGAGGCTTCTGGAACATCGCGTGAAACAGAAGCAGTTAAAAATTATACAACTCTTAGAGAAGAAAGAGATTCAGTACAGAGATTCAGACAGAGAAGATGAAAACAGTGTCATTGACTTGGGAGGAAAAAGACAGTATTCAGGTTGGAAATTGAGCTATTCTTTTCATTTCCCTTCATTGTAATGATACCCAGAAGCTTTAGCACAATTGGACCTATTGAGTTATTGTTTTAAAAACTCATTCTAGAATGTTTTTTTAAAACACAGTGCTGAGCTTTAACCTGGACCTGTTGTGCAGGGAAAAATTGCTAATGTCAGATTGTAGAAATCAAATCAGGATTTAAGAAGTTTACTGATTTATTAGTAGTGCATAACTTAAGAACAATCAGTTAACAATCATAACTTAAAAACAAGCATAAATATCAGCAATATAACAGATAAAAGCCAATAATAGACATTTACAAAATGTTAATCAGGAGTTTCAGATTTCTAAACACCATTCTTTGACTAATGTCAAAAGTTCTAGCAATCTCAAAAATAACTAATAACAGGGTTAGTTCACATTCATACATTCAAATGGTTGCCTGAGTTACAAGCAACTGACTTTGTTCCAATCTGTAAAGTCCCTGAGACCTCCATATTTACACACATAAGCCTGGCATAATGGCATTTGCATCTCACTTTAATAACATTTTCACTGAGTTGGATTCAGCTCATGACATCACAGCTTTTAAATCCTGGTTAAAGTTGTTTCTCTGATTTCACCAGCACTCTGGTGGTGATCCACTCCTTCTACAGTGGAAGGCTTATAATAAATACAGTGGAAGTATATAATAAAACATCATCCAAACTCTTGATATAATAAAACACCATCCAAAACAACAGTTGGATTGAAGATACAATTTAGGAGACTGGCTTCTAGGTGGTGTTTGTTTCTAGCTGTCCAGTGCTAGAAAGTCTTAACTACTATTATTTTTAATAACCTTGATTGAATATGCTTTAGTGCTTATGCTGCTGGAAGAAATACCAATATATATAACATTTGTTCTCAAGGCATCAAATATAATAAAACACCATTAAAATTAAATTAAAAACAGTTGCAAATCTGACATTAAAATTTTAGCTGTGTATTTATGTACTCAGCATTCTGGAATACTTTATTATTAGAGCTGACTTACTTGTTACTGGAAAAGATTATTAAAGCCACATTTCTCTGAAAGATATTTGTCCTTTCTTAGCATAAGCCTCAATTTACTATTTTACAATGTTATTCTAAAAAACAGGTCTAACTTGTTCCTGTTTCTGATTATTTTTTTCCCCCATTATTTTTTCACTTTCTTTACAGATTGGAAAATGTCTTTCCTCTTTATACTGTATTATTTTCCTAAACTGCTGTAGCATTTTAATATCAACAGAGCTGGATAATTTGAGTTAGATAGTGAGGTAGAAATTCCACACTATATACACCTGCTAAAAATTAAGATATGCTTGTGTTTTGCTGACCTACTAAGAAATTAATTTTCTCTAAGCCAACCACACATTCTCTATAAAGACAACTTAGCTGTTATTTAAATCATGTTTTCTATTAGAGTTTATTCAAATTCTGGCATAGCTATTTGTTTTCAGTATAAAGTGGTTTTTTTTCCTATGTCTAATCTTCACTGACACTTTCACTGAAGAGAAATAGAACAGTTCATAAAGTTCCAAGCAGGCCTGGACGTTCAGCCAATTCACAGAATTCCTTAATCAGCTCTACCTTAGCCAGGAAAAACAGAAATGCTGAAAATTATATGTCTTTTCTGTATGACTGCCTCATGTAGATTACATACATACAAAGAACTCATTTCATTTCTTAATTCCTAGAGGAAAGAATATAAGATTATACAATTACATTGCTGTAATATTTCTATGAGCTCTGAATTTTGTTATTGTTGTAAATTATATTCTTCAACAGCAATGCAGACCAGACTGTGAATGGCGCCGAGCCAAAGTGGTACCATTTTACACACACACTGCACTTTTTGGGTGTAGTCTTCTCTATATTTTTGCTCCTATTTGGTAGAAGGGACAGGAGAATCAGGCCTTGCAATTTTTTCTGGTTTTAACACTGGAAATTCCATAATTTTGTTTCTGGCACTTCTGTGAACTTCCTGGACATAGAAGTGCATGCTTCTTTTTAAAGCTTACTGTATGTTACATGTAATTTTAAGGTTGTAATAGGATTCTAATGTGGATGATACCACTGTAAATTAAAAGTGACACCACTTAAAACAGAGGAATTATTTTGCTAGTCAAGTAGAAACAAAAATTGTCATATTTCATAATATGAAGCTATTATTTCAAAGATGTATCAAAATAATTACAGCCCAGCAAAGCTTTAGAGCAACACAAGTACAAAAAATACCCAAAAGTCAAAGAAATGTGTCTGCAGAGACATTTCATTTTATTACTGTGGTTCATATGTGACTTCTACATAACATGACTTGATTACTGTTACTGACTTGATTTCTGATTTTGCCAGTAAGGACTAAAAATGTTGTGTCCAATTAATGTTGTGTGAACAGATTGTGCAGAAATCTACAATGACGGCCATAAGCAAAATGGATTCTATAAAATAAAACCAATCCAGAGTCCTAGAGAATTCTTTGCATTCTGTGACATGTCTGAAGGAGGTGGCTGGACTGTGTTTCAGAGACGTTCTGATGGCAGCCAGAATTTTGATAGGTAGGTACTAGATTTGGTAATTAAAAGTGGAAAGAAAGGGAAGAAACATTAAACCAGATGGTGCTAAGTTAAATCTAAACTTTAGAAGTATACAAGTAAGTTGTTATCCCAGATAAAAGGGAATAATGGTTATTCTGTGGAACAGCCTCCAGAAGGGATCCCACTTGTGGTTCTGGCTATCTTCTGTGACACATCCATTCTGATCTTTTTCTGACAACTTGCGCATTTGACACAAGGACACTTCAATGTCAAATGCCTTAACAACTGTTGGAGCAAGGACTCAATGATGAGGAAAGATTGTCTTCTACAATTAGTAAATTTTTTTTAAAAAAGCAAGCAAGCAATCTTGAGGGCTTGCTGAGTAAAAATGTTCACAAACATGTCTAGTGGGAGGATGAGAAAGAAAGTACTTCAGTTGAAACAAGAGAAGTTCAGACTGGATATAAGGAGAAACTTTTTCACCATGAAAAGAGTCAGCAGGTTCCCCAAAGAAAATGTGTAGTCTCCATCCTTAGAAGTTTTCAAGATCTGAACAGACAAGCCCTGAACAACCTGGTCTGATCTCATGGCTATTCTTGCTTGAGACTGACACTGGACTAGCTTGCCTCCAGGTTCCTTCCAGTTTGAGTTATTCTGTGATCTAAAATTGTATTATAAAACATCCAAATAAACTCGCTTTTTTGAGAAATTAGTAATTTATACCCATTTCAGACTCTGGGCTGACTATGAAGAAGGCTTTGGAAATTTTGTTTTGAAAAATGGTGAATTTTGGCTTGGAAACAAAAATCTTCATTATTTGACTAACCAAGGTAAGATTTGTATTGTAACAATAGTCTTATTGTTTCTGTTTCTTTGCTCTTTCCCGGCCATTTTTTGTTTTCCCTTTTTGTTATCATAAATCCTGAGTTCTGTTGTTAGTCTGCATGGACTTCTCTAAGTTTCAGAAAAAAACCAGATTTGAATATATGTTTTCTAACAAAAGGTTCAAAACTGTCCTTAGGCCACTAGCATACCGAGAGCCCCTGTGAAACATGGAACAGGAGACAGGAGTCTACCCTAAAAGAATTGTCTCTATCCATTTTCCATCAGCATCACTAAAGTCCAGAGATGGGTATATGCTGTATCAAGACGCTTATTCAGGGCTTTTTAGCTGTGTGGGCTACTACACGGAACTAATTCTAGTCCAGTCCTGTTGATGAGGCCAGTAGTAGAAAGTTATTTCCATCTTTCTAATAGTCACTCAACACAAGCTAACTTCTGCTTTGTTGTAGAATGCTGCAGATACCAAACTTACCCACTGGCTTAGACAGCTAAATCATATGGAAGTCAGTGCCTCCAGGATGTGATCCTAGTATAACTTCATTTATTTTCAGTGTATAAAAATCTGATTTTCATAGGTGAAAATTTATTGATGAATTTTCACTATGCTTTCACTACCACCTCAAATATTATACTAAAATGTAAAACCTCTAAGGCCATCTTTTATTACAATTTTTTCCCTACATTAGAAAATTTGTATTGAAATAATTCTAAAATTTTCTAGGCTGAATAGAATTCACTCAGGTGAATAAGGCAAAGAATAGCAATATATGCTTTACTATGCATAAAGAAAGAAGATAAAACCCTATAAAATATGCTGAGGTGATAGAGATTCATGATAAAAACATTTTCTTTTAATCTTCTACTGTAAAGCCCAGTTCTGAAAAGCAGTGAGATAGGCTAGTTTAACTAAAATAATTTGTATTTTTTTTAAGGGAATTATACTTTAAGAATTGATCTAACTGATTTTGAAGGAGAACGACGTTTTGCACAGTATGCAAGATTCAGAGTTGCAGGAGAAGAGGTAATAAAATATTAAATGACTAAAGGTTTTAATGAAATTGCGGATTCTGTAGGCAAACAATAAACACACAGGTTCCCTAATTTCCATAAAGATTTGTGTAGAACCTTAATTTAAGGTTCTAAACCATATTTTTTTTCTTACATATGCTTATAATTTTCAAATACCTAATAAAAGTGGTTTACTCTGATGCATTAATTTCACACTTTCTGAATAATTTGGGTTAATAAATAGATAAAAGCAGTTTTTCTATGTTTGTTGATATTACCAACAATAATGTATCGCTATAGGACACAAAATAAAACATGGACACTGGAATCTCCAAGGTAAAAAGAAGGATGTTTAATTTCTGACTCCAACATTTATAAATTTTCAAAAGTGACAGTGGATTGGAGGGTGACAGTGCCACCTCTCCAATGACACTGGACAAACCAACAGTGCATCAAATTTCCCCTCCTCCAGAAAAGAATGCAAAACAATAAATATTTACAGAAAAGTGCATGAGAAAGTTTGTTACAAGAATGTAAACATCACAAGGCTTAGAAGAACAGGGTGACAACAATTGTAGAAGATGTTCTGATTTGCTAATGTATACTGCAAACTAGCCCTAAGGTTGTTTTTAAGTCATTATACATAAGATTAATGACAAATTTTATCCCTGTTAAGCATCTCTACAGCCTTTCAGTATTAAGGACATCATGTCTAAGTGGCAGGACATTTCTTAGCATAAAAATAGCAGCAAATGAACAGGCTAGATTCTTCTTTGTGGTTTCACTCTCTGACATTCTAAGGGCTAAAGACATACAGGAATTTAATTTTCTTTTCTTTCTTCACATTTTTTATTAGCATTCTTATAAGATGAGTTGTGGTGAATACTCTGGTACAGCTGGTGATTCCCTTACTGGTGGCTTTCATCCTGAAGTAAAATGGTGGGCTGATCATCGAGGAATGAAATTCAGTACTAGAGACAGGGATAATGACAACTATGAAGGGAACTGTGCTGAAGAGGAAAAGGCTGGCTGGTGGTTTAACAGGTATTTTGATTTCATATGGGTACCGTCAACTATTCTGCTCCATGGGTATTCATAAAATAATAACATATGGTAGAAGATAGATTGGGACTGTTCATTTATTTGCCATGTGCCCTTGTCCCCTAGCAGAGATCTCAGCGCTGGTGAGACTGAGGCTCACCTTAGAAGGGACAGCACCTACTGTGCAGCTCAGGCTGGTCTGTGATAATGGCCTTTGCCACAGGTCATCTTTGTTACCAGGCAGTGAGGAGGAGATAATTCTGCCCCTCTGAGGTAAATAGTTTTTACACAAGTAGGTCATGTAGAGTTTGCAGATACATCCCTGCTGTACTTCACTCTCACATTTCTCTTGTGTTGCACTAGACCAGATGTGGCAGCACTGCAAATATCTGACAAGCTAAACTAGTGCCAGGTTATCAAGACTCATTTTTTTCACCTCACTTCACAGTATCTCACTCTTGTTATTCTTTCCAAATGGAGATGGTAATGTGTCCACTCAGTTTCTGTCAGTGTGCATGTCTGGACTGAGTGAAAGATTGTTTTAAATAGGGTTGAATAAGAGAATTTAAAAATTCTACTAACACGCAATATACCAAATCAAACAGAAAAGATAAGAATGGTAGCCTTAGCCTGTACAGATCAGCTATGTTCTTTCCTGTAATTAAGTAAATAAATATAGCCATGAAGAGAAACTGCAATCAGCTGTGTAATAGAGAGGTTTAAAATACAGCTCAGGGAGGCACACTACTCTCTCACTGTGATCTCAGTTCACTTGGCAAGAGGTGCCAGGCTGGATCAACTCCATTGTTTCTATTGTATCATCCTTTGTTTCTCTTTTTAACTCCTCATTTTCCAAATTCTATTTTCATAAGCAGTCTGTGACCACCTTAACTGATATGATGTAACTATTAATCTCATATTATTATGTATTTCATAATTAACTACTTATTTTAATACATTTTAATATATTTGCATGGATAGTCAGTCAGCAGAATTTTTGAGACTTGGAAAAAGTCACATGTAGACAATGTTTTCTAAACCACTGAATACATTTTTTGCCTTTTAAAAACTTTTTTTTAATATTGGATTGATCTGGACAAAAGAATGACCACTTTGCAAAAGGAGCTACACAGCAGAACTTGACAGTTATTTATACCTTGTAGTTGGTGCTACATAACTTCTAAAGATAGCTGACTCCTACTAGGCTAGTTCTTATTATGGTTCTGTAGCTCATGCTCTTAAAGTGACAGCCTAGCTTGATAATGAAAATTAGTTACTAATAGTGTTATTTCACTGCTTTGTTATTGAATTTTTTATGTTAAGCCTAACACAAAACTGAACATTGCAAAATACTAGAAAATGTCAGTATCATTAAGTCCTGCTCAAAAGGACAGTACTGGCAGAGAAAAGAAAGCACTCAGAAACACATATTTGTCATGCACAGATTAGCAAATATAGAAGGAATTAGTGCTCTTGGCTGGTTTGCATAAGAGCTCCCAGCTATGAAGGAATTGTTTATAGCCAGCTCTGTGCTATCGGGACTAATGAAATACAGAAAACCCCAGATAATATGGAAACCAGGGGACGTGACACAAGTGAGGCCACATGGAAGTAGCTCAGAGCTAGTTTCAAGCCACCAGTCTAGCTCCAGTTCAGCATTTGTTGTCCTGGACTTCTACAGAAAAATGGCCCCTTTTGTAAGCAAAGCTCTAGCAGAGATCTTTATCTTGAATACAAGTCCACAGAGCTGGGTTCACTCTGGTACTACCTGCAGATCATAAGCTTTCCAGCACCCAGGGCATTGCAAAGCTCATAAGTAGTTCACAAGTAGTAAGATAAAGTTCATAAAGGTTCATAAATAGTGAGAGTGCCTTACTAATCATCCCAGAGACTGCATAACTACGTTCATGTGGGGTCAGTGGAGTCAATAAATCCAGACAGAATTCAAAGGGTTCTTCAGGGAACCAACTCCCATATATGTCACACAGTTAATACATAATTCAGCTAAAATATCCATGGACAGTTAATACATAATACAAATAAAATATCCATGGACAGTTGAGAGTTGGCTGTACTTTTGAAACTACTGCAGTGTAGTTTTGAACTTTATATTAGCCTATTGAAAAGACAGGAGGAACACAGGCTAACTTTAAGGTATTTATTGACTTGTGAATAATGAATGTTTTTTGACAATATCATATCACATGCCAATTGTTAACTTAGTATGCACAGTTACTTCAGACAACATCTAGTTGGATACTGAATACTCTTATTTTCACTATTCATGCTTCCCAGCACTAATTAAGACTTTTTACTGTCTCATATTGCTGTTGGCAAAATTATGGTGTGCCTTCTTGTGATTCTTTTAATGAAATCTGTGTTTTGATTCAAAGTAGGCAGAGTGCCTGCTTATTGCAGAATTTGTATGATTAGAAGGATTAGGTCAGCTCTGATACAAGTTTGTCATTCTCAAAAACAAACTCACTTTTGATGTCCACAATTTATAAGCTTTCAATTAACATATTATCAAAACTGAGTTTAAAAATTATAAGCAGTAAAAAAGGATATATAGATGAGAATTTTCCTTTTTCTCATAGTTTTTATCTCAGTTCTCAAAAACTTTGTTAACGAAGTGTATGCAAAGCCAAAAAGACTAAGAGTTGCCAGTAACAAAACTCATAAGGTTTATTTGGAATGTTTTCCGTGTGCATATTTTCTGAAGTCTGCTTTTGGAATCCATCATGGTGTTCAACAGCTAGCTATTAACAGCATTTATAATGAAATATTGAATTGGCAGATAAACCACGCTGATTCATCACAATGTGCTGCATAAGGAACAGCCAGTTTGCTCTCCACATAAAGATCTAAGTTTGTTTCTTGTAGAAACCAGGCAAGTATCGAGGTTGTGCTGTTTCCTTTTCAAGCCTTTTGGGTTTTGCTTGGGTTTTTTATTTGTTTCAACCACTGTATTTAATAAACTATAAATGCATTTCTGCCTGAGTCTGTTAAAAAACAACAAAACCCCCTCTACTTTGTGTAGCCAAATAAAATGCCAGCTCCGGTGATCCAGTGAATTGGTACACATGTGTAATTAGCTGTCAGATTCATCTTTGTGAATAGAAGCCCACAGGTGGATAGACAAACTGATGGTGGTATTCAGGTTTTGTCATACAAAATACCATGTGGTGTAACTGGAAAACTTAAGGGGAGCTCCTCTGGAACAACAGAAAAAGACAACAGTATTTCTTTCCCAGAGTGGGGTGTATGCCCTGCTGTCTTCCATCCTAAACAACTCTGGAAAAATTTTCCACTAAAACAAATTAGCAGGAAAAACTCCAAGAGCTAGTAATGTCAAAAAACATGGAAAGACAAAGCAGCACTTTTGGTTAAAAGAAGCAAAAAACATCTGCAGTTATTCCCTAATTAAAGCACTATGGTTTATGCACACAAATGAATCCACAAACGTAAATTTATGCAGTTGTCAAACTAGGCTGGCATCAACATGGCAAAATTTGTTGACTCGCAGAGAAATAAATAACAAATGCATGGAACTTTTCAGCAGGAGGCCTTATTGCTGTTTCCCTTTACTTTCCCACCAGGTGTCACTCTGCCAACCTGAACGGTTTGTACTACAGAGGTCCCTACACTGCCAAGACAGACAACGGGATTGTTTGGTACACCTGGCATGGGTGGTGGTATTCCCTGAAATCTGTTGTCATGAAGGTCAGACCTGCAGACTTTGAATGTAATATTGTTTAAATATTCTATGAACACGACTCATCTGATTAATCTTTCAGAAAATCAATTCCAAATCAAAATGGGCAGATTTTTACTTCTCAATCTATGTATATATACATTTGGAATAATTCCTCTGCAACCAGTAGTTTTAGGAGATGTAAGTGAAAAGACAATCTAGCCTGTGAAGCTTTAGATACAAATATTAATGCTTATGGGTCCAGGTATTTTTTAAAAAGGCAAGTGTTCACCTAGGAATAATGACATCTTCATTAAGATGGCAAATTTTTGGCTTTCCAGTAACTCCAAATCCTTTCACCCATAAATTCACCCTGTGCTGTCTCAAAAATGAAAAATAATTGTACTTACACAATAAAAAAACCCTACTCAAATGAGAAGCGTAAGGTTTACTCAGTGGATGGAACATGCCTACTTTGGAAAGGTTCAAGACTTGAGGAATGAGTTTCCTGTAAATCCCTCTGATGCAAACGCTGCATGTGTTGTGTACATAGTGTACATAAAAGGTTTAAAGAATGAGGCAGGGAACTGAAGAAAGAGAAGGGGTGTTGCCAGGGCACAATCAATTGAATCCAGCAGAGAGAAGTGGACAGTCTGTTGTTTGCTGAGGCATTTCTAGGGCTGGTCACAACATTTCAATCATTTTCAAATGATTCAAAATGTTTTTAGATGGTCAGTAATTATGCTTTTCTCCTTCTTGGTAACCGTAGTGCTTTTTCTTTTTTTTCTTTTTCTTTTTCTTTTTCTTTTTCTTTTTCTTTTTCTTTTTCTTTTTCTTTTTCTTTTTCTTTTTCTTTTTCTTTTTCTTTTTCTTTTTCTCTTTTTCTTTTTCCTTTTCTTTTTTTTTTGTTAGATTTTACAACGCTCTAATTTTTTATGTCCTGTCCAGTCACTTCCTCTCCTTTCCCTGTATACTGGTCTAAGCTCTATGGGCTTTTCTCCATCTCAAGTTGCATATCCCTATTTTTCTTGTACAAGAATAATGGTAAGAGAGACTTTGCTTATCCCTGGCTTTTGTGCCTGGCACTGCAATAAACTCTAATAGGCAGTAATAACAAGAGTTGCTGATTAGTGCTTGCTGCATGGAGAAGATAGGAATACTCTCCAGAAAGCTATCCAATGAAATGTATGTCCATTTCTGCTGGGCAGATGCAAATGAAGACTTCAAAGAAAATATGGACCTAAGCTTGCTTTCCTAAAATAATTTTGCTTTTGTGGCTGAACTGCCACTCTCTCTCCCCCTGTCCAAATACATTTTTGAACATGGCAGCCACTTTCAATCATGCTTAAAATAACGAAACTAAGTTTTGGTAAAGGTCAGTTTATAACTACATTGCTATGAATACAGGACAGCTGAATTATAACTCTCTGCATGGCAATTTTTCCTTCCATTTTTATCCTCACAAAACAAAAGTTTGTAAAGAATCCTTGAGAAAATTGCATGGAATAAGGGAGGGAGGATGTTTGTAACAAGTGAGGTGAAGAAAGAGAGTTCTTATGAAACAATCTCACTCAATAGGATAAATCATGCTACACCTAAAAAAAAAAAACATACAAAAAAGTGGAGAAAAAACAGGGCTCAGGCAACTAAAATCATGTTATAATGTAAAAATTGTGCCAATGAAAATCTGCAGTATAGAGATTTTAAGGTCTCTTTTTTTTTGTGGTAATAGCAGATATTCTAGATAATCCAGTCTTTTTCTTGATGTATCAACTGACACTGTGCTAGAGATTTCTAGCCTTTAGCACATCCCTGTACCCATGCATGAGAGGATCAATGAAAAGTTATTCAATTGCTCGTTTTGAACTCTGTTTAATTAGTTTCACCAAATTACATTCGGTATGTGGGAGGAAGGCCCATCTTCTGTGTGTAAGGGGGGTAAGGGGGAGGGGAGGGAGGGAAGTAACGAGAGAGAGAGAGAGAGAGACATAGTAAGAGAAATTCAACATCAGAACAAAAAATCTGATAAAGTGTTTTTATTCAATTTTATTATGTATAACTTAAATTGGGTTCCTATGTAACTATACAAATGTCTGTAGGTATGGGTTATTAATAATGTGATGGAAGTTTTGGAGTAGTTGAAAAATGTTGTAAGTACAGTATTTCCCATAAGGATTTTCAGATTATTTTTTCATTCTAAGAGGAGAAAGCTTTAATTATTTGGAAAAAAACCCAAACAAACAGAATGCCATTATGTAGGAATTGCAAAAACATCTTTAGTTTTTCACTAAAATGGAAAGATTAACTCAGGAATTTGGAGAGCATCAAGGCAGATCATATTCCACCAAAATAAAAGACAAGGAGGATTCATGCATAGGAAAGTTGGATTTTCAGTACAAAAAAAAAAAAAAAGACTTTCAAAATTTACAGATAGTGCTCACAAAATCTATGATAATTTTTAATATACTGCAACATAAATCCTAATGAAATCTTTTGGCTGAGTGAGAGTGCTTTTGACATATTCTGATATAAAATTTTACTCCTTTTTCTATACTGTAAATCATAAAATGAAGAAGACTCAAATCTGTCTTTTTACATCTTCAAATGCACTTAGATGTTTATTTGGACTGAACGCTCTTCTGAAGAAGGAAGCATCTAGCATACTGTCAGCAATATACAAATATTGTATTTTTAATTTCCACCACTTTTCCATGGCCTTTCTTTGTGCAATAAATCTTTCTGACCACATGAAAAGCATGTGAAAGTTTTGTAATTCAAAATGGTCATATAATTGTTCTTAAATAAACAAACCATTTATTTTCAAAAGGGAAGTTTTAATAGCTAGCAGGCAAGACACAAGGCTGGGAGAGAATTCTTTCCTCTGCCAGGCTTGCCTGTTCACATGAATTTATTTTCTCAACAGGTACAAACATGTTCTAAATAGTCTTTATTATTACAAGATAGCAGAACACAGGCCAGTTTATTTGTTCTGGTGTTAGACAGAACATTGTTCCCAAACAGCTGAAAATGAATACATATTTTTTCATAGAAATCGTATTACGCAAAAGAAGAAGAATAAGAATTGAGGAATAAACTGCCACTATAGGACACGAAAGAACACAAGCGCACACCGCTGTTCTCAAGGTGAAGAAAAACAGGGGAGTTTATTTTCTAACTCCAACATTTATAGTTTTCCAAAAGTGAGACTGGATTGGAGGGTGACAGTGCCACCTCTCTAATGACACTGGACAAACCAATAGTCCATCCACTTTCTCCTCCTCCATAAAGGAATGCAAAACAATGAGTTATTTACAGAAAGTGTGTGAGAAAGTTCACTGCAAGAATGTCAACATCAGAAGGCTTAGAAAATCTTAAAAAATCAGGGCGACAAAATAACAATGAAAATGTTTTGTTAGTCATGTTAATAAAGAACATCATGATATCTAACAGCAATGTGGAATCAAAAATATATATTTTTGTAATATCTGTTCAAGGGAAACACTCTTGTGTTTTATTTCTATGTCTCTATTCTTGCATTTACTCAACATATTGGAAACTAAAAGAATGGAAACCACAATCCCAGATTAATTAAATGAGCAGTAACAGAGCCTTTTATGTTACAGTATTTGTTTTCCCTAGAATATGTAGAATGCATTGATAGAGCTCAGGTACTGCAGTCTGGCCTATGGCTTTCCATTGGAGATTCTTCTCTTCAGCTCTACTGTCTTGCTACAGTCTGCCTCTCCTCACCATTCCCAAAACTGTTACTTCTCTCACCAATATCTGGAAGCCTTTTGTAAGTATAACATTTTCCTCTATCAGAGCTACTTCTTCTTGCTCTTGGAATGGTACACCCAGAAAGGGGATTGGAACCACAGGTTGTCTGGTCGGTGAACATTCCTGTCATGTTCCTTTCATTCACTTCTCATTATCTCAAAAGAACAAGCTAATTTTTTGCTAATTTTCCTTCACCAGTAAGTTCTCTTCGGCAGTTCTAACAGAGGTAGAAAGAGCAGAAGTATCCAGGGAAGTATCCTGTATCTAAATTTTGAAAAATTTGAAACATTTGCACTTATTTCTGGGTTTGGGGGTAGGGTTTTTTTTTTTTGTTTGTTTGGGGTTTTTTTGTTTTGTTTATGGTTTTTTGTGTTTTGTTTTGTTTTGTTTTGTTTGGTTTGAGGGGTTTTGGGGGGGGGGGGTAGGTTTGTTGGTTTTTTTTAAATTATTTATGAAGTGGTCAACTTGGAAACCAAAAATGGAGCTTTCAAAACCAGGAAGTACTTTGAAATGAGTGTGAGTATGCTTGCTATTTCCTCAGAGCAGGTCTGAGAAATGGGAATTTGGTAAGGCTTCAAACATTTAGCTAAAATCCATATGCTCAGAGGAAGGTTCAAATTTTTGCTGAAATGCTTCTTCAAAGAGGGTATAAAACTTTACAGTGATAGTAGCTTTTTGATGATTAATTAAGTTTTTTTTGTTGAATACACAGTGTTCATCAAAATTTTTCTTTTCCAAGTACCTGAGGGCCCTCTTAATCTTTGTTTAGTGCAGGATGAAATCCAGCTTGTCATTGCTACATCTTCAGTTAACTAAGACAGTTCCTCTTAATCCCACCCTAATGGTAAATAGACTGCATCAGAAACATAAATGCTGATACACAAACACTGAATAAACCTTGGGGCCAAATTCATGTTTGTTTGCTTGCAGAAGAAGCAAAATATGGCCTTTGCATAAAAACCACAAGCAAACCATCTTGTAGCTCTCTTTTCTGTCCTTCCTCTCAAGCCATAAACACCTGTGTATAAGTTCCTTTTACCTTTCTCTTGTACCAAATTAAGCTGGTTTTGTTCCTTCCTGTCCTAATGATAGTCAGACTAAAGACCTGTTAGTTTTCATTTGCATACCTGTGACTGTCTATCCTTAGGAACCTGGGTAGCTCTGGGGTTCTGCAGAACCTGAGCAAAGGCCCTGAGCAGCTAAAGGACGTTCTTAAGGCACCTATAATGGCAGTTGTGAGAACAGACTGGATTGAATTATTTAATGAATATGTCACCCAACACTACTGGCAGGAAGATAAAACAGATTCCTCTTACAGGTAAATGGTTCTCACAAATTATTACCTGAATTTCAGTGCATCCAGTTTTGTTGTCCTTGCAAAAGGTCACAATTTTCAATCCATGCAAAATTATATTGCCTTGGGAGCCCCTTGTCTGGCACTCTATGCAACATGATAGCTCATATTAAATGAACATAGAACATTAGTTGAACACAGGCAAGTGGCACATGATCCAAAATGTTTTTATATTAGGGATATCCTGCACTAGATGGTGCTCTGTATGTAGGTCTTATTAGGCAATATTACATTCATAAACTAGTACAACATTTCTCCTGATTAAGTTATTATTAAATGATAAAAAAGAAGGGAAAATATTTAGGTGAACTTTGTCCTTAACTAATTTTTGAAATAATGCATGAGTACCTGAGGTTACCTAAATGGTAGAAATTCACAGCATCTAATTCACTTGAGGTACAGCGCATTTACATAGTTAAATTGTGGGGTTTTTTGTTTTTGTGTTGTTTTTTTTTTTAAGTCTCCCATTACAACAGTAGTTTGTGTCTTCTGATGAAGCAGAAACCAAACTGTGCAAGTTCCAAACATTATTCAACTAACTTATCTGTACTACTGCGTTCCTGCTGTGATTCCTCTGCTGCTTTTCCCTGTTGGGATATCTTCTGTTTTTCACATCTCAACTACCAGGAAATTCAAGGCAACTTCACTGTAGTGAGGGCCATCTTTATATCATAACACAAATAATACAGCATTTGAATGTTTCTTGTGATCAAGAAATTGAGATTATGTGAATACTTGTGGCACAAGCAGGATGAAGTAAGTGCTTGGGCCATACTGAATTCACTGCAAGGAGAACAGGAATCCATCTCCTGCCAAAATGCCATAGACCATCTGGGAAAAACTTCCTTACAGAAATCAGTGGGTTATTCATGTACTCAGCAAATATAAAATTCATGTTGCATGTCACTGCTAGATGTCTTGTAAGTCCTACTCTCTAGAGTAGTATTTAAGTTTGAATTGTTAATGCTTGCAAGATATGCAGTCATTTTGCCTTGTGATAAAAGGGTTTTAATGACTGCAATGTATCTCTTTTTAAAAAATTTTCTAATAACTCTGAGTATTTAATTTTAAATATCCCATTGAAATTTTTAATAAGGCTATTTCAAATTGTTCCAGTCCTCTGTCACTGAATCCTACCTGTTACACAGCATGTTTAATGAAAGAGCTCAGCACAGTTCTCATCTATTTCTCTAACTTTTCCTAACAAGGGGTTAAATACTTATGAATTGGTTTCACTAACCCTCTGACTCAATATAGGAGAAAAAGAAAACAGAAAAATAAAACCCCATCTGGAAGAACACAAACCTCTCAAGCTAAAATTTCTAAGCAAAAAGTTCTTGGATACTGAAGGAAGGGAAGGGCTTCCTTCTTATGTTTACACAACCTGAATAAAACAAGTCATTAATAATAGAACTTGGAAAAAATAGTCATTAAATATTTGCAATCCATGATAATAACTTAAATTCTACTTTCTATTTCCCTTTAGCATTCCCAACTTCCCAAAACACTTGAGCTACTAAATCTGACATAAAAGTTTCATACATAAGAAAATAACAGGACACCTCTCCTGCTGTGTTTTTTTCTGTCCCCAAAAGAATTAAGAAAATTAATCTCATGCAAATAAATAGAGTCCAGTAAAGTTACCCTGGGGATTAATTACGTATGTCATCTGCTTCTCAAGTAGCTCATTTATATTGTATCTCAAAGAAAACACAACTTTAACAACAGACCTTTTCTGTTATTCTACTTTCTCATTAAAAAGATATCAACCAGATTCATTATTTAGTATTCTAGAGTGAGTGTAGCCCTGTCAGTCTGTATGTGCTCTGTAATTCATCATATACTAATGATAACCACCTTCTCTCATGTTACTCAAACAACAAAAATATCTATGTCCAGTAAGAGCTGGGAAGAACTCCAACCAAGAAGGCAAGGGAAAATGGCCCAAAACATCTCAGATGTACTTGCTGATGCCTGTGAGAAGAGGCTATATATTCTCTAGAGAGGGCACATGGTGTCTTTGTCATTTGTACACTAATTAACCCTCAACCCCAAAATTCAAGTGAAATTAAGACATCCTGCAGCTTTTCAAAGAACACCATCAGGAAAGATGAGCAGTGAGGCTGTCCAACATAGGAAAAATTTCTGACAGAAATAAGAAAGAGTGTTATGAAATTCACTGTTGAGATATTCTGGTACATCAAACAGTGACTGTACAGACTTCATTAGAAAGCAGCACCACCATAATGATTTCAGCAGGTGAAGTATATTTTAAATGAGTATTTACTTTTGGTTCTTAATGGGCAGCTTCTTCGTGTAAGACAGCTTTAAAGAAAATATTCAACTCTCTATCCTAGAGTTCTGAATCCTTTTCTCATGAAAAGCTCTTACCAGAAAATACAAAAAACTACCTGTTTCACAAGGACAGATACCACATTATGGTTCTGTGCAATATCAGTGAGGATACTGATATTTTTGAAGTACATAGTGGAAGCTGATGTCTGGCAGCTGCCTTGTCTCTGTTGTCTCTGTTATTCACCTCCATTTTTTTAACAGGATCTCCTTTCAGTTGAATAGTGTTGGAACCCAAAATGTAAAATGAGACTTGGGAGAAGTCAGCTGCTAATAAAAGGTTCCACTGTCCTTTCTTGCTGACCCAATAATTTAAATGCAAGCAAGTCTGATGTGATATCAGAGAACGCCTTAATTGAGGGGTACTTATGCTTACTCATTAAAAACAAGTAAGTTTCAGCAGACTGCTTCTTGGAAACGCTGTGATACACATCCTCAGATACAAATGTGTTTTTTACATTATTTTAAGCAAAGCCTGCATTCTTCTCTGAAAGAAAAAAGTACTGCAGTAGTGTTTATTTCACTGCCTATTTTACCATCCAATCATTGTGTTAAGAAAACAAGTGACCAAAATGAAAATCCCTTCTTTGGGACACAGAGATTTTCAAAGCAAGGAAAATCTGGAACCTTCTGACTCATGGATCTCATTTTTTAAATATAAAGAATAAGCAACAAATATATATTTTTTCAGTTTAAGAAGTGAAACCTAGAATTTGAAGATGTAAAAGTAACATTAACACTTTTCCCCATGACTTCTTATAGTCTCTGAATCATGTAGTAAGTAATTGAATTTTTTCATACTACCCTCATGTATGGGAAATATGATTTAAACCTTTTACAGAGCATACTGAAACCTCTTTAGGAAACATGCAATTCAAGAATTATATTTTATTCTATTACTAGCCTAGGCTGATAGTTCTGCCTGATCCTCATCTATAAGAAAAATCTTCAGGTTTTTCACTAGAATAAAGCCTTAACAGCAGTTCCTAAAATATACCCAAGATAAGAAGAGAGGTTAAGGTTTTTGTGTACCCTTTGCATACAGGTTTCTATTAGGAGAACAGTTCCTTTTCAGAAGCATTTTACACAATGATTAGTTCAGTCCCTGGGAGGGAGGTACTTTGAAAGTGTTCCCGAGTACATTTAAAATGCCCACCATTCTCCCTGAAAGATTCTCTTTGCTAGCTTGCATCCAAGCTGTGTATGTGAAAGAAAGAAGTGCTGACTATACCAAAAGGCTCCACTATACTTAGCCTTTATTGTCTTCAGTTTCTGGGCCGGCAGGATTAATTAAGGAATTCTGAAGTTTTGACTTCCATGGAGAGACCAGCACTGAGGAGGAAGATGTAATCAGCTCTAGTTGGCACCACCATCTATTATACCAATATTCACAGAGACAGGACCAGTAACTCTTATTAAGAGCACTGCCTGTTACACCCTTTTTAAACACTGCAAGCTGCTCATAGTAAATGGCAAATGAAACCCAGAAGTACAAGTTAGTGTGCATAGTATGATATTTCAGTCAATTTTCTATGATACATACAAAGTAGGGAAAAAATCCAAAGCATACAGGGATTCCTTGGGGAATTCTAGCCATTCTAGGCTTAGAAAATGCTATCTGTTACCACAGTTTCCATTTCAGACCATGGAAAATTATAAAAACTGAAAAATGCCCATGGATAGGTTCAGGAAGAAATTGTGGTTAAGGAGGGCGCCATGTGGGACAGCACAGATGAGTATTCTTCCGCTGCACATTCCAGCTCTGACTCAGAAGCTCATCACAACAGAAAACATGTTTTTTTATAATTCCTTGTGCAAATTAACTGATATCTGCCTTCAAAACACTCCAACATTGCATTTTGGTGGCTTATCTGTCTGCTAGTCTTAATTTCAGCTATAAGAAAGCAAGGAGCTAGTCAGAAAAAAAAAGTATGTTTGTTCTTCTACCAATTTAACTTCTCTTCTTACTGTCCAGGACTACTGACCTATCAGAAAAAGGAACTGAAGTTAAATCAACAAAAGAAATAGATTGCCCAGACACTGCTAATGCTTATAATTTTGTAACTTCGTATGCCTGCATTTTCCTTTTTTCTTACAATTCATTACACTTCCAATTAACACTTAAAACTGCACAATGACCAAAATAAGACATTCAAAATATTAATTCAACATTTATCTCTTTTATTAATAGCTATATTTACATTGCCATTACAGTATGAAATATCAACAACACATAATTTCACAGGTAAATCATACTGAATCCCAGGTGAAGAGTGCTGTAGACACATAATACATGCCTGATCTGTCTCATTCTCCTGCAATCTTCCAATAAAATAATGCTGTTCTTATTTCAGACACACCAGATTCAACAATTATCTTGTCCAGTTTGTAAAGGTGAGTGGCTTGAACCCTAGTCAGGGATAAATTTTCCTATTTAAGGTCTGTCCAACCATTAATACTATGCCAAGAACAACAGACTTAGGATTTTTCTCCAGCAAAGCTTCCTTGATAAGTTACAAGGACTGGGGGAAAGAAAATAAATACATCAGGCCTGTTTTAAGGAAAATAAAGACTGGCTCAGAAATGAGTCCATGTTAAGATCTCTGAATGATACAGGCTGCTATAGTTTCTTATTTGTACCTGATATGTTTAGCCATGTTTTTTTCCCTCCCATGGGATTATTTTTACTCTGAATTCCATCTGTATTTCCTTACCTTCTTCCTTGTGGTATGGTTCACCACCCAGAAGGGGAAAAATATGACATTCATTTTCATTTTCTTGCTCCCAGTGGATTAGTAACATTTCTTTAAAATGGCAGCCAGAAAAGACTTGTGTTTTCTTGTTTTTCCCTGACGTCTTACTGTCCATTCAGTAACCTTTCATGCACAGAGAACATAATTCAATTTGAATCATCAAATCAAAAGCACATGCTATCCTTGTATTAATGTTTGAATTCATCTTTCTGTGTTAGAAGGGATGGGAAAGAGAAGGGGAAGGGGTTTAATTCCCCAGGTACCTGACTTAGAGCAATGAGTGCTAACTCCTGTCATAGGCTGCTGCAGTACAGCTTCCCCACAGCATTTTGTTCTGTCCTTTTGCAGTAAGGCTCAGGAGGGGATATGTTGTTGCCACAGAGAACTGGTTTCATGCTTTTTCTCTCGATTTTGTTGGTGCAAGCTTCTGTTTAGTACACCTTTTTAACAATTACTCCCATTTTTCTGTTGTTTCTGTCCTCTTGCATTTACCACAGTTAGTTCTAATTACTCCAGCCAGTGTGAACAATGGCATAACTTGCAATATTAAGGTACTGTGTGTCTAATGAAAGACACATTCACATACAGAGAGATGTGATACCCATAGAAGCCATTACTGACAGAACAGGATCTAAGCAAAAGCAGTGTGGTACACAACATTACATCATTTTGTGAGCTCAGGAGCACCATCAAGTTAGCACCTATTAACAACTTACTGTGCATCAGCTGGTCTGCAGAAATGTCAGCATGTATTACTTTGCATGTGCTGCTGGAAAACCCTGTGCAAGTTTGCCCAGCCTCCTCTCCTGTCAGAAGGAGTCACATCACCACCTATTTGCTGCTGGCTAAAAGCCTATTCATCCCCATGTCCACATTTACCATGGTGCAAATGATACTTGCTAAATCCCGCTAACTTAATCTCACATCCAAGGTTCATGCTGGGAAGATACTGCAACAGCAATATTATTAATGTGTTCTGTAATCATAGAAAAGTGACAAAAGCAAGTAATATTCAGCACCATTTAAGCAGCTGACCTGCTACAGATAAGAACAAAATTGCTTTGACTTCAGCAATTTTTATTTTTTTTAAGATATTAGGTCTATAGTGAGCTAGTGATGAAAGCACTGAAAAACAGGAAAAGAAACTGCCTGTATGATCTTTTCCTTCTATTAATTTCCCTTAAATAAATCTAATCATTCTTCAGCAGCCCCCAGTTAACCACTGTTACATAGCTGAAGGCTTGGAGCTGTTGCAGACATGGCTCCTAAAGGCTCAGAACCACTTGTTTTCTGGCAAGACACTTTCAGATAGGTCTGTGCAAATAGTCACTTGGAATTATATCTTCACCTTCATTTCTCTGCCACAGATGGTTCCTTTAAACCATCCCACAGATGGTTTCCTTTTCCTTTCTTTAACAGAAAGATCTTAAGGAGGACTTTTAAGAAAAAAGGTTTCCTTTAAATAAACAAAACAAAAAACCCAAACCAAAACAAACAAAAAAAACCCCCCAAAACAAAAATCCATCCAAACCTGAAAACAAAAAAAAAGAATGTGTTGTGCTGTCTCTAACAGCTAGATTATCTCCCACTTCTACAGCTTTCTGACTCATCTGCCAGCATTTTGCTTGAAGAAATCCTCTACTGTCGCCTCTTATTTGTATCAGGTGCTACAAAAATTTATTGTCAACCATTGTCTCTTTATTACATCAAATAATCCCATCAGCTAGCATCTCTTGGAGCTTTTTTTACAGGTCTATTCGTCTCTCTCCTTTGACCAAATCACTCATCACATTAGTGTTCTTTTGGTTATTTAAGTATCAGCTCCAGTTCAGCATGACTGAAAACCAGGATTCTAACTGTTCTTTCTGGTCAGTCATTTCTTGACATCTACAAAGAACACCACTACTCTCTTAGGAAGTGGGCAGGTTTGACTGGAAATATTGACATTGTGGCAATATATGACTGTCTCAAACATCTTCCCATGATCTGTGATTAAACCTTTCCTAGCAGTCATCCTCCCTGCCAGTATACTTCTGCAAGGTTTACCCATCCTCCATGCTGTAATATCTCTTCCCCATGCACTTGACAAAGGCAATTAAATTCTCGACTGAAGCTATTGCATTACTGATAACTCTGCTGGTTCATCATGTTCACTATGCAACCTTCCCCCCCCCCCCCCCTTTCTGCTCAGAATAACAAATAACCATATTTGGGATTTTTTTTAAAATAAATCTGCTTCTGTGAAAGTGTGTTTGCTTAGGAAACAGTGTATGTGGAAAATGCCAAGGTGTAACAATTGGCACAGAACAGTACAGCTGTCATTCTGCACACGGCTATGAAAACTCATTGAAATGACACTAAAGAAAGGGGAGGGAAATTAGCCCATTTTTTATCTAACTACAAAAAAGTAATTAAAATCCTCTAGAAGAATATCACATGTATTTTCAATCACTAATATCAGAAAGAAAAAGACCTATATTGATTACTTGACATATTCATAGAATAAAGCAGTAAAGAGGTATTTTAACTCCAAAGATGAAAATTATATTATTTGCCACAAGAAAATGCTTCCTAAAATTATTGAATAGATTTGTTCTTATGAATTGTGCTAGATACCATAAGCCCATTTTTAAATGTCCCTTTAAGAATAATGGAAGGAATAAATAATGAATAACACGTGCAATGTAGAGGTTTTTCCCACAAATAATGGCCTGTGAAGGAAAGAGTTTATTGCATTAGGGAATCAAGTAAACTACAATTAGTCTAATTGTTAAAGCATTCAGAGTATTTTCTAGTTCTTCACCCGAGCTGCCTGTAAGTAGGTCTGAACCTTGCTTTACTGGAAAGCATATGGAAGAAAAATGACATATGTGACTAATTTAGCTGAGAGATCTGTGATCTGCTCACCAGTACTTTTTGTGAGGATATACACAGTCTGTCTGATTGTTTTCTAAACTGTGGAGGAAAAATACCAAGGATCCTTAGAATTATGTTACATTTAGCTATTACAGGGAAAATCATCAGCAGAATTATAAGATCAAACCTAAATTACTATCCAAAGACATTTTCAACATTTTCAGCAGCACTACCCAATGATTTTCTCTGGCATACCTCAACAATATGTTGTCAAGGCAGTAAGTATACAATTTAATTCAAATAAGTCATATGAATGTGAAGTTTGTGGTAAAAAAAAAAATTATAGAATAGTCATTAGTAATTGAGCCTCAGAAGATAATGAAGACTTTGAACTGTGGTGATATACTTTTCTTAAACCAAAATTGGCACTGGCCAGCAGAAAGGTTTGTTTTGTATTAATGCAGTACTTTAAATAGTACTATTTAAGTAGTCTGCATAAGCAAAAGGGAACAGTACTCATCACTTGCTAAAGAATTTGAATGCAGTTATCAACAGCCATTACTGGCCCTCTCTCCACCTCAAAAACCAAAACCAAAACCAAAAACCCAATGGAAAAAAAGACCCTAAAAAATCCCAACAAAAAAACCCAAACTAAACCAAACTAAACCAACCATCACAACAGAGTGCTTTAACCTCCAGCCTGCAGGAATTTCACCTGACATCAGCCTCCTGATGCCAGAGAATCACCCATGAACACACTGCTTTGTAACATAAACAAATCCACAACATGGTGTTTTCTCAAATACAGCCTGAATAAGACTTATCACAGACTATAAATCCACCACAGCCAAGCTGTTTGAGTGTTGAGAGCTGCAGCTCCCAAGTTCTGGCACCAGTTTGCTACCCAGGAGCCACAGCCCTGGGCCACGTGCCCCATTCCCCACCACAGGAGAAGCAGCAGTACCTTGGACCAGAATCTCCAATAGTAGTGTGAGAAGCATTCGAGTTGTCAATTACTGACATTCCAACTACAGCTTTCTTGGCATCTAAAGCATTTAATTCTTGAGTTAGCCTTCAGTGGGGTCTGCACCTAGATTTTGGCATTTTTCAAAAACATGACAGGAGGAAGGAGAGGTTCTCTCAGCAGCTAAACAGGCAGATGTAAGACCTGGAGGGTCATGAGGACAGCAGTCCTATCTGCCAAAGTCAGAAGTCCTATCTGATAATTCCTAGGAAATTCCCTTCATCACCAGGCCAGAGGCTAGCTGGGAGGAATGTCTTTCATTGTGCCTGCTGAAAGTCTGTTATTCTGAACAAACTAATCCACATTCATTGGACCAGGGAAGCAAGGCATCACTTTGCAATGCAACAATTAAGGTCCCTAGCTGGGAGTAGGGAAATTTAAATTTCAATCCCTATTACAGCACTGCTTTTCTAAGCAATTACCATATAATATTAAAGTACCCAAGCAACCATTAAGAGTCAGGAACAGAAACTGAGTTCCCTAATAACCTATTCAAAACCATCCATTACCCTGGATCCCAGCAGGACACAGACTGGGCCATCCTGTGCTGCTGCATTTTTACTGTTATTGATACTCAAGTTACCTGGTAGTATTTCAAATTATTTATACCTGCTGCAATCATATCTATTATTAAAGACAGACATACATTCATCTTGGAGTATGAATGCATCTGAAAGTATCATTCAGAGCCATTTGAGGAGCCTGCACCTGACTACTCCTACTGACAAGAAACAGGGAAATAATATAAAAAAGACGTGTTACTTCATTTATTCCCTTTCCCATCTATTGTGATATTCACCTCTTGCTTTGGTGTCACCAATTCTTTCCCATGCTTTATTCTACTTTGGGCTCCAGGCTACTTTCGACCTCATCACCCTTTGTCTTTCATTTATCTTCCTTGTTTAAGTGATTTTGTCTTCCCTCTTTTTTTCCTCATTTCCTTCCCTTCAATTTCAACATTCAGTGACATGATCCTGCAGTATTCCTCCTACATTTATAAAACTAAAAAATGCATGGACCAGAAGAAGTAAGGAAGAAAAAAAAAGGCAGAGAAGCAAAAGTCATTATCTCATTATCTCTTTTTAAAAAAATCTAAGTATCTGGTTTTCAATTTGATTTTTCTCCTTGATTACTGCTGTATGAAAGGCCTAGACAAACAACAAAAATAGGAAAAATTAAAGAGCCATCAGAGTGGAATGGTTGCAGCAAATGCTGAATGAACTGTGATCTTTGGCAGGATAAAGATCAACACCACAAGCTTTCAGCTGTAGCGATCAGTCGATACTTTCCAGACCATCCCCACGGTGACAAAGACAGAGGCATTTTTAAGTTGTAATTGAGATTAGCCTTGATACATACAGTTGGAGCCATGCCTGTGAACTTTGCTAAAAGGCTGGCTATGTAAACTATCTATCACTCAGTTTCACATGAGCAGTAACCTAATGACACGACAAAAATCTCACTATGTCCCTTGCTCCACACGTTCAGCCACAGCAGCAGATTCATGCCAGGGTGCTTCAGCTGTGCTACTGAAGTGCTTGCTTCCCAAGGTCTGGAGCACTATATAGACTATCCTGGGGTGCTCAAGTTTTGTACAATGCTCAGCATTGTAGCCCAAAAGCACTCTTGCTCTGATCCAGCTTACTAGATTTGCAGTCACGTGCTAACTGAAAACCCATACATAATAGTACTGACTCCAGCACGCTTTGGATGAAGCCCCATAAAGACACACAAGATTGCTTTTCATGGATGGGAATAAAATATTTTGTTTGTTACTACTAAGCCAACCACAATAAATAGTTCCCTTTCATGTGGTGATGAAACAAAGCAATCATGCTGTATTCCTCTTCTAATTATTAGGTTGAAAGAAGCAGTGTCTTCCTGGCATGTTTAATTCTGAATCATATTCATCACATATATAAATAGCCAGCAACTGTATCTAGTAGAAGGGGGCAGAGAGGAAGGTCAGGGAACTAGCTCGATGTCAAGAAAGCATTTCCTGTGGAGTCACCAAATCTGTCCTGGATACAGACTCCTACATTGGCACACAGGGAGCCTGAAGGCAGCTGTGCCCTCATGCACCAGACAGGCCAGGTAAGCGTCTCCAACCTTGCTGGCACTTGGAAGCTTCTCTTCCCCAGAAATCACATAGGCATAATTTACTTCTTAGGGCTTTGCAATGATGAGTAAAAGATTTTTTCCTCTCTGCTTCACGTTATGGGTAGTGCCACCACTGTGAAGACACAACTTTAGTGCCGAATCCAAGGCAGCTACTCCACTGGGTCAGGGAGACTACCACAATATGAACTTTCTCCACTGAAATCCAAGTGGACAGATCCTGGAGGGAAGTGCTGGCTGTACTACCACTGAAATCCAGGATGTCGCGCCCTAAGAAGTGGCAGCAAATAATACTATGGACAGAATGCTGAAAAGAATTATGGCAGCGTTTGAAGTGTGTCAGTAAACTCACACGCTTTCTATCTGGTTTGTGTTTATAAACCACTCTGCATAAACACAAACTTAGCCCAAGACTGTCATTGCACAGCTTAGGCCATCAAGAAAATTATGCCTGAACCTTCTGAGACTTCTTCTTGTAACCTAAACATTGCCTTAGTGTTGCTACACACTGTTTCACTAAGGCAGCTCTCAGCTGATTTCACAAAATCCTCGAGGTTGGAAGAGACCTTTAAGATCATCAAGTCCAGCTGTCAACCCAGCACTGCCACTGTAACCAGTACACCCGATCACCAGGCACCGGATGTCTCTTAAGCATCTCCAGGAGCGACGACTCCACCACCTCCCTGGGCATCGCAAAGTGTCGCAGGAACTTCTCAGGAACAAACTTGTTATGCACGCTGCCTCATTGGGGCCGGCAGCCGTGGGCACGGGAGCGAGCCGGCCGGCTCCCGCAGCAGCCCGGGGCGCAGGGATGGCAGCGCGGCGCGGCGGGGGGCAGGGCCTGCCGGGGGAATGCGGCCCGGCCGGCCCAGGCGCTGCCCCGGGCGGGTGATTTAGCCCGGCTCTCCAGCACCGGGGCATCCCACGGCTTCTCGCTCCGCGCGCCGGCCGCGAAGCCGCACGCGGTTTAGGAACTGAAACGAGACCAGGCAGGTTTTGTCGCCGTCGGTTGTGAGTTTGAAGCAGCGCACTTTGCCCGGCCGGAGCAAGGTCGCTGCCTGCCCCGGCTCGGCCAGGGCCCACCATCCGCCGAGACCCGCGCCGCCCCGGTCCCGCCGACAGCCCTCAGGAGGAGCGGCCGCCCCCCCGGTTGCGGCGGCCGGATCCTCCTCCATCCCGTGCGGTATTTTTAGCCGCTGACCCAGTTCCCCTGCTCGGCTACCTGCGCCTCTCTTACCGCCCGGCCGGGCGCCCCCGCCGACAAACGCACCGCCCAGGGCCGGCCCGGCCCCGCCAGGTGAGGGGGGCTGCTGCGGGCCAGGTACGCCCGGAGCACGGCGGCGGCGCCTCGCACGGGACGGCCCGGAGAGGGCGCGGGGCTGCTCAAGGGGCGCAGCCCGGGGCGGGACAGCCACGAACGCCGAGCCGGCGGCGCTGGCGAGGAGCGGGCGGGCTGGTGCGGGCGCGGCGCTGCCGGGGCCTCCGCGGGGGCGGAGGGGAGACGGTGCCGGCGGCGAGAGCGGCCGCGGCGCAGTTTTCTGCAGCGGCGCCGATCTACAAGTGAGGGGTACTGTGTGCGTGCCGCCGTAAGTGCTGACTTGCTGTGTTTTACAGAAGTGTGAGTGCTCTCCTTTCTTCCCTCCCTTTTCTTTCTCTCCTCGCTCTCTCAGCGAGCGCTTCCCGGGGTGGCCGGATAACGGGGCACGGGAGCGGAGCGCGGCTGCCCGGGGTAAGCGGGTCACTGCCGCCGCTCCGTCCTGCTCCAGCTTTCTTTCCTCCTGTGCTCTTGGGCGATCGCCGCCCGCCGCGTTTCGCGGCCCCGGTGAGGTGAGGCTGAGCCGCGGCCTCGGGGCGCAGCGCAGGTGCGGCCGCAGCGGGGCCCGCCCGAGGGGCCTTTCCCCTGGGCTGAGGGGTCACAGCCTCGGCGGGCCCAAGTTGGGTGTTTGGAGTTTTCGATATTGAGAGATATGGAAATTGTATGTGGCTGTCGCAGCTTTTTTTTTTTTTTCCCCTTTTCTATCTAGATGAACAGTGACACCGTGTTTGATATGTGTAAAATGTGCTACAGCTCGCTCTCGTGCACCCGGAGTGCGTTGGTCCTGCACTACAAGCACGAACTCTCCTGAGATTTTTAAAGTGGTATTTTTAATGCTTGCTCCTCTGCTTGCTGCTATTTATACCGCGCAAGGTTGGCAAGGAGAGGAGAGCTAGAGTTTGTAAAGGACATTGAGCTTTAACTTGATACCGTTGTTCCAAGGCGAGAAAGTGCAGGTATTTAAAATAAAACAAAACAAAGAATGCCCAGAAAACAACCCCGTGAAAACAACCTACCTTTCATGTTTTTCTGCTGCATGATCCAAGCAGAGAACTGAGCATCCCTTTCTGGTTAGGATATGTAGGTGTTGTTCTGCCATGGGGTCTAAGCCTCTGCTTTGGTTTTATTATTTGTTTGCTTTATTCTTGCGATGTGATGGACAGTCCAGCTGGTTAAGTCCCACACCGGGGGATTATCTAAAAGATGAGGTCTCACACTGGCAGATGTATGACTTTCACTTAGGTAAAAGAAATCATTACTGGTCACTGCCTATGCGTTGCAAGATAGAGTAGCTATAATGTAGAATACTGTTAACACTGCGTCTGACAAACTGGAGATACCTGCACTGTTGAATATATATTAATGGGTAATCAATTTCTTTCTTCTTTTTCCGAATTAATTCTGTACATAGTAACACCTCTCTCTAAAGTCAGGAGAGATAGAAGCTTTTCATATAGTGAAACTTTAATTTCGGGAATAGAAAAGCTTTAACCTTCATCGTTTATATCACTAAGATTTTCAGAGTGGATGGTGATAACTAATATGATGGGTCTCCCTCTCTGGATTGCTAAATAAGATTGGTATGAAAAATTGTTTATTCCTCGTGACCTGCACCGTGCTCTGGTGGAACTGCAGAGCAGCATTGCCACAGCTGGCTCGCGTGACTGCACACCAGCCACTGGGGTTAGCTTAGTTCTCCTAGTGCTAATTATCCTGGGTGAGCAATGGATTGCATTTGACTCTGTTTTTATGGAGTAATTGTACGTGTGGTAACAAGGCTCTGCTAAAAATTCATATAGTCACTTTTAAAATATTGCAAAGCTTTGACTTCTGGCTGAGATCAGTCTGCTTCATCAGAACTGTGGCTGAAACAGTGATAATAATCTGGTAAATCTGATGCTAAAACTTTACCTAATCTGATTTTCCGTTCTGAGTAAGCATGAATCTGTATGCCAAGATGCCATAAGTTGAATATATTTGAACAAATGTTAAATTTATAGTAGCTAACCCCTTAATTTGGTTTCATGATATTTTTGAGCAGTTGTGATTCAGTAAATAGGAAGCCTTTCTGCTGGATACATAACTGTTCCTTATTCTTATGTGTTTTACTTACAGCTGAAATCAATATCTGAGTACTGACTAAGTGCAGGAATGCACTGTCAAGGCCTTGAAAAAGTCAGGATTTGACAGAGTAATGACACTAAATGCATTTGGCGCTTCTGTTTCTAACTCTTGCATTTTGTGGTTTCAAACTTTTGTCTGCAACCACATATGTTAGAAGTGGGTTTCTTTTTCAGGCAGAGCCAAGGTTCTTGTACAAAAATGTCAACTCTAAGGAGGCTTTTTTTTTTTTTTTTAAGGCTTTCAGGATTTACTATTGAGCTGCGATTTAACATGTCGGGTAGCTAATGGTCAAAATAATTGCTAAGATTTGTAATAGGAACTGTGGAATGCAGATTAGCCAGCTGATAGTGTGGGACTGATTTTTTTTATTAACAGAAATAAAGATACACTTATGTTTTTATACATATATATGTGCTATGTACATGTATAAATGTATATGTTTTGTATAGAAATATGGCATATTACATATTCATATAAGATGCAAAAATGCACCCCTGCTATAGTTTGTTTGATGATGTGAGATCAGATTATGTGGTCAGAAGTGCCACGTGTGGTACGTATGATTCAACAGAAGCTGCTGAAGTGATTACCTGTCTTAAGTCCCTATTTCTGTTCAAGTAATTTTGTTCTATTCATTCAGTTTCATGAAGTATCCTGATTTACTCTTTTATTGGGAAAATCAAGTAATTTTAGTTGCCTTTATCCTTTTAATTTAGAAGATTACCTGGTGAGTTTGTGAAATGCTCATTCTATGGAGTAGTTTGGAGTTAAAGCTGGAAAAGTTAATGCTCTTTATTCTGCTTTACTTGATTGCAAGAATTAGTGCTTCTTCAGTGTTTGTGCTGTGGAACTGGCTGTTGCTCTATGCAAACATTGAAGTGAGAATGATAACAGCCTACTTCTTTTTAAGGGAGTGCTTGCACTGTGGAGTTTTTTGCTTTTCCTGATTTATGTATGAAGATGTTTTTAGACTCAGTAGTTGCTCTGATGGAGGCATGGAAAGAATTGTTTTCTGCTTTCCTATTTTCTCTGTTGTTGCAGAGATGATTCCACAGAGTATGCTATGCATAGGTATGCTTTATTATCTGACAAGAAAATTAGTGCTAGTTGATAATTTTGTGTCCTCCAAGTAAAAAAATAATATTAATTATGAGTCATAGTTTTCTACATGAGTGGGCTTTTTCAGTGCCAAAACGTTATGTCAGTGGGAAATTTCCCTAGCACCTAGATTAACTTCAGTTTTATTTCATGGATTTCTCCTTCCCTTGAATGAACTGCATTAATCCTTTTACACTAAGTTAACTCAAACTACTTTAGTTACTACTCTGTTTAGTTTTTGCATCAGGAAAAACTGCAGCTGCTCTTAGTGGGTGACTTTGATGTGATGTGTGAATTGCCCACTTGTATTGACTCCCCATTGTCTGTCGTCATTCTCTTTAGATGGTTCCCTTAATGTCTGTCATTTTGTTTGCCACAGAATTTATTTGAGCCCTTCAAACTTAGCTAAGTTGCCTGTGTGCTCTCAGCAATGTTCAAATACTTAAACATTTCACAATTTTTTTCTTTTGCAGTCCTAGATAACTATTTAAAAAATTAAAACTAGCTTATTTTTGCATTTAATATAAACGTGGATTTAAAGATTGCAATATGGTAATTATGCAGGGAAATGAAACTGGTGCACTCAAGGCACTGGGAGTTGAGATATTGTAACCCACACTGGGTTTTGGTGAACTAGTTCTAGTGCAGACCCCTGTGAGTGTGCATACAGAGGTTGTCTGCGTGCTCAGAGTCACAGTGGGCATCAGCTGTACAGCAGAATCTCTGAAGTGGGGTAAAAGAGTTGGAGTGTGTGTGGTGTAGCACTTCATTCCAGTGGCTAGTATTCCTAGTATCACTCATATCTTTTACTCTGTGCTCTCTATACTGTGTCTAACAGGAAGAAATAGGACAAGCTTTCTTCCCGAGTCAGTTTCCCTGCTGTGTTTGCTCCATTCATGTCCGTGAAGAAATGGACAAGCCTTCTTCAAGCAAAACCAGAGTATTGAAGCAGGAATTGTCATTACTATAAAATATATGGTTGTAGATACATTATATGTTTTTTTTTTTTCCCTGATCTCCTGTCAATGTATGAGGTCCATATAGTGTGTTCTGGGCTTATTAGTTCAGTTTGATAGCATTAGCTCACATCAGTGAGGTCTGGAGGGAGAGATTTGTGAAATGGTGCTCCTTTTTTCTTTCTGAGATCATCTGTAAATCTATGGGACTGGCCAAAAAAGAAATTATTAACATCACTGGGCTCCTGAAAGAGTGTGATTGTACTTTTGGATGAGTGTGAGTAGTTGGTGTAGTGTTAGAGACTGCATTTTGCCTCCGTTCATCCCCTGTTGGAGTTGTAGCTGAGGCTGCTGCCTTGTCATGCCTCTAGTGTTGAATTGCAGCAGACTGAATAATCTTGATTGAGGAATTTAAAAAATAGGAGGATTTTGCTGCACCATCATTTCAGGAGGGTTTGGGAACTAAGGATCTGAATGCCATCTGAATTGGGTAGTCTGAGAGCATTGTGGTAAAGACTATGGGCTGATGAATAAACTACTGTTAAACAAGAAAGACCATGACTTGTCCATTAGATATGGTTTGTGTGCCCGTTCTCCTAATTAACATGGATCTGCCTTTCCTGTTTTACTTGGTGCTTTACCTGTATGCTTCTAGTGAGTCAAATATGATTACTCTTACCTGAGGATGCTAAAGGTAAGATCCTTGGACTGATTCAAGACCATGGTGTGAGACCATTTTTTTAATTGGAGGTATAAATGGAAGATGCTGTGGCTTATGCACAGCACACATCCTGTTAATGCACAGTCTACAAGAATCCTCATTCTTGGACAGAGTCTGAGTTGCTTGCTCTTAGTATCCCATTCAAATGTTTTCGTGGCAATGAATTATTTTTTTTTTGCTATTAGAGGTATTTGAAATACCAGCGATGTGACTTTGAAAGGGAAGTCAGGAAGTACTTTCATAATATTTTCCTCAGGTTTGTATTTTTCTTTAAAAAATGCTTTAATTTACAGAATTACAGTTTGCCTGAGAAGTGCCCTTTTCTAACCTTCACACTGAAGTAGGGCTACAGCCTATGCTAGATCAGGTCAGACATGGCAGGGTGCAGCTGAATCTTGCAAATCAGTAGCTGGAGGTTCTGTAACCTGTTTTGGGTAATCTAGCAAATAACATCATTTAAGCAAAGAAATAACTTGAACTAGGATGGTTGGTGAGCCATTTACAGGATTATAGGCAAGTGTTGTTATAGAAGTTAGTTGGCAATTGTACCTGCTTTTGGTACCGAATTCTTTCAGCTGAAACACTGAGACCTTCAAGGAAATTGATCTAAGGTGAGCTGTTGGTGGCCGTTGCCTCTGAAATGACATTGATCAGGTGATTAATTCTGTCCCTGAGCTCTTTTATTGCAGCTCTGAGTTGCAAGAAGATTATAGTTCTGCAGTTTTCTGAATGCTGCCTCTTGCTGTAAGAAATTCTCATATGCTCCCCTGTGAGCCTGTCATTTCATCCAGTTGTATGAAGTTTTGATGTGTCAGATCTCCTTAGCATTGCTTTTAGTTTGGGGGGGGGGGGATCTCCAAGTTTTCTGGGTGAAATTAGCATGAAATTTGACTATTTTTAGTGGTGTTTTGGTAAATGGTGAATAATTGGAAGACTGCTCAGTGGATAGAAGTAATAGCTCAATAAAAAATTATTCTCTAGAAAAGTGACATATATACAGTGTGTAAAACTGGAAGTCTGACTTTGAAAGCTTTATTTAAAAGTTTTGGACTTCTGGTAACCTGTGCTTTGCAGTGGTCAGTGCAACTTCCACTCTGTGGAGCAAAAGCAACAATACAGAGCTGTTGTTACTTTTAAACTGGGTGTCCAGTTTTAGAGGTGTATAAAGGGTTGTTTGATTGGAAATTGTCAAAATTGAATCGGTTTTTCACTCTGAGTTGCTTTGGTTATTTTCTTCTCCTGCTGATTTTCTTGATTTTGATGTCTTGAATTCTGTGTTATTTAATGTCACTTCTCTGTAGTGCCTGTGTTTCATGTGGGTAGTTTTCTTCTATCTTGGCCTTTAAGTTGCTCAATTTAAAAAGACAGCTTATGACAAAGTCATTCACCATGAACATTTGGAAAACAACCCGGGTAGGTGTTCATTTTGGGAGATACTGGTTGATACAGAAAACAAATATGCAGCATGCATCCCAATATTAGGATTATTTATATCAATCATAATTCACCACTTACAAAGCAACATAAAACTTTAATAGTGTCAGGATGCTGTCCTCTTGAATCTTTGTGATATTCTTTTGGGGAAAAAAAACCTGAAGAATAGCTTGAAATTTGGTTTGAAAAGCTTTTAACACTCCTCTCTGCCACAGGCAGTGCTTTTTGGACTGTCATGTCATCTGCAATGATGTCATGAGATTAAATTCTTCTGGTATTCTATTGATGGAGTTTTACCTGTTGCAAAGCATGAACTTCCCTAACATCTTGATTACTAGGCTTTATTTAAACATCTGTTAAACCTTCTGCAGATTTGCATTGGTTTTGTTCATATTAAATTGTGCTCTTTGAGGTTAGCAAACTTAAACATCACTGTTTTCAGAAAATTCAGTCCCATCATTAAATCAGTGTATAACTTTCCCAGAAACTGGAGAACTAAATGTAATAAAAAGTGAATTGCTGCACCTTGATTTGCTGCCCACATTTGTCTGAAAGCTGACGTTTCTTGGTGAAGGAGCTCACAACTAAACACGTTAAAGCTTAAATAAACCCAAAACCCACTAGAGTGAAAGGATGGGTAGTTTAAAGAACTAATTCTTGCAGCAAGATGTATGCAGTATTAGAGTTGTCATTTTGTGGAATATAAAAACTAACTTCTATTAGTGATCATCTATCTTAATTCCTGGGAGTATGCATTATGCTCAACATTTCGGACTGAAAGAGTAGCTTGTTTAGCTCCTCTCTAAAATTAGCACTGAAAATGTCTTCTCATACTATTTTTCAATACAGACATGTAGTCTGGCTCAATTGAAAATTTTCTGTGGAGATTGGACAGCTGTACTTAGTGTGCTTGAGAAAGCCTCCTTGTTGTCTTTGATGCCATGTACAGGTTCTTCATGTAAGGCTCAGTGCAGTTTGCTACAGGTGATCCTGTCCTGCTTTTTTGTTGTTTTGGTTCGAGTTTTTTCCTGTAAAAATGTTGGTTGAAACTAGACAGTGCTTTGTCCATCACTGCATGTGGACTTTGTGATTTCCTCTAAGAGGACTGACATCTTTTAGTTTTGCAAATGTGCTGGTGTTCAAACCATTACTGAATTATTGTATGCCTCTTTTTGACTCCTCACTTCTTTCTGGTTATTCGTTTGAGGAGAAAAAAAAGAGAAGAAAAGGAATGCTTGTATTGAACTGTTCCTTTCCACCTTTTGGACATTAATCTTTCAGTTCTGTCGTGTACGTGATTATTTCTGACTCCTGGTGAAGCTCTTAATGGTCATGTGGCTTCTTTGTTGATGCTGTCTAAGCATGTGAAGCACTGGTGCTGCCTCCACTGTTGAGCTGCAGGACAGCTCACCTTTGATGCTGCTGGTTGATGGCTGTGTGATGCAGACCATTTCTGGATGTACTGGCCTAGCAGTTCCTGGCAGTGTAAGCAGGCTCTGTCTCTTGCAGTGTGCTCTCATCTGATGTGTGCACTGGTTATTGCTTTTCTCCCATCAGTCATCAAGGATCTTAAAACCATTACTCCGTGGCTGACTGCTGTCTAATCTTCGGAAGCCTATTGATTGCTGTTCCACTGTTGCAATCTTACCTAATTGCATGGCTTGTCTGCCAGTTTCACCTCTGCAAGACACCCTCAGTGCTGACTTGACCATTTTATTACATTGTAGATATCTAGAAGGTGTCTACAAAAATTTGCAGAAATTTGGTGTTTCTTTATGTTAGTACTACCTGAACAACTCCCTGTTTCAGGTGTGCTCTCTACCAGATGCTTTTAAGTGGGCCCCCTATATGGTGCTGTGTCATCTCAGTAATACTTCAGGTGTGAGTTTGCAGGAGCTGAAGTCTGCTGCAGGTTTCCACCAAAGAGAATGTTATTTTGTATGCTTTATTTGCTCCTCATTTAGTGTTACAAGCCAAATTTATGAAACTTTATTCTTACTCCTTTATCTTTCAAGAAGTGTGGAAGTAAGATGAACTGTTTTTATTGTCTGTGAAATTTCATCCTCTTCAGGTCTCTGTTAGCAGCAGCTGCCATCAGCAGCCTGAAGGTGCTGGAATAAAAACTGTTGGTATGATTCATGGTTCATATATGTTATAACATATGACTTGATTTAATGAATTTATTGCCAGAATTATCTGAGAATTATTTTTTTATCACATAGTAGATTGCTTACTTACTGTGTACTTTTTTTGATGCGTCTTTTGAATTTGTGTGAGTAATTTTATTTGTTCCTGAGTTTCAGGTAACTAAATTTTTGTATCTACAGGTGGATTGCTGGAGTTGTTCCTTTGCAAACTTTCCTGAAATGAAAGGAATTCCTTGGATGTTTTGCTCTGTTTGCATCCTTACTTGTGTCTCAGTACAGAAGCATCTCAGAACTACAGATGTTCCCTGTAGTGCATCTGTGTTTCCTCTGCTTTGTTTCATTGTCATAAACAATTCATAGGACCTGTTGAGGAATTGTTATAGTTGAGTGGTATGAAACTGAACTATCTGGGTGTTGTCTCCTGACACATTATTATAATCAGCCAGAACCTTGATGCCAGGAGATAATGAAGGCTGGTTCTGCAGTCAGCATAGGTTGGTGGCCTTGGGCAGTTAGATGCCTTTAGGTGTTTGAGCTCTCAGTATCTGCCTGCAAGGACGGCAGAGGCTTGCCAAGCAGCTGGGAAGGTCACCTACTTTACTGTGTAGTAACAGAATGAATGTTCCTGCTCTTCTCTCATGTAATGGACGGCTTCTGATTTGGAGTTGTGCAGACCACTGCTTCACCTAAGGATTCTTTGTGCTCCTTAGATCCTTGATATTCTAATAGCAGATAATACAAACCTTGTGAGCTTAGCAGTTTTCTCAGGAGATTGGACATGCTTTTGGACATCCACTTCATTATGTATACTGCTTGTGGTAAAAGCTTGCTCCTACTTTATTGCACAAGCACACAGATCAAGATATCTGAGTAGTTTCTGTATGTGGTTAGGACTCATCTTTACCTTTCTTTCCTTGCCCTGAACTTGTTTTTGTGTTTGGGTTTGTGTACCATTTATTTTGTGTAATAAAGTGTCCTACTGCTCAGCAAGTGAGCTCCAAAGTCAAATACCATAAAGTCAGTCTTCTGTGTTATAGATTTCTCATAGTAGTTTTATTTGGTATATTAGTTTTATATATAGATTCTCATATTAGTTTTATATATAGATTCTCATAATAGTTTTATTTGGTATAACTAATATTTATTCATGCCTCTCTGTTTTAGTCAAGCTGCATCTCAACACTGAAGAAGTTAGTAAGTCTGGCTCCAAATTTCAGCCAGCTTGAGCTGGTAGTTCATTTAATACCTTAATTGCAAGGTGATAATTGAATAGGAGTTGTCTTCAGTTCCCTACATGCAGAGGCTGTATCATTAGACCTTCTGAAGTCTTGCTAAAAGCTGCCTCTACTGAAAGATGTATTGCAGCTTTAGCTATTACTTCAACAAGAAAAGCATTGAGCATGTTTTTTGTTGTTGTTGTTGTACTGGACCAGTGGCTTCCCTGCTTGCCCAGATGACTGTTGGCCAAGTGCTTCAAGCAGAGGTGGTGGTGCATGCCCTGTTAGTTGGGGTCTCTGGGTGTTTTTCAGCATTCAGCTTTTTCCACTTGTCCCAGCCTAGTGGCAGTCAGGACTGTAATTCTTCCCCTTGGTTCCCAGCTATCTTTATGGCAGTAAGCTGAATTGCTGTGCTTACACAGGTCACAGCACTGTTGTGCTGGTGTCTAAGCCTTACTCTACAACAATGTTTAGTCACAAGCACACATTTGTAAAAAATGCACTTTTTAGACAAAATAAGCACTGTGGAGCCTTGAAAGAAATGACTGTAATGTACTCAAAACTGAGAAGAATGAGGTAAGAAACTGCAGTGGTTAGAGCAGCTCTCCCAGCAGAACATTTGACACTTCAGTGGTGTTGCTTGGCATGTGGGCATGCCTCCAGCCTTTACTCTCCTAGGGGTTACCCTGTTGGTAAGGTGTCGCCTAAATATAGTAAGCCTGTGTGGAGGGGGTGGTTTTTTTCGCCTGCAATGGGCTATTTTCAGTGTAAAATAAGCAGGAGACCTTTGTGTTCTACAAGGTTACTCCATCACAAGCTTTCAGATGTTTCTAGTTGCTTAGTTTTCTTATTGAAGGCCATGTAGAAACTGTATGGCAGACCTTGAGATCAATATTTCTGTTCTCTAATCTGTAATGGGGTGCATATCATTGATAAAAGATGTCTGGTTCTGTAGAGGTCATTCCATAGTATTTACGTAAGTTATATTTAGTGCGTGTTTTTATTTGATTGGTGTCAGAATAATGCTGCTGTTACAAACTGCTTACTTATTTACAAACACAGAGAATGCGAGCTTCCCATAGAGGGGCAGCCTAGAATTTTGTTCTTAAAAAAATGTGGGGGAAGTGGTTTCTACAAAAGAAAATAATCCATTGCAGTGTGTTCTTGATGGCTGGTTGGTGGTGGTTTTGTTTTGCCAACCAGTGCCAGTGGCTTAATGTAAAAGTATGTTTGTGGTTGTCAAATGTGAATACAGTTAGATGCTATAAAGAATTAAATTTCTCAATCTCCAGGACTAATCATGATCTGAAGGTAGCAGAAGGTGGCTTACAGCACAGTTGCAAAGTGGTGGGCTGGCTTCTTCCCTGAACTTCCTGCACTGGTAGTCTTCACCCCTGCCCCCCCAGCCCTCCTGCCACCCCCCAAAAAAAAACCAACAAAAACCCACAAAAAAAAACCCCTAACCCCAAAAAAATTTAAAAATGCACTACTTATGTACATCATATTTCTATTTACTTATGAGTGAACACTTGGAACAGTGTACAGATGGCCAGGTCCTTGAATCTGTTAATAGTCTTACAGTGTATATGTTTTGTTTTCTGGTTTTTTTTTGGTAGAGAAGTCTTAGATGGCAAATTCATCTTACTTTGTGCCTCAAAGTAACATTGAATAACTGGATAACCATACAATATAAAACTATTAAGAGTAACTGTAGCAACCCTGTATTTTTTCATTCAGCAAAAAAGTAGCTTTTTTAAACACAGAAGATGAATCTGTAGTGTTGAAAAGGGAAAATGTCAAATAACATGCGTCTGTCCACTCTTGCGAAGAAGTCTTCATTGAAGTGATTATGAGTGCTGTAGTATCTTTTCCATACTCTTCAGTTCCTCCAGAAATTGCTTTCAGAAAGAGGCAAATGGCCTTTGTACTCAGTGATACCGCCTAGAGAAAAATTTAATCCCTCTGGACTAACGGCTGTCTTTCTACAAACCAGTGACTTTGAGGTTAATGTTTAAATATTTAAATGGATTTGGCATGTTGCCATTTAAGTGGAACAGAATGTGCTTAACCTGAAACTCAAACAGTTCCCTGGGTAGCCAAAAAAATAAATAAATTACTCAATAGTGCAGTGATCTGGTAAATTGAAAGATTATAGTTTAACCCTAACCCTGAACAGGGTTATCCCAAAGGAGGAATATCTGTCTTATTTTTCTTTCTATTTAGTTGAGGGCAATTTTTATGGATGTTATTGGAACTTTTTACAGAAGTTCTTAGGCTAAGTGGTAGCACTCATCCGTGGATCAAAGTCCAGTATAAACAAGTTCTAGTGTAGGTTACTGATCTGCATGAAATAATTTTAAACTTGTTGAAAACTGGGTAACTTGCTGAATTCAGATAATTTTATTTTTAGTTCTCTTTCTTTGGGGTGGAACATAAGGGTTAAACAAAGGTTTGATGAGTATAAAGTGTAGTTGGGGAGTCTTGATACTTACAACTTGAAATGGAAGACGTGTAAGAAGAAAGGCAAGAGCAAGTGCACCTGGCATTCTTCACATCTCTAAGGCTGTCTTCCTTAATCCAAAGGGTTACCAGTGCCTGGAAGAGAGGTGGGAGCTTTGGCCTTGAGACTGCATCTCTAATCCAGTCAGATTCTGACCTTAAGTTTACCAAGAACTTTGCTAAAAGCATCCCACTCAGGGGAGCTTTTCCTGCCTCTTGTGCCAAATGATGCAAACCCAGGTTTTCTGCCAAGTATCTCAAGGATCTTCTCATTTTCTTCACATTCTGCACTGGTGACTGCATGCTGTCTGTAGTTGAGAGAATGAAGCAGTGTTCAGGGCATGCTAAGGTAAACTGGGCTGGGTGGGGGAGACAATTTTCTTTCCTCATCGTGCTTTCTTACACAAATCTTATGTTCAAGTTAAACAAGTATGTGAATTTTTCATGTATAGATGTGAAACCTCACACTTTAGAACTCTTAATGAAAATAAATATAAATCCCATAATTCCAAGCCTATGAAAGAAGTATTTCAGTTTGCAACAACTTCCCAGACAAACTAGTATTTTGCTTAACTCTTGGTTGTGTGGTATTTGTACTACAGCAGAGAAGTGAAATTGTCTGGGCCAGTGTTAGGTATTTGCTTGAGCTCATGTTAGCGTCCTAGAGAAAGGAATGATACTGCAAATGTCCAGCACAGAATTTGTACATCACATACTATGATGTGATTTATGTGAACCAAAGGGGGAGTCCCCTCATAAATGGTTAGGAAATCTGCACAGTACCAAAAAGCATCCTCTACACAAGTACTACAACTCTAAAACTAGTATACCACTAGTGCTGGTGGTTCAGAGGTAAAGGGAAGATCAAGACAAATAAAAGTTTACTTTTGAGTGCTTTATAGATGTGTATAAAAAAGACAATCTGTTTCATTCAAGAAATAACACATTAAATACCTCAGCTAGAAAACTTGCAGTAGGAGCTTTTAATATGAAATTTTCAAATCTTACTTCTGAAGAAAAATGCTCTTTTTTACCCATTGCGTGTTAAATGAGATGAAGGAGAACAATATGTTCAAATTGTCAGCTTAACTCTTAAAAGATTACAGTGATCTGTGCCTGGTGCTGCCATGTGTAGTCAGCTTGCTCCTGTAGCACTCTTTAGCATCCTTAGTCTAGGAAAACTTTTCATTAGGAAAAAGAATCTAGCAGTCAAAAGTGGTAGGCAAGAATAGAAAAACCTGTTCAGGAGAGCACTCAGATTTCAGATTTAATCAGTTACAAAATATGAATGGATGGTCAAAGAGAACATAGATTTGGATCTGTTCTGAAGGGGAGAGAAGTAGGAGGGCAGATGGTTGGTGATAGCTTTTTTTACAGGGAGATATTTGCACTGTATTTGAATAGATTGAAAGTATGTTAATCTCCATGAGAGAGACTGTTATGGGCAAAATGGGGAGTAATGAAGTAGAAACATAAGTCCAGAGCTCAGTATTGACTAACCTTAAAGAGCAGTTTTTAAGAAATCCTTAAAGTCATAATCAAGCCATAACAAGATCAACTAGGGACCAAGGGAAGTCAGGTAATGATGAGATGAGGCAGGCCTGGCGCAGCAGGGGAGGAAGGGCCTGTGTGTGCAAGCTTCCGCTGGTGTTTCTTTTATTTTGGGGCTGGTGTTAACATGTGGCTGTTAGATGGCTGTGGTTAACATACCCTGCCTTGTCCTTTGTGCCAGCTGAGCAGCAGCAGATTCACCACCCTGTGACTCTGAATGCAGAATGCTTGTGGTGCTGAGGGTGAGATTCTTCAGCCTGAGTATCCTCCCAGTCAATAGCTATATACTTACTGCTTTAGTTCCTTCTGATTTCTGCATCTTTGTCTGTTGTTTTTGTTCTTCTCTCAGAGATCACGGAATCATGGAATGGCCTGGGTTGTAAGGGGCCTTAAAGGTCATCCAGTTCTAACTTCCCTGGCATGAGCAGGGATCTGTTTGATTATGTCAGGTTGCTCAAAGCCTCACCTCAACCTGGCCTTAAGCACTTCCAGGGATGAGGGATCCACAACATCTATGTTCATCCTGTTCCAGTGCATCACCACCCTCACAGTAAATAATTTCTTCCTAATGTCTAATCTAAACCTACTGCCTTTCAGTTTGTAACCATTCCCCCTTGGCCTGTCACTACATGCTCTTGTAAATAGTTTCCATGATTCTGGTAGGCTTCCTTCAGGTTATGGAAGGCTGCAATTAGGTCACCCTGAAGTATCTTTTTCAGGCTGAATAATCCCAGTTCTCTCAGCCTTGATGATTATAGCCTGGAGACAGCTATTCATATTTACAGGTGGTCAGCTCTCTACTTTTCTATTGAATTTCTGACATAGTGTTTTTCTGATGGTAAGTGCAATGAACTGGTAGTCAGTATTTGAGGCTGTGAGATGGGATCTCAATGACAAGCTGTGTAGTGCTGAACTCTTGGCTCTTCCAGTATCATATTCTTCTATTGGTAATGCTATGGAGCTGTAGTATGCTGTGTGTTAGATGGAGAATGAAGCCTATTGCCATCCACTTCAGTTTTGCAAAGCAGAAAGAAACTTGGATTTGCCAAATTAGTTTGACACCTTGAAGAACTTAAATGCTAAAAAAACTCATAGAGAGGTTGTCATCCAAGAACATGGGATAGCTGAAAGAGTTGTTTCCTCTTCAAAGAGCAATCATTTTGTTCATTTAGCCTCTATTGCTTAAGGGATGTCTTAGTAATGTAACAGTTGTCACCTATTTCTCTAAAGGCGACAGAGTGAGTTGATGCTCTATGCCTTCTTCCATAATGATGCATTATCAATTCTCACTTATACTTAAAGATAACTGCATAATTTCTTATAATACTTCTGTATCACCGAGTGGATGCACATTATCCACTGGATACCTAAGATTCATAACTTTGTTTCTGAAATATTGGAGGATGTTGCTTTAAAAAAAAGGTGTTTAATTCTGTGATCTTTTAAGAGATTTCAATTGGCTTTATTCCTCACATCGTGAAAACTGAGACATTGAATTGAATAAATTAAATGAGTGCAGAGAAGGTTCTCATTGAAAAAGAGAAATTACTCTGAAATGGTTAACTCTTCAACTCTAAATCTGTGTACCCAAAAGTAGTGGTTTGTCTGTGCTTAAAATTGTCAATGAGCACATACCACTCAAGCGGCGTAATTTAAATTTGGAATATGTTAGAGTGAAGTTTAATATAACTATGATAATTCCACATTTAAATTGACTTTGTTAAAATGTACTTGTTTGTTTTTATTACAACTCTTTTGTACCCTGAGGAAAGAAATATTTTCAGACTTTAATACTGTTTCACATAACTAATGTATTAAAGTTCTCTTTTCTTTCTCTTTCCACTTTTCCTGCACTGCTGAATTAATTTAGAAGCCTTGAGTAAATAGGTTTAGCAGCAAGTTATACACTTCCAGATTAATTCTATGATGTGGTTAAATTAATTTAGTAAAGTTTTCAGTTTTTTGGAAGCACCATTTTCACCTTTACTTGCCTCTAGCAGACAGTAGTTAAGAGACTGCAGTTTATGTCATTTAAAAAAGGTGAGGGAGAACTGTTAGTTCCATAATGCAAAAGTGAAAAATTGTTCCATGTGTTGCAATATGACTTTTCCAAACAACTGCTCTTTTCTCAGGCTGTATGAAGGTAGGCTAAGATTACATTTATCCAAGCTGCTCTGCAGACTTTTCAGTATGAAATTCTCTTCCAGGGAACTGTGGTAATTTGTCATGCACAGGAGATGGACAGTGACAGTGGGGGAAACACCTGCTTGTGTGTGTGTGTGTTTCTCTGTGACCTGGAGCACAGGGTCAATGTCTTGCCATGGCCCAACGTGTACTTTCAGCACCCAGTGCCTTGTGGAGCCTTGTGCAGACAGCACTAATGGCACTGGGCTGCACGAACTCCTGGGCACAGCAATTGCTCTGAAGTAACTTTGTAGCCTGCCTCTATTTGAGTTGTGGTAGCCCACATCTTTAAAAAAACAGTACTTTGTGGTTTTAAAGTCTTTTGAGTTCCTCAGTTGCAAAAAAAAGTGAGTTGAGTAAGTCTGTCCTCTTACTTCAGACCTGGCCAGGCAAAGGTGTGCTTATTTTGTTAGCTACAGGTTTTGTCCCTCAGTGGGAACATGATCCAGAGTGTTACAGAAAAGACCTCTCTACAAATAGCATTTGTCAAATTTGTGAAGTCCTTGTCAAACCTGCCGAATGTGTAGCATGCAGGGAGTTTTTGATGCAATGCTGGCAGAGCATCTAAGGAAAATTCCTCAGCCTGAGTCTTTTATTGCTGCGTGGCTGAACTGATCTTTGAAAGTTGAAATCTCATGAGAGGACTCTCGAATCTGGCTTATATGTTTTTGTTTTAGTTCTTCTTCCCTTACTCTCACTGATTTCTTGTACTCTGCTGTATGCCACTGGGGAGAGCTTTTGATGACTAATCTAACTCAGCCTCGACTTGTCTCTTTTGAAAGGCTTGTGCTTTGACTAAGTAAGTAGTTTGTGGGGTATTGTTTCTTTCTACTGTGCCCTAGTGTAAGTTGCAGTTATACACCAAATAACTTCCCAGATTTATTACTTGAAGTTATCTGTTCCACAGACATAGAAACATGCTTTTATATGTGACACTTCCAGTTTATTCTTTACTGCTTAGAGGTTGAAAAGATTATTAGCATTTTCTCAAGCTGTTTGCTTAAAAGTGGTTCAAAGTAAATATTTTTGTTGTAAAAATTACATAGAATGTAGTAGTACTTGTGATTGAGGTTTGGTGGTTTGTACTGAATGATAAACAATTACTGTCATTGATATCATGTTCCCTGTTTTAAATTTTACAGCTAAAACAGAACTGTTAGTGGCTTCCACAGTTAAGGCTAAAGACATACCAGGCTGAGAGGCAAATGCCAAAAACTCCTGTCACGTAGTTTCCATATGTTGCTGACACACTATTTCCTGGAAGGCTGGTTGATGTGTTGGCAAAACTACTATAATATGCTATTTTCTATTAAAAGTTTAGAAAGGACTGTCAAGTTCCAGTTCTTAAAACAGAGAGTTGGGGATGATAAAGGGCCTCTACTTAGTGGGTCTTTTTGCTGTTCTCAGTATTTGAAGTGGTCTTTAATCATTGATCTTTGCATGCTAAGGTATTGCTTTTCTGTGTCTGATCTTTTGTGATCCTGCTATCTTTAGCTAAGCTAAAATACTGAAACAGGATCTGCCAGTATTTGATTACAAAATTAAAAGGAAATATCAACCAAACCTTTAAAGGTGATAAAGGAAGTGTAATTTGTTCTTCTTTATGGAAGGGGGGAAGACCTAAAACTAGAATGGGGGGGAAAAAAAGGAGGAAATTACTTTTGCAAAATGTATTCAAGCAAATTTGAATGTATTATTGAGTTGTGATAAATACTCTGTAGGCAGGACTAACTTGACCTACAAACAAGCACAATCCCATGCTCAAGCACAGAGTTCAACACCAGGGGCAAGCAAATCAGTGACTGTGTAAAAATTCATAATTTGAGTGATAGTTGGCTGGCTGCCTCTTGCTGCCTCAATCTTTTGGTGATTCAGAGGTTTTTCCTCACAAGCAAGTGGCCACAGCTTCACCTTAACTTTTAGTGTCACTGTGGTTATTTCAGGAAGAAAGGTAAAATACCTCAAACTCTGCAGGAGGAAATGCTGGATGCAGCAGTCTGCGTATGGCTCTCTGTTAGATGAAAGTAGTAATTATTTCTAAAGAAATCCTGTAAATAGCTTTTGAAGGAATGTACTGCAGTGACAATAGCTTGAATTTAAGATTCTCTTTTTTAGGTTCTTTAACCAATCTTTTGAGAATAGTATCCATTTTCAGCCTTCTCCCATTCTAACATTCTAATCCTGAAATGGTAGAGGAGGAATTAGTTTTCTGCCTACATTTCTATACCTCACATCTTCACCTGTGGCTTTCTGTTTCCATCAAGTATGACTGGTAGCAATGTTTTTTCCAAAAAGCTCGAGATTTTTCTTAGATAAAACGTCTTTATCTTATTGATGCTGGTAGGTGAAGAGTGCATGCAAAAGAGTGTGTGCATGTGAGGAATAGTGTCTTAAACACTTAAGCACTCAAAGTGGAAGCTGGTGCTTGCTGTTAAGGTCTCCTTCATAGCCAGGCAGATTTCACCTGTAGCACAGTGGGCTAACATCTCCAGCCAAAAGGTCTGGAAAAGTGCATTAAGTTGAATCTACTTAAACGTTTAACAAAACCACTGTGGACTCTGACCTGTATCCCATTCTGTGTGTAAGCACAGATATGTTTTTCAAACTGAGAAAGGGAAACCATTGTCACAGGTCACTAACGTGCAGCTTTTCATTTCTCTCCAAAACGGATAATTTCCTCAGCAGATGGAGTGAATGGGAGTGCAGGCTGTGGAGACAGTGGTGGGGTCCACAAACTTTGTTTCCCTTACTATGATCTGAGGGAGCGTGGGATCTGAGGGTATTGCACAGTACCAATTGTTGGCCAGAATTGTATGTTCTTGTACATCTTGTGCTGTTCCTGGTCGCTCAGCTGTAGATGAGGCTGTCTGTGACAACTCATTCATGTGCTTATAAAGCAGATGTGCCCACCTGCCTTTTAAGTGAAGCCTCTTGACTTCCAGCTTTCACCTTGACTCTGATTTACCCATGAGGCTTTAGTTAGTGAAAGCAGATGATTTGTATTTGTGTAAGTATAGTGGCTGAATTTGTTCTGTGTAAGAAATACACTATTGCTATTAAAGCACTTAGCCAATACCTGAAAGTCTGCAAGTACCTTCTGTCAGAAGCAGCTAGTGCCTGGTATTTCTCTGTATATATTCTTTCTAAGTAAGCGTGGCAGTACTGGCATCTTGCTTCTTTCTGACTATGGTAGATTATTAAGCAAAATGTGTTCTTGTGACTCTGACTCACCTCTAACTCTTCCCCCCCTCCACCCAAGTCAGTAGTCTGAAAGCCAGCTTTGCCATTCTGGTCTGAGTGGAGACTTTTATTCAGACACCCTTTTCCAAAAGAGGTCTTTACTTTTCTTCCTACTTTGACTAGAACTTTTGTTTTTTTCCCAGGCATCTGGAGTGTGTGAACTTGTTGGGGTTTATTCTGATTGTGGGGAAGGTGCAGCAGCCTACAGTTGGAAGAGTCTGGTATTGGGGTGTCCCATTGTCCTGATGATACTCTTTGTAGTTGTTACTATTCAAGTGAGAGTGCAGTTGTGATTGCTGCAGCCGCATCTGCTTGGTTGTTAAATGTGCCTCGGTGGTTCTGCTTGTGTTGGAGAAGCTGTCAGCTTTCCTGGACCTCAGCTGGCTCTGTGCATCTTGGCAAAGAGGTGGGATGTCATGCCAGGGCTGTCAGACTCGTGTAGTTCATGTAATACGAGAGACATGAAATTTGGCAGCCTCAATTTGAAAGAAGTCTGGTGGTGAGGCCACAGGAATGTTCTCTAAGTTGATACTTGGTTTTTCCTTCCATAGTTAATGTTTTGAATATAGTGACCTTCTAGGTACATGCAAGACGGATCTTCCCAGGCCATGGGTGAGTGTATGCAAATACCAGCTTCTGCTCATGGTTCTGGTGCTGTAATTTCAGTTAGCAGAGCCTGACTTGGCTTTATTACATAGTTTGGTTCAACACAGAATCAATTCACTTGTGGTTGGTTTGGAATCCAAATTATTTGCTGATCTAACTGTTGGTTTACATATATATTTGATGTTGAAAATTTAACAGGGATCTTAGTAAATATATTTTGTGTTGTGAGTGAGCATTTTATAGTTAAATCCTAGAATTGTGTTTTGTCCTTGTACACTATAAAGGAGTTACTCTTTATATCAAAGAGTAAGGTAGAGATAGGTGTCTGATTCATCAAGTTAACCTAGCTGCAAGCTCCAGTGTATTATTGGACTGAATAAGTGGTTGTGATAAGACTTGTGATTGTTTTGTTAAATAGGTTTTAAAATTTATTTTTTCATTGTGTGATCATATAAAGAAACATACAGGTGCTGACATACAAAAAACCAGAATACTGAGGTTTATTTCATTTTATTTCTGCATGTGGAATCTAATGCTGAGCAAGCTTTTTGAAGTAAGCACAGCGTAAACACAGTGGTGTTTCTTGTGTTCCGTCCATTCTATGCAAAATAACTGAACCATGTGAGAGGATGAAGATTTAAAAATTGACTGCTAGGCTGGAGCACAGAACTGAACAAGAGAAGGCACTGATGGCAGCAGCGTTCTTGTGTTTGTAAAGATTACTCTGCTTAAACCACAACATTCTCTCTGGCTTGTTGGTGTGTGAATGCCAGTTTATTCTCTATATGTAAGGCTCTTTGCTCTTTGAGTGGGGTCTGTGGGAATCCCTCAAGGATATTGGATTTAAAAAGCATTCTCATAGAGTTTCCAGCATCTCTGCTATAGCATGTGATTGGCTTGGATTTAGTTTGTATTACCGCCTGCTGTGTGAAATTGCAGTTCCTTTATAGTACATGGAATTGCAGGTTTGAATACCTAAATAATTTTTAGGAATGAACATAGATTGTGTACAGCACTTAAATTTGTTAGTAGCCAACTTTTATTTAGAAATGTGCATGAGAATGATTGAAAACCCAAATTTGTCAATCTTGTTATGCAGACTTGGAATTCGAGGATGTGATGGGGAGAAACACACACCAGTTTTGATGTGACTTAGACAGAGGCAGCTGGTAAACTGGTAGGACTTAAAACTTTTAGAAACTGGAAGTTTAAGCAGGCAGTTGCTCCTGCTTCTGCCTTGGATGGGGAGAGGAAAATTTTCTGAAACAGTTCAGAAGACTTTAGTACAGTTTACTATTATGAAAACAGTCGCTTTTGTTACCTTTCACGCCTGCCAGTCTCTGTGAAGAAAATGGTCAAAGGACTATCTATCAACTTCTGCCATGGAAGGCTTGATTGACATAACTTGATTTTGAGACCAATATGTATGCCTCAGTAGAGGTTGTTTACCTGTCATGGGATCATTTAAGAATACATATTTTTCTCCTTTTTAATTAAAAAAAATCTTATTTTTCTTAAACCCTTATCAGTGGTCAGAAATGAAGTACTCAGTGCACCAGTCAAGCTGTCATGTGCAAGGTCAGAAGAGCAGGACTAACTTGAGCACTTAGTACTTGCCCACAGATTGAACCTTTGCCTCCTGCATGATAATTGTTCCAGTTCCTGGATGCTGTCCTTCCTTCTGACTTCTGGCATACCTCATTTTGATTAGGAACTTCCTTGTAGATGGGAAAAATTCAGTCCAAGGAACTTTATTGTCACCATCCTCTTTGTAGAACTATTTTGCAGACTACTGTTTCTTGTTACTTCTTTCAGTAGACTTCTGAACAGTTTGAAGTCTAACCACCAAATACTTCTTTGCAATCCTCAAGGCTTTTCTGTAGCTGGACTTTTCAGAGGACGGAAGCAAGTGGTTTCAAGGTGCCAATCCTTTCCACCCCTGGTTCTTGTGAGGCAATTTCCTCTGAAGAAAGTTCCTAATGCAGCATTTATGGCTTGTAGTTGACGTTTGTGAGCAGTAAGCTACCCAAATGGCTTGTGAAAACACCTCTGGTATGTTTGAGTTGGCACAGAGAGAGCAGAACCCCAGTGGTGGATTTGAAGGAAAAACATCAAGGTAGAAACAGCTTCCTCTTCCAGGAATACCCTGCAATACCCAATGAAGGAGGGAGAAAGTACTCATAAATAGTCTCTAAAATTAGAGAAACAGAAATGAGAAATCCAGTGGATCTTGTAGATTCTCTTGGATGTTCTGCTCAGCTCAACTTTTTCTTCCTCAGCTTTTGGCAGTTAGGGTTATGTGTTTTCCTAGCGGGAGAAGCTTAATGACTTTTCCCCCTATTTATTTTCTAAGATTACTCAGCGCTGGGTGTGTATTGTGGTTTGGGGTTTTTTTATTTTGTTGGGGTTTTTTTCCCCCTGCGCAATCCTTCTATATTCAGCCTGCTCCAGCATTCTGGGATTTCATTTACCTGCGTTGTATCAGCAAGCTGTGCATGCAGAGTCCTGATTGAGCAGGACATGAGGATCCTTATTTGTGCCCTGTGAATTGGTGGATTTCTAGATGAAAATTTAGAAACTGCAGCATTGTTGACAAGCTTTGTTGAACTTGCTGCTGGTAGAGGAAGTAATTCTGTCATGCAAACTTAAATGAACTGAGGTTGCTTTCAAAAGGAAGTTGGTTACCCTTCATAGGACAGTATTTGGTTGTGCAAGGTTAATTAACTTTTACTAGGTACCTGAGCATCAGTTTTTTGTTTATTTTTTTCCCAACAATTTTTCTTCCTCATTCCCTAATGCCCCCCTCCCCCTCCCCCCATGCAATGTGCAGCCCAAATACATGGCTGTGTGTGAGAATTGTTTTCTTCCTTCTTTAAGCTGAAATGCAGGAGTTCCTTATCTGAGTTCCAAACTAATGTCAGCTGTATGAAGTTACTCAAGTATGCTTTGTGTTAGCCCTACGTAGGAGCTTTCCACCTGCACTGCAGGGTTGTGAAATACTTGCCTTATCAGTGTTTCTGACTTGCCTTTGATATGGATGGTAGTTCCATAGATTTCTGTACTGTTAAGTGACTGTTTGACCCAGAAGCTGCCTTTTGGTGCTGGTACTTAGCAGAACTAAATAGGCCTGTGACCTAGCAGAACTGAAGGCCTGTGACCTACCTGCATAAATCCAAGAAGTAATACTCTGTCTCAGTTAATGATGGATATGTGTTATGTCCTTGGATGAACAGCCTGCAAAGCACAGCTTGTTCACAGTGATGCTTTAAACCCTAGTGCTCTCTACAGTTTTGAATTTCTGGGGAAGCTTTGAATTTTGAGTGTACGAATATACAGGTATATAATTTAAATAGAATCTTTGCCTGCCTCTTTGCAGAATCTATAGAAGTTGCAGTAATTTTTTTCCTCCTAAGAAATTTTTTAGGTAGTACTAGTGAGAAGCTCCTTTATCTGTTTTTCCAGGTATTTACTGCTGCAGATTTGCATGTCTTAAATGTATTTTAGCCCAATAAATGGTATTGTGTAGGTTGCTGCTAAAAAGACTGAATGTCTGGTTGTAGAATGACTGCTAGAAAGTGTACCAGATCAGAGTGATGATTTCTAAATCATCAAGCTGCTGTCACTGTCTGTATGCAATTTCACTCCATCAGGCTTACAAAGCCAGTAAAGTGAAAGCCAAAAGGGTTAAGTGTGGGGTGAGCAAGTCCTAAAGACTGCAGAGGACCAATCCATGTATATAAGTAAATTGCCTGACTGAGGGTACCTTATGTCATAAGTTAATGTGTGATCAGTCCTTGCAAAAAAGACAAAGCTGACTCTGAAAAAACCAGCCAGAGCAAGAGAGAGGCAGTTCTTGCCTGTTAATCATGAGACTCAATTAGGTTGTCAGTTATTCAAGGGTTATGATCTAATTTATTGTAAAATCAGAGGGTTGCTTTTTCACTTGTTAGCACAGAGACAGTGCCAGAGCATGCAATGTCCTCTAGCTGTGCATATCTCTGGTCTAATGGAAGTCTGTACAGAAGCTGAAACTCACTGGCGAACATCAAGTATGGATGTGGCACTCGGTGTGTAACAATTCTGTCACTGCCTGTGGCATTTATTTTAGTCAGTTTTGAGTTGAAATTAAAGCTAATGTTCCCATATAACATATAACTGTAGTTCCAGGGTGTCTGGAATGATGTGATCATGTATATACAATTCACTCTTGTGGGAAGTTGTCAAGTCAGCTATAGGTTGAATGGGGAGAACTTTTTGAGGAGTTTATATTTGAAGTTATAACATCCAGTTCTCTGAAGAAAGTTTTGGAAGAGGCTTGACTATACTGTAAAACAATATGTAGTCTATAACAAGCACCATTTGGATTTTATGCTTGACTTCAAGCAAATTGATTAAAGGAAAAATATTTAAAAACTGATTTGTACCACTTGAGTTTCAAGGAAGAAATTTATAATTCTTTGCTAAACTACAGCATTCTTCTGACAGGATTTCTGTACAGAAGCTCTGAGTCCTGCTGTTGCCCTGCAGATGCACTCCCTTTCTGGGAGTGCTGCTGCTCAGAGCTCAAGTGGAGTCCTATCCCAAGAGCCAAGGAGAAACTGCAGGGCACAACCAGCAAGCCTGTATGTCTGACTCCTATCAGGGGGTCCCTTGGGTAACCTTGCCCTGGCAGCCTTTCAAGCAACATGTGCCCAGCTTGCCCTTCTCTCCAGTCCTTCACCCTCCAGGTCCTGGTGGAATTTCAGCCCTGGCGGAGCTGTGAGCAGCCTGTCATCAGTTGTGTGACGCGGCACGGTGAGCTCGTGCTTTCCAGAGAGCATTGACTGCAGCCTGCTACCCAATAGCATTGCATAAATCAAGCTGTTGCCTTTTCTTTTTTTAAACCGGCTCTGCAAAACTGCCACAGCGTATTTCTTGTAATTTTTCTGTTTCAGAGGCGCAGTGCTGTGTGTAGCTTTGCAGAGCTGGTCCCTCTTTGGGGACTTTTGTCTCCTGGGTCCCAAGGGAAGCAACCAAAAAATGTAGAAGGAATACAGCTCTTGTATCAGGACTGAGAAACAGTTTCCTTTGAAGGAAAAATAACAAGATTTTCTTTTGAATGTAAACCAAATGTGTTTTATTTGGGTTATTTTTGCCTGAGACTACAACATTTGAAACAATTGTGAATTGCCCCCTTGCTCCAGATCCTAGTTGTGCAACACTGCAGGTGAAATACTGGCAAAACTGCCGGGATTTAAACTACTATCCAGCAATAATTACTGGAAATCCTCAAAAACCATTATGCCTTTAGGACTCCTAATCATTGGGTTGATGCTGCTTCCTATTTGGCTACCAAAATATTATTTCCTGTAACCAGTTTATTGCAGTTTTGTTAGATTTTTTTCCCACTAAATAGAATCAATAGCCTAAGTAGTTTTTTAAGGCTAAAAGCAGTTTTTAAATTGGCAAATGCAGCATCTTCAGAATTAAATTGTGCTGTGATGATGTTGCTGTGCAAAAGTGCAGTCCTAACTCAGTGGTAGAACTTCTTGATGTGTCAGTGGAAACTATTCTTGGCTGGCTGTAGTCTTTACTAAATAAATGACTGCTTCTGCACAGCAAACAACTTTTGAGTCTGCAAAAACAGCAAGCTGGTTAAATTTCTGACTTGGTTAATGTGAGAAATCCCAAGCATATTGATTAATTCTTCAGTTTCTACTGCAAAGCAATATCATGGCAAAGGTGCTGCTCTTTCAGTCATTAGTTAGCATTTTGGTCTGCTTTTTCATAGAAACTAATCGAGGTATAGATGCATTGCACAGAATACTCCACTAGAACTATGTAATACTGCTGTACTTAGAGTGTCTTCACTACAGGTTGAGAGTACTCCAAATGCTCTGTAAACTAGTTCATATCATATGTCTGTGTTAAATATAGCCAAATGCTGAAAGGCTTCTCAGTTGTAGGTGAAGATCTGAAGGACATGCAATGCCAGTGAGAGCAGCTGAATCTTTCTGTGTCTGTAACAGTCTGATTCCATTGATAGAGTCCATGCAGAGTGCTGCTAATGTCAGCTCCAAGTTGTGTAGTACTCACACTAGGGCTGTGGGCACTGATGCTTTGTTAAAAGTTCAGGGACTTGAAAAGCTTCAAGTTAGCACATAACCTTAAGAACTCTCAATGTATGCTGCCTGGCACATTGTGGTAATGGTTAAAGCCATTTCTACTCTCAACTGCCAAGTTGTGGCTCATTTTTAGAAAACAACCTCCAAAGGTTACAACTGATGTTTTAGCCACTACTCTTGCAATGTTGTGCTGCTTCTGCAGTGTATTTCTGCTTTTGTGAAAGCTTTGTACTTGTCAGACAAGAGATTAACAGCAGACAGTCTTCTTCACTTAAATATTATTAAATAATCAGGATATTTAAAACCCAAATTTTAAAAATCACATGCAAACAAAGAAAAAAAACCGGCCAAAACCAAACCACCATAAAGCCACCAGCAAAACCACTTTGCCATTTGTCTTGAGAATCCAAAGTGTTATGACTATTCCTGCTTCCCTGTGTACCTGCTTCTCTACTAGGTTTGACTTAGCTAGGATGAGAACAGAAGAACGTGGGGCAACTTAAGAGGATTGACAGGTTTGTAAAAGAAGAGAAACAGTGCAGGATAGAAAGGTTGGTGGAAGAAATGACCTATTAGTTTGGAACAGCTTCTGTTTAAAGTTGATTTAAATGAAAATGGGCAGCAAGGGTGCTGATGGATGGAATTTTGTCAGAGAATGAGAAATTACGATCAAGAATGTATGATGAGAGGTGTCAGGAAAATTGCTGGATATCTGAAGACTAGCTTGAAACTTGAGGACACTCTTGAAGAGCACAAACCTTATTTGGTCTGTGAGCAAATAGCAGACCTGGAAGAGGTTGACAAAGTATTTTTGTTCTGCAGAATACATTACTGCCTTTCTTCCTATACTGATAGTATTTCCCATCAGTAGGGATTAATATTTCAATCAGAGGGGAAATTTTTGTGAATAATCCTGGCTCACTGTTTCATAGCTTCAAGATACAAAAATGTATGAATGTACCCTTTAAATGGTAGCAGTGGACAAAACCAGTTTAGCAGAATTCCAGGAAACAGAGAAGGTGATGTGATTTGTAATCCCTATCTAGTCAAATAACTTGAACACTGATGAGGATTGTTGAACACTGAGCTCTGGGAGTCTCAGGCTTGTTTGTGTTTACCTATTCAATCAAGTCTCTCAAAAAGAAGTACCTGAACCTTGACCTTACAAGGAAGTGTCATAATAAATGTACTGTTTGTTTTTTCAAGTTCCAGCTCCTTACTTTCATTTTGACCTGAAAGTTTATCCTTTGTATAATAACATATGCTATTGCTAAATATTTTAGTTGTGATAAAATAGCAAAAAAAAAAAAAAAAAAAAATCCCCAAAGTCTCTTTCTGAAAAGGTAATGTCTAATTTACCATTAAGAAATAACTTAATAGCATTCTTGCATGTTCCTGAAGAGGAACAGACTGAGTATTGATCTCATGGAAAACCATGCACAGGCTTTGTTCATGATGGCAATGGATAAACAGATTATAACTAAGTATATAACTGACCATGTTGAAAACCTTGTGAATAGTCTGACACTTTTAGCAATGAATGCTGTCTTAATGAAACTGCAAATGAGAGTCAGATTAAGTTAGGACAGTGTGCTGGACTATTCAAGTGAGAGGCTTATTGCTATTCTCATTTGCACACTGAGATAGGTACCTTTGGTTTTGTTTGATCATGCACTTAGTCTCAGACAATAAAGGACACTTCCTTACTTGTAGTGTGTTAGTAGCTGGTGTTTGCTTAGTTCTTTCTTATGTGAGTTTCATCCTGGCAGTTGCTGTAAAACAGAGTGGGGGGAAAAGACATTTGCATTTGCAGAACACTCTGGTTCTAGGAGGTTGCATGTACCTCCAAATCCCTAGAATACTGGATGACATTTCTTGACAAAGTTATTAAGTTTCTTGGTTATCTAAGTAAAAGATGGACTTTATTCTTAAAAAAAACCCAAAAAACTGGACTAGTATTTCATTACTGAATACAGAGTTCTCCTAAAACTTACCTAACAATAAAATACAAAAGTTGTCAGTTATTAGAGGAAGAACTGTATTATCAAGACACTGTATAAAAATCTGTTGGAGTATCTCTGTGTGTTATGTGCTTACAAATAGTCTGAAATTGAAGATGGAGAGAACAACACAATATCCTAAAAGACAGGACAACAAGGATGGCCAGAGTTTATAAGTAATTAAATAGATAAGGACTTTTCATCTTAGCAAAGTGGAACTGCTATTCTACTTCCATATCTTACAGCCAAGATGCAACTGATTAAAATTAATGCTCCTTGATTACTGTAACTTTTATATTATGCTGCTGCTTCAGTCTTGAAACAAACTAGCAAATAGCCCAGTAGAAGGCAAAACCTGACGGTTTATGCCTTTAGAAGTGATAGTACTCCTTCAATCAAAAATGCCTGCGTGATTGCTTCCAAACATAACTTGCACATTATTTCTGCTTACTGTATCAAGTATCTAACATGGTTTCTGACTTCTAAAATGTCTTTGACTGAAGTGTACAGATATTAGCTACCCTGTGGGGTGGGTTTGTTTTTGGTTTGGTAGTTTGTTGGGGTTTTTTGTTCTTTCATAAACATCTTCACAGTAAACTCACTGACGATACTGTGTGTTCTGAAGCAAGCCATGCCATGAGCATATGAGAACTTAATGTAATCTACTTTTAGGAGTAGATTGTCCTTGTAATGTTATAAATGTTTGTATGAAGTTGTTATAGGAGCTTAACTTAATTCTCTCTAGAATAGTTTGAATTAGCTTGGCAATAGGCTAGTTTACATTAGAATGTGACATTACTGAGGCAGTAGAGAGAGCTCTGAAATTTGCAATTCTGTGTAAATGCAACATTACCTGAACCATTTTGTGTTTTTCTAGTGCTTTCTTATGGGGCATATTCAAGCAACACTGAACAGCATGTTGGGAGGGATGCCTGGTCGCTGTGGGTGATGCCATCTCTGCCTTCAGGTGTATGTGCTGAAAAAGTCATACTTCTGTGATTGTGTTCAGGACATGGGCAAGTAAACTGGTTGTAGTGTAATGCATTAACATATGAAATGCTTTGTATGGTTTTTAATTTCAGGTAATCATGACCATATAATATGGTTTTGTGAGGCAATGCTGATGCTGCATTTTGCCTGGTATCAAAGCATGTTCAGTTAATTAGAGCACTCTAGACAGCCTCCCTTGCATGCCTGGGCATGCCCTCTCCTTTCAGATTTATTCCCCACCCCGTGTCCCCCCTTCATACAGGCTTCACAAACAGCTGATGAGTTTGAGTAAATGCTCTGTGATGATTTGCTTAAAAGAATTAAGTTCCAGATGGAGTACCAGGAAAAGTGAAAAATTACTATCGTCTGCATTGTGACACTAACACAAACTAACTTGAATTCTTGTAGTAATTTGTCAACCTGTGAGTTGAATTATGTATTGTAATTATCTGGGTTTGGTTTCTGTTTACCTCACACTGAAAAAGTGACTGTCTCCCTGCCCTCTAACAGCACACTCCTGGACACCTCTTGTTAGTTAGTAGAAGTGACAAGATCTTGCTCTGGGCCCAGGTCTGTATGTTGTAGTGTATTTAGTGTATTTCTCTTGGATCTGGGGCAGTTGGCAGCCAATCCCTCCTCTTTTTAGGAGAGCCTACTTGCCAAGCTTCTTTTGTTGTGGCTTGTTGTTGTTTGTTTGTTGTGGTTTTGTTTTGGTTTTTTGTTTTTGTTTGCAAATGGTCCTGCTGTTACCCCAAGCTCTTATTTCAGTTGAGGAAGGGGAATACTTGGAGCTCAGGTACTGAAGACTTTTTCTGCTGTATGTAAGCATGGGAGGTATGCAACTGAGGTTTGGTGAACTGAGCTTTACTGAAGGCAAAACCAGCTGAATTGTTTTGCAGTGCACTGTAGTGTGTTGTGGAGGCCAGGCATTCATAATGCTTGATGTAAGACCAAGTCAAAGCAAATTTATTAGTATTTAGTTTAGAGAATTCCTACAGTCACTAGTTGCCAGGAACAGTGTGTTCTCGGCAAGGGCAACTTGTTATGTCTGTGTTTCTGCTACTGACTCCCCCCCCCCATGGAGGAGATGCTGGGCTGAGGTTAATTTTTCATTCAGCCTTATATGGCAAATCTAAAACTAATGAATTTCTTTGGTATATGAAAGTTACAGAATGTCAGTTCTTTAAGGAGTAATGTTTATCTAGGTTACAGATTTTTAAATACCATAGCTGATCCTTAGGAATACCTCTCTTTTTATGCAGGATGCTTTCAGGACTCTAAATGTGGATGTGAAGCTGGTCTACTTGTTCATGAAAGTATTGATTAATATAGTGAAGGCTTGTTTTAAAAATAGTTGAATTAGTAATTTATTTCTACAGGTGCTCTGGCTATGTGAAAGTCCAGAGCACTGAGTAACAGACTTATATATGTATATGTCCACCTTGGTATGTGCAACATTAATGTGCTTCCTCATTTTCCTACTCAGTATCAAATCTGCTTCTAGTTTTTTGGAGTTTCTTCAGCATCAGTTGAATCAAACTTAATTACCTGTGTTGTTTCAAATTTTGGCATTATTAGCTACATATACTGTAAGGTAATGCAACATTCTTTAAATTCTTGGGATTTTATTCTTGCTAAGTCTTGAAATTGCCTATTTTCTGCAGAATGAAAACTCTTGAAAGAGGTAAGACTTCTGGTTTGATCTGAGCTACTGCTGAATCAAAATGGAATCTTAACTTTTGTTGCATGACTAGGTGAGCAAGCTGTGTTAAGGGCTAGTATCCAGACAAGCAGAAACAAGTTTCAATGTGTCAAAACAACAGTGAAAGCAAAGTTTGCAAATATTTTTCAGCAGTTGATTCTGTGATTGACTTAAAGTAATGGAAAATTATTCAGAACAGATTCTTGTCCTGCCTTCAGGGAAGACTTTTTAAAGAACTCTTCAATCTGCCTTAAGTTTCCTAATTAAAGGTGAAAGTGAGGGTGCTACAGTTGTTTATGTTTCTTTAGGGATTGAATAATAGTAAGCAAAAGATCTAGATCAGCCTTGAAGAAGCAGGAGATGTTTTGGCTAGACAAGTCCTTTCATCTTGGGCATGGGAGGGGGTGCGGAGGGTGTGCTGTCCGATCTCAGTAGCTTTTTTTTACTTGTTTCATGGTCTTTTTACCTTCAATCTGAGTCAGATGTTCAAAGTACCATGTAAAGACAAGGTTATTGACCACAATCCACTCAGTGTTTGGTTCATAGTGAGCAGACAAATTCTTGAAGTTCTATAGTAGTCTTACTTTGGGTGTTGCTGTTTGGTTCTCAAAACTGTTTATGGGCCCTGCAGCTTTATACGTTTCATTAGTGTGATAAAGGCTTTATTTGGAATGTAGTCACTCAAGCTGTGTTTCCAGCTGCATAAAGAAAGTTTTAAGGAAAAAAAGTGCATTTTGAATAATGCAAGAAATAACTTACCTTTCCCTACTTAGTGTGTTGACTTCATTTTACACTTTTCTAAGTATTTGTGTATGAGAGTTTGTTTTCTTTCCCCTGCTGTGGTTTCCAGAATGGCTTATATGGTTTCTGTGAGGATTTAAACTTACTTGTTAAAGAACAAATCAAGAATTGCTTCTCAGAACAAACTTGTTTCCCAAAGAAGTCTTTGATTCTGTAATCATATTTTTGTAGAGGAATCATTCTTCAATATTCCTAATCAACATTGCTATACCAGAAATCTAATATTAGTATTATCGGTATTATTATAATCTTTTCTGATCTTGTTGCAAGTGTCTTGTATTGCATCCAGTATTGTCACCATAGTTGAAACAGTGAAATAATTTTGGACTTTAATATTATTCTTATGTGAATTATGAGTTATTCTGCCCGCCATCCATACTTAGTCCTGATGTACATGTACTGCTGCACCAAATTTCAAATATGTCATTATAGCAGTGTCCTTGTTTGAGGACACCACACTCTGATATCAGTCTGCATTTTTGTTTAAACACCAGAGACCTGTTTGCTCATTGTTTTTGATGACAAGTGTCCTCCTTCCTGCTCTTTGGTTGGAGAGTATAATCTGTCATTCCAGACAGGTGAAGGTGTTCAAGGTGTTAATTTTCTTCAGTTGGGAATCTGAGCTTTGTCCATGAATGCATCTTCAGCCAGATTGCCTAGTCAGATCCAGTGAACTTCTTCCTACACATTCAGGTTGTAATTGTCCTGAAGGCCTCCTCGCAGATTCCTTACCCACTGCAACCATATGTTATAAATCTGAAGTTCTTCCTGCCTCTGGTCTCATTTCTGGTACTAGGAGCCTTTCATATGGAGTGCTCCAGAGGTCATCCAGCTGCTTTGGACAGTTTGATCTTCTGTCTCATTCACATCTTTGTGGTTTCGGTACTTGGATGCAGTCTTAGTGCTTGTTAGGAGCTTGTCACTATATGTTGCAAGGGCTCTATGCTGTTTTTGTTTGTGAATCTCCACTCCATGTGTGGTCAGTTGTCCTCCAGCAACTGTCCATGTCAATCCTCCCCCTTCACCTTTCCATTGGGTTTTGGGTGAGGGTATATGGCTCTGCTCTGCTGGAGAGGACATTAGAATTGTTTTGTCATTTGGCTAATCTTGGTTCATCTTTATAGAAGATGGAGGCAGTTAACTGATATGGAATTCCTTTCCAGTGACTCTGAAGGAGTCCCACGTGCATCTACAGTTGGCTGCCCCACCGGCATGGGGGCAGTGTACTGCTGTAGCCCCAGAGCTGATCACAAACCTCCCTCTCCTCTCTATTTCAACTCAGATGTCTTAAGTAACCCTCTCAAAATCTTCAGCTGCCTCTGCTATGCATTCCTGCCTTGAAGGGCAGGAAAAAGGCATTCAATGCAGAGAAGCAAGTCTCTAGGTGCTCTGTGTCAAGGGGTGAGGACTGAAGTTTTTCTTTGCTGGGATTCCGAGTGTTGCTTCTATGTTGCTGCTCCGATGTCTGAAGAGTACAAACTTGAGAATGCTTACTGTCTTAAAATCCTGGTTTGGCTAACTTTTAAAAATTTCTTTTTAATTCCAGAACATTTGAATCTTCTTGGGAAACATGAAAACAAAGAACTGCTTTTTAAATATCTTTCGGGACAATTGACACATTCCAGGGAAAAGGAGTTGTTTTTTTTTACTTTGGGCAAAGTTCAGAAGAATCTGCATTCTCTGAGATTTTAAAGAATTATAAAATGAAAACGGTTTAAAATTTAGCTTTCAAAATGAATGTTGGGAAGTCTGATGACAAAGCAAAGAATGGGTTGAAGTCTTCCTTACTTATAAGGGATGAAAATGGAAATAGCTATGCATGTGACAGAGGTACACCTTCCTCAGAGAATTGTGCCGCCAACATACATGGTAATTCAACTGCTCAAAATATAGGGGCTGAGCATGAAGGTGATACCATTTTTGAAAATAAGGGCAACTTCAGAAGTCTTTTAAACCAGCAGTGTATTGAAGTACTTGATCTGCAGAAGACACCTGGTAAATACAGCTGCACAGGAGCTCCATTGGGAGATACAGATGCTGCACGCAGGTCTTCTGGGACTGAGCAGACTTGTATGTGTCCTTTGAACTGTGGCTTGGAAGCAACAACAAGCTTAGTGAAAGGTGATTTTGCTATGGCAAAAATGCAAAATCAGAGTATCAAACACTCAGTGCCTTACAGTCAAACTGACTCTAAGTCTGTACTAACTCTTCCTGCTTCAGAGCAGAACATGCAGTCCCTGGAAAATGACAGGGCATGCTGTCAGCTGAGCACACGGGATGTTACTAATGTTACAGGTGAAAATCTGAGAACTGATCAAAATGATGACATGCCTCTGGGGGAAACATTGGTCTCTTCTGAAGTATCTATCTCAGAGAAATTTGATAGAACCAGCTCAGAAAGAACACCTACTTTCACCTCTGTGGGTGTTGAACACTATCAAAAAAAACCTATCAAGAGTGATAATGAATCACAGGAAACAGAAGCACAGGCTGTAGAACTACCTGCTGGATGTATAGATCCTTATAAGCTAGATGCATTATCACCATGTATTAATATTAATGAGGATGACCAAGTGAAATCCTTGCGGATTACTCCTTTCCATGAAGAAACTGGGAATTCCAGTGCTGAAACATGCATGGATAGTGTTGTGCACCTTTTCCCAGTAGATCAAATGGATGGAGAACAAGTATCAAACAAAACTAGTGAACCTTTAACCAAAGAACAAAGTATCTCTGGAAATGCTGTTCTTCAGAATATGCACAACATTCCTTCTGTATCTTGCAGTGTTCCAAAGTTAAAGAAGACAGTCATGCCCGAGCTGAAATGCGAAGCAACTTTTTTGGTCTTTAGTCCAACAGCTGATGAAAGCAATTCATCTCTATGTACTTCAACTCCTAAAGAACGATCAAAAAATAGGACTTTTTCTGTTTCAGCTTTGGAAGAACTTGGAGACAAGTCTTCTAGACTAAGACAAAGTGAAGCATTTGTAGGAGGGCGTAGCAGGTCTGGGCTTAAAGCTACTTCAGATCAAACTGCAAGAAAATCAATGGGCAGGTCTTCTATTGCATCAACAATAACCAAAGCAAGGAAATCAGAGATAGTTAGTTTTCCCAAACCTAATTTTAAAAATGTTAAGCCAAAGGTTGTGTCTAGACCTGTGCCACAGCCAAGAGACAGTGCAGCATTAAAACAATCTCCCCAGTCCCGTCAACTGTCATCTGTCTCCTCACCTTCAAGGGTTGGTTCCCCAAGGCAATTGTCCTCCTCTATAAAAGTGCTGAAAAAAGCAGTAGATCCAGCTAAAGATACTAAGGTGGAATTGCCTATCAATAAGACCCATAAGCTACATGTTAACAAACACCTTTTCACTAGCCAAGTCGATCATGCCACAACACATCCCAGAAACGCTTCCCATAAGGTTTCAAAAACACCTGCATTAAAGTTAAGTCTGCAAGACATTGAGAAAGCAAATCCAATGTGCTCCTTGGCTTCTGCTGTGCTTCCAGCATCTGGAGAGAACTCAAAAGAGATGTTAAATGATAAAATGGAAAGTTCAAACTCCTTAATGACACCTTGTTCTCAAAACATCGACGTGACCAAAGGTGAAGAAGAGCAAAGCAGCAACGTGGGAGTGCTTCTGGAAGACACATTGGTAAAAGATACGGCAAATGAAACATTTGAAGTGCACTCTGTTCCTTTGGTAAGATTTTTTGCTTTCATGCTTACTTGTATGTTTTGTACATTTGCAGAAAAGGAAATTCAGTATTGCAAAGTGTGAAAATTGTGGAATGGGTTTGGTGTCTACAAATGCAACTGTAGTGTTGATTTCTACATGGTGTCTCTCCATAGTAAAGACACTTAAGAAGTATTGTTTTAGAGATGAATTACAGTTGGCTTCAACTGCAATTTAGTGTCTCCAACTTAATCTCATTCCATAACACAGTTTTTTTTAGTAAAGTCCTTTTTTTAAGACAATACTGTTTGTAAGATATCTAATAAAAGCAAACAAGTCTTAATTTAGTCAGTCTTCTGAAATTGCCTGGCATAACTTGGTGAGGTTTTCTAAATACAGCTTTTAATGAACATTTCTTCAAGATTATTCTAGTGGTGCTGTTACTTCAAATAGACATTAAAGATAAATTGTTGGTTTTGGAATTTTCTTTCAAAACATGCTTCAGAACTAAAGTAGACTTTTAAAAACTAGTTGTGTAAATGCTGTGCATATGTGAGCAGTAACATTAAGTCACACAAAACCCAGAGACCAATAAGTTGGTGAAACATTTTGTTTTTAACATCTTAATTTCACTGTCTCTTTTGTATAATTTGGGAGTTTATTTGTTTGAAGTAGAGCTGGGACTCATTAGAATAGTTGGGAATAGTCAGGAAATATTTCTCATGCACAGGGCATATACCTGGTTTTAGGCAGTCAGCCAGCTGGAAGGTGCAAACTTCCTGGCCGGGAGGTATGCATGTGCTGGTTGGTTGGGAAATATTTTGGGATGAGTCAGCTGCCTGTCAGGAGAAACATGCTGCTTTCAAATGCACTGAAAGACGGTTAAAAGAAAAGGAGGAGGGGAAAGAAGGGAAGAGTGTCAGAATTGGGTTGACCAGGATTTCAGGAGGTGTAGTAGGGACACGGTCTTGGTGCTGTTTGGAGTCTCTCTTGTTGCTGGCTTGTGGATTCAGTAGCTTACGTTAAATTGGTGAAATGAAGGCAGCAGCTGTTACTGGTAAAACTGTTGTCTGAATTTTTGACAGGCCTTGCTAATTTGCCAGAAAAATTTCAGTGAAGCTCAGTATATGGGAGAAGCTACTTAGAACATTTTTGAAACGTTGCACAAGAAAGTAATAAGTACTATTATTTGGCTAATAATTTAAGTTGAAAACCTAAGTAAGCATGAAAGCAAGGATGGTCTGTTTTAATTCTACAGTCTTTAAGAGTTTGCATTCTTTGTCAGTCCTTACTTTTGGTATAAAGAGTTGGAGAGAGTGCTTTTAATTCATTCCATTGCCAAAAAGGAAAACTTTGATTTTAATTGTTCTGCTTGTACCTGGAGAAGCAATAGAGAAATTTCTATAAAATACACAGCAGACAAATCAGCTGGATTAAATTTAAGAACTGGTCTTCTCTAGTGGAAAAGTAGAAATTAACATCTGAAAATGAACATGGGGACTGTAGTTGAAAATGGAAAGTTTGGTACTCTGACCTAACTGCTGCAATCAGCTTAAGTCACAGAAAGCACATGAAGAGCTGAACGGTCAAGTGTGTCTTTATAGGCTTGACAGGAGTGGCCATGAGCTAAAGGCTGTATAAACTGGAGCAAGAATTGTGTGTGAAACATATATAAACCAGTTTCACACATATAAACCAGGTATTTTATTACCTGTCCTGGATCTACTCCTGCACTTTTGTTTTGTCTATGGCATCTCAATGTGAAGGATTTTAAGCTGTTGTGACATAAGACCTAGATCAGGAAACTAATTACAAGGACTGTGACATTTCAGGTAGTACAGGACAACTAAATTTTCAGGGCCTTGAACATGTGTAGTTCGTTGGTTAAGATCTTGAGAGTAGGTGTAGTCATGTAATTGAGTGGTTTAATTAGAGTTTGGGGAGGAAGAGGAAGAAATTCTGATGACCTCTGTAACCTCTTTTTAGTGTGTTGGTCATTACTAGTGATTAGCTTCAAACTAATAGGTTTGCATTGCTGAAGGCCATTCTGAACTGCAGATGTGGATGATGGGATAAAGACTAAGCATGTTTCCTACTTGGGTGGTCAGTATTTCATTGCAGATGCTGCAGAGGGAGATCTTTAGTTTCTCACAGTGGTGGTGTGTGGGTTGAATTGTTGTTGGCTTTTTGCTTTCTGTTTTTTTCTTAAAACAGATGCCTTCTGTGAAAGATGGAACAACACAAGGGAAAAACATACCAAAGAAAGACCAAATCACACTACGAAGTGTATTAACTCCCAAGGTTAAAATGGTGCCATCTCTGTCGACCTTGAAGAAAGGATGTGAAAATAAAACTATCAGCACTATTAAAACACCTTCTCACAAAGAAGCTCTTATGTCATCAAACTCTGGTAAGAGAATTTTTCACTGGAATATTACCACTTAACTAGTTTCTTAAAATTCAGGTATCATACTTAAGGTACTTTCTGACACAACTTTTAGGGTGGGTACAGAGCTATATGTCAGTGTTAAATACAATACTGTCTAAATTGTAAATTGCTAATACAGAGTGTGGTGCTGTTACAAAAATCAATATTAAATATTATTTATATTTGGTTCTATTATAGGATTTTGTGAAATTACAACTAAATTTACTTGAAAGAGGGAAAAATAGAGTGCTCAGGTACAATGCTCTTGTGATAAGCAACTGCATGCTACCCCAATGGGAATGAGTCCTTATTTCAGGACATAACATATTTTGTTCAACCTAATTTTAGCACAGCTGTGTAGTTTCTAGAAAGGGGAGAACATAATTGAAGGTGAGACTACTGCTTGAGCTGCTAATTAAACTCAGACTGATTAATAGCAAGGGCAGGGATGAATCTCTCATCTAGTCTGTAGGCTGCTGCTCAAATCTCATGACTAGACACTACATTCTGTAACTGTATTATAAAGATTCAGAAGTGCTCTGGTAGATTATGTGCTGGGTTTTTTTAACCAAGTGTGGCAATCTAACTAGCTGCAAAGGTAGCCTGTCTATGAATGACTACACTACAATGCACTGTAATTTGGAGAGTACACACCCAGCTATACCCAGTAAAACCTGTTCTTGTTTTATTTTTTAACCCACTCAATCTAAGATTATAAAACAGTAAAAAAAAGTCCTCTTAATTATATACAGGTGGTGAAGTGTGATAAAATCTATGTATGTATGCCTTTATGGGATGAGTCCCTCAAAGAAAGCGGGTATAGACTATTCTCCCACTTGAGGCTTGCTCATGTGAGGCACTTGCTCAGTGAACCAGGCACCAACCTGTAGGCTGCCAGTTTCTTGGAGAACTCATCACCCCTCTAAATACCAGCCCAAACCTTTCCTGTCTGTAATTATGGCCTTAGAAGAAGAGAGATGGGTATAGATACAGAATTTTCCTTTAGGTTATTAATCCAGATAGGATTTATGATACTGTCACTAGAAATAAATGTAAGCACAGGTGAGTTATAGGACTAACTTCTTCCCTTCAGAAAAAAAAAATTACTTTCAGAGGAAACAGAAGTCATTTGCTGTTGAAAATAAAAGCATTTACTGCCCAGATTTGTTTTTCTTAAATAGACCTGTCACTCTTTAGCCAATCGATGTATATTGAAATGACAGCAGTCAGTAGAATATTTTCCAATTTTTTCCTACTGGAAAAAGACTGCTTAAACTAAAAGCAAAAAGTAGCACTTCAACATTTCAAACTTGTGGTGTGATCTGGTAAGACTGGAACTTTAATGCTTCACATGAGAAGAAATTTGTTTTCTCCATGCCCTTTCTCCAGTACTGTGTTCCTAGTTTTACTGGTCCTAGGACATATTACCCTTCATCTTCCTTATGCAGTGTTTTGGTGCTACAAAGTAGGGTTTGATGCATTCAGCTGTATCAGATTAACATCCCCATCCCTTACAAAGGCAGTTTTTAAAAATGTTTAGCAAACCTTGTACTGATGCAAATCATAGGATAGGATTATGGGGTGGGGTATGGGGCACAGTAGGAGTTTGGGATTGCTGCTAAACCCCCACAGTACTATGTGACCACACCTTTCAGGTAAAACCATACTTACTGCTGCTTACCCCTTCTGTTTTTAACATTTTTGAAGTAAAACTGTACATACGCTTTTTGTGACAAAGTGGCCGTTTGTAAACCAAGCCCAGTTCCCTCTTTAGGCTAAAGCATTCCTGAAGGGGATAACTGTTTTTTCCAGTGGAGTCATTTGAACACTTTGGTATTAAACTTCAGCCCCCAGATAAATCATTTGGTAGCTTGCTGTTTGCTGTCAGGATTTTGTCAGACTACAGACAGGCTAGCTAAATCCAGAAAGGAAAGGACTTCTGAAGGTCGCCTAGTCCAGCCCCTGCTGCCTGTAACTGGGTCATTACTGAATTCAGACTAGGTTGTTCAGTTGTTTGTCAAGTTGAGTTTTAAAAATGTCCAAATCCTAATGAACTTGTTTCTTCCTGAGGTACTAATATATGTGCAGCTATTTCTTATTGAGTTACTGATAGTATTTGGATCGTTGGGCTACAAGAGAAGTTTATGTAGTTGAATTCATTAAATACTCTGAACAAGACAAATGATAGTATAGCTCTATGTCAGCTCTCACATGTGTGTGGTGAGGGACAGAAGTGGTGCATCTGTCCAAAATGTACTAGTGTGTGTATTATTCCTAGAATAATCAAGAGCTTGTCAGGGCTGTCTTAATATAATGGCTGTTGAAGAAATGAAAGAAAAAAATGCCATGTATAAACACCAGTTAGAAGATCCTTGGAACTTGTCAGGAGTTAAGATTTTGGTAATTTTTTTTTTACCACTTGTAAAACTTAAGTACTCAGTGGTAACATACTAACCCAATAGAAAGAATTTATTCTCAGGAAATTTCCTGATTCTCACCTGAACAGCAGAAGGAGAGAAGAACTCATATCCCAAACACTGTATTTTTGTGAGGTTATTTGCAGAGCATATTAGGCTAGAAATAACTGGGTTTATTTATTTCAAAATGGTTGCTGAGCATTGTTCACCATTATTGGTGTATTTTAGCTGGAACTTGAAGTTTTTGCTGAATTAGAAATAAGTTCTCAAAAGGACAAGCCCACCTTGATCCAGTGTACCAAAGTGATTTGGGAAATGATGAAGCCCTATTTCTGTAACTGTGACCAGATTTGCTGCAAGCTAGATGCCTCAAAATTATTTCTGTAACTGTTTATCTCTTTTCTTCATAAGAGAGGATGGCACACTCACTCTAAGACAAAAATCTGAATTCTCTACAGGTAACTTTTCCATGGGGTGGTGTGTAGGTTTCTGTAGTACTGGATGGCAGGCTGTATGTCTTTTGCTATATTTGTTTTCTGTCAGTGAAAACATTTATTAGAATTTAAAACACAGAATAACATTTTTGACTTACCCATTTTTATTGGAAGGGATATATCATTTTGGAGCCCTGGTAGAGGACTTTGAACTAGTTTCAAAATCAAAGCAACTGTTGTTTCTGTTCCCATGAAATAGACATGGATGTGTATTTAAATGTGTCATAGACAGCGTGGAGGTGTAATAGCGTGATAATAGTTGAGGTGTTATGGTTTGGGAAGAGTCATGTCTTTGCCTCATCTGAAGGGAGGAGTTGAAGGGGATTGGAGAAGCCAAGGAGCTTTGATGTTCCCATGGAACATCGCTTCATGATTTTCTGCTATCATACCTGCCCCAGCAACTGTATATTACCACCTGTGCAGTTGAACAAAAGCACTGTGACAGTTTGAGCCACAGGAAATGATTTAAACAGCATCAAATAGGAAACTAAATGATTTACAGTAAATCTAAAAAGGTATATGCCCACCAATGCCTTTTTTACCATCCTTTGTGGACTAGCTAGGACTAGGACAAGCTACCTGAAATTATGTAAAGGAGAGGAGCTTTACCTACAAGTAAGACTTCTGATATGCTGTAACTTCATCTTCAGTTCTGTCTTAAAATTACACTATTAGTTTAAATTATTTCTCATTGTAAGAAACTTCACATTCTTTTGGATGTCTTAGCTCTGTCAAGATGCTTTCTATGTAATTGAAACTCTTTGGGAATCTGAAAGTATCAGTAATACTATTCCTCTGCTTACTGTTAAAAGACTTGCAGAAATAAATGGGAACCATGTGAATCATCTGTATAACAGAAATCGCTCTTGCTGTCTGGTGGGGTTTTTTTTGACATTTTGGGTACCCTTTTGTCTCTGATTTAAGTCACTGATATTCCTTCAGCAGTAATAGCAGCCCTGTGCTTTACTTCTAATTTTCATTAATCTAGTCCAGTGGCCACTCCCTTTTTCTCTTGAGGGTATTTGTATAGCATTTAACAAGACCACTGAAAGCTTGGCTACAGAGAAGCTTTAAAGTATGAATTCTGTGTTTCCTTAAAGATATTTTTGAGCAAGTGAGTCCTTTCCCTGATGACAGGTTGATCATACTGAACGACTTTTCCTGTGTTCTGCGACTACCAGAAGCATGGGAAAAATAATTCCCCAAATGGTATAGAAAGTGAGTATGCAGGTTTAGTGATACTTTGAAATACTGATTTTCTTTGTAGTTCATAATTGCTAAATTCCTGCAGCTGAATTTTGGCTTGGTCATACATTAAATGTGTGATTGAGAGAAGCTTCCATAGTTAAACAGAACAGGCAGTGACAGATTAAGACTCAGTTTGTTACTGAGTGTTATTGCTTTTTATTGCACAAAGAAAGGCTTCTCCGATGGAAAATTCAAACCAAATGTTTCAGTCAGTTTTCATACAGCTGGAGACATATATAAACTTGACAATTCAGGACTTCTTGGTACAGCCTTTCACAATACTAGTGAAGCAGGACCAAAACAATTTAGTTCCACTAAGCATTCTCACAGTTCTTGAGTCTTTGTTCTGACACTGATCTAGGAGCCAACCCAAATATAGTTACTGAAAACTATTTTTCAGCTTGTATCATTCCTTTTATCTACCATGTGACTCTTTAAAGCTGGATTGACATACTGCCAAGAGGAAACAAAATATTTAAAAAGACAAATATAACTTCCAGGTTCTCTGGATTGAAGCAGTCATGACTTTACTCAAAATCCTAGAATAAACAGTCACTTGCAAAGGTGTTCATATATTTTCTCACAAACAGGTCTGGAATGCACCAGTGTCTAAAAATAAGGCTTAAAATTTCATTTCAGCCAGTCTTGTTATGCTTCTCTTTTACAGAGCAGCCAGTTTCTTTTATGGATCCTAAAAGCAGTTTCTTCATAAACTATCTTACCCAAGATGATTATTTGTCCTTCTTAGTCCAGATTAGTGAGTTTCAGTCTCATTTTCTTTAATATATCTGTACTAATTAAAGCCTGTGTTAAAAGTGACCTTAAAACTTGCATGTTTCCCTTCAGAGGTATAGGAAGGAGGAAACTAAAACATGACACAAAGCTTGTGTCGTCCTCCTTCTTTGGTCATCATAATCCAGACATCTCCTATGCATAGTGATTCTGTATCTCATAACCAGTTCTCTAAACTGGGGAAAAACTTATGCCATGTATCCAGAAGGACTCATGGTTAATGAGTTTGTGAGAGTTCAGAAAACAGTGTTAACAGCCTTGCTGTTTACTGTTTCTCCAGTCAGTTGAGTTGGACTTGCCTGGTAATGTTTCCAGTCTACTTTGCCCTTCTTGAACATCCTCAGCAGGAATGGTTTGCTGGAAGCTGCCTGGAGCAATATATTTACTTGTGCCAAGTACTGACTGTTAAATTCCTGCCCCAGGTGTTGATCATTCAGCTACAAAATGGTCAATTCACAATTTGAAGCCAGAAAGGAGCCATAAAATGATGTAATCTGAATTGAAGCTTTGTCAATTTGCTTTTGGCCTTGACTACATACACTATCAGAAAAGCTTACCATAATTTTGACACCTATTTTCTTTTGTTACTTTTCATTAACAAGGAATTCTTCCTGTGAGATAGGTTCAGCTTGTGTTTTTGCAAGCCTTTCATAGGGTTCTTCAAAAATGCGTGCTTTTTCTTCCTATTTAGCTTTGGAAGTCAAGTTGACCATGAAAAAAGTAAAAGTGAAAGGGTTTTTGTTTGTGAGGTAGTATGGGATCTGTTGCTGCAAATGACTTCAAAGGAAGCTGGGTTATTTATCTCTGTATAATTTGGATGGGAGAGAAGAGGCAGAGGGAGTTGGAAATATTTGAGTTTATGGGTAATTCAGATAATATGGCTTTCAAAAGGGGGCATTTCATTCTGTCAGCATTGCTTAAGATGCCATCAGTGACCATAGTTCGGGAAATAAATTTTTCCCATATGTTCCCAGACTTTTTACAGGCAATTTTGTGACTAGCCCCATTGAAGTTTTAGTATGTTGTACCTGTACCAAGAAGCGTGATCGTGCTTGCAGAGACTGATTCTAACAGTCAGCATATTGACGCTGTCAGAAATGGGAATGTATCTATAAGAATATTCTCCTTTAGGAGAGAGGTGTGCACTACTTCCCTGCAGGGGAATTTCTTGGTGCCTAGTCATTTACTTGCTAGGGCATGCTGGTGTGTCTTCAATAATTCTTTACCTGTACTGCTTAGTTCTGAATTCTCTCAGGGTAAGTGTAAAGGAGGAGGGAAGTACGCATAATTGTCTTCCAGAAGAAATTTGTATTTGTTTGGCTGCAGCGAGTTTCCTCTTTCATTCAAGAAACACATGAAGTCCCGCAACAGAAAACTTAAGATTTGTAGATAACGTGAGTTTTAAAGCTGCAATCTAAGTTAAACAAAATTCAGTGCCAGACATAAAGTCTGTGTGGTATGGAGAGTTGTACAATAATGAAAAGCATGATTGGATGAACCCCATCCACCAGCCTGGTGGTTTTCTTCTGCCTCAGCTTACCTTGCAGTACATTGATTTGACTTCTTGTGCCCAGTACTCCTAAAAAGACTGAGCTTTACCATAGCTGTGTTAAAGCTAGTGGTTGGGATTGGATTGTTTAAGTCAGCGTGCAGCCTACGAGAGTCTCGTGGCAAAACCGGAGTGGGCAAGCTTGGGCACTACTGTGCCTGGGAAGCTGGTGTAAAACTATCTGCTGTCCAGAGATAGGCTTTGCTTGGGCTCATAGGAGGTTGGCAGCATGACTGTGCAGACTGCATGGTCCCTCATAGGGCTGCTCTAGTTCAGTCTTCAAAAGGAAAAACTTAAGATGGACTAAATCCAGCAGGCATCATTGTGGGCAGACAGACGGTGAGAGAGCCGGTGTGAGCTCAAACTTGAGGCCAGGGTAGAGAAGGGCTGTTTCTAGGTTCTGGAGAGGTCATAATGCAAGGGGTTGAAAGGAAGATGAGGAAGGGAGAAGTCTCTGATTGTGGAAAGGTTTAACTGGGAGGAAATCTGCCACATTTCAAAACTGGACCTAGGAAGGGCAAAAGTGAAATTGAACAGTAGGCATACATGAGACACTACTCTTCCTCTCTCTTCCTCTAACTGAAAACACCCCAGTCACTCTTCTATAATGGTAGGATCATTTGAGGGAGGAAAAAGGGTTGTTTTGGTTGTTGGTAACTGCTTATAAATGCTCTGTAGCAGTGATGATCCATTCTCCAGTTTTAGTCCAAGAATGTTTAGCTGAGAGGGGAAGAACATGTGAACACCTACCTGCATGGCTGCTGACACCTTAGTTAGATTTTTGGCGCTAGCTTACTGCTGGCTCCTTGCTACCTGTCTGAGGGTTGTAGGGGAATGGGAGGAATGCTGTCCAAGTCTGTATCAATGGAGAATTGAATCTTGCCTTAGTATATAAACTGGTCTCTGACCAGCTGTTACCTGCTAAACTAGTAAATGTCTTTCCTAGAAATATTTCAAGACCCAGGAATAACTTGAAATTCCCTGGTTTTTTTCATGTTTATGTTGAACATTTGAGCATTCATAGCAACAAAATTTAACTCTGTCCTGCCTTTTTGGTAATTTTGGTAGTAATTTGAGACTTTAAAAGGGAGACATAATTAGAAATACATTGCCTCAGAATTACAAAACATACTGTTATCAGTCTTCCTTCCTTGAAGGAACGCTGATACATGTGTAGCATAATAGATAATATAGTTAATAATGCTGAGTGGCTAATCAGGCAAACTGGGGAGCTTGCAGCCATCAGAAAACTGTTAGCATTGCTACTGCTTCACACTGTTTAAAATGGCAACCATAGGCACTCTTACATGTATGTCAAGATTGGTCTGCTGGAAACAATACCAAAGTCCAGTTTGTTTTTCCATTATTTACTTGCACTTTTCAGTAGATGCCAAAAAAAGCTTGTTTTCTTGGAGGTTTACTCCCAAGGTGCTTTATCAAGACCTTGTACTGTAGGCTTAGACAGGACTTTTTTGCCAGCTAAGAAGTTTGGCATTTTTAAAACAGAGCCCTTTGGATTTTTAAACTCGCAGGGAAAATCAGAAATGCATTAAGCAAAAATCCAAAATTCAACATTTTCAAGAGGTTAGACATTGAAGGGCTGAAACAACTATTAGTGTTAGCTTTAGGTTTAAACAAAAGCAGCAACAACAAACAGTATCCTTCAAAAAACTCCTTTTGCACTTTGTGTGCTCAAAATTCGTGTTTGAAAAGGCTTCCAACCACTCATTTCCAGGTGCCATGTAGCTCAGTGAATGCCAGTTGCTCAGTGTTCAGCTCTAGATGTAAAATGTGTTGATGTGTTTTGAAATGGTGGACATCAAATTTCAGAATTTGTGAATATGTATTTGGCTTTACAGTCTGCCTCATGTCAACATTCTGTCATTGTGTGGTTTTTTAGGCTCCAGTGCTGTTTAAAGGAAGCCTTAACTTTTTCTTGACAATAACCACCTATGATGGATTGATATGAAAGGATGATTATTTGAGTAAGGATATGAAAGCTGACTTCAGAGCTTCTTGAAGAATGAGCTTTGTTCTTTGCTTATTTCCATTCCAATACAAGAGAGACTTTAACATAGTTCAAGTAACATGGTTGTTGCATGGAGACTTTTTTCTAAAGAATTGCCAACTTATTAGTTCACTGTAGAGGAATGCAGTATTGCTGGTATCCCACTTCAGTGACTAGATTAAATAACTGATGAAAGCCTGTTACTTTGATGCTACTGCTTGTTTTGTTTATAATAATGGTTGACTAAATATCCTGCTTTTATGGTCATTTCCAATACTTCTGTTTGCATTCCATATCTTCCTGTTTCTATTCAAAACCTTCGCATTTAATTCTGTGTAACTCCTTTCTTAGGGAATGGTACTTATTAAAAAACTTTTAAAACCATTAGTTGAAGTAATACCTAGAGTAGTTTCTTAATCATCTTTTGTCATTACTTAAATTCTCCCTCAAGCTGGGCTTTTGAAAAATGCATTTGAGTGCTTGAGTAATTACTTTAATAGAAGCATTATAGGAAAGTACCAAGCAGCAGAAAAACTAAGAGAAAAGGTGATCTGCTTAGAAAAGGTTTGACATGCTTTTGAAACTGGACATACTAGAGATTGCTGTGCTCACTGGATGGGTTTGAGTTCAGAGCACTGCCACACTGCAGCCTCTGCAGACAAGTTGGGCTTGCTGCAGATCATGTGTAGAGAACACGCTGTACTAGACAAGACTCAGATTTTCACATGCTTACTTTGATCCCTCTTGAGTGAAAATCACTGAAGAAAACAGGATTTTGTTCCTGTATGTTTTGGACTGGATGAATGAGTCCGGCACAATAGAAATCAAACATGTTACCTTCACCTTTAAGTAATCAAATACAGCTGATAAAATGCATTTGTTCCTCTAGCTCCCTTTTGTAATGTAGAACATTAACTCACTAAGTCATACAAACTTTAAACACACTGTTTGTACAGTGACACTTTTTTCTGTTTGTTTTTTGGGGGAGTTGTTTGGGTTCATACCTTGTTTTGCTGGGAGGCTATTTACAAAAGGAATTCTGACTAGTTTGCATTAGTTATTTTCCTGGTATGTTGACCCATTAATAAAAAAAAATAAATTAGAAAACATTGTGGAAAGTTTTTCAAAGCTGTCAGGTTTGTTCTATGACATGCAAATGGGACAGAAACTTTTTTGGTCAAACACAAAGTTATTTCTGTTATGCTGTCTGGAGTGCTGTTTCAGAGGTGTTTTTAAAAAGTATGAATTTGTGGTTCGTGGTGTTCTCATAGCACAACAAAGCTTGTATGTTCTTTAGCATGTTCCATATATTCAATTGTCCCTTTCAGTAACTTTCAAAAAATTCTAAAATATGGCTGATAATTTTGTCTCAGAGGTTTAATACCAGGATACAGTAAAGCCATGTACAGAATCAGAGTTCTGCATAGTAATGACAGGTAGTAAAAGTGTACCTGTGAAGAAACACCTGATGCAAAGCTGGTTCAATTGCTCATTGAAGCTTGTGTGTTATATTCTGTGACCAGTAGTATGTAATAGGTTAATGCAGGTTTAGTATATATTTAGTATATATTTAATATATATATTTGTGAGGCTTCTCTTTTGCTTCTGAATTGTTCTGAACTGAGGGAAGTAGCTTGGACATGCCTTCATTGACCAATCCTGTTCCTGGTTTTGTCTACTTGATACAGGATGTTTTGAGGCAAGTTACCTAGTCCTGTCACACCACCTACTGTTGAAAGGCAGACATTGGGCATGATTTTCTTGTCTAAAATTTACTGCAATCCCCTTAATGTCATGATTTCCTGGGTTTGGTGCAAATTGAAGGTTTCTTGTTCATTAGTATTTAGGAGTAGAAATCGTGTAGCAAAACTAGTGGTGTTTAAGGTGAAATTACTAACTAATTTTGTCATATTTACGCAGTCTTCTAGCTTAAGCAAAGTTGAAATGTTTTTTATAGTGACAAGAATAAAGGGAAAGGTATTCCCTTTAGATAGAAATTTGATTGTTCTATGGCAATTCTTAGACACTGTAGTTACTACTTTTCCATTAAGATAAACTGTTAGACTTGAAAATGGCAGTGACATAAATCAACATATTTTAGATAGTTTTTTTAATAACAAAATATTTTCTAAAAAATAAAAGTTTGTCTTTTCTGGTTTTGCGCAAAAATGAAAACCTCTTATCCATATTCAGAAAGCCGATACTAAGATCTTGATACTAGGGCTGCCAGGATTAAACTCAGAGCTGGCAAGAGAAGTCTGTGTGTGTATAACTTCTCTGGGCCATTGAAATTTTAATCTGGGTGCACACTTTTCAGGAAATAAACTAGAAGTTTAATTTGTCTAAACTGAGATTTTCTTGTGGAAAGTGTATTTGCTTTGTTAGTAATGCAAGAGTGAGCTCCTCCTACCCCTATCTCTTGTGTAGGTGCTTTTCCTGCTTGATTAATTTATCTGTTGGGTGCTGGTATTCAACAAGCTCAAATGAAAACTGAACTTAATGCAAAAATGTTTCTGCACCAGCTGGCATTAAGAATTTGGTTTTGGAAGTGCTGTTAAGCTAGTTCTGTAGAACTACTCAGTTTACAGGATATTTATTGTATGAGTACAAAGCAATTTGATACTCTCATGCTGTCTTATTCCTTGAAAGGATATTACCTTTTCGAGTGTTCTGGCCAAGGGGAGTGGGGTTGTGGATCTGTTTTGGGGAGGAACAAACAGAAGAATCCCTTCTTGGATTGTCTTTGAAATGGAGGTTATATTTTTGTGGGATTGCCAGTACAGCAAACCATAATGTGAGGTAGGAAAATACAAAGAAAGACTTTTTAAATATGTGCAGTCTGTGCTGAAGGCAAATCTATTAAGGTCTTGACTTGTTTCTAAAGCTTTAAGTCCTTGGCAGTGTTTTTATGCATTTACAGCACTTTTTACCATGTCAAAAGGAAGTAGATTAAGCCATTTTATATGGATTTTTACTGTGTAAATATTTTTATTTGTAGGCATACACATAAAAGAAGCAGTCATTTAAGTTTCTTTCCTACTCCTTTTGTTCTTATTTCTCCCTCCTCCTTCCCCCCCGATTGACAGGTGTAGGATCTTTGCCAGGAGAGAGGCATGCCTCAGTGAAAAATTCTCCAGCCACATGGACTAGCTTTGGTAAATCCCTTGCCAAATCCAAAGTGCCTGTCAAAAGATCAGTGCTTGAGAGAACACCTAGCCTCTCATCAGTCAGCAGCGCTCAGAGTGAGCAAAGTCTTTTCAGCACTAATTGTAAGTATATGTGAGGGTTATGGGTTTTAACTGATGGATAGCCAGTGTCAACTGCTTGTTGGTAAAAATCCTCTTGGAAGGGAGTCCTGTCTGACAATACCTGTGTTAATTCTGATTGTACTACTCATTAGTTCTAGGTCTTACTCTTTTTGCCTCTTTAGTTAGAACTTTCCTTTTTGAGACATACTGTCTGAAAGAGCTTTGAGCCCTGGATTTTGTGTTGATGAGTCGAGGTTTTGGTACAACTTCTTTCATCCTGAAACACTACATAATCAACATGTCTTTTTAAGCTCCTAGCGTTTACATGTAGTGTAATATGTCTGAACAGAATGGTTTACTTGTCAAAATATTTGGAACAGTGTGTTACAGGTTTTCTGATGCTAAATGTTTTCTTGAACCAGTTTATATCTGCTTTTGGAGATTTAGGACAAAATATATCAATCAAATTTTAGGCACATAAGTGAAACTTGTTTTAGAAGATGAATCTTTGTATGGGTAGATGTCTGTAATTTCTGAGGTAGCTGTAAACATTGGTGTATGACATAACCAAATCAATCTTGATTAAAATGAGTGAGAATAATAGCAGGATTTGCTTTGTTTTGGAGTTCTACAGCAGTTCTTAGGAGTTCTGAGATGGGAAGATATGAAGGAAATAGCATACAGCTGATTATCAGACATATTAGTATTCCCAGCTACGCATATTCAAATAAATACAATAGTAGCAGAATATTTGAATGTATCACCTGTTATATCTGGAAGACTAGGCAAAGACCTTTATTTGTGCCAGATGTCACTTAAATCTGCCTTCAATGGACTGAAAAAGAGAGCTGTGATTTAACACACGTCTGTGGTTTATATATGCGCATATGCATGCACACATAACAACATTGACTCCTATTCTTCTTCCCCCCCACCCCATACTGCCTTCATTAAACTAATGCTAGCATATTTCTTAAATGAATAAGAGTATGTGTAATAAAATATGCATGCGCATCTTGCTCTGTAATGGGTTCAGTTCTGATACTGTGACAGCCATGTTGACTTTTGCTGTTCAGGTTTAGAACTGTATCTGGAGTTGCTAAGCAGCTTTGTCCTCTCTTCGTTTTGTTCCCTCATGTAACAAAGGAAGGGGTCAGCGCTTCATAACAAAGGAGTGTATTCAGATTAAGTATCCAAACAGATGACTCCTTATTTAGCCTGATTTGCTAGCTGCTGTAATCTGTTTTGTCCACTGCCTTCAAGCTTACAATTTTTTCCACTCCGATTCACGAAGACCAAGCAAGAGCAATATGAGAGGCTGAACATGGCTGCAGTCTCATAGACTTTAAGCTTGCTTAGATCTTTTTTAAATGACTATACCAGGAGGACTCCGCAGTTGCACAGAAACTAATTTTTCTCCTGTTATTTTCTTCAATTCTACACTAACACCACCGACTGACTCAGGAAGCCACTATGATATTACCTTACTGACATTGCTGGTAGTGGGGTCTTACAGCTTTTGTATTGTTCCTTTGTTAGCCACGTTTACTGGGAAGAGAAGTAGGTTGAATTCCTTTTATTTCTATTCTAAAGCATGTATTTTGTTTTGTGGAGGTTGGTAAATATATGCAATGTTTTGATCTGCTGATTTTCTGTGATATTATTTTTCTTTTGGGAATTTTTTACGCTTGATGAGAATTATTTATATCTAATAATAAGGTTTTGTGAGTATAATGACTTAAGATAATGTGTAATTCATATGTTAGTGAAATTTGACTTTGAATCAAATTGGAAAGAACTAAGGAGTTTTCTTTGTATTCTAATGCTAAGTACAGTGCTGTTCTTGTTTTTTATTCCTGCATTTAGTCTACTGTGTAATAATTTCAGAAAAAAAATTTTGAAGCTTACGTGTTTTTATTAGATTGGTGGGACACACAAAGATCAGAATGGGAGGCTTATGCTGTGTGTGTCATGAAATGCATGACAAACTACTGTGGTCCTCTCAATAATATTAAATCAAAAACGTGCTCGGCTTGTTTGGAGTTTGTCTTCTGTTAGCAGAGAAAAAAATGGCAAGCTGCTGCTTTGTCAGCTCAGCCCTTTGTTATGGGATGTCCTTGGATTGGTAATTCCATGTGGCAGCATTAGGGCTTGTTTTTTTTTTTTTTTTGGGTCTTATGAGCACTTGATTCTTTTCTCTAAAATTACTTCTTATTTGAGAAGCTCAAAAATCACAAGGTTTGAAATGTTGTTGTTACTAAAAGCATATTTTGCCTGCAGTCAGTTTGAGCATTGAGAAAACCAGATTTTTTTTAACAGTAATTTCAGTTTTAGTGCTGAGCTGAAAATGCTATCCTTTGGACATACCAAAATGTTTAACTCTGTGGTTAAGAAAAAGGATTCCAGATTTTAATTGCATTAGAATAATTGTACATATAGTAAATAGTGTTTCAAAAGTTAAAAAGCTGATCCTAGCAGTTGACTTGCATCTGCACTTTTGTACAGCCAATACTTCATTAAAATTCTTCTAATGAGTTGAGTTTTCAGATCTTTACTGGGCTGAGATCATTCCATACCTGTCTGTCTTTATTCAGGATTGCAATAGCTGCTCCAAATTTGAATCCAGAAGTGATCAAACTCTGTAAACCTGGGAGGTTTTCGTGGGATCATTTAGGTTTTTTTTTTTAATTCCTGCACACAGCCTGGTTAGCTGACTGGAGTTTTAACAGGAAAGAACAGTTCCCTAACTAGTCCTGCACCAGAAAGCTGCTCACACCCCCAAAGCCTTACTACCATGGTGTGCTGCTGATTTAGAAGAGGAAGTAGCACAGTAGTTTGCAGACAGTTCTTAACTGCTTGCAGTGAACTCTGAGCAAACATCCTTAATTTAATGTTTCATAAAAAAAGTTAAGGACTGCTTCATGCCTTGTGCTTTTCTAAAGCAACTTTGTTTTAATTATATAATGTTGATCAGGGCCAGATTCCCACACAGTAACTGTGTTGCTGATTTGTTATGCAAATTGCTCCTCATGTATAGACTTTTTTGGCAAATACTTAGCATTTATGTTGTTAGAGAGGCTCCAACTTCCTTTTTTTTTTAAAAAAAGATGATGGCTTCAATTGCATGTGTTTGTTAAAGGGAAGTTCTCTTTCTGTGGTAGAAAATATTTAGTGGCCAATTGCATCTTTTTGAAGTACTTAACTTACATGGTTTTTATACTAGTCTGTTTAAAGACAATAAAATAATCCCAAGACTGTATGCTCCATCTTTTGATGAACAGTATTAGACATTGTAGTTCACATTGCCTTAAAAAAAACCAGTCTCATTAAAACACTTATCTGAGGCAAACCTGGTAATACATGATAAAAGCTTCCCCCTCCCCCACCCTTTTGTTTTCAGTGACTAGAGAGAAAAGCATTGCTGTGACAAACAATTCCACAGTGACTTTTTTTTTTTTTTTGTCTCTGGTAAATGCCATGTGAATTCTTAATCTTTAACGTGTTAGTATACATAAATTTTTTTGTGTCCAAACTGAAGTCTACTCAATCTGTACTTACTTTAGAAATATTTTCATTTTTTTTCTAGAGAACAGAAACAATGTTTCCCAAAATTTCAGTTTTTTGTTTTTCAAGGAAAAATTTCTCTTGTGACCATAAACTCAAACCTCTTTCAAGTTTGTTTAGTCTCTGGTAAAACTGATTTGTCTTATGATTTAATTTTCTCTAAACTATATATGCCTAGAGCAAATTCCTTTGTGATTCTGTTTTGCAGCTGCAAGTGCCACAGTCATCAGGAATGGAGAATGGCCTTCAAAATCAGCCTGCCAGAATGGCACTTCGGGGTCTGTCCCTTTGAAAGCATTACCAAGACCTAGATTGCACTCGTTGAAGTCAACTCCAAAAGGTATATGCGTCTGTTTGTAGACAGAGGAGGTAAAATCACATCAGTGGTGCTTCAAGTGTTGGAAGACTTCATAGGAAGGCTGAAACATTCTTTGTATTGCCATAATGGATGGAGGTATTTCAGGGAAATGAAGAGGTCTGCGCTGTGGTACAGCTCAGGTTTGCATGGTACAGGGACTAAATGCGCCTTGCTACATGGCAGGTGTCCTTGCATGGGGTTTGTGTTGTTTAAGAGTTTACTCTTCACCACTGCTGGTAATCTGCAGAACAGGCATACCTGAATTTATCCTGGGTGTATGGTTGTTCTTGTCTTTATGCAGACTTTGTATTATCTTCACCCTTTTCAGGACGGAAAAGGTCTTGGGGGATGGGGATATATTTTTGAATAAGATATTGTTAGAATGTATCTTCTTCTGTAGAAGGGAAGAGTCACAGAAACTTAGCTGTTCATGTTGCTTTTTCTTGATATTCTTCTTGGGCTGAATTAGAATCTTTAATGGAGATGAGACAATTAATTGTGTTTTATCACCTTGTGCTAAAAGAAACATTAAATGTACCTCCTGACTTTGTATTAAGTATTGTTCAGGTTCCTATTTTGGTTCAGGCTAGGAACTCTTGATTGGCCAACAGTGCAACTTCCACTCAGGCCACAAACAGCAGTTGACAAGTCATTCTCTGACCAAAATTAAAGACATAAAGGGAGCAGAGAAATAAGCTTGCTGTGTCTCTTTCCCAAGTCCTAGCTGTAATCAGCTTGTTTCTGACCATCTTTGTGGTGAACTGGTTATTGTAATTGGATAAAACCTAATTAAATGCTGTACTCCTGCATTAGACTTAAATTTTAAGCTGGTATCTGACATAATGGTATATAAATAAGAGATGCCTGCCAAATGTCTCGCTGTAATGACATGCTTTAAAAGAGTAAACAGTGGAAAGAAACAGAATTTGCCACAAATTATAAGTCAATTTGAAACAAATACAAATCATATATGGCTTTCTGACAGGCTGATGCTTTATGTTGGGGTCCAGCACATGCAGCCCAGCTATGCATAGCTCATCGTCTTCAGTGACCTGACAGTGTGCCTTGAGCACCTGCAGGAGCAGTGTGGCCAAAGGGAGCTGGTATTCCCCTTCAGATCAGTGTTGCCCGGACTATGGTGTTGTGTTTTGGGTCCTTCCCAGACCAAGAGGGTTGTTTTGAAACTGGAAAGATCCAGTGGAGACTTAAGAAGATGGGTGGGGTCTCTGTCCAGGGGGAAGAGGTTGAGGGAGTTGAGCCTGTGCAGTCAGTAACTTGAAAAGGACAGCTATAAAGGTCATGCTGCCCAAACTCTTCTCAGGAGCACCAGATCATGCAGCAATCAGAAATGCTTGCAAATTGCAGAGTGGGAGATGCATCCTTGCCCAGTGGTGCTGTAGAAACACCCTTCCTGGAGGTTTGCAAGGTCCATCTAGACAAAAGCGTGGTCAGCTGATCTCATTTTAGTGGTGACTGTGCTCTGAATGGGAGTGTGGATAATCTGGCCTCTGGAGATCTCTTTCAGCCAGTGCTTCCTTAGCTGCATTGTATTTGCTGCTGTTTTGAGTCTACAGTAACTTGATCTTAGTGCTAAAATGGAATCTTTACTAATGTTTTCTCCTGCTTAGGAGGCTTTTTAAATTATCTTTTTTTTCTTCCAAGGTGAGTTCTGGCAAAGCAGAGCTAATTTTAAATACAGCTCAAACATTCTGGTTTTCTCTTTTTGTGTTTGAATAGATTTGTGGATCTTGTACTTAAATGTAGAAATGTAAAATATGTCTTTAATTACTTTAAAACTTTAAATAGTTCTACTTTAAAGTTCATCTAAGCTTTTACTTTTAGGAGCCAAGACCAGGTCTGCTTCACTGAACCAGTGCACACCAAAATCATCTGGGCCTCTACACTTAGCAAGGAAAGTTGGTGAGACTAGAGGTAATCAGCTGTTGGGTAGTTAATTTTTCACTTTTTCTTGGATCTCTCTGGCTTGAGAAGGAGCAGCTATGCTTTATGATTTCAGAATAATTGGGATAGTAGACTCATTTTCTTTGCAGTTCACCAGATTGAACACTGGCTCTGCAAGGTTCTGTTCCTTACCTGTTTGCTTTAGGGACATTCATTGTCTGCTGTCGGCTTGAAACTTGCATCCCTTAAGGACTAAAAATACAGCATAATTAATCTCTGTGTTAAATGGTGTTCTGTCACCTGCTTATAAGGTTGCATGCATGCAAGACACAGTGTAGACACAGTGTAGATTTTGCCAAGTTCGTGTTTAATTTAAGCAGGATTCTTGTGAGAGCATGCTGATCAGCCCTGGCTGTTGATGATATTTACTCCACTTTATGATTCTGTATCAGATGTTTGTTTTACCTTTAACTTTGAATTAAAATTAGTTATTTCTGCCAGAGTGAATCAAAGGAATGGATACAAAACTTAGGACAAGGTTTCTGAGACCAAATTTTCACTTTGGGAGCAAAGCTCTATTTGCAAGGCTGAGGTGGGGGGAAACAAGTACAGTGGTGGTACAAAGCAGCTTCCTGAGGAAACCTGTGCCGTAGGATCCACACTATTCCTAAAGCCTGCAGAAAGGTGTTGTCAAAAGACATTTTATGAACTTCTGCACCTGACTTTTCCACTTACACCCAGCAGTCCAAAAGATTGCTTTCATTCAATATCCTTCAAAATAATAAAGATTGTAAGTCAATTTTCACATAACTTTTAAGTAATACAGGAAGGGTGGGTTAACTATCTCAGTGCTGTCATTTATATCAAACTTGATTGTTAGCACATTTAATAATGTTGTTAATTTATTGCTGCTCTATGCAAATAAAATAACTGTAGCATACAGAAGGAGAAAAAATGCTATAATACCAGTATAGATAATAGTTTTTCATTGTCTGTGGTCCTCTTTGAATGAGTAAAGTGAAACAGTGCTACCCGACTTAAATGAAATTTAGTAATTGTAATGGGATAATTGTAATTGGGAATGCATCCTGCATTTTCCAGACAGTTTCCTATAATGCTAAATCTTGCTGTAGATCATGCCATCCAGCCATCAGAAGAAAGAAGCTGAAATTGCAAAGTTTGAGGAGCTTATGTGGAAAGAATCTTGAATCTTAAAAACGGCAGCCATACTGCCCCTTACTGGCTTGAAGTATAATTTTTTTTTTTGTTTGTTTCCTTTCTGAAGGTACTCCTGGAAGAAATGTACACCAAAGCCTATCTTGTTTGGGTCCTGGTGAGTTTTCTGAGTGAATTTTATATTTCCTGTGGTGCAACTCAAATTAAGTTTATACATTATATTAGTATGTTGGTTCTTTTCTGGGAAAAATAGGTATACAATGGATAATTCTGTAAACTATCACTGACTCTAGTGTCAAGGAGTATGGAAAAAGCCTGTTTTCCTGATTTTTGTCTGCTTCCTGTCTTCTGGCTACCAGGCTTAGGTTATACAGTCTGTTCTCTTCTTCTGTTTCCAGTGAAACCTAAGGAGGTCTAAACAGTATGCAAAAAAAAAAAAAAAATTAAATTTGGGTGCAATTTTTACTTTTTAGCCAAAGTAAGTAATGAATGAACCCATGTGTTGCAGCATTGAAAAAAGCCAAAACTGAGCAAATAGAAGAATCCCACACAACCTTCCTTTTCTGGAATATTCATTGTAGATCACCTGTCAGTGTGAGCTGCCTTTGTGTATCACTGTAGACTATGTTTGTTTAAGAAGTTGAAGTTATCAGAGCATGTTGATGTGTGTGTCTGCTCATGTGGCAGAGGGAGAAATTGCAGCTGATTAAGTGGCAGATGGCGTTTCAGAATCTGGCAGAGTTTTAAGGACTTCATGTTGGGTTTGTTTTTGGTGTTTGCGCCAGTCAGGACACCTGGTGCCAATTTCTGTCTGCCAAGAGACTGAAAAGTCTTCAGATGATGCTTCTATTTGCAGCAGTTTCCAGGTCTTTTCAAGAGAGTTGGCAGTCTAAATTAGTTTCCCGAGGATCAGTGTGTATTTGTTGAATTAAAAGCTACTTGTAATTAATTACTCATTGAAAAGCCCTTTTTGAAAGATACTGAAGATCACCGGAAGGCCCTGTGGTCCCCTGAATGAATAGCAGATGTCTTTCTGAAAGAGGGGCTGTAGCCAAGCAGATGTTGTAAATTTCTGTCTGAAATTACTGGGCAAATCAGTTCTGACCTGTAACTCTGGAACTGTGGCAGCATTTTTTTACATTTCCTGTAGTCATAACATGCATTTAATACTTTTGTCTTTTCCTCTCTTGGGTGTCAAATATATTCATATTAATTGTGGCTGAGTACTTTGATATCTTCTGTTAAGAGTCAGGGCTTCTGTGAGACTTTGCCCAAAGTTTGTTCTGTTTGTTGCTTTTAATGATATTTGACTGAGTTAATGTTAGTTTAGGTAAAGCCTGACACTGACTTTCAAGAGCTCAAACCTAGTCTATTGTATAAGCATGTAGGGCATGATTCAGCTAGCAACATTGATCAATTCAATTGAGGAAACTCCTAATAAGGAATAAAATCCATGTCTGGACTAGAAACTAGAAAAGTTAATTTCTCCTATGCTTGCTTACAGTAGTCTCAAAATATAACTTTATTTCCCTCAAAATTCAGTGTGCACTTCCTCTCTACTTTCCAGAAAAGTAGTGTTTTCTCCCCTTTTTACTGGTTTAGTAGACTTTTGCATATGATTCATCTTTTATGACCTAAAAAAGAGTTGTAGCTACATAATTTTGAAGTGTTGGATTTGAAAAACACAGCCATAAACTCCAAATTGACTGCAATATTTAGCAATATTTTAATAAATGCTCTTTACTCATAGTTTTGCCAATAAAATGGCTATATTTCAGTTCGTTTTAACAAACCTGAACTGCTTACTGTACTGAGTCAGTTTCCAAAACTGGAAATGTTAGACATTCAACTTAATACATTTCTAATTTGTATGGAGAATTAGTATAATGTCCCATTTATGAATGCAGAGCTGTCTGGTGGAGTATTTTTGCACTTTTAAGAAGCTTTTTTCCATCCTTACAGTTGCAGATAGTTCTTACAGAATAAAAATACTGTGTGGCTGCTTGGATATTCTGCAGTACAATGTCTTACATTTTAAGAAAAGACAAATGATCTTTTTTGAAATGAACTGAAATAATGCCAGCCAGTACCATGTAAAATGAGGCCCAGTATCTTTTTTTTTTTTTTTTTTTTTTTTGGCTTTGATATTACAGTGAAGCTTTGTTCTAATGACTGCAGCTAGTATAAAGCTTTTGTTCTTTTATTTCAGTGCCATAGTTAAGCCTACAGTTTTTAGCCTTATCCAGTCAGAAGTTCCAACTTCACTTCTATTTCCCGCCCATGTGCCCAGGACTAATTTGTTACATCAGAACTCTGGTGATTTTTTAACTCTTAATTAAGAGTTAAAATATTAACTCTTAATATCAGAACTCTGATATTAAGGTATAACTAAGTGTCTAGCTTGGTTGTTCATGCTGCCTTTCACATTTCTTCAAGGATGAAAAAATAGCAGGTTTTTCTAGATTCACTTCTGTTCCCTTAATGTTAGTGCTGTTTCTCCATTTTCCATTCATTTACAGCAATGATGCACAGCCAGAATCTGCTTGATGAAGCAAGCCACAACATACTGTTAGTGTGTCTGTAAAACTGGACAGACTTGCCTGTTTGCAGCTGTTTGTTTCTTGTTTGTATTAAAACATTCACAAGGCTTCTTTTTCTGAATTCTGTATTTTTCATGGGTGATGTTCAGTGCATTAGATAAATTCTACAACTTCTATGGTGTATTTCTTCAGCACTGGCTTTAAAGCTAAGGCAGAATTAAGTTCTTGGGAATGTTTTATTATACTTAACGTGCTAACTTCAAGTGTTGATGTTTAGGTGCACTTACTGTAATGTCTTAATATAAATATGAATAAAAATGTTGTCTCTTATGAGATGGAATTTTGAACTACATGCAAAACTACCTCTAAAAATGCATAAAGTAAGTGCTATTTCCTTTTTATTTCAGCTTCCCTGTAGAAAAAGCTGGCTGTGTCTAATCCCTCTGTGGTATATTACAGTGCAGTGTGTGTGGGCAGTGGGTATTCACATCTCAGGTCTCTGTTATTGGCCAAACATTAAATTACAACACAGTAATCTCTGAACCCATGTAAGTCAAGCAAAAGCAAATATCCTGTTTGGCAGTTCCAGAGGTAAAGAAATCACTTTGGGAATAAAGCATGTGAATATTTGGCTTATCCTGTTTTTCCATGACCCTGAAAGGGATCTCTGGTGTATTATGGATAACAAGTTACAGCTTATGTGTGCAGCATAAGACCATTGTCAGGACAACAGTAAGGAAAACTGATGGATACACCTGTAAAGCGTTATTCAATATGAACAGTGTGATTTATGTTGTATCTTTTGGCGCTGTGATGGAGTATGCAGCGTAGAATTGGTTACTAAAGGCTGTAGAAGCCATGAAAACCAAAGCAGCTTTATCAAAAAATAATACATGGTGTTCTGTTTTCTTACTCTCTTAAAGAAAGGATGTTTCTTTTAGTTCATCTGTTTGTGAGAAAATATAACACCGAGAGAGGGAAGAAATTAAGTCAGGGGGCTTATTGCAAAGGTGAGTAATAGTGCTGATCAAGCTCAAATGGAAGAATAATGTATAAATATCACAGTCTAAGAAGTTGTCCCTTCGAACAGGTTGTTAAAGGTGGGGTCTGACTCTTCACTCAGACCCTTTTATTGGGATAAGATGCTTTTGCTGACAAAATACTCTGGTTCAGACAAAAGTGTGAGGCATACTTTAAGGTTCAGTTTACACTGCTTTCTTTCATGCTCTTAGTCATCCCTGTTGAAACTTGAGAGGAAGCAGTTCTTATGTTGTAGATTCTTTGATAGAAAAGGTTGCTGTCAAAATACTTGTACTTTCCAGATTTGAAAAACAAGGATTGTTGTTTATCACACTCTGATTGTGCTTTGTCAACAACAAACAAGACTTAAAATATTAAAATTATATGTTATATTGTGTCAAAATGTGTATTTTTCTTAAAAATTGGGAAGACAGTTCTGAGATGTGATGCACATTGTTTTGAGTGCCAGATGCTTAGGTCTCCAGTTGACTGTGGCATTCAGCAATGTATGGCAAATTACCCCAACTGATGAGGGATATCTGCTCAAGTAACTCATTAGGGCTCTGTTTCTCCTTTTGTATCTGATTAGAAGATCTTTAGGGGTTTGTTATTGATTGAGGAGTGATGTGTATTTGCTTGTAAGAGTTTTTGCAAGTGTAGAAGAATCTGTTCCAGCAGTGGTGTTGCTTGGAGACTTGAAAAGGCCTTGATATGTATGTGAATATACATACCCTGACAGCTAAGAGGTGCAGGTCTTCTACATTGCAGAAATGGGACTTCTGAATAGCTCTAACTGGGAATTTCAATATAGAAGCATTGGATAGATTGGATTCTCAGTCTCTGGTGTTAAAAGCTTCAGCATTTGTAAATAAATTGGGTTCATCAGTTTTTCTGTCTTAATGAGAAAAGCCAGGAAATCCTGCAGAAGAACTTGGAACAGTTTTGCATGTTCTGGGGTGACCAAATTAGTACAAGATTAGATTCTGTATTCATTTAATACAGTTAATGTTTTACACACTGGAAATTCTGAGAGTTGAACAATGTAAATTATATTTTCACTTTATCCATTGAAAAGCAACAGACATCAGGCTTAAACGTCTTTTTGCAGATATTTTACTGTAGCTGGAAAATTTTATTGCCTTTCTAGCTGCACTAGAAAGTTGGCTATAGTCTTTTTTTAGATGTTTTTTTCATTCATGTGAACTATGAGGACTGTCTGAATGACTTAATTGTCTCGTGATCTAACCTTAGAATACCTTCAGGCTAATGCTCTTATAAACAGACAGCAAAGCTGAGTAGAGTAGCTACTGCATGAAAGCTATGAAAGCTGGCATTTGTTTTGCCATTTCTGTATAAATAAATGCATATAATCTAAATGTGTGAATTGGAGTTTCTTAATGATTGTATTCATTGGGGACATATAATGATATTTGTTTTGAAGAGTTAAGGGAATGTCTATAAACCTGAAATAATCTTTGAAACACAATAGCTGTTGCCTTCTTGGCCAGATTTTTACACTGTTACTAAATAAAGTATAGTACAACAACTGGATCTAAGGATTTAATTTCTTGGGTGAGAACTAGAATGCTCCAGAAGTCTTCAGAGTGGAATGGCTGGTTTTGATAATCAGAGAATGCCACTCTAAACTCTGAAGTAATCTGTTTTGAGTGGGGGTTTTTTTGTTTGATTGTTTATATTTAAACAGATGGTGTTTTCCTGATGTAGTATGTTTGTTAGAATAGGCAATAGGATGCAAAAAAACCAGAGGTACATGACAACACAGCCTTAACGTATTCCAGATTTGGTCCCTTCAGCTAAGTCTATCAGTGTATTTGCATTCATGTTCCTTGTGTTCTTCTCAAACTTGATATTCTGAAAGTTAACCATTTGGGAAGGTTGTCTGTTGTTCTGTGCTAATAGTCAGCACTGTTCCCTGTGCCTTCAACAGATGTTTTTACAAAAAACCAAGTAGTTCCAAAACCTCAAGGCTTGCTATGGAGTAACATATGAGCCATCTTAATTCAAGTGGTAGTAGTATTGTGTGGGCAGTTTGTCAGATTGATGGACTGAAAATGTTGGGACTATATTTAAAATTCCAGCAATGAGGACTTGGTAGGGGTTTTATCAGTTTTACTGTCGTGACAGACACTCATTAAGGCCTTTTGTAGCCCAACCAAAATGGTTTTCACACCACAAGATCTGTTTCTTCTGTTAATGCTTTTAAGCAAGCACCTGTTTACTGGATTACAGGTTAGATATTTCAGAGTTCTTTGTTATTATTTAGTTCCAGACTTCTGTGAGAACCTTGCTCTCCAGCTCCACACATCCATACTCCAAACAAGGGGTGATGCAGAAGTATGCAGGGCTTTCTACAGCAGTAATGTTTGTAGTTTATTTCTGTGGTATTTATTCTGTTGTGGGGAGAAATGTCTGTGGTTCTCTTCCCTGGTATTTATTTTGATGTTTCACAGTAACAAGCCACACAGGAGAGCAGCACAGAGCTTTGGTTTTCTCACACTTGTCTAAATATTGGGTAGGCCAGCCTCTGTGTGAGTAGAGAGGGCAGCTGAAAGGGATATCTACAGACTGCATCAGCTCAGTCAAAGTGATAGAGGAAATTCCCATGTTGGGAGCTGGAGTTCATTGGACCCTTTTAGGGGCTTAAGTGGACATAATACTTGAAAGATACCGAGCTGTCACAGAAATGTGAAACTCGTGGCCTTGTGTCAAAGATGGTTAAACAACTTGTACATCTGCCTTTTTTTTCTGCATGTCTGGGGTAAAGGGAGAATGTACAAAGCCCACACAGGTAGGCAAAAGACAGTGAGTTATCTTGAATATGCTTTGTGCTCTCCAGATAAGCCACTATCATGTCTTAGGGCATATACTTGCCAAATAGAGCAGTATTGTAAATAAAGTCATTCTTAGAGGCTCTCTGGTTATTGTTGTGAGGCCATGGATGAAATACACATGCATGGGGAATATAAATCAGTATTGTGCAAATAAATAATTAATAGATCTTTAGGGTCTAGTTTAAGCATTTATTTATCCTCTGTTGCTTGAGATTTGAGCTCACAAGAACTTAAGCGTACACCCACCCTGTTTCTGAATGGCAGCAAAGAGGTGGTTGTGAATCTTTTTCACATCTGGCCAGATCACTGAAGGGTGTTTTATTTCAAATTTTAGGGCATTTTACTCTTACATTGGTGAAATTGTACAGTGTTGTAGATTAGTAGCTCTGTAGGATTTTGACCGAGGAAGTCTAACCAAAATGCCATTTTGAAAGGGATATCCTGCAAATGCATTTCCCTTAAATCAGAAGTTAAGGGAACTTGTAGCGTTTTGTGGCTATTCTCATTTATAAAAGAGTGAAGGTCATGTAAATACCACTGTTGCATGTGGGAGACACAGATCAGCCTGATTCCTGTATCAGTTTGCCTGGGAATCCACTGCAGCATCACCTTCAGTTTGACAGGCTGATGAATTTATAATGATTAAAAGCTTCTCTGTACAGAAAGAAGAAATGTACATTATTTAGGATTTTAGTTCCTGTTCTGAGGAAGGAGGATGTTTCCTTTTTTTTTCAGGAGAGGATTTGAGCTTAAAATTAGTCTTGAAGCTGCAATTTGCATTCATTGTGGCAGCAGGTACTGTTGCCTACAGGACTATCAGCTTTTCAAAGTGGAGCACTGGCTAGAGCAAGCAGATCACAGGAGAGTGGAGTGAGAGCAGTCATTTTCCAGAAATAAAAATGAGGACACAGATGACCCTTTGGCTCTTAGTAGGTTCCTGCTTTTTGCATCTCTCTTTGCATAAGCAATTACCCTTCTGTCCTTCCTGAAGTAAAGCATGCCAGTAAAATCCATCTGCTCTGCACTGCTCTTGCTGTCTTGTGACATGGAGCCAAGTGTCCTTTACATGGACTTCTTGGATCTAAATATCTAGCTCCTGATTTAGACCTTTATACAGTGAGACACTTAACTGTGTTCCAACGGCATTTTTAGAGATTGTTGGATGAGGAGAGAGGGAAAGGGACCACAGAAATGCAGACACTGTGGATTAGGCCTTGTGAGGCTGAATTGAGAGCCTGTACATGCCAGTGCACTTAGCTTCTTTTTTTTTCATATTGCTAATGTTCCCAGGAATGGCAGATACACTAAATCTGCTGGGGTTAAAATAGGTGTGGCCCCTCCATCAATCTGATGGTGTCATCAGGTACTGATGCATTTAGCAACCCAGACTGAATTACATGGTTGTACCAGGATAAAGCCCCTTTGTCCACGTTAATCACAAGTTCTGCCCTTGGAGTCAGAGGGAAGGCAGCAGTAAGATGCTAGAAAATAAAATCTGTCTTGTCCTTTTGTCCTTTGTATTTTGCTTCCTATTTTATTCTGCTCTTTTCTGGTGCTGTTTTCTGTCAGCCTTCTCTAATGTCAAGAAAGAGAAAGACCTGTCTGTGATCCTCATGTTATGCATGAAATGTAGACAGTGCATGCTCCTGGCGTGCTCTGTTAAGATCCTGTGGATTACGCCCTGGCTTTGTAGTCTGGCAGCACGAGGCCCTAGATGACTATCGTGGGAGTGCAGACAGGAGTGGAAGGTGCTGTTCTCCTGAGCCAAGGAAACCATGCTGGCACATGCATGGCCACTGCAGTGGGGCTATGCTGAGGTGTGACACTGAGCACTGGAAAGATTACTGGAGGAACCTCTCTGCAAGTTGAATCTTGCCTGGGAGCTGTTCAGACTGGCATGGGCAGTGCTCTTGCTGGCTGCTGTCAGAGCATTCAGAGCACTGGGTACTAGATGGCACTAGATGAGACATGCATCCATTGCTCTTTATTTGTGCTGTCAGGTCTGCCTCTGAATAACACAGACTTGTTTCATGTTTCTGGGGTTTAATAGAATTAAAACTCTAGAGGCTGGAAAGGCATTTTTGTCAGATTAGAAGGTTTTTTACAGGTAGTATGATGTATCTGTTTCTTCATGGCCTATTTTCACCCAAACAAAGAGCAGGAAAGAAGAGGCAGTAAAAGTATTATTTGTGTATCTCGGTAAAAGTAGTTTTGGTCTTTCCTAAAAGGATTTTGATGTTCATATAGAGCTTTAGTCTGCTCATATTTTGTTTGGTGATTCATTCCTTCTGCAGTTTCCAAACTGGTTCATTACATCATGTTTTTCCTGTAGAGATTCTTTGTTCTAGCTCCTATTCCTAGGAGGTTTCAGCAGGGTGTTCCATCTTCTCTGGTTTTACAGCCAATGAGGAGTTCTTTACCTTTCTCCTAAGCACTGATGCAAGGATGGGGAGAAGTGGTGGGTTGCTTTTTGGATGTGTTTTGTTGGTTTGCAGTGGTTTGGGGTTTTTTTTTTTTAGCCTGATTGGATTGTTTCCACCTTTTTGAGAGCATCAGATTGGGAAGGTGAGAAAATATTTACTACATAGGGCAGCTACTCACTTGGAGGACTGTGGGAGTAGGAGGGAAATAAAAGGGAGCTCTTCTGGGGGTGCCCTGGACAAAGGGTAAAACTTGGTGTGGCTAGGTGCTAAATGATGTCTGAAGACTGGCTGTATGCCCAGCAAAAATCTCAAAATGCCTTAATTAAAAAAGGATTTGACAATAATGATCTAATATTTGATGAGATGTGCTAATGAAACTGTGTGTGTGTGAATACACAAGTCTACTGAACTGTGCTGTAACAAGCCTTCTGATTTACTGCTCAGTGTGGTTTTCAAGCATCATAATAATGCAGCCCAGAAAGGGGCAATGTCTTTGATAATAGTATTGGATTAGGAAAGAGTCTGGAACTGCAGGCTGTTGGAAAGATAGATGAACACACATTGCTTGTGCCAAAGCTCTTCAGACTAGAAGGAATAGATGAGGTTTTATAGCAGTAATGACATGCATGCCCTGCTGTGTGCAGAGGCTGCCCGGGGAACCAAACAAAAAAACCTAATTTACTGTCTTTGTACTTATTTTGAATAGTTTTGTGTGGACTGAAGATGTATTATAGTACTTCAGAGTTGGTGTTTCATCAGTGTGCTGGGAAATAAATATTTTAGTACCTGCTTTGAAAACATGCTGGTGTATTCTCACACAGTTTGCTGTGGAGGTTGCCTTAGTGGGTCTGCCTGGGTGCTGCGCTGCAGCTCTTCTGCTCCACATACAGTGAGCATCTGCTTCACTGTCACTGCACCGGGCTCTGCGTGATCTCAGAGATACCCAGATACAGCAGCAACATGCTATTTTTAGTTCTAGCTGATGTGGAAAATAAGCTCTATGAATTTAAAGTGCATCTTGATCAAGTAAGACATGCTATTAAAATACAAAAGTTAGATTTGTGGAGGTGAAGAGAGAACAGGTAAGGCACTGCTGAAATGAGAGCTGTCACTGTGATATTTGATTTGGCTTATACCTGCTTCAGAAAAGTTGAACAGTTTTTCCACTTCCAGAAAAAATTAAAGGTATAGATGTTAGAGAACATTGGCTGGGGTTTGCTGAAATGGTAGAAGTGCAGAATCAATGGAAAAGTACCTAATTTTGTTGTCTCTAAAGAGTGACAAAGTCTGTGGAGGCCAGCACTTCAAACAACACCAAAGAAGTATGAGCTGCCACTGTCTTGTCTCCAACACTGGCTGAGAGTACTTGGGTGGTCCCTGCTGCAGCGGCTGCCTGGTAAGGCAGCTGCTGACCTCAGGAAAAGTACTGAAATGTTTCTTTTTGCACAGGAAGGTGGCCAGTGCACGTATGTCTAGTCATGGTCACAGGAGAAAAATGTGACATTTTCTAATATGTAAAACAGTTGCTCCTTTATTTTATACATTTATTTTTTAATTTAATTTTTGCTATTGGCAGTGGACTTCAACAAAGTATATGCAAAACTTTTCAGCTCGTTAAATAGTAAGAGGAAGCTTTTTATATGAGGGCTAATCAAATATGGGAAGTACATCTATTTTGTAAGAATTTTTCCAACACTGCTTATTTGCCTTAGTGTTTGGGTGCCTTCAAAACCCAGCTGGCAGAGAACTGTTTTAATGTGAATTAATGCCCGAGTCCCTCTCCTCTGATGATAAATGGAAGCATCTGCAGTGTTGAGCTGCCAAGCTAAGCAGAATTTCCCTTAAGCAGCTCTCAAATAGTGAATTGTTCTTAGAGAATAGAAGCATCTTTGGATTTGTTAGTACTTTAAATGTGGACGTAATATTTGATTGAAAGAAACAGTTTTAAAAAGTGCACCCTGAGAAGATTTTTGGAGAGCAAAGCTGAACTATGCCTCCAGGAATATTCAAATAATGTTCCTTACAGTTTCCAAAGAAAAATTACATGGACTGTGACATTGCCGGATGATATATTCAGCTGGTGAGACCACCCACTTCCTCCTCCTCCCTCCTCATCCTCCTCCTCCCATTTCTCCTTTTCCAGTTCCCAGCCCACGGAGTCCCATAGCAGATTGAGCATCGGTACTGTGATGCAATTCAGAGGCTGTTGGTTTTCAAAATCACTAAGTCGGTTTTATTCTGAGGACAAGCTTTGTTTCCAGAACATCTGGTGAGGAGAAGCTGCCAGCAGCATTTACATTGTGGATATCTGCTTTTACTGATTTTTTGCTTGTCTGTGCATAAGGAGTAACAGCAAAGGAATGGAGACCTGATTATTTCTTCAAGCCTCTTTCTTTAGCAAGAATTGTTCACTTCTGCCAGTAGTGATTTAAAAACATAGTATGTGACAGTACATGGAGGCTGTTTCTTGCTTGTTTGTCTTCCAATTGCACTGAAGACATGTTATGGTCCCCGAAATTTTCCTTATCCAACATGCACATAAGGCTGACAGCAAAGGGATTGCTCCGAAACATTCGTCTACCTTCTGGCTACAAGAAAAGCACTGTTATATTTCATACAGGTTTGTATATTTTTAATATGATGATTAGAGCATGCATTGAGTGAGTATCTTGTTTACTTTAATAGCATCTTATTTTTAGCAAGTAAGAACTGTACTGGGCATGAAAGTGTTTGAATTTCAGACAGAAGTGTGACTTTCAAGAAAAGTAGTTTCATATTCTAAGCCTCTGCATGTGTGCTGAGCTGCTTGTTTGGAAGATAGTCATTCTGTTTGTGAAATGCAAATTGGGATTTGCTCTTTCCTTGCACAAATCCAAAAATAGTATCAGGAAGTCTGTGCTATTAAATATTTATCTAATAATTTTAATGGTTATCTGCTGGGAGCACTGTCTTTTCTGTATCTTGATTGGGTGCAAGGGGGGAGGCAGGGAGAGAAGTGGAATGAATACAGGCTGTCTGTGGGAAATATTTGAATACTTACCTGTAGATAGCTGTTGCCACAGTGGTGCTAAATACATCTTACTTGCAAGTGGAACAAACTAACTTTTGTGCCTCTTCTTTCGAAACAAACCTAAAAGGTACAACATTTTGAGACGCTGAAGACAAGTGTGTGTGTGTTTAATTCATACACAGACACAGAGAACACAGAAACAAAAAAAAAATTAAAAAATTCTCAGCTGCATCTGACCTGATTTTTATTTTCAGTGTCAGACGAAGCAAATAAAGCTAGTTTATGGAAGGTGGGCTTTATTCCAGGACATACATGTGTCGTTTTGGGGGTGAGGGATGGAAGTTGTTGTTTTGTTTGAGCTGAGCTATGTGACATCTAGAGATACCCGAGAGCATCTTATATAAGTCTTTTTCTCCACTGTACTATTTACAATTTTCTTTCCTTTTACTTAAAGGGAGCAAGCAGCTACATAAGCTAGTTTTGCAGAAGCTCTTCAAGAATATCCTCTCTCACTTGAATACCACCCTTTCTGCTTTTATTTTCTTGGAGTTGAGTGCTATCAGTCAGCTTTCCTTACTGTCCTGTCTTTTCACACGGCAGCTTAAACCGTTCGCCTTGTCATTTCTTATCTTTGCCAAAGTAAATCCAGCTTCAAAATTCTTCTGGGACGATAAATGCATTTATGAACATAATACAGGCTAACTGTACTGTATAGGCTTCTGTTTGCAGGTTGCTTGCATTGGCTTTAAACTGAGATTTAAAAACCTTGATGCCAAAAACTCTGATGTAAAGGGTGTCTTTGTGCGTATAACTATATAAATAATGTGAAATTTCTACATGATACATACTCCAGGAACAAAAATCCTAAAGGAGAAGGTAAGGGGAGATAATGATCAGTCTTCCAAATGTTCATTAAGTGCTACTGAAATCTGTGTAATTTTGGAAAAATAAATGTCAGTGCATGTATTAAGAGAACTTTGCAATTACAAGAATCAGCTTTTGGTCTCATTTATTTTGAGTGGACGTGAAAGCAAAACCTGCCTGAAGGTGTCTGTGAAATACGACATGTAAAATAGATTGCAAGCCCTGTGTTCTAGTTGAGCAGCACTACATTAAATAAGAAGTGCTGAATAGACCTTTTGTGTGTTTTCTCTATGTACAGTATGTACAGACTAATAGCACAGCACTGAAGCCTCAGAGTTTTTTTGCCTGCTTTCCCCCTTCTGCTTTGCTGTCCTTGTGTCTTGTAGGAAGTTAGTATGTTAGCAGAAAGATGACCAGTGGTTAGCTAGAGCTGAGTATACCAAAAAAGTAGGGCATATGAAAACCAGGTCATAGTCTGTAGTGGAGAATGCAAGTATGTATAGATAATACTGCGGGTTTTGAAACAGCAGAATGCATCGAAGCTTGTTAGTGATTATTTCAGGTTCGTAAAACCCAGCAACAGTACATGAGGCAATGACTGTGTATATCACAAGCCTAAAAGGTTTCTTTCTGTTGTTGTTAAATGCCAGGAGGAGCCATATTTAGTTTTGCAGCACCAATATGCCCGTCCTTTCTTGTAGTAGTTTTATTTGATTAAATTGACGTGTGGCTTCTTTCCAAGGTCACATGAGCAGTAGGCACAATAAGCAGTAGAGAGTGTGTCAATAAATAAGGGAAGGGGTAACTGCCAGAAGGAATTTCAGGGTCCATCTAAGAACATGAATATGTATGAGTGTTATGTAAACAACACTGAGTTCCAGTTTTGATGTAGATTGACTTCTAAAAAGCATTATCATGAATTTCATTCTTTGCTCCCTTTGATCATAGTGTAGATCGACTGCCTTTATTACTATAGACCACCCTTAAGATACTACAGCAATTGTTGAAGCGTAGAATTTTAAAGTCATCTAGAGCACAGATCAGGTTGGATTCTTCTGTTGTCATATTGTGCTTGAGAATTGCAGTGCAGTGACTTGGTGAGGCTAGGATGTAAGCACTTTTGGGAGGAAGATGGAACTTGCTCTTAGGTTTTCAGTCTGACTTGAGGGTAGTTTGCAGCAGCCCGATGAAGTTTCTTCATGTGGATCATGGGAGGACACAGAGTTGTTTACACAGGTGTTAGGTTATTCTATGTTAGTCATTGCACTTTAGCATTAAATGGATCCTTGGGCTGGATATCTTTGCACTACTTGTATTGTCATTCATGTGGAGGTGTCAGAGTACCTACAGTAATTCAGATATGGTATAGCATAACCATGCCATCTGTTCAGGGGAAGCCAAATAAAATCAGATGTTTTTCCCATAAGAAGGGAACAAATCCAGGTAAAATTTATTGTAATATTTAACATGTTTTTAAGACGTTTCAGCTTGTTGCTTTGTGTCTAACTTCCATGACTGTGCTCTGCACTGCTTCAAGGTCAAGATATCCAGAAGTTTCTTCTCTCTCCTTAAATGCAGGCAGACATCAAAGTACCGTTTTTCTCAGCAACTGGAAGTATACTACACCTGCATTGTTAGCTGCCCTCTTCAGCAAAATAGAATCCTGATTCCTTAGGGAAATAATTTATTTTCCTATCCTGTGACTTATAAAACTTACTTGTAGCAAGTAACTGCAGAAATCTAAACACTTCAGAACTGCATAAACATGGCAGAGGAGAGTGGGAACCACTGTCTTTCAGTGATGAAATATTATATTTGCTTCCTTTATCGAGCCATTTAGGATTTTTACCAGAGTGACTAAAGTGCTCTTATGTTCTTCATGCTTCAGTGGTGTGACAGAGTAAATCATCATCTCTGTGTAGATCATCAGTTCTCTATAAACTGTGAGAGAAAGACATTCTCTTATGAATAATTTAAAATACTAGTTTTGAATTGCTTATGTTTTCTCTTGTATAAAGATAAAAGTCCAGACAAGAAAGTAGCTTTGCAAATGGAGGTCAAAGTTTTTGTGCTTTCTGTTGAGAATTTGTCAATGTTTCTATATTGTTTTGTCTCAAAATGTTTTCATCCAGCCCCTCTTGCTGCTTTTCCTCTTTCTTTTCTTCCCTTAAGCAAACTGTGCTTGGTGCTCTTGTCTTGCTGGTGACTTCCATTGCTTATTAAACATGTCTTTTCAGCAACACCAGTTTTAGAAGCTCCCTGGCTAATAACAAGCAAACATCAGAAATGTGTTTACTTGGGCAGCTGACATCCTTTTTCAGTGATTATTCACGAAGTTGTTCTTTGATCATATTGGAAGCTATAAAATTACTTCTGTGTGTTGCAAAGCAGGGCTCTTAAAAAAGGATTCTTAAAGCCTGAGATGCCATGAGTTGCTTTACTGTTCATATCACTTTTTTCCCATCCTCCTGAAGAATAAGTGAAGTACTGGTTAAATGCCTGACACTACAGTTTAATACAGCACCACAGAAAGATACCCAACACACTGAATCCTCCTAAGTATTCTAAATCCAGAAGTCTGCTGAAGAAATTTTATACAGGACAAGTATGTTAAATATTTGTGTCACCCACCAAAGAAAAAAATAGTTCAGAACTAAAGCCAGCTTATCTGTTCTGAGCAAGAGAAGTTGAATAGCTGGAAACCATTCGTCATGGGGGATTTTGAATTTAATCATGTTCCTGTTTAAGTCAATGACATTCTGCTCCTGACTTAATCTATTCAAGACTGGGTACTAAATGATCTGCCTGGTGTGCCTGATTTCAGTCTTAGTAGGTCATAGCTTCACTAGGCATGCACATGATAACTGAGTGGAGATTCTTATTTTCAGGTGTTTTGGGGTTTGTAAGTACAATTTGTACTCTATGCAAGTCTCATCCAATGGATGTGTTTACAATAGCTCTAAAATAAAGATAGCACTAGTAATTTCAAAGGTAGTCTCAGTAGCAGAAAGGATCTTCCAAGCTCATCCAAAACCCTGCTCCCCAAACTAGAAAAGAAGCTCCCCAACCCAACAAAAAACATGCCAGAGTCAAAACAGAGTAACTTATATGTGATGTTAACATTTAACCTGTACATATATGTAATAAAGTATTAAAAAGATTTGAAATGGGGAGCTTTTCCCCAAAAAATACGAGAAAGGACAACTGGTATGCTACTGAAAAACAGATGTATAGCAACTTGCGTTCTACTCCACTGTAGCAAGTGATGTTGGATTATGTTATTCCTTCACTTTAAATAGATATAATCATATATGGAGGGTGCCCCAAGTATTTGCCAATAGAACTGTTGCTTCAAGCTCAACCTCATAAAAGAAAACTGGAGAGTAAATTGCTGGAGTAAATTGGAGAGTAAATATAAAAGACAAAACAAATAATCTCTTCTAGTACCACCATATGTTCTAAGTGTGCATTTTTCCCACTTGACATACCTAATAGGTGAAAAGGGTCTGGCTGCAATTGCTATTGCTCTGAAGTAGGTTAAGGTTTGAAAATGACAGCTACACTTACACTTAAAAACTTGAATAGCTTTTCAATTACTTCAGGGTATTTCCAGTGTGGTAAAATGAGGCTTATGCTTCTAAATCTGCCTCTTCCAGTTTTGCAGTTTGTGCAGGTGAATCTGTTACCATAGTAGAAATGGCTTGCAGCATTCAGACAAATGAAGTATTACTACTTATTCAGCCCTTCTAATCTGAACTTGCTAAAACTTACAGCAATAGCTTTCTTTTGAGGAACATACCATGACATTTCAATGGTAGAATGCAACACTTTGAGTGTCAGCCAATTGTCTCCCTGTCTTGTGTTACCTTTCTTTCTTTGCTGGCACTGAAGACTGATGTGTGAAGGAGAATAGAGTTTCTTCCATTTCTAGTTAATTTCATTTTATGTTAAGTAATGTATAGATTGGGACCACAGTTACCACTCTGACTGCCACGAATGGCAAGAAATGATGATTTCTGTTTATAGATACTTGCTGTTAATTTAGTATCATGTAGTGAAGCAGCATTGCTAGTGTCTTTCTTATTTAAAAAATTTGTAATCTCTCAGTATTGCAATGCATAGGAATAACTGAGTCCAAAGGTGGTGGATTTGATGTCTTTAGGGAAGTTGTGGTGTTCCAAACAGCTCTTGACTGTTTCGCCCAATATCATGCTAAAACGTAACTTATTTGGAAAATTATTTGCAAGCAGACCCTATCTCTCCTGGCTTGTCTTTTAGAAAAAAAATCTGTGAAGGCTGCAGTGGTGAAGCAGTCTAGCTGGAATAGTGTTGTTACAGTTAAACAGTAACAAGTTAAAAGTTGTTGCTGTTAACAACTAAAAATGTTAGCACTGTCACCAGCACCTTTCTAACCATGTCCCCCAACAGGTCACGGAGTATTGTTTCTGTTCTGTCTCCCGCAGGGACAACAAAATTGCATTTGATCTGCTGAAAAATGAATGTATTGGCAGTGTTACTTACATCTTAAAATAGTGTAAAAAAAAAACCCCAAAACAACTTCCTGTTTAATTTATTTGTCCAGATACTCAAATGTGAAAATAACTCACCTTAAATAACCTGAGTTGTATCTGCACATGATGTTGCTTTACAGTTACTATTTACAAACCTTTCATTGGTATCATCTTTACTGATGTGTAGTAATTGTAGCTAGGGCATTAAATAACCTAGGGTCCTGTCTTCAACTCCTGGTTAAATTTGTATTTGCTACTTCTTGTCATGATAGTGTGCTGCTTGTACACTCATAGCAAGCAAAAGATCTTCCTCAGGATCCTTGTGTAAAGAGTTTGTATGTGATGTTATGGAAATAGTTCCAGTTAGGCAGGAAATAGAACGGCTGGGAACATCTGTAGTGAAATTCTTTTAATGGAAGCTCATCCTTTTCTCAAAAAGAACTAGAAGTCCTTCAGTAGAAAAGTCACAGTATTACAAATAGTACTCATTTATTGTTTAACTTCTGTAATAATATTTTTAGACTTCCAGATACTGCTTATATCAGAAGCATCTAAGTTATTAAAAATGTTATGTTTGTATTTATTACATGAATTGTCTTTGTGCTAAGCCTGGTCAGCTATTTTAAGTCATAAAACAGGATTATTGGAAATGTTTTCTGCGAAAGAATAAATGAACTTTCTTAGAAAGCCTGTTGCAATTATTCTACTCCAAATAAAACAGAAGACTAGAAGAAAATTGCTTTTCTTAGTCTTAAACATGGCTATGTTGTATAACAAATATAATAAGGCTTGCTTATTTCCACAGATATTACTGTATAATCTGCCACCTGCTTAACTCACTTAACAATTTAAGACATTTTGCCAATTAAAAAGATAAAAGGTCCTGATATGAAATGAGTAGCATAACCCTATTAAACCTGTATTTATTTCAGGAGGGACCTCAGTTAGGATTTAAGGTAAAGGAAAGCAAGATCTGTGTGTAATGTACAATGAATATTTTTCTTGCTGCCTTTTTTAGTGGCACAAACAAAGGTGCTCATATTTGGAGATTTTTCTTGAGGATTAACCTCACATATGGATTTTGGTCCTTTTGTAAGTTATGGGTATGCCCCAGCGAGCACCACACTTACCTCAGATGTCAGCTCCTCAAGAAGATTTCTGTTATCTTCTTTCTCTTCCTCCCTCCCAGCCCACCACGTAGTTAAGCCAAAATCTGTCTGCCATCTTTGTAGTTTGCTAGCTTGAACAGAAGAGACTCAGGGGCACATAAAGTGCAAGGAATGATATGTTGAATGTTTTAAACCTTCTCCACAGGAACTGCTTGGTCTCCACAGCAAGCATGACAAGCAGTCCCTCCTTGATGGAAGCACTGGTAGCTGTCAGGCAACATTTGCCAAAATGGTCTTCAGTTGTGCAGCTTGATTAGGAGTGGCTGGAAAGAGAAGTCCCTTAACTGCTCAGTAAGCAGCAGAAGGACTTTGTGCCTCTCAAAGGGTGGGAGACATATTTTTAGCTGATGAAAGTGGTGGATGCTGCCCGTTCTCTGTTTTGTTTTCAGCTTGGCAAGATGTTTTCAAATAGGCTCCGAAATGTTGCACAAAGGGCGTTCCTGAAACAATGGTGTGCAATGTCCCAAGCACGTCCCTGGGGAGATATCTTTGCTGTTTAATAGCAGGAAAACTGCTTAACATGACAGGAAAGACACAAATAGGTCCTTGATGTGTGACTGCCAAGATCTATATAAGCACATTTTGTGTGTCTTTTGAAAATGTGGATTTCCAGCAGCACTTAGAGCTGGTATGAGGCACTTGAGATGTGATATTTTCTGTCTTGAACTTCCAGTGAAGCATGGAAGATTGAGTTCGCATGAATGATTTTAACCAGCAGCAACTGAAGTGCTTCTATTAAGATGCTGTTCCATTCTGTTGACCAGCAAATGGTTTTTCAGTGCTAGGGTAGCTTTAAAGTACTATTTCAAGTTTAGTTTTAGATACATGTTCATCTACCTTGGTATTCCTTAAAATATGCTATGCTGCTGTCTCCTTAAATACATTTTCCTAAAGTTGTGAGTTTAATTTTGATAGTTTAAATTTTCTTTTATTCTTCAGGGACTTAATGTTAATTGTTCTGATATATGTAATCAAAAGGATGAAAAGCACAAGTGCTTAAATTTCAGATTAGAAAAACAACTTTCACTTGTGTGAACCAGCCCAGTGGAGGTGATCATGTGCAAGAAATATTTTTAGTGCTTTAGAAAATCAGTACTGATCTAGAGTAACTCAGAGGCTTAACTGAGCTGTGAAACAAGGCAGAAATAGATAATCCTTTACTTAAACACAGAAAAGTTTATTGCAACTTCCCTTATGTGATCTTGCCATGGTAGTCATCTGCCAAGCAGGTAACGGTATGTTCTCTGCCCTGTTGTGTGAAAACGACAGTACAAATTAACACTTCTTGTAAAGTAATTGCTTGGTTATTTTTTGGTCATGGGAAAACACCAAATCTGGGACTGATCCTGAACTTGTCAAATGAAGTCAGTGCAGATGGGGAAGAGCAGCCTGCTGGGTTACCATTGTGGGTTGTGATTAAAACCAATCGAGATAATGATTTGACCCAAGTCACTGATTGATGCCATAGTCAACAATGTTGAAACCACTGCATCCGTGTTTTATGCATAGCCCCTAAGAGTGCTAGGACTGATTCTTGAAGGGATTTGGGAATTTGATCAGTTACTGTAAACTTTACTTTCCTTAGTTCATTTCCAGCCTATAAGCTTAATCATGCCTATATCGTCAGTGAATTATTATTTTTTTTAATCCTTGGAAAAATTCACGTATTAGCTTTATCTCTGAATTGGTTTGAACTCTATTTTATACATAGAAATTTGTGGCTTCTCTTACAAAGTGAATCTTTATGTACCAAAAAAGAGAATTTGGATGCTAACTGTTAGTTTTGTTACTTGATATTGCAATCTGTGGTCATCATTTTTTTGAGGAAAATATTAGAATTTAACTTTTTAGTGATCTTTTGGTAGATAAAATATGATTATATTGGATAACTTAGCCCTGATTATAGTGCTTCCTACATGCTTAGAAATGCTGTCACCTTGCTCTTTAAAGAACATTATCAGCAAATTTTATTTTTAATCTAAATTTGCTTTTAAATGGCTGTAGAGTTTCATGAACACAAGAAGATGTGTTTCAGCTTCAGAAACACTTCTGATACAAAGGCAACAATGCAGGCAAGGCTTTGGAGGCTCTCTAAATTCCCACTGTCTGCCCTACTTTTTCTTCCATAATATCCTTTAGGCAGGATTTCAGTGCCATGGTTAAGTCAGTGACATTTGTTAGAGTCATATAACATCAGCTCACACTAGTGTGATTAGATAAATAGCTTCTGAGTTCAAACTAAAAGCCATTCTGCCCTCTGTATCCAAGATAGCTGCAGATACTGCACAAGGAAAAATGTTGCATGTTAATGTACTAGTCTTGTGGTTAAAAACGTATTTTTCAACTCTCTGATTGTACAGTTGTTTTCAAGGGAAGATTTTGATTCTTTGCAAATTACTAAGCCTTACATACGCTCTTCTCTGAAGGACTTTGGGTAGCTGAGAAAAAAAAAATCAAGTTCTTGACTCTAACATTAGTCTGAGCTAATATATGTTCTGACTGTTAGCTAATGTGTTGGTTGTGAAGAAAGAATTACCATGTTGAATTAGAAACTATTGACAAAGTGAAGTTCAGTGATTCAGTCAAAATTCCAAATTCATTCCGGTTTGATTGGTTTGTTGGTTTTAGTAGACCTCTATAGTACATCAGCCAAAAGAAGTTTGTAAATTTAAAATATTAATTGTATATGGTATCAGAGTTCTGTTTGGAGTTCTTCCTAGTCCTTTCTTGGGTTGTTGAAGCCAAGCTTTGTATGTAGATATAGATTTAATTTATGATGCAAAAAATTAAGTATGTGAACTTCTCTTACTTGGATTTTTAAGTAACAGTATCTCTCCCAGTTACTTTGCATTTATCCCTAGCATAACTTATAATGTTTGCCACTCTTTCAGAAGGAAGCATGTTAAAAAGTAGTTGAAAAACAATTAAGCTGTTCTCATATCTGACTTTCCAGATCATAGGAGACTGCTCTGAGTGCGTGAAAGCAGAAGAGAAAACTCAGCTAGGCTTTTAGTATCGGTGTGAAATGTGGCACGAAGAAAAACTCACGTCAGTGATTTCATCTATGTGAAATCAGGTTGGGTTTCATATGGAAGAAAACATACAATGAAAAAAATGCAGCAAGTCTTACCTTCTTTGTGAAAACACTTGAGGTTAACTTTCGAGCAATAAAAAACTTTTTGAGGTAAAACAATTGACCAGTCTGGTGAAATGCCTTCTGTGTCTAGGTAGTATTTACCTTGCTTCAGCAAGGAGTGATGTAAATGGTTTCAGGAGGCTTTTTCCAGCCCTGTATTCTTGATGTTGAGCAAGGTGGGGTGGACTGTAGTATTAAAGAAGGAATATGTTCAAGTGTTGCAGCTTAAATGGCTTCCTCCTTTCTGGCTGTGTTTCAGCCATTTCACCCATGGTAATGTGTGAGGGCTGGGATTTCACAAAGGCTCGAACAGGAAGAGGCCTGTATTGGCATCATTCTGCTCTCAGGTCTTGTGTGAGGGTTTTCTACATATGTCTGTAACACACACACACTCTGAGTGTATCCAAGGAGGATATGGAGAAACAAAGGGATCAGGATTTGTACTGGGGGGACAGTTTGTTGGATCTGGGAAGGTTTGCCAACAGTTTGAGCTAATCATGATGAGACCCCTGTCCCCAATGACTCTGGGTCCTGATTTTGTGGACAGAGGCTGCAGAAGGAAGGGCAGAAATGTGGCATATCCTGTACTTGCAATGAAGCAGTAGAGGGCACCAGACAGTAAGGAGCAACTTTTTGTACAGGACTTAGGGAAAGAACAGACTGGGGAAGTAGGAGCAAAAGGGAGAGATACCAGTCTTCAGCATCACTCCATGCTTGGATTTGGTTTTTTTGGGATGTTGTGTACTTTATGGATGACAAGCCACAGCTGTAACTATAAGAAAAAGAACTGCTTCACATATTTCTTTGCCTAATCAGAGAAATACCTAAACTAGAAACTTACTGAAACATAAACCCCTTATGTAAAATAAGTATAGCTTCCAGTATATTGTATATTTTAAGGTTAGGAAATTCAAATATTTAAGGTTGCCTGTAATGTATATGATGAACTGATTGTAGCAGAGTTCAGATACCTAAACTGAGGATAATACATTGAGATGTAGTTTAGTCTTTAATTCAGTCCTCATTGGCGAAAGCATCAGCGCACTGTAATATCCTCATGCAATTACTTTCCATCTTGTTGTCATCTTTTTCATTAAAAATGGATCACAGTGGGTTTTTTTTAAGGTGGATGAAGTAGTTTTATTAATGTAGATATGGTCAATCCCTCTACTATCAAAGTACCCACGCTCTAGGCTTTCTAGTACAATAAACTAGTTCTGCCATCTTCCTTTTTTTTCCCCCAGACAGTGGTATGTAGCACTGTATGGGTAACTAACATGTGTTAGGCTTTTTCCTAGTTTAGAACAAGCTAAAAAAAAAAAAAAAATCAAGCATCATTATCACCCTTGGTTGTTTGGAAAATAACCAGGACAACCCTGATGCGCTGGTAGCCTATCTGGTGAATGTTAGAGTTGTTTTCTGTGAATTGCGTTGCATTCCAAATTTGTTTGTTTTGTTTGTGGTCATCTCTTAATGTATGGTGAGCTTATTAATGTTTTTATCTTTGTAGTAGACATGTGACTCATATTCATGCTTGCTATTTACTAGCTAGATCACACACAATCGTGCAGAATATTCTGAGGTGGAAAGGACCCACAAGGGTCAGTGAGTGCAGCTCCCAAGTGAATGGCCATAGAGGGATTGAACCCACAACCCTATCAAGCTCTAACCAGCTGAGCTATGAAGACTTAATTCAGTTCTACAAGTTCCTGTTAACCTGACAAAATACACTGTGAATGCAGAGGCAAAATGACTTTGTATAGTAGGTGTTCAAAGCCCACCTAGTGTTTCTGTAAAACACACCTGTACATAAATTAAAAGATGTGATCGGAACCATAGTGAGATTTTAGAAGAACATAAATACTTCTGAGATTTCCCTTTCCTTTCCATTATTGTGTGTATAAAGATAATATCAAGTTCTGGCTGGAAATGAGGAATGAAAAAGGATGGATTTAAAATTTTGCACTGAGGCTACAAGTCAGTGCTGTAATAAAGTCAGTGGGTGAGGACAGACAGAGACTTCAGGAGCAGTACTTCAAACTGAATGCCTGGAATAATATGTGATGACTCTGCACTCCCCCTCGAGGCTGTACAGCATTTAAAAAATACATGCTGAAGAACCTTTGTACCCCTGGAAAAAAAAAATGCAGAGAGATTTCTGCTGCGTGTATTAGTCCTGCTGAATCAGTTGAAGCATCTAGGTCAGGTTTCCCTACCTGCAGTTAAATTTTGTTCAGTTCTTGCATCTTTCTTAAAAGCCTCTTTGGTGGTTGATTGGTTTCTTCAGAACCACTTGAAACAGATTTCATGACAGCTGAAATAAGCTGGTGTTCCTGCACATGGGCTAGTACTAGACATTAAAGAAGGGAAACTCAAGAGGGTACAGTGAGAGTAGAGGAAAGGGAGATCTGCTGTACTGCTTTAGGAAGCATTTAGTTGTCTTGGGCTTCACACCATGTTGATGCAGGGGAAATTCAAGACTAGAAGTGCTGTTTCTCGTCCCCCCTTTGCTTTGAGCTAAGACCACAGATAAAGACGCTTCTGAGGTACAGCATCTTAAGCATTTCAGTTGAGCAGATGATCCAGGTACAACTCTGAAGAATGAAGTCTCTTTGCTGCAAACTAGAACTGGCTCCTGACTGGCATGCTTGAAGTGTGAACAGAGCAAGTTGGGACTGTCTGCACCAGCTTACACAGACAGGCCTGAGGCAGAGCTTAGAAACAAAACATCACTTCTTCAGGAGTCTGTGTTTGTACAATCACCAGCCTGGACTGTGAGAGGCACAGGAGGAAGGTGTGTGTTCACCACTTGCCAAGATGGATGCAGGCAAAAATTACAGTTGACGAAGCTGTGGAGGGCCCGGGGGGTTTAAAGACTTCCATCTAAGTCCAGCCTTGTCAGGCTGTCTGCAGACACCATTAATTTAGTTTTGTGACTGCTATCCCTGTGTATTTCTATGACCTGGCTTATATTATAGCCCAGAGCAGGAGTTTTGGAAGAATTTAAGGTGGTAATTTACTGCTAGCTGAATTTCCAGGTCCTCTCAAACGTAGTGTATGTACTGCTGCAGACTAGACCCAGCAGCTTCCTTATTTGCATGGGTGTTCTTAAGTTGTCCTCTCCTAATGGGCATAGCTTGTCACAAGGCAAGCTTTAAAATTACAGCCATGAGATTAAATGGCAAATCAGTCTTCCTGTCGCATTGCTCAAATAACTTCTACACATTGTAATGGGGGGAAGGCATAATTAGAACTGTAGAAATAGGGGTGCTTTGTGTTTGTTGGTTGGCAATTGTCTAAAAGATTTTTGTGTCTCTGTAATGTGAAAGAAATACCTTAAAACAAAAGACACCCCCCCCCAAAAAAAGTCAAACATATCTCACACAAAATAGACCATATTTTATTTAAGTAAAATAAGTCCTTTTTTCTTCTGCTCTAATTCTTAATGTACAATTGAGAGGAAATCCTCAACAGTGGTTGATCCATGTTACTCTCTGAAATCAGGGGTTTTTTTTCCTAAACAGGAAAAACTGTTAACGCACTTGAAATGCATCAAAGATAGAGACATCTTAGCTGGAGCAGACGCTGATATGCAACAGGTGAAATGGGTAATTCTGAGACAATGAATTCTAGGTTCTGAAACTTTTGCATTGATGGAATGTTCTCCATCTCTTGTTGGCTATCAATTATTCCAGTTGAGAGACATGTAAAATTCAGAGTAGCAGGAGCTTCTGTGGACTTAAAATTTGCTTTGTAATATTAACCTATAAATTTAATTTTAGGTAAGGTTTTAAAGAGTGTCTTCCAGAGTGGAGAAAATAAGGAAATCTGTCTGAAATCTATGTCAAGATGTTGATCTTTACAAATTGGCAAAGATTCCTTGTGATCAATCAGCCCATCTTAGTTTGAGTGAGGAAGGTACCAAACTCATTGACTGCGTTCTGGATGGAATTAATGTATTCATATAGAGCAAGAGCCCGGCTTCCAAGGACAGGTTTTCTTCAGTGTATTACATTATAGCAGAGAACACTTGGCAATTAGGGTGGGTGCACACACTTGTAGAAAGGAGGCTGCAGCTTTTGGATTTGGTGATGCTGGACAGGAAGGACAATTACAGCACCTAATTTAGTCACCTGAGCTTTGTCAGCCAGGCTGTCAATGTAGCTTACGTAGAGAAAGGCTTCCTTCAAGCACTTACTGATGTTGTAGTTAGGATTGTACTCTAAGTCAGTATCTGCAGGAACTGTTCCACTACAGAGGGACCAAGGGGTATCAAATGGAGAACTTTTTTTTGTCCCCAAACATTTTTTATGGTGCAGGTATTTTGATTTGGTTTTGGTCTTTTGGTTTTGTTTTTTTGTTAGCTCAGCTGAAGTCACTGCTTCATGGAATCACTCTTTGTAACCATACCCTTAAAATCATCAGAAAGTGAAATTATGCGGGATGGCACTTGAGTTATTTATCTTACTATAAACACAGGATTCATGTTAGCTGCCTAAAGTTTCTAGGAAGATTTAGATCTTGGAGGTTACATACATGAGTCTGGAAATATCCTCCCTTTCACCTGTTTTCCAGCTTTATCACAACAGAACCAGTGGAAGTAATTTCAGATGGATTTTGCTGTCTGACAAGGTCTTTGCAAATGGTTCACCAAGCAAGATTTTTAGGAACTGCTAAGGTATGGTCAAGAGTGGAACAAAAACTTACACTGCTCAGCTGAATTACTGCAGCTGATGGTCAAGGGATGCAGAAGTACTGCTACTGCTCTTACCTAGCTCTCTTCACCTATCTAAATCTTTTGTCAAACATGTTACCTGGATTCAGACTTCAGTTTGGGCTTCTGCAACCCACGTGCTAGTCTGCAGTGGTGACTGTGTGAATAATAATACTTAGGAGCTCTTGGGATAGCTATTCAGTTAGGAATGGTGCAAGGAGACAAAAGGTGAGGAAACTCTACCTTTGGCCTGTAGCTGTGCTGGGAAATCCCATCAGAAAATCCATGTCTGGCCTTCTGGCAGGTGATGCAGTGACTTGGAAAAAACCTCCAGCATTGACTTTATGTTTATCAGAGGCTGTGATAGCAAAAGAATTGGGGAATACCTGCAAGCCATGAGGTGCTCTATGTGGAGGGTGCATCTCTGATACCTTCCTGGTCCCATTAGTGTGCCAGGACTAGTGTAGAAGGAGCATTGGCAAACCAGCAGTAAACTTCCACTGAAGGCAAGAGTCCTCAGATTGGCCTTTTGGCCAGCAGCACTGTGGTGATTTGGAAATCCTGAATCTTGCATGCATGGGCTATTGGCATTCCTAATGATGCTTCCCAGCCCAAAACAATGCTGAGGGGAGTTACTGCAGTTATTGATGGATAGCATGGGTTTCTGCTCTGGGATCATCACTGCCTCTTAAAGCATCCTGGAGTCATGACAGGGCCAAAGGTGTGGTATGTAAGTTCTCCTGAGTTCAGGTTGTGTGTTCTGAGTCCTTATTCTCTGGGTGTCGTGCTGAGTACTTGCTCACCTCTTTGAAAGCAGACTCACACCTTCTCTAGACCAAGATCTACATGGTATTGGTCATTTTTTTCAAATTGAATCCAGTGACTGTGTAATTAAACTGCTGTATAACACAACAGCTAACGGCCCAGTGCCATTAATCTACCTGTTTTCACATGGAGCCTAGATTTAAGAGTTTTGCACTTAAAAATAAGAAGCTTTAGCTTTACCAGAGAAAAGTTAACGCTCAGACCTGGTAGCGGAAAGGCTTGGCCTCCTTAACATGGCAAAAATATTTCATTAGTAATTTTCCCCATATTGCTGTGATAAGCCTTTATTGTTTGTGGATTAGAGGGTTTCCTCAGGAACTGTGTTCTTCCAGAGATTGCCAGAAGGGTTCTGCTTGCTGTGTGAATAAGGAGAGCACTCAGTGAGAGTGGGGCATTATCAAATGTGTCCACAGATGTACACCTGAACCTCACATTAGCAGGACAGGTGCATAATCACTTTGTTGAATATACAATTGAAATAACTACACACTGTTGAACTGTTTGGCTTTCAGCTCCTGCAGGCGATTCAGGCTTCCTTTGAGCCTTTGTGTCGTACAGGAAGGGCCAGTGTGTTCTCGCAGAGTGTTTGGCTGTGTTGCAACAAACCTGGTTACTGATGCCCAGGCATATTTTGATTGATGCACAGATCAAATGACTGCTGGGAGTGGCTTTTGAGGTGACGTCCCACGTACAGTGATGTCAGCAAAAGATTTTAAAAAATTCAGGTGTGGCATAATCTGCCAATTAAACTGATTAGTGCTCTGGCTGAGTCCTGAGAAGGAGCTCTGATTACAGCCCTGCCTGTTGAAGTCTTTCATGTAGTGCCTTTGGCTCACCTTGTATGAGACTTTTACCGAGTGCCTTCACTGCAGGCTGCTGTAAATTGTGGTAGGATACCATCCCAAGGGCTGTGTGCTAGCTGGCTTGCCATCAGGGGAAATCTGATACTGGCTCACAGATGTCCCTGACTGTGTGGAAGCTGTGACACTGGAAGAGGTCCTGCAACTCCCGTGGGATCGGGATGGAGTGCATCGCTGCTCTGTTGGCAGAAGTGAAAGCTAGCCAGGAGGCAATGCAGGCTGGGCAGAAGGCACTAAAGCACGATGTGGAAACATCTCAGAAGGAAATCAGAACTGTGTTAGCATTGCAGAGGAGCCAGCAACAGGTGAAAGAAGATCTCAAAGCAGAGGTGAAGTCCAGTCACTTGGATATAAGAGCTGTGCTTGAGGAAATCCAGCGAGTAAGAGAAGAAATGGAAGCTCGATTAAATACTCAGGCTGATCTGGTGTTACTGATCAAAGAAGTGAGCACCAATTTAACATGTGTAGACAAGGCTTTCCAGAAAATGGAGGAGAGGCAAAAAGTTTTTACCAGCCTGCATCTTCCCACAAGAGAAAATGTTGAGCAAGAATTTTTCTTTGAAAAATGCTTACATCCGACACACGTGTGTTTTGAAAGACGTGTGGAAGCTAACAGTTTGGATGATGAATGTGAAAACAAGGTGCTTGGGGGTAAGACAATTGTGACTGTAAGTGTGGGGAGTGAAGTGAGGTTGTTTCTATTTGTGCTTGGAAATAAATTTGTTTAGTCTATTTTGAATGCTTTTAAGAAATTTGTTTTTTGAAATTGAATCTCTTGCTTAAAATAATTTGTAGTTAGTGTAAATACTACGACACATACCTTCCTAGTGCATAATATGCAAAGGAAGGCTTTGAATTGGTTCTGCAATCCAAAAAATGTGTGTTAGAGATTTTTCTGGTAATCCAGCAACAATGCGCAAGATAGGGAGGCTCAGGAAACCAGTAGGACAATGCAAGCTCTCAGGTAGCCAGCCAGACAAATACTGTGTCAAATACTGGGCAGAACCCCAGCACCTCAATGTAACTTTGTGGAACACACCCTACGTACTGACAGTTGTGTATTTCTTGCCTCTGAACAGCTATTAACTAGTGAAGCTGTGCATGAGAAACAGTTTGCTTCACAGAGAAGCTTGGAGTGGATCTGATGCTCTCCCCAGTGAACTGGAGACTGCTGTGCCATCCATATAATGGCTGTGGGGGGAGTGAGAGGATTTGTGGACCTCTTCCAAGATCCAGATCAAATCTTCTGTGAATGATTTAATCATCAAAAGGCTTAGTCTTTGCAAAATCGCTGCTATTTTTTTTTTCTTTACTGGTGTGAAAGATAAGAGTTTAGATGGTGATTCTGTCCAGTTACTGTACTACGTGCAGTACTTGAAAATCTGATTTTCTGTCTTCCAAAACCAAGCTTTCCAACTTACCAAGCTTTCCATTGGGTGAAGGGGTTTTGAGCCTGCTGGAGAGGAGTCCAGAACCTGATTTAAAGGTGGAAGTTATTCTGTGTTACAAGTCTGACTGTACAGAGGTGGCAGGTAAACCAGCCCAAGTGAGAAGGGCTTGGGCTGTTAACCAATACTGTCTTTTAAATTAGCCTCTGTCATTGATGTGGTGGTATCAGTAATCAGACTCATGATGCTTTTGTCTTAATGAAAGCATGGCTTTTGTTTTGACACCACAGCATGCCTTCTATACAAATCTGGAAACGATCTGTCATTGCCCAGAGGTACGTAGGCCATAAATATCATAGTGTCAGTGGTGTTAATCTGTAGAGGCAGTTCATGCTACAGAGGGCTCATGCTTTTCAGCATTTGAAGTGGCTGTGTGTAGCACACGTCTATGATAAAATTGCCAACGGGAATGTCACTGAGTTTCACTTCATGCATGTTTTCTGTTCAGCTTTTTTTAGTGTAGTATCAAGGGCTGGCTTGGTTGGATGCTTGAATGAGCTTCTTGGAAAATACTTGGTGGTCTGGGCAGCAGGATAAAAGCAGTGGCATGAAACTGACAAAATGATAAGGGCTGGCTGAACTACAGAAACAATGGGTGTTTGGAGCCTTTTGTCATTTGTGGTTAGCTGTTATATCACTGTATTTAAATGAAACTTCTTTATTAGGTAACTAACTGTATGATGTAATTTTTCCCCAGCATAAAAAATTGTCTGCAATTGTTCAGGTTTAACACAGCTCTGTCAGTGTCCTAGAGATGGTTGTAAAACTCATTTCAAATATTTAATTAAATTATTACACTAGCATCTGTATCACTGAATTTACCCAATACTCCTACATCAAGAATAATGCTCTAGCTCTCTGTTTGCCATAAGTGGAGCATTCAGAAAGGGAGGTGGCATATATGAGAGTTATGTAAGGCAGTAGGGAAGGGAAGAACTGACCGTACATGTTTATTCTCTAGTCCTCACTCTTTTTCCCCCCCCCGCCCTCTTCTTGATTATTATTTGTTGTGATTTTTGAAGGAGCTTCAAAAGGTAACCAGTGGTTTCCTTCACACAGTATTGTCCATAAGATTGCTGGAAATCTGACATGGTGATCTCAGATGTGAACTGGCATTTGTGTAAAAGTGTCTACTTAAAAGATGTTGTTACACAGTGAGAAAAGAAGTGGTCATGTTAGTTAAGTAGTCGTAAAAATAACTAGAAGCGGCAGCCAAGCTCAATCCTTTTGTCCTACACCTTTGTATTTTGATTTGGGTTGATACACCTTTTAATAGCTCTAATATTAAACTGCACAATGGTATGTTTCTAATTTTAACAGTCTTTAACAGTCTGCATGTCTGAGCAGAAGTGTACGGAGATCTCCGAGAATACAAGGGCATTTGAACATTATAAAGCACGATATGCTGACAATTCTCTAACTAGCAGGAAATCTTGCCCAGAGCAGATTTATCTGGAAAATTAATAGGCTCGGGAGGCACTTTATACCAAGCTCAGTAAGGAAGGCAGAGAGGATGTTAGTATTTTGAACAGGAAAACTATTTTCAAAGATTTTAAAAACAAATGCAGGTTGTGGAAGACTGATCTATTAATACATTGCTGATGTGTCAGTTAGACTAACGTTAACTGAGAATTAAAGCTTTTGTTCTTAATACTTTCTCCAGTTGTGAGATTGAACTTTACACTGCTGGGATGATTCTAGGGTCATTTGACAACATTCAAATCAGGTGCTTGGGATTCGGAAAAGATTGACTCTTGTTGCTTAGTTTGTCCCTGTTTTTTTTCGCAAGTTCCTATCTTTCTTTTATCCAGATCTCACCTCTCAGGTTTTTTCACTCTATCGTGAAGAAATCTTGTTAAGTTGAAACTGTACAAAGTAATCTGCTTAGATGTCTTCATTAAATTGCCAAGGGATGTTTATCTATTGCATCAACCTTTTATTGCAAAATTGTTTGCTCATTCCCTTTGTGATCAAGGGGGGAAGACTGGCCCTCTCTTCACAGCAGTACTGTACTCCCTTTCCAGTCTGAAGGCAGCAGAGAAACCTGAAAATATAGTGTTTATGAGTCACGTGCTGATTTATGTAATCTGGTTTCCTCTGACATGAGATGATTGTGTACTGTGAAAGCATTGAGGTTGCCACAAAACTAAGAATATTAAATCAATAATGTAATTTCAGGACTGTGAATATATTGAAATACATTACATTTTAGTGCTTTCTTAAAGTCTTATCCTTGTGGCTGAAAACTGCTAGCTTTAAGAAATGCTGCAAGACCTCTAGTTAATAAAGCTCAGACCTCAACTGCAGAGAGGGGAGTTTTTACAATTAAAATTTTAAAAGGAAGAAAAATAACAAAGGAAATGTAGAGAAAATGGTTTTGTATTCAGCAGTACTTGAGAGTGCAGGAAATATGAATTCTATGTTGCACACAAAAGAGGACAGCTCTTATGTTAGAAATAAGTTACTGAACAGGTGGGAGGACAGATATCTTGCATTTTATGAAAGTATTTTTTCAAAGCCCAGTGTTAAGAGTATGCTGAAAAGTATGCCAAAGAGCACATGAAGGTGAGGATGAAGTACAGATAATGGTATCCAAGGTTATGGTGTTAGGAATTAACAAATTGATAGTACCTGCTCTGCAATGTTACTGAAATAACTATTTCTCCTAGTTAGTATTTCAGCGAGTGTTTGTAGGAATTTATAACTACTTTCTTTTGCACCTGTCCTTTACATTGTGGTGAGATTTCAGCATGAAATGCATTTTGATCCGTTGTTGTTGTTTTCTTAGTTGACAAGGGCAAGCAGCGGAGTGCCAAGAGCTCATGCATACGGACTCAGGCTTCCACAGATGCACGTTCACCTGGCACTAAAGCAGCCGAGTTGATACAGTACAAAACAAAATGTGAGACCCAAAGTGGAATCATCCTGCAGCTGAAAAAATTCCTGACATCCAGTAACCAAAAGTTTGAAGCATTAACAGTTGTCATCCAGCACCTGCAGTCTGAGGTAAAAACTCACAGCTCATCAATTTTGGCTTTAATTTTTTGAACTCTTCTCAGCAAAGGCTTCAGAAAATATTAATATACTGATACTGAATTTTCTGTTTCCATTCCAGTGGTTTCTGTTTTCCTGTGGAGGTTATACTTCTAGCATTAGTTGGCTAGAAAAAGAATCAAACCCATGACACTGGGCTTTGTGGCCTTTGTATGCTTCACATGCTCTTCAAAAGAGTTTTTAAATGTCTGTAGTCAGAGAGTCCTTCAGGGCTGAGTAGCTTTCCAAGTATGTACTTCAAGTTCTGCCCTTGTAGGAAAGACTAATTTCAACAGATAATCTACATGGCCTTGCTTTATCTGACATGGTATGGAAAAGTATTTAAGGGGTGGATATGTTTTTGAGCTACACAGAATAAAGTCTGAGTTGTTACAATTCTCTTTATCGAATCCTGCATTTTTGATGGGGTCTTAAAATTACTAATAAAAATACAGAAATGCATCTGGAATTATGGAGTGGAATGAACCGGATGTGGCTTAATCTTAATTTTTCTAATATGTTTGAAATATGTAATGAGTTAATCAGTTTGATACTACACTATAAACTGTTGGTCTGCTTTGAAAACTTTTGAGAAAAGAAAAATGTGAAGGAAATTATAAGAGTTATGTGTTTATACTGCACAGGTGATGCAGGCTTTAATAGCCATTTCTCTTGCATTTATTGCTAATGTTCTAAGATTGGTATCAATTTCATTTCAACTCTTCTACTACAGTGATTCTACAGTCTGTTTATAAAAAAGCACTACATTTTCTTAGTATTCTGGCAAAAATGTAACATTCTCATGGGATAATTGTCTGCTTGCTTTCATTTAATCTAAAAATACTGCGTTTATCTCCCAGTCTGTTTCAACTCTAAGAGCAGTGGCTCTTTGCCAGTTTTCTGGGATTGGTTTGGTTGGGTTTTTTCAAACTCTTGGTTGAAATACCTTTCTCTGCCTAAGGAACTAGTTTGAGATCTTCAAAGCAATTTGATACAGGATTTTTGGATGCCTGTCATCTAATATGATATTGTGAAATTTTAAGTGAAATTCTCCCCACTAAACTTCTGTGCAATCTTCTAATTATTGTAGAATAAGCACAGTGATTTCTTCAGTAACTCTTACATTAATGTCACAATTAAATGTCTTGGCCTAGTTTCTTCTCTCCAATATTTTTATTGCAACATTTTAAAACTCGCAAATACTTTATAAATGTTGTGTTTACTAAGAAGAAGCACATCATACTAATTTGCTTTTTCTAGGTTATTTTACAGGTTGCTCTAGCCTGTGTGTTTTTTTAAAGAATATTCAGGGATTTAATTAAGGGAAAAGTGATTTTGAAGGAGGGAAGAGAGAACTGCATAGAAGAAACTAGTGATTTTTCTCCTTATTCCTCTTTGTTAGTCTTTTGCAGATGGAAAGAAAAAAATATCTCTGTCAAATTATATCAAATTAGTAATCTTGGACAGTTAAGTTTGAGCACATGAAACTGAGCTAGATATGACGCACTGATGTATTTTCATACCAGTTATTGATTTTGAGATTGCTCTCTCCTTTTCTGGGGTAAGATAAATACTCATTGCCTTACTCTTGTGGAAGTACCACAGGGATGAGAAGGACTCTTCTGCCATGGTGCTGTAAGGAATACTTAAGCACTACTTGTTAGTTAGCTGTGGCAAACATCCTGAAGGATTTCACTGTTCAAGGGAACACTGTGAAGAGTAGTTTTAATTTTGTTTGCTTGAGTTTTTTCCTTTATGGTGAGGGGTGGTGTCTCGTATAGCTAACAGTCTTAGCTGCCCATATGATTATTTGTCTGAAGTATTACTTGGGGAACTCTTTGATGTAGTTTTCAAACTCTGGATAAACTCAGGGGAAAACTCTGTTAGGCTTTAACTCATGAGGTAAGTTTTCATAGGTTAACTACTGCGTAGCCAACTGAAAGTAGCCTCAGCTTCTCTGTCTTGTTAAAAAAGAAAATTAAAAGCCATGCTTAGCTGATTACACAAGGAACAAAGCTGTGCTTCCATTCTTCCCGCTGGAGCAAGTGTGAAGTGACATGATGCAGCCTAAGAAACAGCTTGCTGGAACCAGAGGGAGGACCTGCTCTGCACTCCTCTGGTGCTGCTCTGTCCCTGCAGGAAGCCAGTTCAGCCCACCACTACCAGAAAGCTAAACCAGCCAAGGAGCATTTCTTTGCCAGGTGGTGACGTGGATTGTCAGAGCCAGTGTGAGGGTGAGATGGGGTGAAGGACAGGCTGCCTGGCCAAATGGAGTAAAGTACTGGAGCGAGCACTTGGGTCACTTCAAGGCTGGGCAGCCCAGCCTAAGCCTCTTGGCAAAATCTGCTGCAGCCTCTCCTGCTTTATCTCCAAAGCTGAGGTGACTGGGATACGATTTGCTCTTAGATTTGTTTGGTTTTACTGTTGTGTGTTTTTTTCTTTTTTCCCCAAGAGTTCCCAATGTATTTCTGCACAAAAGATTAAAGTTATTTCTTATGAGCTCATTTGAAGTGGAATATAGCTGCGAACCAAATCAGGACTTACTGGCAATGGCTTCTGCCAAAACTGCAACTAGCCCATTAGGAGTGAGGTTGAGAGGCTGCTGTCAAAGGGTTAAATGGGATTGAGCAATGCTGCTCTGATGTTTCTAGCTGAGCAGGAATCTCTCAAAAAACCCTGAGCTCAAACCTGTTTGTTGCAAGAGTTACCTTGGAGCTGTCAATATTAACAGCTGCTTCTGATAAAACCTTCCCACTTGTTCTGTTGGTGTTTCTTTAGGGAGGGTGGGGAGGGTTTCTATGCTTAGCTACCTTTACCAAGACTCTTCTGAGTTAAAAAATCCTAAGAGTCTGATTTCTACCTCACAGGAGCTATCGTTGCATTGGGTTAATGCTAGATGGAAAACCTCTAGGCATCCAGAATATTTGATGGCAATGAACAGTGTGGCTGATGAGAACACAGAGTTTTTCCATTGTTGGACAGCTGTGTGTGTGCTGGCAGTGATAGGAGCAAATGTTAAACTGCACACTGATCACAAAAGCAAGTTGAGGCTTTCTAGAGTACTGTGCTTCCCCTGATCCCCTGGTAATTCCTGTTAGTTCATGACTAGTTTTCTGGTTTTTAAGTTCAAACAAGAAACGAAAAGTGGCAGTACAGAGGAAATGGTGAGATTGGCCATTTACAATAAGCATGTGAAGTGCCAAGGAAAGCAGTTTTCTATTAACCTTCAACTGCACTGAGCTCTGAGATTTGCACTACTGCATTTGAGTTGATCTTTTACCTTCCACTAGTATTAATTTTGAATTTATTGTCCTTTCAGTGGATGCTTTAAATATGTGGTTAGCATGTCTGTGATAAGTCAGGTTGGGGATGCCTCTCTTGCAGCTCTCTCCCCCCTCTTTCCTAGCCCTTGTGTATGCTTGGGCTTCTTTGGGAAGCCAGTAAAAAAATTACTATGGGTCTAGTTTTACAGGTCTGTCCATGTTGAAAGTGTTTTGGGTATGTCCCCATGGAGTGGTTCACAGTGGGAAGGAGTGGAAGTGAAGAACTGCCAGTGCTGGGGTGGGGTGGGAATGTGTGCCTGAGAGGTCTGCAGCTGTGGCTAGGAGCCAGCTGCTCCCTTGGGAAGCAAAAAAACCCCAGTGCATCACCAGCTGATGAGGCTGAGGCTATGGCAGCTTATGCCTGAGCCTCTGCTTCCTGCCTCCTGAGAGGTGTTCAGCCCCTTCCCCTGCCATAGGGCTGCCCCTGAGGCTGTGTGAGCCCTGCAGCTGGGCTGTTCCAGCCTCCAGCTCACTGCTGGGTATAAACTCTTACATCTTTGGGAGTGGAGGGTGATTGTTTTAGCAGTGTGGTACTAGCTTGGTTTTAAATCTAGTTTCAAATTTGTCTGTCTAAGGCAGATTTAGCTGTCAGATGAAAGGGTAATGTGTAATTAGAATGGCTTTGTAACTGTTCAAAGTGTGAACTGATAGATATTTCATCTTCTCATTTTAGTGCATAAACTGCTGCATTCAGAACTACTACATATGCTGTTTAAAAAAAATTTAGATGGTAAAATGTTTAGTTATGAATATCCATTTTTATTTTTCTAGTTTAATAAATTAATCCAAATTAAGTATCTCACTAATTCTCTACAGATTCTGATATGGAAACAGGCTCCAAAATTGTATCTGTGAAACAGGGTACTATAGAGATGAAAAAAAGCTCAGTTTTACTGTTGTGCTTTTCTTGGTATGGTCATGGGAATGCTGCTATTTACTGGTCAGACTTGACTTGGGAATGTTGTGGTGCCATCTTTAATAAGTTTCCTTAGTAGAGGAAAAGGCCATTTGAGAGGGTATAGAGCCTTGACAGTGGGTAACACTAATTGTGGATGTGACACAGGAAACAACATGAGGAATATGCTAGAAATGGTGTGACTGAGTAGGCTTCAGCATTTCTAAGTGGAAATAGAAATTAACCATTAGTATATGATCTGTTGTAGCTGGCATTTCCTGACATGTGCATGACTGTAAGAGTCAAGATGCTAGTTTCCTTGGGAACTTAGCAGTTTAAAATGGGGTTTTTTTCCATTTCAGAATACATGAGCACATCTATCAGAAATGTTTGTCCTGGCTTTTGTGGAAGTTCAGCAGAAAATGTTTATATTTATCAAATGAGAAGTGCATATCTAGGTTAAGGGGCAGAAGTACACATAGCATCACTAGACCCCAAGAGTTTTGGAGCAGTCACATCTTTTGACCTATTTGTCCTGTTGTTTAGAGCAGCTGTCTCTGAGGAAAACTTTTAGTTTTGATTTTCTAGAACTTAACATCAAACTTGGCCAGTTTTCTTTAGAATTTTCATACCAGGTGTATCTGGCTTCCCAAAATATGGACAAAACTTTTTACAAGAGAGAATAAGGATATGTAATTGAGATAATTTTTGTGCTTACTTTAAACAAAAAAGAAAAAAGAAAATTCAGTTAGAAGTCAAAATGTAATATCCTGATTTTGAGGAATGCAAATATTTTTTTCCATTTTGTAACAGAGAGTATTTGAGTAATAGCACAGTAGTTTCCCCCTGCAGAGAGGACCTAGGCTCTGGAAGCCTGTGTCTGATGAGTAGCAGTTGGAAAGCAAGGAAGTTTCAGGTGATTCTCAATGTCTCTATAAAACGTGGTATGAATGAACAAGAATGTTTTGGCAACAGATTGAAAATTTGTGAGCTCTAACATCCAGAAAAACATTTTAATCCATTAATTACTCTGAAACTAGGCTCTGATGGAAATAACCTTTTAGAAGATGCGTCTATTAAGCAAATTAAATGGTACACCTGGGTGTTCAGAATGGGTTACGGCTGAAGAGACTTGGGAGTCCTCTCCTATAGCTACTCCTAGCAAAAGGTGTCTTGGAAAAAGAGACCTTTGACTGAAACTAACTTGATGTTTCAGGCAACCAGTGCTGCTTTCCACAAAGATCCTGATTTTCATGACTACCTTGTTACTTCTTGTAATTTTTTTTCAAGAAGCTGAAGAATTAATGACAGGACCAAATGGAAGTATCTATTGCAAAATTTAAGGGAGCAGTTGTAGAAGAAAGAAGGCAACATGTTTCAATCTTGTTTCCTTCTTGATTTGTACTACCTTTTCAGGTGAAATTCTAAACAGTCTTAAAAATGAAATTAATAGTGCATATTATGATCAAGCATAGGCTCTTATTAAAACATTTTGAATAACTTTATAATGGTAATAATAGTTTTATAGATGTGAGAAAAATAGTGACAGTATAACTTGTCAAAGTTATAAGGTATCTGGTGGCTACTGTGTCATTCAGATGAGTTAGACTGAGACAAAAAACTTTTAACAAAATAGAAATAAGTGATCACTTAGGTGAGGTAAACTTAGTTTTTATGAGATTGGAGTTTCTACAGGGAAGGAAGGAGTCATTCTGTGTGAGAAGCAAGAACTAATGTTAGCATTCAGAAACTGTAAAGTAGCTGTAAAGTAGCAAACAGGCTATTATAGAGAAGTAAAATTAAATAGCCCATATTATTACATCTGGACCTATCTTTGCAGGGCTATTGCATGAAGGTGGGCATGACTTCTAAATTGGAAAACAGAGATCCCTGCGAGCCTAAGATCCTATGTAAAGCTTGCAAAAGCATAAAGAGCCCGCAAGTAAATGTGTTAAATACATAGTGACTCATAGGAATCCTGTTTGGCTGGTTCTCTGCTTTAGTGTTTTCTCCTTTAGTGTTTCATACACTAACCATCAGGGAAAAAGCATCTGATTCTCCATAGATGTACCTAGTAGATAAAAGAAGTAAAATATTAGAAATTGCAGTTAATCTCTATCAGTTAATCATATAAATGCTGTATTCCAAGTCTTAATTCTGCTGGAAGTATGTCAAGGTGAAAACTGAGGGAATATTTCATGTGGTAAGAAAGCAGTACCTAACACAAATGAGGCCAAGAGTAAATGAGAAGTATGCATTTCACTGTATATTTATTGATTTGAGAGGGTTAATGACATTTATATTTTATCAGAGTAATAGTCTGCTCCTTTCAAAAATATGCATGGAGCAGAGGGTGTAAATCCTGTTTGTTGTAGTGCTTCCTTGGCTCATGTCTTTAGCTTGCTTTTGCATTGGCTGATGCAGAGGAACTGACACTGCAAGGGGGTGTTAAATGAGGTACAGAGTAGGGGAGTTTCTAAGAAATCAATTTCTAAAATTGCTAATTCCTAATGAGAAGTCTTACTTAGAGGATTGGATTTTGCTAGGAAAGAAGGAACAGGGACAGGTAGAAATACTGTGGTATAAGGACCAAAATCCTCAAGTCAAATGTCATACTGCAAAGCGGATATGAATGGCCCTTCTGTTGTCCCTTCCTAATTACCTCCAGGCTGTAGCTGATGACACATGAGTGACTGGAGTTTATGCAAAGATGTGACTCAATTTCTACACTACAGCCAATGATGGTGATCATGTTTTTATGACTGGAGCAGCACAAGGATAGAGTAGACATAAATTTCTAATGCTTCATACCCAAGAGGAATATTTCCTTGGATGAGAAAGACATCCTGTTGACAACTGAGACTGTACCAGTATTTGAAAATATTTAAATTCTGATGGTTTTTTCCATACAACCTCAGCACATCTCCAGTAGGGTGTAACCATACATGTTACGGAAGTGTTTGCAAATTTACTAATTTATTAAGTTTTTTAAATGCTCAGCATTTCTCTCTAAGTTTAATTTTAGGAGTAAGTGCTTGTGGTTTGGTTTGACAGTAAATGGCTTACAAAAACCAGACTCTTCTTTCCAAGAATAGAATTAATTTGGCCCTGTGTATGATAGTAAAATACATTTAAGTGCTTCCGTTCTTTGCATTGATGAATTTGCTTTATGCACTCTGAACAAATTTTATTTAGTCTGTTATAATAAAATGCTTTTTGAAAAAAGCATTGTGATGCCTTTATATTTAACATCTAATTTTCTACTCCTTTAAGTTCTGAGTCTTGAAATTAGTTGTTTGTGAAGTGTATTGCTGATGGAAACTAGAAGGCTGATTACAGCCTTGCCAGTCAGAGATGTTCCCACCTGCCAGTTACACCGGTGAGAGGTTCAGCTGCTGCAATTTGCCTGGGACCTGGATCTGCCTGTCCTGTCTGCACACTGCAGGGGGCTTGGTACTGGCATTGTCAGAGCCCTTCTCCACCTTCCCTGGGCAGGGACCGCCTTGCATCCCAGCACTGAGATGAACATTCCAGGATGGCTGCTCCATTTGTGTCATGGGAAAATTCCCACAACACAGCCTGATTCCCTGGAGTATACATGGCCTCAAAATGAGTTGTGTCTCTTTCTTTGCAACATACCAGAGCTTTGCAGTTTTTGGTTGCAGCAATCTATAATGCTTCTTTGGAATCTGTTACTGGGGCAACTGTGGCAGGTGCCTTATCACATAGATGTTGGTGTGATATACTGCTTGAAATTTAAAAAGCCATGATTACTGTATTTTGGTATGCAAATGTGAACTTTTCATTATTTGTTCATGTGAATTTTTTTTTCTTTAATACAGCTCCAAAAGAGCTCCAAACATATTTTGTTTCCCAAAGGAATGTGCTTGTTTAAAATGTGAACTGTGATGTTTGGATAATTACTACCAGATTGGGCAATGTTAGCTTATTTGGACGCACATACTCGAAACCTGTTTTCTGTTGTGATTTGCTTTTTTATATTGAGTAACTGTTGATGGATTTGCAGCTCTTCACATGGAGGAAAAACTTAGAAAAGGTGATTAGGACTTTTTGACTAGGCACAGCCTATCTGTGGCTCTCAAAGCCTTGATTTGCAGGCAGAGCACGGGGCTCCCACACCAGCATCACCCCACCTGGCCAGGAGCGGGAGTGTGCTGGGAAACCTGGAATGGTTACTCTGGCTAGTTGCACATTCTCTCAAGGAAATACAAAGTTGCCAGTTTGCTGTAAAACTTCTTGCACTTGTATTTGTTGTCTCCAAAGTTGCTTTGGCACACTCGAGGAATGCCTGCCTATTCTAGCTTGAGAACTGCTCTGAACCTGATGTCTTGGAGGTAACTTGGGTCTGTCTTAGTGAAGATTTGGTATAGGTACGGAGCCAGGAAGGCTGTTTGTTTGTGTGCTTGGTACAAATATCCCTCTTGCTCATTCTGGAATGTGGACTTCTGTAGAGCTTCCTGCTTTCAAAGCAGAGCAGTGGAAACTGTTCTTACGGTGATATGTCCTCTCCCTTGTTTGTATCTAAAATGACCCTAGGCTGGTCTGTTTGAATCTCAAGCTGTAGCAAAAAGAGCTAGTTGCCAGGAAAAATACTCTTAAGCCTGTAATTGGGCTGCCTAACTGCCAACAAAACAAACATGAATGACAAACTTCTTAATTTATTCCATTCCTGACTTGGTAGTTTTTGTCATCTTGAAGCTGTGGTGTTCTTTAACCTTCTACCTTGGGTCTCACCTTCTCAAGTGTCTTTGCTGTGGGGCATACGTCTACCTGAACTTGTCAAATTTTCAAAATGTGAAGGATTTTTTAATTGGCTCATTTTCCTCAGAGCAAAAAGTGTCCAGGTCTCCCTCGTTATGCTGAGAACTTTTTTGTAGCATCCAATGGCAGAGGTGCACCGCTCTAATATTGCCCGTGGCAAATCTTTTATCCCTAAACTCTGTTCTTGTTCTTTCCTGAAGCTTCCATGTTTATGGCGGGGGGATATTTTGGTTTAAGTGTAACCTACAATAGGTTATTTGTAAGAAAGAAAAAAATAGGTATCAAATAATCTGCCTGATCTTTACATAAATTCATAAATTGTACCAGAAGAAATTGTAAAGGGGTATGAAGATCCTTCATGAGTCTCTGACAACTAAATGAGGATGATCCTTATTGCTGGATTTATCTGAATAACAATGCCAAAATTGCTCGATCCTGTATGCTTCAGCTTGGTTCTGTTCTTCCAGTTTCTGGTACTGATTTTTCAACTAGAATCTTGTTAAGCATAAACTAGAAGGTTGCCGGATATTCCAGCCCAAAGCATATGGATACCTGTCTTTGAATACTGAAGAGAGGCCCTTACTGGATTATACAAGTGCTTTTGGTATTTTACTGCATATAGATTTCAGATTTTGGAAACTTTAAAGTTTTCTTGGGGAAGCCCCCATACCTGCAGCTTTAGTTCTCTCAGAACTTAGATAAAAGAGTACTAAGTTAACTGCTAGTCAGTCTGACTACTTTAGGTGGCTGCTTATCCATATGAGCAGCTTGGTCTTCTTACTTTAGACTGGCAAGTTTTTTCTAAAGGTATTCATGAGCAGGAGGTGATGATACAAATCCATCTGGGTTTCTTGGATTTGTTAAACTATGAATGGGCATGCTGGACTGAGGCAACAGGTTAAACAACACCAGTAAAGAGCAACAGGGCTTAGGAGCAACAAGAAACATTAAGATTACAAAGGCAGTGTTATTTGATTTTGTTTTGGATTTTTAGTCTTAGCCTCTCATTAATCCTTAGTATATGCTGATTGTACATGCCTTTGTTACATCAAATTTCTTTAGCTGAAAGCAAATACAAAATGTGTAGACCACGAAGAAGCCCATTTGGAAACACTAAACGAAAAGGTTACCATGTCCAAAGGGTTTGCAGCATGGTACAGCCACTAGGGAGAATTTGAGATCTCTTACTGACAAAGTGGGCTGGAAAAAAGCAGGTTGTTTCCCAGTGTGCAAGGATGCAGCTCAAATAACTCACTGTAGCATTCCCATTTTCATCATCAGATGCTGTGTCCATAGTGGGAGCACTTGTGTTGAACCAGAGTGAGATGACTCATCTCTCCCTTCTGAGCAGAGAAGCAGGGAAGAGCAGGGCAAGTCCTTTCAATAACTGAGCTCTCTGCTCTCCTGAGAATTTACTGTGGAGGTGAGGCGTGGTTTTCAATCTTAGCCCACTGACACTGTAAAAAGCCTCTAAGTACTTAATATCAAGCTGCAACACAGCTGCTTAATAGCCCTACCAAAATGTAAAGTGTCCAAAGAATTGTTAAGTCTGCTTGAATTGAGTGATTAAAGGGGAATATTTCTCAAACAATGTCAAAAATACAAATATTTCTAGTAAAGGGCTGGCAGTTTCTTCTAACCAGCCTTTACAGCTGCATAATAATTTCCTAAAACTTGAAAATGAATGCATGGCATAAAAATTACTCATTTTGATTAGTCTTGTGTCAGACCTTAATACATGACTGGGTTTTGGGTGCTTATTCTTTCTAGTTTTTCTTAAGAATGGTGTATTTTACTGCTTTATTTGTTCTGCAGGCATGCAGTGAGTATTCCCTGCCTCCAGGATGGGGTGCTCTTAAGATGCAAGCTTGCGGTCAGGCTGCAGTGAGAGTGACCAAAGGCAAAGGGGGTGTTTGCTGTAAAGATGAGGTTTTCCCTGGAGAGAGCCAGCTGTAGGTGTGGCTCGACCAGTCTGCCAGTTCATCTACTGTGCTCAGTTGCGGACAAGCGCGAGGATTTTTGGGCCAGTGCTTTTTTTTTTTTTTTTTTTTTTTTTTTTTTTTTTTTTTTTTTTTTTTTTTTTTTTTTTTTCCTCGTGTATACTCGCTAAAGGAAAAGCATGCAAAGTTTAAAGCTATTTGCATGCATCGGGGCTATTGAACATAAGCCGGGGCATTGACAGCAGCAAAGCTGCTGTGTCTGTGGCTCTCCCATTCAGTTTAGGCCTCCTGTGGCTTATTTTTGCATCAACAAATTAAGTGTGAAAGCAGCGTACAGCAAGCTCGAAACAGCTAAAAATAAGCTCGGTTATCTGCAGAGAAGGGCAGCGTTCCCTCGGTGATCCCGGCTGCCGTCGGAGCAAGCGGAGATCGATCGATCTAATGTCTGGGCTCGCCTTGCATAAAAGAAGGGCTGTGGCTTTAAGTAATCGCTGGCTGCTTGTGCCAATTGCAGGAGCTGCAGTATCTGCCGCTGTCGGAGCGCTGGGCGCGGACGCAGGATAACCTGCGGAGGCAAGGTCCAGCCTCGCCGCCCGGCCCTGGCCGGACCTGCCCGCCTCGGTGGTGCCGCCGCCGCCTGCGCGTCGCCGATGAGGGCCGGGGGGCCGAGCGGGGGGCTGCCGGCGCTGGAAGATGGGCTGCTCTAGCAGCAAGCTGTGCCTCTATTCTCAGTGCGCTGCAGCAAGGGTAATGAGGGCTCGTTTCGCAGGGAGCCGGCCGGGAGCGGTGGAGCGCCCTGCCAGGCGGGCGCGTGGCCCTGTCACCTCGCGCGTGGCGTGAGGCGGTGACCGCCGGGGCACCGAGCGGCTCTGCCCGGCCGTGCCTGCGCCGCCCCCGGGCTGCGGGTCCGCCGCACAGGGCCTGGCTCTGGCCCGGGGACAGATCCTGGGGAGAGCTGGGAGATAGATGGGTGCTTCTGCTTTGGTATGGTCTGTTCACACGTGCTGCGTGGTTCTCTCCCGATAAGAAACACCATCTATCTTAACATTAGGAGCTGCGAGCGGTAGGGTGGGTTGTATTCAACTTTGAACAGGGCTGTGCCTTTTCTTCATGGAAGACTAAGCATTTAGCAAAGTTGATGGTTTTCTGTTTGAGTAAGCTTAAGATAAATATTTAATGCATGCCTCGTACACATATTACTTCTATGCCCTTGACATCTACCACTTGATTTGTTCTGGAGGCTTATGTTGCTACACCCACCATAAAATATATAATTAATTGCTGCAAAGTAGGATTTTAATTGCAGAGCTGTCCTGGAAAAAGCTGTTCTTTGTTTTAAAGTACAACTTCCTTAACAACAGAAGAACATCTGTGTATATTGTAACAGCTGAACTGTTATCCTAAATGAGTCATATCTTGGCTTCTTGCTCTTGTTTTTCCTACAGAACACATGGAAGTTAATTACTGGAAGGTGCCCTGCTCAGACCACTAACGTTTGGGTTTTTTTGTTCTTTTCTCCGCAGAGGGAGGAAGCACTGAAGCAGCGGAAAGCGTTATCTCAAGAACTAGTTAACCTTCGAGGAGAGCTAGGTAAGATTTAATTTTTGCATTCATCATGAAACAGAAATGCAGCAAAGCAGATCTGCAGAAGGCAGATGCCCTGGTACTGTAATGGCAGTCATTTAATTCCCTGACTGAATTCCGCTCAGATGCTTTCAGTGCTGCGCAGCCCTGACAGTGTGACCCCAGGTTCACCGAATTCCTGGCACTGATCTCACTGCGCCTTGCAGGGCCTCCTTACAAAACATGTGTCTGATGACCACAGCACTCACTCCTAAAAAATGGGAGGATGGCTGACAGCATATATATATCTGTTTGATCCCTAACTCATTTGTATGCTGTCTTCTAGAGATTTGCTAGCAAAAAATTCATAAACCTGTAAAACATACTGTGCAAAATCTGCATTTTTGCCTTAGTGACCTGTAGGTGAATGAGTGTAAAATTAAAAGAAGGAAATGCTTTCAGGCTGATGAGATTAAATCTTTGAACTCATCCTAGTGGACGGCTATAACATAAAATTGAGCTATTATATGCAGGGGCTGGTTTTGCCAACTTTGAAGCTTGATTTAACTACATTTAGAGGTAGCTCCATGTAATGTATTTGAACTTAGCAGATGTTCCAGGCAGGTCTTAGTAGGGGCTGGCTTTGAAAGAGCCTGGCCTTCCCCTGCCTTTGCACCCCCCTGTCCTCCTTGTGGCAGCATTGCTGCAGGGGCAGCCATGGCCCCACCAACGCAGTGAGCTGCCTGGGGACCTAAGCCAGCTGAGGCTATTGCCTGGTAGTGCTGTTTTGCCAAAGCTGCCTGCCCTGACTTCAGTATGTGACTAAAGGAATACTGGGACTGGAGCAGAGAAAAGGGAAGGAGTAGCAGGGTGCAGGGTTGTGTCCCCTATCAGCTGCAACTGATGTTTCTGTTACCGTAAAGTGACAACAGGACTAGAGTTTTAATGTGGAAAAGACCTTCTTGCATCACTAAAAAGTTGTGTTATAAACTTTATAAACCAGATTTCTTTTTATTTATGTACTTAATGTGATTCTCTGAGCAAATCCATTTGTTTACCTCAAGAAAACTACTTCAGGAGGATTGATATCGGAGCAAAAAAATCTCCTTCTCTAGGCTTGCATCTTCAATATTATTTTTCCTTTATCAACCTAGGTACTATACTTATCACTTACCTAGAAAGGGAAAATTCTGCTTAGATGTGTAGACCAAAAGCTGGCCAACACTTTTGCCATTACCACATTTGAGGGTTTTGGTGGAGTTCAGGTGTTTTTTGAATGCTTAGCTCTTTGTAAGGATGCCTCATGCTTAAATGAGCTTTCCATAAACTTGTTATCTTCCTGCTTTGATCAGCAGCCTGATGAGCTCATAAATGAGACTCCCATTGCAAGCATGTGCCATTCAGTAGGTTGATAACCAGAAAAAACTTCAAATGCAGCTGTGCCTGATGGATCTGTGACACCCAAGTGCCCAGAGCTCTCAGACAGGGATGCTGGCTGATGTGCTGCTGGGTAACATTGTCAGCTGTTCCCCTCACAGAGCTGACCTTCCTGGGTCAGCTCTGCAGGAGCGTCGGAATGGCAGCCTGGGGCTCACTTCCTTTGTAAGATTTCCAGACCATGGTTTCATGAAGCATTTATCTTCATGCAGTTCCTTTGTCTTAACCATGTCACATGTCTAGCCTGTCTGTACTGCTCTCCTCAGCATGTAAAGGGAATGGATTTAATTATAGAAATGAAAAACTATCCAGGTCCTCAATTCTATCTAGCTTTAAAAAGAACTTGGTTTGTTTTTTTTTTTTTTAAGTTAAATTAATAATTTGTTGACAAGGTGTGAGAAAGGCATTCTTAAAACAGTAGCTTTAGCTGAAAATAATCTGCTTAAATACATACCTGCTAATCAGCTTTCTATTGACACTGTTAAATGGATTCAGCTGAACTTAAGATTTCCATGGACTGTTTTGACGTAAGTACTGTGGATTTTCATTCACAGTACAATCTAAGCATACATTTGCTGGGAAAGATAAGTGCAGTTTGAGTCTTATTTTGGCCATGTAGATGTTTTGTGGAGTCCCAGCTGCCATGTTTTTAGTGACTGTTGGTTTGCAGTTTGGGGACAGACACTCTGAGAAGAGGAACCGGGTGTGCACAGCCCAGTGGAGCCTGTTCCTTGCATGCTGCTGAGTTTGAGGGTATCCTGAAGCTTGTACAGTTTAGACTTCTCAGTTTCTTACTTGGAAGTTTAACTGTGCACGTTCCCAAGCTCCTTGATTTACCTTGCAAGACCAAATTGACTTGCTGTCAGATGGTCTGTTTTGATGGGTTATTGTGTATGACCGTTTCTACCAACATACCTTTTTGTTAAATGGTTTAAATCAGCATTCCTGTCCCAAAATGTGACTGCACCAGCCAGGGAGTGATGATTACCAGACAATGCTTTCTGCTCTCAGTAGCTGGAAACACGTGCAAGGATTAGCAGTGATAGGTGTTTGGGGATGGGCTTTTCCAAAGGGAGTTCAAATTCAGTAACAGTTGGGTTCTGAACTTAGACTTCTTAAAATATCCAGCTACAAATACTAAACTTTGTAGTGTGAATGTAAGCACCATAGTTCTGGGAGCCTGGAGCAACTAAGGATGTCCTGCTTGCCAACTCTTTCTCTCAAGATGCAAGCTAGTGCGTAAACTTCTAGTTACTTTTTTAATTATGTAAGTAAAAATTGCAAGGGCTGCATATTTCTTGAGAGGTATGAAACTATTCCTCTAAATCAATTGCACTCCAAATTGTTTCAGAGCCTCCTTGCAGCCATGCTGGATGTGATCCAGCTGAGTCCTGGTACAAAATAGCAGGTGCAAAGTTGACTCAGCGGGGCCAACCTTGGCCCTTTGAACATTTCCATTCGTGAGCCTTTCCCCGTGGCCCGGAGAGGCCTGTGTGTACCCTGGACAGACAGCCAAATGCCAAACCTCTCTCTCTCACCTCCAGCTGCAGCATGGCAATGGATAAACTGTATTACCTTCAGAATACCTTAATGTTCTTTTTTATTACTAAATTATCTTCAAGATGCTTTGGAAGTTCAGATAGAAGAGACCGTTGTGTTTTACAGTGAATGTGATTTGGTTTTCAGGTTAAGGTGATCATTAAAAATACTTAATAATAGGTAGATGCTTCTTTCATTTATTTGAGACAGGGCCTGACTTGCCACACTTCACAGACTTAACTGTTTGCCTGCTTGAACACTCTGTCACTTGTAGTGTTTGCAGTGTAGGGGATGTGAATCCACTTCCCAGTAGAGAATTGAATGCTTCACATTATTTATTCAATCATACCTGCTTAAATGTTGCTTAAAGCAGGCTTTTTTGGCTACCTGCCTTGTTTAACTTGCCCAAGAACAAAAATATGCAATGTGGTTTAGTGTCCTGTATAATTAGTCTCATGGAAGTAACACCAAGAGAAACCTGGTCATAAACTTGAAAGCATTTTTAGGCAGAAGAATTTTCAATACTGAGAATCTGCCAATACCATAAATTAATTTCTATATAGATATAAAAATACATATTGTATAGAGAAGGAAATGAGCCTGTCTATAGCAGACTTACTGGTCAAGTGAACATACAGCTTGCAGTGTGGAATACAATGTTGGAACAATTAAATGTTAGTGCAGTGTAATATCACGTAGTACTAAATACTTGGGTTTTTTTTGTGATAATTATCTCCATTTCACATCCCCCACATCTATTAAAATGCTGACAGCTTACTGTCCTAGTGAACTTTGGTTTAGAATTTCAGACAGTCTAATGCCTTTTCATAAATCATAACTAGGCCAGTGAGTGACTTGGACAATTTTATGAAGATAACTACTGTTTGCAAACCATTTAATTCAGGGTTCAAAAAAATCCATTGTATTTTATCTTAGAGCTATGGTTATGGTAGCTTTAGGGGAATGTAAGTTGAAAAATGTTTAATCTAAGCAGTTTAGCCATAAGGACTGTATTGGATGATGGTTTTATAATCAGAACAAGAAAAAAAAGTGAAAGGAGATGCTACACAATTGTAAGGTCTTATCTCTTGGCTACTTTTAGTGAAAATACAAAATAGCTTTCTTGGAGATACAAAGGCAATTTTTGTAGTCCTCTCCTTCAGCTGCAGCCACTGTTGCTGTGGTTTGGATGTGCTGCTGTTTGCACTGTGCAGGGAGTTGCCATGTGCCTGATTCTCCATGCTGCTCTTGCAAGCATTTGTTTTATGATTTTGGCACTTAAAAACTTTTTAGTGAAATACCCAAGATGCAAGTGGCTGATGTTAACTACTACAAATAAAGGGTAATTTTATATGGCAAAACCAGCATTTCTGCTTTGAAGATTTGCTGTTACCAAATCTCAGAAACTTTTCATGATTTCCAAAGGTGATGGTTGGGCTGAAAAGAACGAGGCTCTTCTTTTATAATTAGAGGTGTTAAGAAGCCTAAAAACACAGATTAATCTTGCTCTGTGCTGTACTGATACAGGGAGAGACAGTTGTATGATTGGGAAGAGAGGCTGGGACAACCAAGTGGAGGAAAAATATTAATATTTGGAGGGAAAAAATAAATTAATGGCTATGCTATATGAATGAAGAAGTAAAAAGATTGCTTCTGCCAAGTATAGCATTCCATATGCACTATCCTTAAAACTGTTTAGTGTTACAGGTAAAATGGAGCAAACTTCACAGACAAAAAATAGTGCATCTGTTCATCTCTCTGACTTGATTTCTCCTTGAAATGCTGTTGGACCATTAGTTTCCTGTTGGGGTTTTTTTGTTTTTTTTTTTTTTTTTTTCTCAAGGTTTGTGGTCTAAAGATGTGGAATTGTGGAGAAGAGCACTTCAAGAAGGGAAAGTAAACACAGTAGTAGTGTACAAAAACTCTGACGTATGCATTTAAGGTATCTGAAGTGGACAAAAAGATGAAGTATATTTGTGTGTTTGCTACTGGAAAAACACATGTTCCAGTTACAAATTCTTCTTCAAAGTTTAGCATGAGTTCAGTGAGAATACTTTTCAGTTGAGCAGCAATCAAGTTTGGTTAGTCAGTGGCTAAATGGCCAAATTAAGGAATTTGGGAAAAATCATGAAAAAGGCCACTTTCTTTAAAAAAAGCAGAGCAGTCGTAAAATACATGATTCAGTCTGCAGAGGGATAGGACTGTGCAAAATACTTGCTGCACACATTTCAATCTCAAGTATTTAGACAAACTTTGGTTTATGGGACATCTCAAAATTTCAAATTAACAATTCTTTAGTTGGTGTTTTTCCTGAAGTCAGGCAAAACCATGGTCAGTTTCTCGCACCACCATGATGCTGGGAGCTCACTGGTTGTGTAGGAGTTCTGCTTCTTGTTTGGATGGCAGGATATAAGTTAGGCTTGTGATCTGCAAGGAAGCATTGCAGCCTCCAGCTTTGTGGAGGCCAGAGTTACCTTTACGGTAACAACTTTGAACTGCTAGTGCAAGTTTCAAGTTTTTTGTTTGCCTTTGTAACATTAGTCCTCTCATAAATCTCAATTGCAAACTGCCTGAAGGGGAACTGATGTGTCTCTTTTCTTTGACAAAGGTGTGGTTTGCTATTTGCTTTTTTCTGAAGTGCTTTGCATCATCTGAAGCTCTGCGTGCTGACATTTAAAGATAAGGCAATGATAGGCAGCAAATTCTTCTGGCTAACTGGAGACAAATTAATAGCTCTGGCTTTGCAAATAACGAATTTGATGCTTCTTCCTTTGTTGGTTATAAATGAAGCAGATCATTTGAAGCATTTTGCTGCAGTTACCTCAGCTGAGCCATGCAAGTCGCCTGCCTCTCAGCTATGCCCTTACTCTGCTGTAGAAGGTCAGCTCTATCTCCACGTGGCTGGCTGTGTAACACCTCCATTTGGCTTGCTGCCTGATTCTTGGCATTGTAATACAATGTCCCCTAACAATGGTGTTACCTCTTCTCCAAGAATGTGGCAATGCAGGGTGTGTATATATATATATATATATATATATACACACATAACTTTGTGCCATTGCAATGTGGTAGTAGTGTGAAAGCTAATTTATTTTTTTTCCCTTTCCCTAAGGGAGCAGTTGTAAGAGAAGTTTCTGAAACAAATAAAGATAGGGGAGCAAAAACTTATTTTGGTGCCGCTGCAGAAGGTAGCAAAAACTGTGAAATCTGCTTGAGTTGCAGAGAATGTTGTGGTAGGTTTCAGTTGAGCCTCTGTTGCATCATTGCCAGTCAGAGAATTAAGAGCTTGGCCTAAATCTGTCCAGATCAGCACATCTTTTGCACAGACCCAGCATAGCTAAGCTTGCTGTTAAGCCTAATTCAGGTAGACACACATGTAGACACATGTAGATTGATTTCCATGCAGTACAGCTCACTTTCTTAACACTTTCTAGTTCCACTGCAGGTTCCAAGTGATGGTAGCAAGGCCAAGATTCTTTTCAGTTCCCTTAAAAGAGTATCATCCATCAAGTTACTCACATGCTTTTAATGAGCTGTAGCAAAGAGTAAGACACTGTAACTTGAGGCACTCTGCTGGGGCAGGCTGCTTTCCCTTCAGCTGACCCATTACTACTTTGGGAATCAGTCCCTGAGGATACTGTAATTTATTTATCTTAAGGCTCAAACACTCTTGTGATGAGAATTTCCTGTACTGCCTGTACAGAAATCCTTGCCTCTTACCATACTTTTACATAGAGTTTATATTTACACTGTTTGGGCAGTGTGCCAGTCTGCTGTGAAGTGCATGCATGCATGACTTCTCCTGCCTTTGAGGACCAAGTTAACATTTTAGTTGATTTTTTCTCTTAAACAGCACTCATCTGATTAATTTATTTTAAACCATAGCACTATAGAGTCTGTATAGAACTGGTTTTGCACAAGGTCAGTGACCACACACTTGGGTTAGAGATGCTGTTTCACCTTGCTTTGGGTTCAGCTGGAACTGCATCAAGCATTTTAACAGTAGGAGGATGAATCCTCCCATTCAGGCCTGGCTGGCTGGACTCGGGCATGCTATATTTCAAACTCAAAAATGCAAGTTGCTAACTTCTGTTTTGCCTTTTAAGCAGCTGCAAATATGGGGAGACAAACTTAGGCAGCCTTCTTAGCAGACCTGTGTTAATGCAGATGTAAAGAGAGTTGCAGAGCATTTATCTTTTCTTAATACTCTGCACTTTCTGCCTAAAACCATTTTCTGTCCTGCATATTTAAATATCTCATGCATAAACACATGACGGTACCTTTCAGATTGGCAAATCTGTATCAGGTCCATGTCAAGCTAGATTTGCTTCTTTGCTGCATATCTGAGTATGGGTGTCATTAAACATACAGTTTTCAGGAAATTAGGACTTTCAAATTTAGCTAAGTGATTTCTATGTCAAAAAGTGAAGTACTCTGACAAATATTCTACTGAATGGGATAAAATAAGGTAAAGTAGCAAATACAATTAATTTTTTTATTAGAGCTCTTCAGTGTCTCTCATGAGACATTCCTCCTTACACGTCATGTCCATCTGTCACACTTGTGTGTTTTATGTGGGCTCCTGGCTTAGCTGGGTTCAATTAATTCTCAGCCTAAGAAACATGGAACTTGATATTTTTGTGAAGATCTGTTCATGTGTCCTTGGAGGCACACATTTAATGGAAAAATCGTATTTGTATATAAACATGTTGCTGTGTAATGGGTTCACTGTTTTTAATACCTGTAAATGAAGATGTGACTTTTGTTTTGAACTTGATCCAATTCCTTTATTTTTCTTTTCTTTTTTTTCTTTTGACATCTTCAGTAACCACTTCTGCAGCTTGTGAGAAATTGGAAAGAGACAGGAATGAACTGCAAATTGCTTATGAAGGGTATTTGCAGAAGTTAAACCAGAAACATAATGATGACTTAGCCGAGGTGGAGGAGAAGCTTAAACAGTTTTACACTGCAGAATGTGAGAAACTCCGAAGTATCTGCATTGAGGAAGCTGAAAAGTATAAAGCCCAACTCCAGGAGCAGGTTTGTAACACTCAAAGTAGAAAAGTTCTCTAGCAACTGCTTTCTGCTACAAATGAGCCTTCAGAGAATCCTGGGCTTTGCTAATAACAGTTATTTAATGTGAAATTCCACTTCATTGCAGCAATCAAAAATACTACCACACTAAGCTGTACAGCTCTTGGGCTTATGTTTAAATGTGGTGGAGATTGGTTGTGTTCTGCCAGCTAAGTTATTTCTAGAGCTCTATGGGATATTTGGGTCAGCTTGAGTTTTAAGATTTCTAAAACACACCTGCCCTCTGACCTTGCTTTGCAACTCCATGCGTGTGAGAGATGCACACATTTTCCTTTGGTAGTGGTAAACTGTAAGGCATCATTCTCATTTATTAAGTCTGTACATGGCTTAGCTTCTACTTTTGAATCCTGCTAGACCATTTAAATGTACTTGGCATAGTGCATGAAGCCATTGAAACAATGCTTTAAACAAGGGTTAAGTTGCTACAGGTAAGGGGAGAAAAATCATGTTGTCATATTGCAGGTGGACAATTTAAATACCACACATGAAAGCTTTAAGCTGGAACTCGAAAACAGGCACTCAGAAAAAGTAGAGGAGCTGAAAAAGGAGTATGAATCCTCTTTTTCAGGCAAGTATTTTGTGTTTAAGTACGTATGCTATAGTACTGCTAGTCACAAACAAAAGTATTCAGGCGTTTTGATCATTATGTCCATTTTGCTGTTCTTTGTTCAATGTTAAAAACATTGGCTGAATTCTTTCCGTTGGAACTGACAAGTCTTATTTTACATACAGCGAAAACCATGATCCAATTGTAGTTGAATGAAGCTTTATAAACAGTTTGAGTGAAAGTGACTTTTTCTTGCAGTAAAAGACACCTGAATTGCCCTCAAAATCTCAAGTGACTGAATAATTCCTCCCACCCCCTAGTTCTGTAAGGAGCACCTCAGAACTGAAAATGAGGATGAATAGGGTTGTGTGCTTTCCATACAGACATGGATATGTTAAGAAATATCCCGCACTGTGTACTGTACACTGTGGCAGAGGTGTTTTTCAGGGAAGGGGTGGTGACGTGCTCAGGTTTAAATGACATTGCGTCTCATTGATGTAAGGGATGATGATTTCCATACTCCTTCCACTCCACTTAATAGCTAAGTTTTCAGTGATACTTTTTTGTCTTGAAGACTGGTCATGCTTCTATTACTTTCAAAGAGCAAACTCCTCTGCATGGCATCCAAAGTAGAAAAATAAATGGTTTTTTAGAAGTTTCAATTTCAGCAATTTCAATTTTTGCTTTGTTTCCTCCCATAAACTCACGTCAGATGTAACCTGTGCTTAGTAAGTCCATTTGTTGCATGCAGATGAATGCTCCCAAAACTGACAGGCTGTCCCCTAATGAAATGGATATGTGAGGGGGAAAGTCAGCAAATCTTAGGAATAAATCTGATACTTCATAAATGCTTTGCAGCAGTTAATGATAAATGTTCTATGTTGCCATCAGCTGTATCTATGCATATATTTGTAGGCTGGCTCTTCAAGCTGTCTATTTTCAAAAAGAATTTTCATGTCTTATGTGGTATTAAAAATCTGCAAAAATGATTTGTTTTAGAGCTCAAGAGTACCCATGAATCTGAAAGGAAGTCACTTGAAGATTCCTTTAAAGAGAAGCAGGAGTTGCTGGAGGTTTGTTAAGGGCTGGGTTCATTGCAACGTTTAAAACTTGAAAAGCAGTTTGGATATATGTACTGAATTCTTGGCCTAATGATACAATATATTTACATTTCAGAAAAAAATCGATGAACTAAAAAGTGAAAACAACTCTCTGAGTGAGAAGCTGAAATTAGAAGAACAAAAACAAATAGCCAAAGAAAAAGCCAATCTCGTAAGTCTTGATCTTCCACAGTAATGTGGATGAACAGATCTTGCCTGGGTTTATTTTATTGCATAATGCAAAAAATTTGCAATGAAGCCTGATAGGGGTCCCATACTGAGTAATATTTTTTTGTAAATGGCTCATCAGCCAGACGTTTTTTGCAAGCACTGTGATGCTGTGTATTAACTTTGCCATTATAATTCTATAAAGCTGTTGAGTATCTAAGTCAGAGGTGTAAATAATAGCCTCCCTAAGCTAAACTGAAGACCCATGTGTGTACAGGAGTTGTACCACAGCATTTTTGTGCACAGTCAGTAACTGTTGTACCAGTGCTATGATCAGTGTGGGCTTGCATCACTACTGCTAAGCTCATTTCTAATGCATTTATTCAAATGTTGATTCTTACTTTTTGCTGATTTATCCTTCAAAGAAACTTTTATTTTGTCCTACCTTTCTTCCCAAGGCTGCTGTTGCATCTGATGCTCCTGGGATAGAAATGTGTTCTGAGAGAGGGTTTTTTTATGCACTGGGTGTGGGGGTTAGACACAAACACGCTTATCTTTCTGGTTACCCAGAACTAAGTGGAATACCAGTAGTATTGTTTATTCCACAAAGAGAAATTCCATGCCTAAAGACTCACTTAGGATGCCTCTAGTAGAAGTTGCCCTAGTTTTCACTGGAATTTGTTTTGTATTGTTTTCTCTTATTGCTTATTCCAGTGGCGGGTCAGAGCTGCCACAAGAAGAATCTGCAACCACAATATGTTGCTGTGGCAGCGGGAGTTTGAGCTGTAATTCCACAGGCACGCTCAGATGTTGCTTAAATTAAAGGAGCAATAGTCAAGTGCCTTTACATAGCTGCAAATGTGCTTTGTGCATTCCTGGCAGCATAAGATGCATGATAAGCTTGAGACTTCTCTTTGGAAAAGCACCAGTTTGACTCAGCATACTCTTCTGTACCAAGCACAAATTCTGCAGTTTTGGAATTCCCAATAGCCCTTTGAAGAGAGAGATGTATTTCCACCTCTCTGGTGTCATTTAGATAGTGTCACTTGATAGTCCCCAGGTTTTTTGTTAAAAACTTATACAGGCCTTTCAGTCTTTTTATTCGGCTGTGAGTTCTCTGAGTAGCTAATGTGGGGGCTCAGACTTAACTTTAAAAACACATTTTAAGACCATTAGACTTGAGGGAAAGAAAATAAATTAAATATTGAACGGAGTGTAGCATTTAAACTTTCCAGGATTGCTTTTCTTATTAGCTCCTAGATTCCATGTTAAAGTCAAAACAGGACTTCTGCTGCCTTCACTGAGGCAGCACAGCATGCTTCACCTTCACACAGCATGCTTTACCCTCACACAGACTTCTCAAAAGTTAAACAGTTACCACTGCTGCAACAGGCCTTAAAAACAAGCAGGAGAATGAACTGTGTAGATGATGGAGCCCCTATTACTTGTGACATGTCCTGGCCCTGTGCTTGTGGGACCACACCCCACAGGGCTGCAGGCATTGCCCTCGTGTCCGAGGTTTCTGGTGTGGCAGTGAAGCTGTTACTCAGTGCAGTGCGCCTGTGTTCTTACCCAAATGCACTAAAACAAGTTTTGTTTGATTTTGAAGATAAACTTAGTTACACAACATGCTTAATCATTGATTGAGTTCAGCTCATGTTCCATACTCACTATCTGGAAATGGACTCAGACTTGCTTTATTTTCCCTTTTTTTTTTTTTGGCTGTGACTGCCTTGAAATGCAGAGAATCTGTTTTACTCTGCAGTGTTTGAATGGTTTCTTACTCTGGAAAACAGGTCCTTGAGGCAACCACATCTTACCCTGCTCCAGCCTCCTCCTGCTTTCCCTTATACCTCCTAGAAAAAATACAAAAAGGAAAAATAAAAAAGTCCTAACTTGCTATATGGTAGATAAGTTATAGGTGTGCACCAGTGCAGGATTTGTATGTATAATTGCATTTTCAGGCTTGAGAAGAACATAAAACTGAAAACTTTCAATTTCTGCTTAGGAGCCAGCTACCTTCAGACTCAAACCAGGGAAGATAAGCTACAGTCAAGTTCAGAACTTAAACTTCTGGTGCTTTTTTGAAGTATTCCAGTGCCTGAAAACTCTTCAAATGTTTACTCTAATTATCTCTTGGGATGGGTTATGAGTAATATGAAATAAATTTTGGAACTCCTAGCCTTAAGGCCTTTGGGCACTCCTGTGAAACAAGTTTTGCTGTGACAGCATTCATGCCTTCCTTTGATTCACAAGGGTTTTTTCATGTCTGTGCATTAAGTGTTTTCTGAACAACTTCTGATGAAGCGACTGCAACTGTCCACCTACCCTGAAGGACAAACAAAAAACAAGGAGAAAGTGATATCATATCTTGTTATTTATTCTAGTGTTTGACTTGATTTCACTTAGAATAAGTAACTCATTACTGTAATTATTTCCTTGTTTTTTCTAAATGGCAGAGAAACATCTAAATTATTCCTGAAATTCAGGGTACTAAGCAAACTCTCTGGCAATCTTTCAGAAAAACCCACAGATTATGTACCTGGAACAGGAGCTGGAAAGTTTGAAAGCAGTGTTGGAGATCAAGAATGAGAAACTCCATCAGCAGGATATAAAGCTAATGAAAATGGAAAAGTTGGTGAGCATTTCTTGGGTCTGGCAGGCTGGGGCTGTCTCTGACTTGTGTCCCTATAACAGACTTGGGCTGGACAGACTTACATGCAAGAATTAATAGTTTTTGTTTAAAAGGAAACGGGCATTCATGATGGGACATGCTCACATTGCAGGTACAGAGATATATGTCAAGAGACAAAAAAAAAAAAAGACCTGATGCTCTAAATGACCTTTTAACATCTTAAAACAACTACTGGTTTGCATAAACCATTGTACAGATTATCTGAGAGCCTCTTCCCCTAAAGAACAAAATCCTTACCTGCTACATTGCTCAAGTGGTATGGAAGATAGATTGCAGTGTCAGGAAAACATTAGGAAGGAAATTATCCTAATTTAACAAGAATGGATCAAATACAAAATGAAGTAAGTCTTGATTAGCTTCAGCAAATCATTTTAGCTGTTAAACTGCTTGTTTAGCTGTGTGACTGTCTCCCTGACCTGTGTGTAATTCCACATGAAAAGTCAATTTCAGAGGCAGGACTTGTAATCACGTAGCATGCTGTTATTTGTGACAGGACAGGGTCCTTCTGGGTGGGGCCTTTGAACACTGTTGTAATACTTGCTTAAGCAAGAATTTAATGAGGAAGAATAGAAAGAGGTTTGGATACAATGGAACACGTTGATGTCAGTTGTTCAGTACTGTGCAGCAGTGTTACTCTAGTCTACAATTGCTAGCAAACCTTCATCTTTTCCAACAGACATTGGTCACAGTGTAAAAGGCCTTGGACCATGCAACCACTTAATCAGTTTTTCCTTTTATTTTTGATAACGTCCTCCAGCAGTGACGTGGAATCAGAAGAGCAATAGGGAAAGCTGTTTACTCAGGGGAACTCTTGAATTTGTTGTGTTATTTCTAGACTGTCTTCTGTCTAGAAAGGTGTTACAGTGTCTAAAACTGCCCATCACTGGGCAGAAATTACTGGAATGAGCTGGTTAACAGTAGGTCCCTTACCCAGTCCTCCTTGTTGGCATCTAATCAGCACAAGTGGCCAAGGATAAGCTAAGTAGGATGTTTTTGTGTGTACTGTAACAAGCTGTGCAAACTCCAGATTGCCAATGGCTCTGATAGCTCAGTCAGAATATTGATGAGTGCATGTATGGTTTTTATTTCAAATTGTGATCTTCTTTCCAAGGTGGAGAACAACACAATCTTAATGGACAAATTAAAGAAGGTTCAGCAAGAAAATGAAGAATTAAAAGCTCGGATGGATAAACACATGGAGCTTTCAAGGTGAAAAATATCTGTGGACATTCAGATGCCTTTAATCAGGGGAAGGGGTTCCTGAGACAAGAAAGAAAATTCTCTTGAAGTATTGGTGAAGGCAGTTTTTTAGTACTCTGTGAAAGAACACATCCATTTCTTCCCCACTTGTATCTCTCTACAAATGTGCATTCCTTTGTACAGTTAACAAGCAGGAACATTTTGAAAGGGGATAAAGGTTTAGTATCTTCTTCAGTACTCCAGTATTTTAGGGAAGAAAAAGCAACTCAGAAATACTATCATAGAAAGATTGTCCTTTTTAAGTACTACTGGCTTGTAAGCTGGACTTGGATCATACTTATAACCACTTCAGTGAGTGATCTGTCCCCAGTTTAGATTAGTGGTTTATTTAGCAATAACAGGTCTGAGTTCCTCCTAACGGTTGCTTAAATGGATGGCCAGACTCTTCTGGTGTGAAGGAATCTGTAGCTTCTGTGTCGAGCTGAGCCTTCAACAAGACCCAAAGGCTCCAGCACTGCCGTTTAAAAGCATGTGTTGTTTTAAGCCTCACTTTTCAGATGCTTTTGCTGGTCCTTAGAGATGTTTCTTACTGGGACTTTCTCCTGCTTTCTGCAAGCTACCCAGTTTAAATATAGCTAGGATGAGAACATGCTCAGTCCTCCTGTTAAGGCTGGAATTCAAATGTGAGCCAAGCAAAGGCTTATGCACTTTTAAACTTTTCTTTAAGTTTTAATACTGCGGCCTCTAAGTTGGGTTATGTGTTCTGATGTAAATCTTCCATTTGCAGGCAACTTTCTACAGAGCAAGCTGTTTTACAGGAGTCGCTGGAGAAAGAATCAAAAGTAAACAAACGCCTGTCAATGGAAAATGAAGAACTTTTGTGGAAGTTGCACAATGGTGATCTATGCAGCCCAAGAAAACTGTCTCCCAGTTCTTCATCTGTGCCTCTTCAGTCCCCACGAAATTCTGGTAACTTCTCTAGTCCTGCAGTATCACCAAGATGACATCTCTTGAGAGAAAGAGGGGCCTGCATTTCATTTCTGATCTGCAGAACCTTTCCTAACTTTAATCACAGGAGCAAGAGCTATATTAGCCGCCTATGACAACTGAACATAACTGGAAACTATGTGTTGCAAAAACAGCGTTAGGAGAGACTGTGAATATGGGAGTAAGACATTCACTCCTCCCAAAAAGACTTAGGACCTCTATGGACATCGTTGCACAAAGCACTTATAGAGCAAGGAAAGACTTGTTTGTTGCCTTTTCACCTAACCATAAGAAGAAGCTCAGGGGCTTAGAGATAAAGATCACAACCTTTATAATATGTTCCTTATCACCGACACTTTTTTAAGGCTGTGTGTGTGCGTGTGCGTGTGCCGTGGATGGAGTGGGTGTAACACACTGTGCGTGTGTCTAATGCTGCCTTCTTTGCTGTGTACGTAATAAAGGATAAAAGCTGAAGACTATACATTGACATGTACTTCCTTGATACTGCTCTCAGTATGCATGCTTAACAGACTACCCTTGCCTGGGAATGAGGAAAAACTGCCACTGGTACTGTAAAGTAATTTCCTTCATCATTCTGGCTGGTAAAAAAATGCCATGAAGACCTCTGTCAACTGATTTATTAGAGTCTTGGCCAATCTTGAGTATGCAACTTTGAATTAATTTTCAAAACAAATTGAATTGCAGCCATATTTTGCATGGGTTCTTGGTTTCATGTCCACGCACAACTCTGCCATTTATGAAGAGGACTTTTTTTGCAGGGTGAAATGGATTTTGGATTTCAAGTCAACAGGGTTGTAGTCAGAACCACAGTAGCACTCAAGGTCAGAAGTTCTTAGCTGAGTTGCAAGTTTAGAAGCCTAGACCTAGCATCTTACCTGCTGAAAAGGAAGCACTTATTTCCCCAAAATAGCATGTCTGTTCCTGAGGATAAACAAGATGTAGATTTGAAAGCCAAAGAGAAATGCAATAATTGTAACTAGATGCATTCTTAATTCAGTTCTCAAGAAGATTAAGTAATTTGTGAATTCCAGTGTAGCTGGTGACACACCTTGCCTTTTCAAGCATTAGCATTTGTATTAACTTTCCTCAGGGTTGGCTAAATTCACCTGAGGATGAGGTGGGATCTGTGTATTTTATCTTGCTTATTCTGCCATGCTTTCCTTCTTAGAATGCAGGATATTGGTGTTTTGACAGTTCATCAGGTGAAAAATCCTGTTCAAGAGATTCTGTAGAGTAGGGGAAAAAGTTGTCCTGGCTGCTGGAACTGGAGGATGAGGGTGTCAGCATTTCTGGAAATATCACATGCTTAGTTTCGGCTTCAGCAGGGTAATTGGATAGCCTTGCTCCACCCTTGATCAGACCTGTTTAAGATGACTGCTCTGTACCTACTCAAACAGGTTCAGCTTCAGATTAGTCTTAGAAAATACTACTGATGCTTACAGTAGCTTGGGCTTCACAGCAGGGCCACAACATTGTTACACTGCTGGTTAGCTAATGCTGGTAGCTGGCTGAGTTTCCCTCTCTTTTTCAGTAGCTTGGGGACAGGAATCAAGGGCATGGGAAAGCATTTAGGGAACTCAACTGGAGAACCACTTCAAAGTATTTTACCTGAGACTTGCAAAATCTTGGCTAATAATGAGGAACACAGACATAGAAACAACACTGTTAACAGTGCTCATACAGTAAGTAAATTTGTAATATATTTAAACTTGTGATTGACTGTTTCACCATTAAATTTAGTTAAACCTCTCATAATGTACAAGTTAAGGATGCCATTTCTAGGGAACATTATGCTTTCTTTTAATCCTTTTAAGGGCACTGTACATACCACTTATTAGTGGTGTCAGTACTTAAAATGTTTACTAGAGGTTCAAATTTAACTATGAAAATCCTCTGTTGGCTACAACTTGGCTTTAAATATGTCTCAGAACATTCTTACTTTCTATGGTCAGAGATATTTGATTGCATGTATTTGAGCTGAATGCTCTGCAATAAATATTTCCTACCAACTGAAGGATTTTTCTTCTCCTTATATTAGTCAAATGATCATTAATCTAAGGAGGAACATTTTTCCATTTACTAAAACCCCTTGGTATCTGCTTAGCACAGCAAAACAGCAATGGTGAAGCTTCATGGCACAAATTATTAGTGTTCCGCCATCCTCATAAAATTTTCCTTTGTTCCTCCACTTGGTAGGTAGAAGATTTATGGACAGGGTAGCTAACTACCTACCTACCTCTGGATAGGTAGAAGATACATGGAGTTTGCTTTGATTCTTCAGAACATTCTGCATGTGAGAAAAGCCCCAGTTAGAGATTAGCAGTGTAACAGGTCCTGTCACAAGGACACTTACCTAGCCACCAGTAAGAACTTTATTACTTCAGTTGCAGTGTAATGCCTCAAATAAAACATGCAAGCAGGGTGCACACAAATGTCTGAAGATTGAAAATGGCATAGCCCTTCCTGTAGAAAGAACAGGAAAAGCTTCTCCAGGCTACTCTACAGAAAAGTAAGTATGGTATAGTAGATAATACAAAGACTGTTAATTTGTTGATAATTTACCTCCACAGTACAGGTGACTCTTCATGTCTAAAATGCTTGCAAGTAGACTCTTTAATGCTTTTATGAAGAAATGAAGGCTGCTTGTATGTTGAAATCAGATTACAGAAATACCTGTTTAGTGTTTGTCCTGTTAGTCTCAACAAATTAAATAATTCTGCTAATCTGTAAATACTGTTTCAATGTTTTTCTCTGAGTATTAGTATTTCAAGCTTTAACTTAATTACCATGTGTTAGTAAAGACTTTGTTCAATCCAGTAACTTTTACATATTTTGGGTTTTTTCCTTTATCATAAGGTTTCCTTCAGGAAAAGCTAGAAACCTGCTCATCATCATAAGCCAAAGGTCAAGCAATTGCACAAGTGATTTTCTTGAGATATCCAACTTTACTCTCCAACTTTACAGTTCCAACTCTAATGATAGGTTTCAGAGGAAGCTATAGTGACATTTAACAGCTGTACCACATAGTTTGTTGCCATTCAAACTATTCATAATATGCTTCACCTTCAATGTTTTTCTCTAAAGGTCATTGGATGAGTTGCACTGTATTTTTTATAAAAGTTGAAGTGAATCATTTCCTTGAGCTTACTAAAGTCTTGATGTTTCTCATTGCTAACACCAAAGCCACTTCCATGTAAACTGGTGTCATGAAATTCATGCATGAAAATTCCTTCCAGACAGTAACCAACCACTGATCTTGTGTGACAGCCAGGAAATCATTTAGGGCTGAGCTGCAGCTAAAAAGGTCATCATAAAGTTGGGATAACCACTGAACCCTGAAGAAAAAAATACCTTCTGACCACTGCTGCTGTCTTGCCTTAGAAGAGCAGTGACACAGGTATGGAAATGGAAATAACAGCACTGGCAGCTTTAGGCATGTAACTTTGACAAGTCACTTAAATTTTATTTTCCAGGCTTCATTCTTTTCCCCTGTCACTGTTCATTTAGGTGGAAATGTGCAATTAACTGCATCAGTGTAACATCAGCTCTGCCCAAGAGGCTTTTGGTAAAATAAAAACTGTGTAAAATACATAGTAAAAGAATTCTCATAATTTTCAATTACAAGAATTATTCTCATTCTTGGTGGGAGGACAAGGACAGAAAGGATGGACAGGATGTGACACCCACCAAAACTCTTCCTTAGAGGCTCTGCTTCTGTATCAGTCTTGAGACCTGCACATGATGGTTAGGCATAACCATTACACCCCAGGGCAGTACTCAAGCAATGGATTTACACCATCTTTTCCTGCCAAACTGTCATCAAGGAAGTGATGCCTCCACTGTGCTGTTGAACAAGGGTGGGCAGGTGACATGATCTCCCACTTCCCAGATACTTTGAGAAGGAAATAAATTGTTGAATTACAGGCTCAAATGCACTTTGAAATTCAAAAAGCTGGCACGACTCCTTTAGTTCAAAGGGAAAGACATTGTTCTGAGGAATGAAAATGCTAAAAAGGAATGAACACATAGCACAGCCTCATCTAAAAGGTCAAAGATTGGTAATTTGGTCAGAATAAAAAACCCCACATGATACAAGGACATTTTTCCCCTAAAAAATCGTACAAGACCCTTTTAGGTATTACTATGAAATTGTATAACCTACTTAGTCCTTTGGATTTCGGTATAATGTTCTTGATACATTTTAACAGATTAATCTCGCCTCTTACATTTTCAAAGTTAGTTCTACTGCATGCTGTTTCAATTTTTTTTAAGATATCTTATTTTCAGAGGCCAGAGATGAAAAAAGTTCCTGGGGAATGTTCTCTGTGCATGAGACCTGCATGGAACCATTTCAGTCTTTCCATGGGTATTTCTCTCATCAGTTGAATTGGTTAGGTCCCTGCATGCTGCAGAAAATGCATTCAGCAAGCTTGTTTAATGTTTCATTAGCTACACTACTAATCAGGTCATTGACTTTATTGGGAAGGTGCCATTTCTACATTAGCACTTAGAGCTGCCACTATTCCAAACAGTGCTGTACACATCTGCTCAAGGCTCTGAATTAGCTGGAGCACAGGGCTACCTCAGGCCTTCAGCAGAAGAAAGTTTTGGGAATTCCAGTCAAATGCAGGCTGAAACAGAAAGAAGTGCGTGACCAAGGGACCAGCTCCTGTTTTGCTTCCTTATGTGTTCAGAATAAGCTGGTTTTCACTTGCCTTGTAACATGGCTTGTATTAAATGTTTTTTGTCATTTCACTACTAAGGAGTAGATTTGTATTTAAAGTTCTAGCCCACATAAAGTTGGTGCTTGAGACTAAGGAAAAAAACCAAACATTGCCTAAAATGTCCAACAATGTTGTTACCAAGTTCTTACCTTCTCCTCTGGCATGTTCTTTCTTTGTACTGGTAACTAAACCCAGGGTGAGAAAAACAGTGGCTTATTTATCCAGGTATAGTTCTATGTAAATGAAACTATCTTTCCTTTTCTCCTAAGTAAATTAATGCAATGAAGTTGAACTTGTTATTAACCTAAGATGAAATTCTCCTGTAAAACAACATTGTTCTAATGTTTGCTTTTTTTGCCTTTTTTTTTCTGTAAATGCTAATATATAAATAAATGCAAGTTTTACCTTTAGCAACCATAGTTTGCTACATAATTTACTAAACATAACACCAGACATCTAAAGAGGAGTGAACTATTAAGTAAGCTACATGTTGTAAGGGTGTAAGAATGCAACAACATAAGGAAAATCGAGCATACCCAACTACTTACAAGTCTCTGGAGATATTAAATATATATTAAGGTCCTAGAGGGTATTCGTCTTCACCTGGAGAGAAAATTTTGTTTGTCTTTACACACATATGAAAATGAGCACACACACATTTACGTCTTCATAATGTTCAGAAATTTAATTATTCTTGCAAAATAAACAACTGCTATTTACTAACTTGTTACAAGGCTTTTTTGGTTTGCTTTTTTGTTGTTGTTGTTTTAAACGTGTACAGTACTCTTCATGTTAAAATTGCATGTTCCACACAGCAGGCTGACCTCATGCAAGAGTCTGAGGGAAAGACCATATGCAAAGGAAAGCCCAAAGAGCACCTGTTTCCAAATATGCACACACCCTAGGCATGTTCAGACTTACACTTCAATGCTTAATTGGAATTTCATTAACTCACAACTGCTGGACAGAGTGAACTCTGTTGTGGCCTGTCAAGCTAGTCAACATGAAATGCACTGACATATAAAAGAAACAGAGAGAAGCTACATTTAAACAGTAATAAAGAAAATTAATGGCTATAATGTCAAATAACATACAAGTCAGTCCACAACCAGAAGTCTTTTCTATCACTTCAGTTCAACTTTGGTAGCTACTGCTGTTTCTCCTTGTAGGTTCTGAGCTATACAAACATAGTTTCCCACATCTGTGTCTTCAAAATCCTCCACAAGAAGAACACTCTTTGAGATTCTTGTAGTATGGCCAATTCCTCTGTTTATCAATCTCCAGAAGTTTTGAATAATCACAGGCCTCCCGGACTGTTAACGAAACAAAACAAAAACAACCCACCCACATAAAACAGGTGATTTCACAAAGTGTATTTAGTGACCCCACCCCAGCATCTTGGAGCAGGAGGCTGGAGAGTACGAGCCTAAATCCAAAAGTCAGCCCTAAGTGAGGGAACTGAAGGTGTCTGGCAGTGGAAGCAACATTGCTGCATTAAATATTGATGTACCAATAAGCTATGCCAAATGAGGATAATGCAATGGCTCTTCCTCTCCAAGCAGAAGTACTGGGCCTGCCAAAGCTCTGCCTGGAGCCTGTGCATGAGCTCAGTTTCAGGCCACTTAACTAAAGTTGCATTTGGGTACCTGATCAAATAGGGGGCGTGTCCTGGGCAGGTGTCAAGATAGATGTGTGAGCTCATTTTCGGACTTTAAGCATGTCTCAAAAAGAAGGCAGCAGTGGCATGAGGTAGCTGACTGAGCTCTCATTCTCTTTCAGCACAGTGAATAGCTGTAAGTCACGTGTTGAAAACTAATTCCTCCTCTAGTTTTAGAAAACACTACATCAGATAACATAGAAACAGTAATAATTCTCAAATACTTCTGAGTTAATCTTGACATTCTGCTTTCCAAAATGTATATGTACATTCAAAGCTGTTTATATTCAAAAGTATAACCCCCCCCCCCCCCCCGTTTATATAAAAAATGCTTTTTCATTGTTTTTGTTGTTGTTTTGGTTTTTTGTTTGTTTTTTTTGCTTGTGTTTTGGTTTGGAGTTTTTTTGTTATTAAATAAAAGGTGCTTTTTAAAAATTCTATAAGGGAGTTCTCTAATGGACTGGTTATGAGGTCACACTGCCTGGCACCTCAGGAGGTCACAAAATACTGGATAAGAGAAATTGGCCCAATGACAGACTAAGGCAGTCTCTTTTCTTCCAAAACCCAGCAGCTGCTAGTCAGCAGCTTTAAGCACACTGGCTTCTGCTACACCAATAACTGGGATAAAAATGCAAGAGAGAGATTTCTGTGTGGAAACCATCCTCCCTTGCCTCATGACATAGATGGATTAACCACTTACCAATATGAATGCTACAAGGCTTAAGCTAGATGTAGCAATAGGATAAGTTAGACACTTAAACAGAATCAAAGCTACAATCTCACACTTGCAAAATGACCACTACAAAGGCAGCTCTCAGTCTTCCTGAAACTTAGGGATGAGTCACAGTGCAGTCAGTGAATGCCTAGGAAGTGGTAGGCATTACCAGCTTTAGAAAAAAAAAAAAACCATAAAAACTCCTGGCAGTTGTAAATGTAATAAAAATTCTTAAACCTTTGAAAGTAATTAAGCCACTTAGCAAAGGTCTACCTCCTGTTCCAAACCTGAAAATTAAGTGCTACCTACAATCAAGTAATACTGCACACTTAATTCAAGTCTAAATTACTTCTTAAATATAGCAAGTGGAACATTCTTGGCCCTACTGAAAGTGAAGGTAAAGGCTGTGCAAGGCAGACCCTGTTTACCTGGTTAGGCTCTTGCTAGTCCATTTTTCCTCAAACTACCTGCCTGCTTTGAAGCCTGTTGCACGGAATCAGATTAAAGGTGGATCTGTATGCATTCACAGCAATTGTCAGGGAGTGGCAAGGGGAAACAAGGAAAAAAAACAACTGAGTGGAAAAAAAACCAGAAGGAGAGGTTACTGACTACAGAGGTATAAAGAGGGTCTCCACAATGCACCATCCCTAGGACAAGCAGGGATTGATGTGCTGCTTCTGCTCAGGAATTGGGCAGTAGGTGAGAGCCCAGCTGCTGGGTGGTGTGGGCTGGGACAAAACCACCCCTGAGCTCCCAGCACTGAGCAGCAGCATGAATGGAAACATCCAGTGAATCTTAGAACAATGTCAGTCCTTTTTTTGCATAAAAGGTCTATATGACCACCATCATTGATGGTCCTGTCTCTTCTCCTTCCACCTCCCTTTTTTCTTTGCAGTATATGAACACTCTCAATAAATGTTAAGTCTCCAACAAGCATGCAGTGCTTCTACTCTGACATTTACTTGATCCTTTTGTTAGAGCAGAAACCCCAACACAACTCTCCCCTGCCTATCCCCAGGCACAGCTGGAGCTGGGATAGTTTACCCTAGTGGATAAGCACAGAGGCAGGCCACAGGCCAAAGCCTCTCTCGCCCCGTAGGTGGGTGCAGTGAGAGGGTGTAGTCCTCTGTTGATAGCCCATGTGCCCTGCACTGCAGCTCTGGTATCCGTAGCAAACAAGGGAGATAACCTGCATGCTTTAGCTGTTTATATTCAATCACTGCTAAAGAGGTGTGAACATGCACATGCCAGCACACATCAGGTGCAGTAAAACCTCTGGGAACAGCTGGACCAATAAAAGCCAGCAAACCAGGCTGGGGGCAGCCTGGGAAAGATGAAAAACTAGGGTGGACACTAATGAGATACAATTTTGGAAGGCCAAGCTGGATCTAGAATGGTTAAGAAATGAGCTCCAGCTGTAACAGGTGAGGGTGGTTAGAGGGAAAAGAGAAGAGACCTTCAGTGATGCTAGTCAGATACATCTTATTTTGTGCAAGAAAAGAGACCACAAATTCACATTGTGTTTCCTGTGGAGTCTTTCAGATGAGGCTGGGCAAAAGCAGATTCTGCTTCAGGATATGGGCAAGCTTAAAAATTCTGTGCTGGGATAATTCATGCACCCAAGCCATGGAGAAAGAAGGGATATCAAACACAGAGGCAGCAGTGGGCCTTGTGGCTTGCGCTTGAGCAGCCTCCTGACGCTGCTTGACTTTGGCCCTGTCTGTGGCTTTCTTTGGAAATGCTGCCAGAGGTAAAGTATCTCTGAAATGAAAATCTGACAGAGGAGTGAGCTTTGCTGAATTTGATTTTTACTAACAGGGCTCTCCAGCTTCATCTCTGTGTGACTTCTCAAGGAAATTGTCAGGGAAAGACAGGCTGAAGTTGAAAGGGGATATGCTGCCTCCTCCTGCTAGCATGCCTGAACTGGCAAGAGCATTCAAAACGCTGCCTTTGTGAAGAACAAACCCTTTCAGGCAGGGCATTCACCTCTTACCTCTTGCCCTGGATACTGCCATCTGAAGCTCACATCCACATCTGGCTCCCCAAGGACTGTGCAGACGACATGAACACTGTCACTGAGTCCGGCTCTACCGGATGACACCGCAATGGTGGTTGAGGGTGGGCCCTTGGGAACTGAGACAGTGTTTAGAAACAAAAAATTAGCTGCTGAAGTTAAATACACTGATAAAACTGAGAGTCAGTTTTGGACTCAGTCTGCTTAATGCAACAGGTGTTTTACACCTGCAACTTTCAATTCTAAACTGGGAAACTTGCTGGAATTTAAACTTCATAAATGTTTTATCACATATACTTTTGATCAAGATTTTTAAACTCTCATTACATTACTTATTTTACTTTCTAAAAATTATTTTCTTAGCATCAGCAGAAGAGTCAATTTAAGCACAGAGAAAACCGCACTTTACCTTCCACATATAGTAGGTGATATTTGATGGAAATCTGAGGTGCTCCCTGTGACTCTGCTTTGCAGTAGACAATACCTTTATGATCAGAAGTAGGGTGCTGGAAGACAAAACCCTTCTTTGCATCATAAAAAATATCAGTTCCATCTGTTTCAATTTCTTCTGCTGGAAATTCCCTGTGAAGAGTCACTTTTGCTGAAGGAGTAGTAACACGGCATGGGATGACTGCAGGTTTATCTGGGTTCAGGTAGACGATCTCAAAATAACTGGGAGTAGGTACAAAAAGCTCCTCTTTGTCTGTGCAGAAGAGTTGACATAATCACAGAAATAATTACATCTTGGTTTAATAACAGAAAGAAAAGTACATTTGACAAGGGAAAATAGCTGTGAGCAGCATTTAAAACAAAAAGCTTTATCTTAACTTTAATATGCACACACAAAAGAAAAAAGAGTATTGCTTGCATTAAAAAACATTAAACTGAAAATAAAAATGAAGTATTTTTTATCTTAAGAAAATCTTTGGAATGTCTTTTAGTAAGCTTTCAAATACTTATCTGGATCCCATTACCACTGGTAAGATAAGGACTACTAGAAAAAGATACTTTTTGAAGCTACAGACTTTTTATACCTGTGCTTTTAGGCAAAATGTTTGATTTACTGTGTTAAGTAGAAGAAATATTTAGTGCCCTCAGAATCACAGTTGAGGAGTATTTCCATAATTGGCATGCTTCTTGGAAAGTAAATCTGAAATTCCTCTTTCAAGCATGAGCATTTATACAATAATTTGACTGAAAAGTTTATTCCAGCCTTTCTAAGGAATGTATCCTAAAAACATTAAGCTCTTCTTTCTCATAGTACAATTTAACTCCAAAATGTATTGCAAACCATCCTATCTTAACATTTTGTACTAAAAACATTTTCTAGCCACAAATACTTCAGCTCTAATGAGACATCAAAGGTTGTTTTACTATTCAGAATGCTTTCCAGAAGAAAAAATGAGCCATTTGATTTTAGTTCTGTTGTACCAAGCAGCAGCAAACTGTGCACAGGCTCTGGGGGACACCACATGCACTTGAAGAGTGTTTTGCCTCTCAACATGCTATAATGACTCCTCAGAGAAATTGTGGCCTTATTGAGTTTTTTAAGGCAGTGCAAGTAACTGGAATGAAGTGGCAGTGGGGGAGAGTCCATGGGGACATCTGAATGCCATGACAAAATGAATCTTCCTGCACAGATTTCTTTATCAAGACACATTTTCAAGAATTAAAACATTTTTTATTTGTTTTGTAGAAATCCTCAGAAAGTGTGTTATAAGGTATGTTCTTTTCATTGCATTATCCATTACTTTGGGTATTTTGCAAATCTGAGGGAAAATGGACTAAAAAAAAAATCACACTAGGCAAGTAATTTTTTGCCCACCAGCTGAGTCTTCATTAACATCCACTAAAAATAGATGAAAACTGTGGCAGTAAAATCTTGACAATAAAATCACTGATGTAGCTTTATTCCTGCCTTACCAGCAAATATATTTCCACTAATAATCCCCCAGTGAGTTAATTACCTGTGAAAAAGATGTATGTTGACCCTGTTTTAGTCTCATCCTTCCTGCATTTGTTACCATTGCACAGCTGAAGCCAGCAGCTGTATTCACCTGTGTCTGCTGCAGTGGAGTTTGCAAGGATCAGCTGACTGTGCCTGTCAAGCTGTTTTATGCTGTGGAAAAATAAAAACAAAAGGCAAAGACAAGCACAGATGTATTTCCTTGTATATTTCTGTCAGCTCGTTTCCACTTTTGATTATTTTATTCCTTCTCTGCAACTGACCATTTTTCACTTTCAGAGCTCTGTTGCAACTTTTGCTCCAGCAGAGACCTTTTACATGAGCAGTTTTATTGATTTCAACTACATACAAGAGCTTGCAAGACACAAGTCTTGTACAATTCATTTTTAGATTCCTTCAAGTCTCCAGTTTCGAATCCAAAAAAGGGCTGTGACTATTCTAGGTCCTATGTTCATCTATGTTTTAGCCTAGTTTGTCCATGTATAGCTTCTTTTTACTGTTTTAATAGGATTTGGACAAATACACAGCTTGCATGAAGTCTGAACCACTCTCATACCCATTCAACTGTGGGTTTTTTGAATATTATCCTCCTAATTCTTACTAATGTAGCAGTTATTCTGTAAGGCAGATACCTGACTGAATAATTCTTTCCAGGATTAGCATCTTTGAAGAAATTTTTATCCTTTTTAAGAGTTTTGCTTAAGTGTCCATTGCAGGCAGAATAACTGTTTAAACAGAGGCCACCATTTCAGCTGCATGTGCTTCCCAGGAGTTCTGGCCCCCAGGTGCTCTGCCAGCAGTTTGCACAATTAGCAGCAATCACAAGCAGCAGTCCACATAAGCCAATACTCAGCCTTCAGCCAGGCCAGCAGCTTAGAGATTAAAATACACCAAATACACACCTCAAACTGAGAGCTGCCTTTTCCAGTAAGCCCTCAGACACCATTAGATCCACACCAACACGGACACACATGGATCCACCACAGGGCAGTTTTGAGGCCTGCCTCAATAAACAGGCAAATCACAATTCCTATCCACTAATGCACTTGTTCTACCCAACCTTGTCTGATTCCATTTTTTAGAATCATTTATTATGGTGCAGTAGCCTTTCCATTTTTAAGATATGCACTACCTTATATTAAAAAACTATCTTCAGTTTTTGGATAGCTTTTGAGAGATTCCTATCTGTGCAAGAGAACATGCTGTGTATCATACCCAAAAGAAAGAAAAGATAAACCCAAAACATGTCCTAGTCTGTATTATTACTGTTTAGTTTCACAGTTCACATTTCACAGGCTATATGACAACCTAAGAATAAAATGTTCTCCAAAGATCCAGTAATAAATGTCTACATTACAGAGAAACCATTATGCCAGAACTCTTTTGCCTCCAATCATTAATGCAGACACTGAGCTATAGCTTTGAAATCCCAACAGATAGCAAAATAAGGTCAGAGTTAATTAATTATTGTACAGTGTGTTCTTCTTAACTGTGAACAAGCTATTCAGTAATAACCTAGCAAGGCAGTCATCCACAAACATGCAAAAACAAAACCTGGCATCTGAGAGTGCAGGTGTTGAAACTTGAGACATGACCATATTAAGCAGACAAAACAGGCCATATAAAATAAAGTATAAATGGTAAATCCTGCAGCTAACCAATATTTCCAGGGAAATGTATCATTTCATTAGTATTTTATTAGTATTTTAGACGCTGGGAAATCTGACCCAGAAGCCAAAACTTTGCTGCATTGTAGATGTCACAAAGTAAAAATGTTGTATATGCAAACATGTATGTATGCACAAACATTACCAGACTGTTTAAAGAAACTAGAAACATAGCCCAAAATCTTATTCCATACATTCATCTTATTAATAAATTTTAAAGTTCAGAAGATTTTTTTTTGCCAGAAAACTATTCCACATTTAGAAGCTAAAATATATATTTATCTAAAAAGTATCAATAAAGACAGTGTACATAGCATCACTCAAAGAGCACCTACCCAACTACTCTCAAGTAGCTGCATTCATACTGACAAAAGACAGCTTATCTCAAATACACACTCACTAGGACAGGAACATAACATCTTGTTGTTTTACACAAGAAAAAATCCTTTAGCTTTTAAACTTCAAAGCACAAGCAGCAAAATCAAATTCAGTTATACACGAGCACAAGTGACATCCCACTAAGCCTGTGGGATGCATTCACTGCATTCAGTGAAAGCAGTCTAATTTCAGTCTAATTCTGGCCCCCACCACACCCAGTTTCCTCAATATTTGTGGGAGTGCTCCTGTCCAGACACCCTCCTCTCACAGGAATGTACATGTGATGCACATCCAGCTGTTTGCTCCAGCTTCTTTCATCAGAGCAGCTCCATTTTGTGTCAGTTTACTTATCAGATCAAATCAAATGCAGTTGGTCTTCAGGAGGGGAGACCCATGCTCCAGCCAGGCAGCACAGAGACCGTGTGAAGTCAGAGCAGCTTTCTGCTATAAAGCTTTAGTAAAGGGAAAATGTGCCTGCCCTTATTTTTATCCCTCTCTTATGTTGTAGATCCAGTTTCTGGGTGAGCCTCCAGTCATTAATTTGTTATTCACAGTCTTACAAAACAGCATTCCAGCTCTTCCATACTAGGGGTGCAAGAGCAACCTCTGACTATTAACACCACCAATCTTTTTGGCCAGTTAGCCAGAGCACAAATTTTTCAGACAAAAACTATTTAAGTGCTGCACAAAGCAGCAAAGAGAGCATTACAGAGATAACAGGCAAGTTCTGAAGTTCTGCAGCAAGCTTGTGTGTGTCCTTAAGCTAGGAACCATGTTTGCATGATTCAAGCTTTCTCTGAGTCGTATGGCACGCTACAGGCTCTAAAGCCAAGTAAATTGTTCAGTGTGTACTGTTGTGTACTCCAGTTAGAGCAGCAGAAAGGCTGAATTTCTGCTCCATCTCAGCAAGAAGCAGCCAAAGAGTCCTCCTCCTCCTTTCACTCAGCATATCTCACTCCCTCAGATATGATAATTATAGCACATGTAACAGCTCCAGACCCATTAAAAACCAAGACTCTCTAGTGCAGCAAGTAAAATATTTTATTTACCAAGTTGTAGAGTACGCCTACAAGGACAAATTCATTGAAAGCGTAGCCATTAATACTACAGAAATGGCTTTTCTAATGAAAATCTTCCTCTTTAGAAAAGGCATATTGTCCCCCAGATTGCTGTATTCTCCTTACCATATGGGCAAGTTAAAAATGTGGCAACCACAGAATGGAGGCAAAACATCTGGGTTTTATCCCTACTTTTTGCAACCAGCCATAGAAAATACATGACATTGATGCCAAATTTAACTAGCTGCAAGCCAAAATGCCAGAATAGTTGAATTTTCACATACCTTCTATTATTTAAGGGAAAAGTAAGAACTGGATGCCTGAGTACCTGTTGCTATGAACAGAAGAACTGTAGTCATTAGTCCCCATCAACTGCAGGGATCTCATCACCAGTATCTCTCCTCCTTTTCACTTTTCCTCTGGCACACCAACCCACTACTTCATTTTCCATTATCTCCTTCTGGCCCCATAACATCCCCCTGCTGCTGCCATCAATTCTGGTTTGCACCAGTGCCCCAAGTCCAGGAAGACTCACATGGAAATCTAAGGTAAAAAAAGTTCAGCCCAGTTAATTAGCTTGGGTTTTGCCCCACACCTCACTAACTGGTAATGAGGGGATTATCTTATACTTGATCTTTAAGTACTCAAAAATGTTAGAAGATACTGGACATATATCTACCTAGATGATTAAACAATTTCTGCTGTAGGTTATTATTTGCTAATAAGTTTTCTGAATCTCCCCCCTCTGCCTTATATTCATCATTTTGTTTTAAAACAATGAAGGTAATGTATTAATAAAGTTTTTTAAATTGCCTATTGCAGTTGATGCATGGTATGTATATTCCATGAGGAAGATCTGAGCTCCTCTTGAAAGGTCATAGGTTTGCTGACCTTTTCTAGTGCCAGCTCACTTACGAACACTGCCAGCTGAGCTGAGTAACATGGTACCTTTATGGTACTCCCACTTAAAATCCATCAAACCTCTCTGAAACCACAGAACACAAATTTCAAATTTCACATTCTGTAGAGCAGACTTTGTTTCATAGGCACCTATTAGCACTACAGCAAAGACCTTGAGATAATTACCAAAGCCATGCTAAAAACGCGATCAAAATGTAACTGCACAGGATTCTGTAGTAAATGTCTCCATAAATTACTATTCTGTGACTCTGAAATCTGCTTCTAATCTATGTTTTCAATTTCTCTAGTTAATTTTAGGATCGTCTGCTTGCATTCAAAACTGATCATTTAGTCAAACACAGCCTTACTGCTTTAACAACTTATTTCAAAAGCAATGACCATTATATTTCAATACAGTTCCTTAAGTATATGCCTTACATACTTCCAAAAGAAAATAAATACTTAGGCAAGTTACATCTACCCAGTCAAAATGTTTTATAGCACTTATTTTATGTGGCACAACTAACTTTCATTGTATGGTTAAATTACCACTGTTAACTTGACTGAGTACATAAATGTAAATTGCTGAAGGATCCCAAACTACCTCAGACTGGAAACCAGGAAATTACACAATCATTACATAAATATCTTTTTTCTGTTTTCCCAAACTATCTCGATTTCTTGCATCACAGAGACCATTTAATTTTGCAAGAGAGGAATAGACAGTCAAATAACCAATTAGGAAGCATTCAGATTCCTCTCCAAAAACCCTGAATACTGCCCTGCCTCCTTCAATGCCAGATTCTGACACTCAGATGGCATGGCCTACAGGACCAAACCATGCCAGGAACCTATTTGCAAATGCACAAAACATTAAGACAGACTTGAGAACAACCGCCACCACCGCATGCACGCACACTCCCTGCTGGTTTGTCATCCAGCTCTGCTTGCTGGGAGGGCAGGCCTGTACTGCAGCTAATAAACGCCACCTGCTGAAAGAAACCTGGATAGAACAGCACTCCTTGCAAAAGAATAAGCAGCAGCAGGTTAAAGAGGCCACTAGATCTTTTGACCAATATTGCTGTGATAAGCCCACAGCAGGAACCAGCTTGCTGCTGTAACTTACTGCGGCAGAAGCCTTGCACTCAGCTCAGTCCTTGACCACCTCAGCCAACAAGGGAAAAGCAAATAATGGCACAGAGAACTGGCTCATGAATTACAGGAGGATGTGCTAGAGATCACAGTGGGTAACTGCCATCCATCAACACTCCCCTTGGGAAAGAGAAGTGGAAAGAAGAAGTATATATCTGAAAAACCAATTAACTGGGAGTGATTTTAAGATAACATCACACCTGTAAATAATGTACTAATAATAAACACTGAGATTCAGACAACCTGAGTGACTTAATGAGAGCATACTCACTTGTACTTTATTTAGGAACAACAGGACAAGAGCAGCTGACATCTTGACCTCTGTGCCCCTCTCACCTAATAATCCAAGAAAAGCTCCTAACTGTTCTTTGGGTATCACTCACAGTGCTTCACAGTCTCCATAAAACAGCCAGTGAAAACAAACACTTCTCAGAGAAATAAAATGCCTGTGGAGGACATCCTTAAGCCCCTTACATGCCCCTCCTCTTTCTATACAGAACTAAATTACTATATTTAATCTACATTTAGCTACATGTACTACCCTGAAAAACCAGGAGGGCAATGTACGGAGAGTCTCAGAAAAGATATTCAGTGCATCAGGACACTCAGATGGTGGGGCAGTCAGCTCCTCTTCCTGCTCTAACAAATCTTTCTGTGGTTTTCATTAAGATGTCACAAGATGAAAGTAAAAGCTTTCCTTGATTTAAAGTGGCAACCCTCAGCATTAAACTCAGATGCAACACAAGCCCTGCAATTTCATTTTGCATGCAAAGGCAACTCTGAACCACTACTCTCACTTGCTCCTTAGCATGAAGGCTGGTGCATTTTTTGCTAGTTAAGAGACGTGGGTTTCAGTCTCTTCAGGAAATTAACCTTACTACCTTACCTGGTTGCCACATTAGCAACCAGTACAGCCCAACACGAGCAGGTCTCTGCAGAACAACAGAGTTGGTAGTGAGCACCTGACATCCACACACACAATTTGAGAGTTTTACTTTGGACCAACCCTAACACGGCTCCCTGTTTGTGGCTGGAGCACAATGGTGAACATCATCTTCATTTTAGATTCATCTGAAGGAAACAGAGTTCACATGCTGTAAGACTATCCCACAGTGCAAATGGTGATGACTAAAATTTGCTCATCCTTTTTGCGGATACTAAAAACTGCTAAACAGAACACCATGACTGTAAAAATGTAAACAAACAAACTAAAACACCAATGGTGCTGAACACAGTAAGGGAAAAAAGTTCTGGATTTTTCCTGCAAAAAATGAAAAATAGCTCACCTGAGTCTGGAGTCTTTAAAGGTGTCTAAATAAGAAGGATAGCTCCAAGTGACATTACTCCCCTTACATCGCAGCTCTATGCTTTGTCCTGCAGCCAGGCTTAAGGTGGCAGCTACTTTCTGGAAGTGACCTTTATCCATCACCTGTGTCAGTATGGACTGGGACTTCAAAGAGGAGTCCACAGACTCCCTCTCCTTCATTCTGGCATTCTTGGGTTTTACTTTCTTGTTAACAGGCTTTATTTTGTTTTCTCCAGGTTCTTTGGGACGCTTACTCTTCACAGGCTGTCCAATAACTGGTAAAATAAAGCAAAGAAGGCAATGTTACTGATTAGAAAAAGTTTATATAGTCCTTTGGGGGAAAAAACCCCTTTATTTTCCCAGAGAATAACTGAAGTTTTGTTCTTCCTAGAAAAGATGCATAGAACTTAGAAAGAGTTAATTTCCTTAAGTTTTTGAAGTCTGCCATGACCCATTTTCCTGGGGAAAAAGGAGAAAAAAAAAAGAGAGCTTTCAAGAACATGTGGAAAATCTACACTTACATAAACAGAGAAATATGCAAGGTATGACAACTTATAAATGGTAAGGGAAAGAAATACAGCACTTCTATCTGCAGCCACTTTTGTAATTTCCACCTCCTGGCGTTGCCATGCAGCACTCAATGCTGCACAAGCTCTCCACGTTCATGTCATGTGCCCATCACTTCTGCATGACCTCTTCACACACCACACTTCCACAAGGGACACGTGAAGAACTCACAAGTGTAGAACTTCATGACAATTTATAAAATACTAATAGCGATGCAGGTTCCTCAGTTTACAGTAATTACTGAAATGCAAGTGATACTTCAGTCACTTGAAGGTGACTTACTTAAGTTGTCACTTCTCTGTAAGAGCCATTTATTTTGACAGTCCAGAAGACAAAAATCTTATTTAGTGACAAACAATAAGAGATTTCATTATCTCCTAGAGACAGCAAGGATGCCCAGGTACCTTAAGAAACAAAGGAAACAGAAAGATAAAGTGAGGTGTCTCAAATATTTAAAAATAAAAACAAACAAAAAATTCCAACTTTAACTGACATCAGGAAGCACAGTCCTTCTGTGAGACAAGCCTAAAATTGCTTTTGCCAGACAGCAGAAACACCACTGTGCCTGACAGCTAATTCTTGTTTTCCACATGGAAACACTGAGGTATTTCATTGTACAAATCAATCAACAGGCTCCCTCTGGAATGAAAACATCAGCATACTCATATACTCAGCATAATAAAAACTGGTACAGGCTGCCAGTAGGAACTGCAGGACTTCCAGATTCCCGCCACTGATGGCTCCTGTGACACTTCTCAAACCCCAGCTGGACACCTTGCACTGCGTCAGCTCTGACTTCTCCAAATGCAAGCTGATGTACCGTGACCGTGTTCACAGGGGTCCGAGGATGAGGGAAGAGATGAGGATCTGACTCCATGTTTCAGAAAGCTTGATTTATTATTTTATGATATATATTATATTAAAACTATACTAAAATAATAGAAGAAAGGATTTCATCAGAAGGCTAGCTAAGAATAGAAAAAGAAAGAATGAAAACAAAGGCTTGTGGCTGGGACAGAGAGTCCAAGCCAGCTGACCGTGACTGGCCATTAATTAGAAACAACCTCATAAAACCAAGCACAGATCCACCTGTTGCATTCCACAGCAGCAGATAACCATTGTTTACATTTTGCTCCTGAGGCGCCTCAGCTTCTCAGGAGGAAAAATCTTAAGGAAAGGATTTTTCATAAAAGATGTCTGTGACAATGCACAACACATTTATTTTAATCAACACAGTGCCTTTTGAGCACAAATTTTAAAAAAACAGGAGTCTGTAGCATTTTTTCCTTGCATTACATTAGAAAAGCTACAGTGGGTCAGGCCAAAATTATTTGCACTAACAGCACCTAGTGTCAGATGCCAATCAGGGAACAGGGCAACCATCTCTGCTCCTTTGATACTACTCTCCTAAGCTTCCAAGAACCTTTAGCTCAAGAGGTCTGTGAACCACAGTTGTCATCATTTTATTGTGCTTGGCTGGTTTTGGGCTGGGGGTTTTCTTGTATTTTTTTTAAATTACATTGTCCTTGAATGTTTTCCTTCATTGATTTGTCTGGTCAATTTCGAAAATTACACAAATTACACATAAATACCAGATGCCTTCTAGTTTTTGTATTAAATAAATAAATATTCATGTTTCTCCAACAACATTCTCTCCAACACAAATACTTTTACAAAACTTGAGGGGTTTTGACTAATTTTCTTTCCAGACTGACAAGTCCTACTCCAGTTGTTCCTGTAAAGAATATGCACCTTACAACAGTTCAGCTACACCACATTTGGCTGATGGCAAGAACACAAAAGCAGACTGTACACTGGGTTCAAGGTATGCTCAGATCTAGTTGTACATATAAATGGTGTCTTCTTTCCTGTCTAAACAGCTCATTACTTTTCAAGGTAGCAATATTAGGAGCTGACTTTTTTAAAATAATCAAGTGTAATTCCAAGAAACTTTCCTAAGTAGGAACTATTGGTTAAAAATTAATAAGTAGAAACTCATCAAGGCATACATGAAGTTAGAGCAGTTTGTGCTATTCAGCACCCACCAACATGAAATCTGAAGTCCTATTTTCCCTGCCCAGTCTTTCAAATTGAGAGATCATTCTACAACTCTTTACTCACAGTTTTCTTTTCTTTTAACAGATACTTAAACATGCTGAAAAGCATGTGCCTTAGAAGATCCCTGTTAAATTAAGCTGGATAAAAGCAATTCTATCTATATGGCAAAAAGACTAATTCCTACTCTTTATTTCCTATTAGTTATTGTTCCATGAGAGGTCTTCCCTTGTCTCACAGCATACTGGTTCCCAAGGAATTTTCTACAACAGGCTTAATAAAAGCCTTTGGGAATCCAACTGCATCAACCAACTCATCCATGACCACACTCTTACAAAAAGTCCTCAGAGAACCTCAGCAGATCTGAAGAACAAAACTTCTCAAGGAAAAAAAAAAAAAAAAGCCATACTGACTTTTCAGTAATTCATGAGTTCAGTTTACAGAGTACAGTCATCTGGCTTTGTACCTCTACCTCCTCCAAATATTGTAAAATACTGGAATATTGCATTTCACTGGAAAGGTATAGTTATATGATATAGTGATATGCAGTGATATCACAATCAATTCAGTTGGAAAAGACTTCTGAGATCATCGAGTCCAACCTCTGACCAAAACCCACAAGGTCAATTAGGCCATGGCAATAAGTACCATCCAGTTTTTCCTTAAACATCTCCAAGGACAGTGATTTCACCACCTCCACTGGCAGCTCATCCCAATGTCTAATCACACCTACTGTGAAGAAATTCCTCCTCATGTCCCACCCAAACCTCCTTTGGCCCAGCCTGAGGCTTTGTACTCTCATCCTCTCACTTGCTGCCTGGGAGAACAGGCCAAACCCCACCTTGCTACCACCTTCTTTCAGGTAGTTGTAGAGAATGATAAAGTCATCACTGAGCCTCCTTTTCTCCAGGCCAAGCAACCCCAACTCCCTCAGCCACTCCTCACAGAACTTACCCTCTAGACCCTTCAGCACTTTCATTGCCCTTCTCTGGAAAAAGATAATGACAAGCATCTGGGTTAAGGCTTCACCAATTTCAGATTCAAATTTCTTTTACACCTCAGGTGTATATCATAACATCTTGACATTTAAACAGTTTCTGTTGCTAATTTTCTCTATCGCTGATTCTTTTGGCAAGTTAATGAGATGTCTTCTAAGGATTCTCCCCATAGAGAAAAATTCTGTTTCAGAACTTGCTCTTACAGTGCTTTGTAGGATACTGCACTCAGTTTCTTCTAGGCTTATCATGTCACCATTTGCTGTTAAAACCACTCTAAGCACTTCCATAGTGAACATGAGTGTACACAGATAAATTTTTAAATTTCACTTTCTATAGATGCTCTTTCTTCTCCCCCATTCCTACCAGTTATAAAAATTCTGCAGCCATGTCTCCCTGCCCCATCATGGTACATCAGAAGAAGAAAAAGCATTTATGGCTGGTTTTATCCTTTTGTAAGTTGTTTCTCAAGCTCTTTTGGTCTGCTTTATTCTGGTTTTTATATTTAACCCACATGTGAGTTAAGGAGCCTCCTCCTCTTATGTAATTCACCCTTCCAAAATTAAACACATCAGTGGTTTTTTTGTCTTTTATTATTCCTAAAAGAATATTAGAACTACAGTCAGGCCATTCCACAACATCTGAATCCAATTACTTGAGTACTGCTCCAGAGCAAGTCAAGAATTGCTGCTCTTCTGAGGGACTCTCTGAATAGCTGCTCTGAGTCATTTTTGTGGCCACCTAAACAATTGCATTCTGCACCACAGCTCGATGTGTGTGACCCAGCCCATGTGAGGGGAAGTTATTCTTCCTTTTGCTTTTCTATGCAGTCCTTGCTGCCCCTCTGATTTTCCTTAGCAGAGCAGTCATTACACATTGGGTGGTCAGTTACCAGGTTGGCTCTTCTCCACAGGGCTGGTATTTCAGCCCTGATGACTTTCACCATCAAAACCCACCAGGAAAGAGATTTAACACAAAAGTTTTCTTCAATACTGCCACATCTCTTAAGGTATTCCATCTTAGTGCAATTCCATCACACTACTGTGCCCTGGTACTGGGAGGTTCCACTGACAAGCCCCATAAGCCTCTTGAATAAGCATTCCCATTTCAAATTGGCCATTCCAGTTCCTTGTTGAACTTTCCAGATGACTCTGTAGCAGCACACAAGCTTTGGTTCAGCCATCATTTTTCTTTTTTTTCCCCCCCATCAAACCCTACTGAAATTTGTTTGAACTACTCTTTGACATTTCCACTCCTTTTTGCCAGCCTCGATCCTGACATTATTTTTAAGGCACATGGACCCTGCAACCTCTTCCCTAGGAAATGCTTCATCCCATACTGTGTGCTCTGCCACACCTGAGACTCTGCCTCTAAGAAAGTGTTAAAGACTCCCCTATGAGAGCTTTTAAATTTTAAGTGCCAGAAGCCTGGTTTTGATTTTCTCAAGATTAAGTTTTTCCTCTCCACACAGGCTCCCTCTGTTTCATGTTTCTACAGTTCAGCGAGTTCACACTTTCCTCCTACACCACACTCCCAGCTGCTCAGTGAGAGCCTTGTCTGCCTGACCTTGTACTTCCCTGCAGGTGACAGCAGGGGCGTTTTAGGGAACACATCAGATGAGCTTTTATCTTCCTGCACAGAAAACCTGGTTCTGCCTCTGTTGCACCTCCCAAAGAGGTGAGTTTCCAAGCAAGCTGTGGCCACGCTCCTTCCCAACACTCCCTTGTCTTTCCAGATATCTACTGACCACTTCTAGCACCACTTCTGCACCTCACAATCCGGTCTTCTGTCTTAGCTGAATTAAGTATTTTTATGCCAGGTAACAAAAGTACCTGCTACAGTATCACCTAAGGTAAAGAGGATACACAATCAAATCCCTCCAGGAACACAGAAACCATCACCAAGAATCCTCCATTTCCTTATGCAATCTGCAAGATTTTCCCAAGAAAGGGAACAAAGTCAACCAGCCCATTTATGCAAGTACATGAATCTGCCACGTTGGGGATATTTCACTGTCTCACTAGAGGTATGCACTGAGCCCTCACTGTTTCAGTAACACTGCACTGCCTAATGTCGCACTGCTTTAGTGCAACGGCATTCCTTATTAGATAGTAAAATAGAATAAAATTAAGACTTAGAAAAATATTAATTGAGAAAATGCCTCATTTCTACCACTGATCAGCTCCTGAAGCTGGTTCTAAAGAGTCACTGTACTAATTTTCAGCTGCAACAGCACATTCGGGGTCCCTAATACCTCATCATGCCAAAGTAGGAGACTATGCCTCCATATGCCACAGAAATGTATCATGCAGCACCTCTGCTCCTGGTGACAGTATTTGTCTTACCCTATTCTTTAATGTCTGCCCCTTGTTCTCACAAATGTTACCACACAACAATATCAAAATGGGTGTTAGTTATATAATCCTAAAAAGCATTTGTTTTTGAGACATCTCCTACATCCACATGCACATTCTACTGGACTCACAGCTGCACAGGTTATAACCCAAGAAGGTCCCTGATCTTCAAGTGTCAGCCCAGAGAATTGAGAAGCAGTGTGTGAGCGTGGTCTCCCACAAGTACAAAGGAGTCAGGTTCACTGTCCACCAGATACACCACTCCACAAGGCAGGCCCCATGCTACATCTTGGCACCCTCAGAGACTGAAAGCTCTCTCAATTTATACTGATTAATTCTTCCTTGAAGTGAAAATAAATTAATTGTGAGATTATCATAATTTTTAAAATTAAATTTAAAAATATAAATAAAAATAAATTGTGAGATTACCATAAAGTATAATTAACCAGCAGGATTACTACATGAGGAAACAGTCTTTGTGATTACAAGTAATGTAACAGAACAAGCTGGACACATCTCATCATTTGTGACAATTCAAACGAAAAGTTAATCATCCAAACACAGTGCCAATCAGGAGGGGCATGTTTCATTAGTTCATAAATTAATATAAGATAAATTAGGAAGACTTTCGAAATTACAATTCCTACATTAGGACGTCTACATTTACCTTTAGACAAGAAATTCTTATTAAATATACTTGGTTACTTTCTTCCATTGCTAAGCTTCTGGATGTCAGAGCGGGAAGCACCCAGTCACACTACAGGATAAACATAAGAAACTGACAAGAACAGAGACTTGGGAAATCTTTCAGAAGTACTTGTGGTAACTGCTTCTGCCTTTCACCACGCACCTAAGAGCCTGCCTCCCATTTCTCTAAAACCCTTCCATGGGTTATGCACGTCTTGATCCCCAAGCCCTTCCACAGTGAAAAACAATGGAATTACTTGTTTGTTGTTTCTTCCGAGTGAGTATTAATAAGTTCATTCACATTTTGCAAGAGAGAAAGAGCCTCCCTTTTGCTAATTAAAGTCTACATAAGTCAAGAATTAGTTACGAATGTCCCTTCCCCACCAAGACTGTCTCACAGCCTGAAGCAGCTGAGAGAAAAAAGTTATGAGAACTTTTCTCATAATACTCAAGTTATGAGTGAAGTTCGATGCTCCCAATCGAACAACGATGCAGAAAGCCAAAATTTTTTTGGTTGTTTTTTAAATCCGAGCATCACGTCCAACGCTGTCCCACGTCCAGCGCTGTCCCCTCCTCAGGCGCCACACGGGACTGGACGCGGACTGAAGCGTTCAGAGAGAGCGGGAGCAGGAGCAGCCGGGGCTGCTGCCACCGCCTCTCCCCAAAACCCAAGCCCACATTTTCGCCTGAAGGCTTCGGCGACCTGCTGGCCTCACACGATGCGAGCAACGCGCCTTCCCTCCGCCCCTGCCCAGCGGGACGGGAGCCCCGGGGCCGCCCCTCCCGTGATGGCTCCCGCTCCCGTCGCCGGGACGGTCGGGCCGGCGGGCGCGGCTGGGGAAAGGGAAGCCGGCGGCGCCTCGCAAAGCGGGGGGACCCGTCGGGCGGCGGCTCACCGTGTGGCAGCGCTTCCTGCAGCAGCAGCAGCAGCAGGCTGAGGAGCACCCAGAGCCGCATGGCGGGAGCGGCCCGGGCGCGGCGGCGGCGGGAGCGGCGCGGGGCGGCCCCGGGGAGCCTCGGCGGGGAGGGGCCGGGGCCGGGGCCGGGGCTGGGCCGCTCCCACCGCCACCCGCCCTTCCTCCCTGGAAACCCGGTGTGCGGAGCGGGGCTGCAGCCGCAGGACGGTCGGGGACACCCGGGGACGGCTGTTCTCGAAGCAGCTCCTCGGTGCCAGCTGCCCCTCGCCATACGAGGCTCTGCACAGGTTGGATGTTTGCGGGCTGCCCTGGGGCCCGCAGCCGGGTGGGCCGAGCGGAGCACGGGCGGTACCGCAGGTGACCCCGGGGCTGCACTAGGGCGCTGAACAGTGCTGGCCTGAGACAGCAAAAACGTATTTTTACGTCAGACTGTTGCACTCGTACCAGCCTGCCACTCCGAAAGTTACCTGGCTGTGGAAAAGAGAGGCGGTCTCTCTCTGGACACAGGTGAAGCACGTTGGGAAGGCGCTGGTCTCTCTATGCTGCTAGCCAAGAGATGGAGGTGGCAAACTTGATGTCTGCCGTGTGTGTGGTTCTGCTCACAATGAGCTGTAAAAAGCCATTCCTTGAAATTTGAGGGTTTCCTTGGAGGAGAAGGGATAGGAAAATATGACTGGAGGGGCCACAAAGGCAAGGTTAGGTTGGACTTGAACGGGGGGGAGGGGAATAATGGCTGTCAGAGATCAAAGGCAGACCCCGTAGTATACACAACCACAGTCAGGTGTGAATAAAAAAATAAATTATTTATAAAAAGATAAATAAGCAGATGTGAGAGCACAATGATCACAGATTACTTAAAGAAAGCCTAGGCTGCATCTGTATCCACACAAAGTCAAAAGGTCCATGCATAACGATCCCCCACCCTCATAAACGCACGCACAGGCAGAGTTTGGAGACTTGCTTGCCTGACTCCGCTCTGAGACTTCACCCTGGGGCACCTGGTTAGCATAAAGAAACCAGTAGGGGCCAGGAGTGGAGTAGGATGATGAAATTTCTTGATCTCTTTTTCATTCTGTTATCAGTGTATCATAAACATGTCATCCATTACCTGTAACAAATTAAGAAAAAGAATATTTTTGTTGCTACAGTGTTTCCCCCTTGAAACAATTAAAATAACAAGTATTATATCTGAAAAGGTTATCAGTTTTGTTTTAAGGTAAATGAATCTCAGAAAGAACTCAGAGAAATTGTGTAGTATAAACTGCAAATTTGCAGTGGAAATATTCACAACTCTTGCTTACGATGAAGAGTGGGCTTTTTTTTCCCCCTGTCATCTGCAAAACTACTGGTTGCAATCCTTATGTGCATTCCTAGGTGAAATTTCCCTTTTGCTTTCACACACAGGCTAGGTCAATGGTATCTGAGCTTCAAGTAATAGTATGTTGTGGAATATATGGTAATAGCACATGGAAATAACACCCAGATTGCATTAATTTTAAGACATATTTAAACTGGCATATTCCTTTTCCTTAGAAAATGTGTACAATGAAGAAAGTTACTTTATGGATTTTGCATGTCCTACTTTACAAAGGGTATGTGTGAATTTTCATTTATAGCTATCAGAAAAACTAATGTAAACCTTCATGTGAGGACCCCAGTCCTCCACATGAGTAAGCTGATAGATTAAATACATCTTTTCAAGTAATATTTTAAATGTGATGAGATGCTTGCAGAATGACTTGCCCTCATTTAAATCAGTGGCCCTATTCCACTGCTTCATGGGACCAAGATTTTCAAGACCAGTCTTAGTACATCTGTATGTACAGTAAGGTGATTATTAATAATTTGAATACTATTATATAACTCCTTATAAAGAATATACCTCAGAAAAAATACTGTCAAAACTATTTTTAAGTCTGTGAACCAAGATGACTACTGAAATGTCTTTGAAAACAGTGCCAGATGATAACCTTGCTCTGTCAGTAGGGTTCTGTGTCCAGACTATTGTCACCCATTGCCTAGATACATGCTTTTATTCTCTTGCTATACTCACAGTACTATTCAAAATTGAGGAAGGTTTTGGGGTTAGTTTGTTTGGGGTCTTTTTGGGTTTTTTAGGGGGATTGGGGGGGGGGGGGTTATTGTTAGTGTTGTGGTTAGTTGATTTGGTTTGGGTTTTTTCACAAATAGGGAACAAGGAAACAACAGTGAGTTTATTCATCCAACTCTGTGGTTGGGTGAATACCAGGATAAGGCTTGGTGCTTCAGAAAGTGGAGCATGAAGCTGAGGGCCACTCGCCGCTCTGGAAATCAAACCTAACATAATCTCTGGTTTGGCAGTGTAACAGAAAAGCCCAAATCAAAGGCTGTTATTCTCTGTTCCCTCTATGCAGTGCATACAATATTATCATGTTATTTATTTTAAATGTACTATGATTTGTGCAATGTCATGACATTAGGTATCTGGCATACTCATGATGTTAAGTTACTATATTACTTTAGTGTTAACTAAAACTATAGTAGTGAATAAAGTTACAGACGCTGTATGAAGGACATACAAGTGATATTCAACTTTATTTAAAAATATGGAACAAATGCACTATTGTTATCCCACAAAGCCCGTTTTACAATAAATGAGGAGCAATGTAATTTCCATTAAAATTTGGAACTAAGGTAACTAAAAATGTCACTGGTAACAATTCTGTTGTAAAGTGGGGGAAAAAGCACCATATTCTTAAATACAAGCAATTTTACATTCATAAAAATTCAAGACTTTTCATTCTGGTAGAGCACTTCAAAGAAATACAAATCTGTAGTTTAAATTGCATCATAATCATCTTATCTACACTTTGAATGCTCAGCAGCGTATGATACAGAAATAATGACTAAAACGTACATACAAACAAAAAGAAAAGATGGATATGAATGCTAATGTTTTTTAAAATGATTCACACATAATTGATTTTAAAAATATATAACACATATTTCATGCTTTGCTTTCTGGTACCGTGAAAGAAAAAAGCTCTCCTAAATATTCAAATCCTCATATTCTGACTCCAACTGAACTTGGTGAAGCTGGAGTTGACCTCGTACAAGGCTCATGAAAACATAGAAAAACAACAGAATTTGTCCAACTGACAATAAAAAAATATATATACACATACAGTTCTTTGCAATGCATGTCTGCATGTCTATGCACAGAAAACCTCCAACTCATGTAAGGAGTTTGATTTCTAAGATCAAACAGAAAATAGATCAGCACCGGGTAAAGGCATCATACTTAGCTTTGAAAAGGTCCAACTATTAAAAATGCAAAGGTCCTCAAAACATACCAGAAAGAAATACTAAAGGTACAGGAAATTAAAAACAAACACCAAGATCCTATACTATATGAAATACCACCTGGTCTTTCTGTAATATTTATATTTGCTTAACACTGAGTAACCTCAGTGCCTTCAGTGAACATACTGCTATTCATACAGACTTCCCAGCACGTCCAGGAAGAATTAGGGCCCAAGAGCATTAAAAAGGTGCTTTCATTTTCTTTTCATGCACTCAACTAAGACACACCAGACTTCTTGTGAATTAAATTCCTACTGTAAAAAATGTGTCTCAGTGTCAAAGGCCTCATACCCAATTGCACAGTCCCACACAGGTTTCCTGCACTGTCACCCCCTCAGGATGCTTATGGCACATTGATATTGGTACTTATTAAAAATTCTGTACCTTATACACTGTACCTTATATTTCTTAAATATATCTCTTTTTAAATAAATTTTAGGGGAAAGGTGATTAGACTCGTAAATTTATTGTGTAATAAAATACAGAATATATATTTAAGTTTTACCAAGCTTTGCCTCTAAATTCATTGTATCATTTTAAGTTTCTGGATGACACAAGTAAATTCCTGCTTAAGTAACTCTGTATCACTACAACTGACATTTATTGCTGCTAGTTCTCCAACAGCAGGTAATAAAAATGGCTTTAACACTTGGCAACATAAGCACAATATGACAGATTTCAGGAATCTGATCAGCATTTGTTGTGCAGGAAAAAGCATACTATTAACAGAATAGTTTTATCCATGATAACAGACAATGAAATCCAGGTTACCTCATAAAATCCCATTGCAGAATGAGGACTGGAATACCACAGGAAGACCACTTCAGTTAACATGAAATATTCAGAAATGTTTTATAACTTCTTTACATCAGAACAAAAAGATTTATTTGTTCTCTGTTAAATATGCTTTGGCTTACTTTCTTAAAGCCAGCTAGGGAAGAATAATTTATCTAATGGCATATCCTGAATGTACCAAAAAAAAAAAAAAAAGCTTAGAAGAATTTTTTTTTCTACAAAGGAAATAAAAACCCAATAACCTACCTTCAAAAGTAGATATTTTGTATTAATACATACCATTATTACTTGCACAGAACAATTTACAATACCAACAACTATGTTATAACAATTATTTCATTCCAATGGACTTGTGCTTTCAGCTGATCTTTCAGCAAGTGCAGAGATACAGCAAATGTGAGAAAGGATCAGGATTTCTTGCATCCATCACTTCTGTGTAGGACTAGCACGGCACGTCCTTTGCTTCTGCAGGGTGCCGCTAAAGCATCTGGAATTTTAAGACTGCATATACAAATGCACATCAAATTTACCATAAATATCTTCTGGCTTGCCTGTTTTCACTCAGCCACTGACTCATAATGACTATACAAACATATAAATAAGCTTTGCGCAGTTGAAGCAACTAAGAGTACCCAGTGCCTTTCCTTTAATTTCCTTTTATATCTCATTAGTTATGTGGATAGCTCCGGTGCTGCAGCTCCTCCCATCTCTCTTAGCAACACTTGTACAGGCACATCCTATTATTTTAAAATAATTAATTTTGCTAACAAGTGGAGATAAATATTCATACAAGTGAAAGGGGAATTTGTCAATACACAAAGTGCTGACACATCCATCAGGTAAATAAGCTAGAAAATTTACTTCCTTTAGTTCTCACCAGAGGCCTTAGCTAGCACTTGCTTTAGTCAGAGGCTAATTGTATTGGCAGTATCCCTTGAAAGGAAAAGTCCAGTGCAATATAGAAATTATTTTAACCAGTACATCAAATTCGCTATGGTCTAATTTCAGACGTTTGTGCACACATACATTCTCTAGGATGGCCTTGGGAGGGAATGGAGTCTTCCTTGCACAGCACAGAACAGCAGCAGTTTGTGCCTTGGGAGCCTGGCTGGCCTGCTCTATGGCATCAACAACCATAGCAAAAAGTAAGTTTGTGTTTCCCTCATGTTGAGATGTGGAAGGAATTTTAAGAGCTGTGTTTCACTGTAGGCTTGTAAAGACATCACGCAAAATCTTCACACGGGCGCGGCTGACTTGTTCCCACAGCAATGGCTTCTTTTAAAGCTGAGGATTTAAGATAACTGGGAAAGAAGTCATTTAAGATTAAAAGAGCAATTTATTGCTCTGAAAAAGGAGAGAGACAGAAGCAGCCTAACTAGTTTGATTTTTTCTTTCTTTTTTTCATAAAATTCCAGCTCTTATAAAAAGTAAGGTGCTCTTCACTGTCAGCCAACATAGCTCTCATGGCATCAAAAGTTCTTATACCTAACAGTGGAGATTAATACCAATGGTTAGTACCAGCAACAGATTGCAACTCTCCATAACAAAGTCCAAGACATTCTTACTCTAGTGAAGGACTTTTTGTCAATATATTCTTGCAAAATGACTTCATATTTTGGAATCCTTCATGGGACTTGAACCTACTCCTTGCTGAGAAAAAGTGTTAAAGTATCTGTGTGCCTTTGAACAGATAACACGACTTATGTTGAAAGAAGAACATTATCTGGTTTTACCAGCATTAAAATAATTGTTTACCCAGCACTGCCACACCACTTTGGTTCTTTACATAAATTAGCATTTAGACATCATACCCACATGAATGGATTTGGGGATGTAGGCTTGGCTCACAAAAAAGTCCTACATTAACACATTTTAAGACTTAATGAAGCAATTAAATACTGTTTTGATAAGGTTTTTTTCCAAAATCCAGACCTCTGTTTTTTAGCCTCCCCTACAATCTGAAAAGAAAGCTGGGATTTTGTGCATTAATTTTTCTTAGGAGAAACAATGTATAACACTAATCTGAGCAATAATCAATTCTGGGACATGTATAAAGGAGAAAATATAGGGGGAGAAGTGAGTAGTAAGGAGGAAAACTGGATGACTGCTGGAGGTAAGTACCAAATTATTTAGTCAGATTAAATTCTTGTCCTTCTGAAGTCAAAAGCACAAAATTTGCTAAATCACATCTGATTGCCACTGTCAATACTGTAACCAACAGATTATTTCCCTGATGATTTTGCAGAAAACAATATCTAATCCATACAATTACCATTCATTTTGCAAATACTTTCCAGGCCTGTATGAATGAAATTTATCTCCCATGAGTTACTTCAACAGAAAGAAGAAAATTTAGATTGTTACCAAAACAGGTAACAAAGATAAGGAAAAGGTATGAAAGGCACTTATGTTCACAGGGGATTGTCAAATACTCAGAACTTCTTGCAGACAGTTCTAAAAGTCTTCATATCTGATGACTGCCAGTTATTTTGGATGACACTTCAAACAATGTCTCCAAATTTTTGCTTGCTACAGGGTACTTAAAAAAATGTAAATATTAATCTCCATGCTGTCAGTTCTGAAATGATGAAGATGGATCAGCAGCTTGTCCAAAATATCAGTTAGGCCTTGTAGTAAACACTTTCAAGAGGCACATGTTGGCAGAAAGCTTCTGAAATTTCAGTCTGCAAGTAAAATGCCAATTTAAGGTTTAAAAGATTTGTGTGTTTGCAGAGTTTAACATTCACTTGTCCTTTCATGTGGAAGAAATTGATCCCTTTCATTTGCATTTTCAGGGTCATCCACTGGGTTCTTTTCTTGCATCCCACTATTTTCTGAACAAGAATCATCATCTCCATTGCCACGATGACCTTCAGCACTGTGTCTGATGCCATAAGCAAAGTAAATGAGGAAGCCTTCCAAAAGGAAAAAAAAAAAGTTCATAGGGTTTTCAGGCAAGTAGTGCATTAAAAAGTATATATTTTTCTCAGGCTGAACAGATTTTTGCTAAACAATGTTCTTCTTCAGATATCTGAATCAGAGCTCATGTTTCAGGTCTTCCATGTTTCTACAGGAAATTCCAGTGCATTTTTGCATAATTAAATGCTCTAGCAAATTATGGAAAGTATTATCTCTAATTCATGTCTAGATGGAATTAATACCATTTTCTAGATCTAAAAGAGGACAGACTGATATACTGGAAAGAAACCTGTTACAAGCAGGTTTCTACATAATTTTGGCTGTACTTACTAGGCTTACTGGAATTCTTTCTATTACCTAAAAACTAAATTTGTAATTTTGACTGCATATAAATACTTCTTCTGAAGCATGCTCTTCCTTTTTATCGGAAATATTAGCTGATTTTTATTAAATCACAGAGATTTTTTCAAATATTTGAAGGAAAAGAATGTTCCAAGATGGGAATAATGAGTTCTAGTGTATGAAGTGACTGAAATCAACAGAAGTACATACCAAGTAACATCCAGAAGCTAAATCTCATCCAAGTTTCTCCACTTAATTGTACCATCAAGTAAATATTTACCAGTATACTGAATGATGGCAAAAATGGCAATAGCGGAACCTAAAAGGAAATATTTAATATGTTTCTATTAAACATAAATTTTTTTGCATGTCGCACTCCAGGTATGTAACACAAACTAGAGGTAACGTGTAATCACTAATAAAGAATTGAAATTTTTTTTGGTGTTGAAATGTAGTGAAATTTTCACTGTGTTTAACCAACAGTTTCTATTTGATCTTAAACTTTTAAAATACATTATGGTTAATATATATTCTCTAAGGCTGTAAAAAAACTTTCCCCTTTGTGTGGGACATATATTAATGAATTCCTGTATTTACAGCTGAAAAATAGTATATCTATCTATCTCTCTTATTCTGAAATAAGAGAGAAATCTCCCCCACCTCCACCAGATTCTTTGACCTTCATCACTACACTTCATTATTTACATTAAATAACTGATCTTAGAACATAAGTGGAAGTGCAAAATGAAAAGATTTATACTCTGTATTAAGTCCAAAGGATTGCAGATTACACAGACAAGTGATTGTACACTCATCAGTTTCTGACTTGTTTTCCAGCTTTAAGTTCTCTCTCCCACTCATTAGAATCCATCCAAAGCTGTCATCAGAGAATAACATAGAGAATGAGTTATTCACCATAAAGGCTACTTTCTGCTGGTTCTGAGGCTGTCTTTGGATGAGGAGAATGGTAACTATGAAGGATATCACCAATAAAGCAAGAAGGCCAATACTCCAGGGCTCCAAGTTAGCAATGAAATGAATCCCATATGTAATGAGGACACTGAAGCCACAAATCAAGCAAGCTGTATGAAAAACAAAATTACAGAAATAGGTCACTTAATCTCTGTGTTGAAGAGGAAGTGACTTTTAAGAAGAGTGATAGCAAGCTTCAACATGAACTGTTGTTATGAATATGTTTAATTAAATGAAAATGACTACAGATTAGATTGATTCATGAATGATAAAAGCACAGAATGACACATGTATGACTGAAAGAGGGCATGTTATCAGTGGATTTTTAATTCTGTCTTTAATAAAATCCCACTATAAATGTTAATGCATACATGAGTTTGGACAGCCAAATACTTACCTAAGAGGCCCACTAAGAAGTTAACAATAGTTGCAGTCCGCTCAGTTGGTAAACTGGATGGATTAATCAAGGCCTGAAGACGGAAGTGATTTTCTTCTATCATGTTTATCTGTGACTCACTTACTGCAGATGCTCTTTCAGCTGCAGCCAAAGCTGCTTTTTCTGGAGAGTATTTTGGTTCCTCATAGGTGGGTTGGTACCTATGCATAAAACAGAATAATAACCATAAAGCACACTTCTAAATTTGAAGCAGTATAAATCTAGGAATGTACTGAAGCACTAAATGCTTTTCAGCAGACCTTTAGAGTTTCCCAAGTTATAACTGCGTTGCAACAGCATTACTAGTCAGTGTCATATATAAACATACTATGGCAATTCACTTTTTGGATTGGTTTGTTTGATTGGTTTTTTTTGCAGTTTTTAAGCTACCTGAATGCACCAATAGCTCAGATAAATGGCCAGTCCCGTACAGAAAGAAAGGACAGGGTCTGGTAGTCAACAGCAAGGAAAGAGTAAAGGATCTTGTTTCTGACTTGCTTCCCATACTCTTAAGAGGCTTCTAACTGGCATTAACCAAAAATTGACATCTGCTTTGTTAGCTTTTAAATGTATTTTAAAAAATAGTTATCGTGAGTTCTTTTAAAATAGAATAGGCTTCTCTTTTAAAGTGTAAATTATTGCAACAATGAATTTGAGCTGAATTTAAACTGTTATACTTTTCAAAGTTAATTATGTAGCCTTAAGTAATAAAGGCTGACTTTTTAAAATCAGAAGAGTAACACATAATAAAGTGATCTGTAGCTAGGAATATATAATTACATAGCTTTACAAATATGACCAATACCAGAGTTTTACTGAGAAGTATTTATAATCTCACGCATATTTGCACTCTCTTCAGGGGCCACCACATCTTAAAACACTTGTCTGGTCTTATATTTCTGACTAGGATAATAAAAGCAACTATTAGAACTTGTTCATCCTGTGAACCACCTGGAACGTGGAACCCCTTTCACATATAGTCCTCAAAATGCAATATGCCTGATGTACATTGTAGATTGTATTCATATACAAGTATCATTCACTGATACTTGATTCACTGTACTCCAGCTTGTATCTAGTACCTCTGGGACTAATGCTTGGACCAGTACTTCTTCTGGAAAACAAAAGTGTCTCGATTTCACCAGGAGCTTTAACCTGACTCACTGCTATACTTTTGTAACATACCACTGCTTACTTAGAGGAGTCACTGCTTATTAGAAACCATTTATATGCTTACAGCTAGTGGCTACCTAACAAAAACCATGTCTTGTAAATATGACTTCTGTTTATTTACTGACCAACCCAAAAAAACCCCACAGTAGAATACAAAGGATGTTTTTAGCTCACCTAAGAATGAGGACACAGGTTGCCACAAGTGAATAAGCAAGAAGTGTGCCAATAGACATCATGTCCACTAAAGCCTTTAGGTCAAACAGAAATGCCATTACAGCTAAAAAGAAAAGAAATGGAAAAAAATTCCAGGAGACTGACATAGAACTGTAGCATCATCTATACTGGGAAAGAAACTTAAGATCATCAAGTCTAAGCATAAGTGCCAAGATTAATATTAAAAATATATTAAGCTAAGATTTTAAAATCCGTCTGCAACGTAACTTACTGTTTTACTGACAACAATGAGTGAAATCACAATAATCCTTAAAACCACATATTTTAAGCTACTGGTATCATTCCAAACCTACTTCCCTACAGTTGAGAATCTCATTCATATAGACAGGCCTTGATGAGTCCTACAGTCATGCTCATAATCAAATGCTTATGTCAGACTTATTTGGATGTAAGTATTTGCACACATATTGTTGAATTTGAGCCATATTTAAAATATATTTTTACAGAATGAAGTTCAGATCCTGCAGCAGAACATCACCAAAGCTGAAAGGATGGATCCCACTGCCAAACTGAGGAAAAGTCATTGTGATGTAAAATTTCTGCTGAGCTGGTAAAGAGCTCTATGTGAAGAGGACTTTCAGGAGTTGTCTCAAATAAAATAGTTTTGTGGGGTTTTTTTTAATGGTTATCTTACTAAAAATAGTTTTCAATTCACCTTCAGGAACGACCAGTAACATCTCTCAAGAATTAATATTTTTATGACCACTGAACTCAGAGGCAGAGACTTCCATGGCAGTGGAAGTTATTATAGAAGTCTTATGTTTAAAAAGCTAATGCCATATTGATTTGGAGATTCTGGAATTTTTTTTTTTTTTTTGTCTATGCTGTTTGCACACAGAAAGCACATTATTTATAAGGAAATTAGGAAAAGCTATCAGTAAATGAAAGGCTAATTAGCCTTTCATTTACTGATAGCTTTTCCTAATTTCTTTAAAATTTGATTTGAAATACATGTGCTCAAAGAGCCTCTTAGAGTATTTGTATTTATTAATATTTTTGAGATGCAGATACTTTTTTAATCATCAGTAATCTCAACATCAAAATAAACTATTGAATGTTGTCTTTATACACTGTGTGTACATGCACACCCAAATTATTCTATATTCAAAATATTTGTATTTAATATTTATGGTATGCATTTGTTAATGTATTTATAGACAGCTGCATAAGTGCACAAACACATGGACACACCCCCTGGTATTTCATCCTAAAGGAGGAAGCAAAATGTGATTTTCTGAAAACAAGACTGCTGGATTTCATAACTTTTATATAATCGGGGAGTCTCTTTTTCCAATCAAGACCCTCCTTTTTTCCTCAATGGGAGTATATGGTTCTAAATCCAAAAAGCAATTTGCAGTGTAGATTTTTGAATACCTCTCTGCTTTTAATCCTCTAAAGAGCAAAGCTGAGGAAGAACAGAACCTACTAAAACCTCATGAACAGTAGCTATATTTAATTTTTAATCCCAGCTTCGAAAGGCTACTCTGTAGCCTGGATGTTCTTTAACTTTAGAAACAAGGTGAAAAAATGCCTGCAAGTTTATTCTTAGTAATTCTTCTGTACTAAGAAAAAAAAAAAGGCATAGTATTTCTTTTCCAGCTCTCTTAGTACTAGTCCAAGAGAAAACAGTAGGTCCATTAATGGTGAAAGTGGACTGACACCAGAACACTTTGCCATGTGCAGAGGTCTGCCATGGTGATTACCACCTGTGAAAAGGTCAGGCCTGTAATAACACGTGACAGCTGTCTCAGCTGTAGTCTTGGCTTGATAACTTTAATTAGGCACCTCATCTTCTTTACATTTCAGCTGTAAAATTATTCATGCTACAAACGCATAGAAAAGTCAGATAACATAAGCAGTCGCATACATTCATAATTATTCTGTCAAAGCTGTTTATGACCACAAATTACCAAATATGGATTAAAAAAAATAGAAGAAGAAATGCTGCTCCAGCAGCAGATAAAGCTGTTTTTTCCAATGAGCTGTTGATGCACCAGATTCCTAAAGATTATCTAGAAGCAGTCCAATGGGAGCTGCTGCAGAGCTACAGGCAGGGCTGTATAACTATACCAATCACTTTACCATCTGGGTAATACACAATTCTTTCTTCTCATCATTCCAGTGATTTCACATAAAGATCTTGATTTCATCCCACAAAAGTGCACTTCCAAATTCTTATAGGAGAATATGTCAATAAGATAAATTCAAATAAAATAAAGTTGAAATAATAAAAGTAATGCTATGCAATCTATTTGTACTCTGACCAAAGAAAAGGGAACTGATAATAATGCTTCATGTGGAAACTATCTGGACAATAACTGTGCCTTTCTGCATTATTGTCAAGTACACGGTTTGAGCAGTTCCAGTCTTGTGGTATCTGAGGATGACCCTGACTATAAATAAAAATATTTTTGTCTCATTCCTGAATGTCTTATTTGAGATAAATTTTAGCCGAAGTTGTAAAAGTTCTAAGGCATGTATTTGATATTTGAATTACTTTTTAAAAATTATTTATTTTCCTTTGAGCTAAATACTTCTAAAGCTTCCAGTTTTCCTGGGTGATTAGACATCCCACTAAAATGATGATGAAATTTGGGCACAGCAACATGCACCTCTACAAGAAGTATGAACCTAAGTGAAAGAGTTGTATGTTAAGAATTTACCTTAGGAGTTGGCAACGGCTCCCAAAATACTGTTTTGGTAAAATATATGTAGGCACATATGTGTATATATATATGTGCAGACACATAAGCCCCCAACACACATGCCCCTCAACCAAAACCTGGTAAGCCTATACAATCATTTTCTTTGGAAGACAATTTAAAAAATCCTTGTAGCTGACACAAAAATTGATCCTGCGGCAAATGCAATTTTTTTCTTATATCTTATTAAAAAAAATTAGTTACTTTCCCCCCATTACAGATGGGATAAATATATTAGGTTTATATCAGACAAGGAAGCCCTGTCAGTAGAGCATCAGCCTAAGGGGCTCAGATTAAGTAACAAGCTTATTCACCATATGGGGGTTAATATTAAAAAAAAAAAAAAAAAAAAATTAAAAATTGAATTCTGTGGCATTAAGGCCATCACCACCACCATGATTGGCTTGATCTGGAGTTCTTACACCCGTCGATTACTCAGTAATTTTTTTCCCATTGTACATGCAAGGGAAGTTAACAAGCAGCCCTTTTCAAAAATATAAAGTACCATGCACGTGCATAGAGTGTTTAAATCTCAGTTTGAAGTAAAACGGGCTTTGAGAGCTTACCAGAGATGACCCCTGCTGTCAAGGTGGCAGAAACTGGTGCCTGCCTCTTATTCACTTTGGCAAGAAAACTAAAGAGTAAACCATCACGTGCCATGGCAAACAGAATTCGGGGCAAAGGAAACATAGAGCCGAGAAGACTAGAACAGAAAAATGTATAGTTCAAGTACAGGTTATTAAAAGCACAATGCTTTACTGGTAAACCCAACTACACAAAAAGAAAGCTTGGAGGAGTTAATGGGTTTAGGTATAGTTTTGCTTAGGCTCTGTGTTGCTGCTCTTAGGATTTTGTTTGGTTGACTGATGTTCTTGGTTTTGGGTTACTGTTTATTTTGACCCTAGGCTTTGAAAGCACTTGAGATAAACCAACAAGTAAAAATCTGAGGTAGAGAAAATTTTACTGGTAGACTACCTAGCAACAAGCAGATTTGATCATTTCAGTCCAAAGCAAGTCAAAGCTGCACAACAATGGTTTATTTCCATATATTCAATGTGTTTAGCAGTGCACCTTTCTTTACAAGGATCAGCTCTTAGTCTCACCTGCTACTGCACCAGACGATAGAGTAGCAACTAGTGGGGTCTTCGTTTTGGAATTGATTTGAGCTAGACATTTGAAAAGCAACCCATCCTTCGCCATAGCATAGATTACACGTGGTATTGGGAAAATGGATCCAAGAAGACTGAGTAAAAAGCAAACACATGCAACATGGCAAACACAATTCATGCAGAGTTGTATTCATGGACAAGATAAAAAATGTTAATTAATGGCATGTATAGCAACAAAATGTATGGTTGTAAGACAAAACCAGAAAGCCTCATAGCCCAAGGTACTACAGATCAGACACAAAGTTTTTTTTAAGTGCAAAGTTGATTTATTATTATTATTATTATATTAATTTAGGTAATAAAATTGCTTCATCAGACAGAATCCAGATTAGCAAGATAACTCTCTTCCCATCACCATAGTTTTTGGGTATTAATGGACCAGGAACATGATCCAGATCACACTAACTATGCAATTAAGCTTTAGTATTCCTGGAGAAAGTCTGTCAGTCAGCAGCAGCAACTAAATAAGCATAAGCAGCATCCCTTACACTCTATATTTCCATGTAAGCCTGCTGATTAACAGTAATTCCAAGTAAGCACCATACAAGTGTGCTTGGGCAGATTAATTCTTTTGATTAAAGCCCTCTAGACAAGCTGCATTAAGACTTTTTTTTTGGAAGAAGTAAAGCTAATTAATTTAGATGTTATTAGAACACATAAAGCTTTTAAACTATTGATAACTTGAAGCTCTTAAACATACTTCTTAAATTAGGTGGTTTCTTTCCCTCAAAGAGAAATACTTTTAATTAGGAAAAAAAAGGTGAAATCATAGCTAGTATAACCTCTGCAGCAAGCACACAAGTTTTTAACCAGGTGAAGGGTTTCCTTTCTTACTTTAGAGAAGCAACTATATCACTTAAAGAAGGCACGGCTCTTACATGCCACAGGTGCTAGGTACATCCAGTAATGCTTGTGAGACACAAGTATTAAGGGTGGACAGGAGAGAAGTTTTATTGCAAATTAACTAATTTTGATGTATAAGTGGACCTTCCACAAAGAAGGTATATTCCAAAAAATTCCAGAATTTTTTTGTTGTTTTAGCTTTGTAAGGTTCATTTATCCTACCCTTCTTTATGTACATTTGCATACATAATGGCAATATTAACAAACATCATTACCTGGCAAAACAAGTTCATGACATAGCACAGTAACAGGAAACCAAAAGCAATTCATCCCAATGTTTTTTCTTCATTGTACCTCTAAATTGAGGAGCATGAAATACAGTTTCCTTTGTTTTGTTCTAAACTAACATCAGTCAACAGATTGAAAGATTAATCTCTCCACAGGAATACATATAATTCTTCAGAATACATTGCAAAAAGAGACCGACAGTTGAAATGTTTAAAAATTTCTTGCCATCTCAGTTCACTTTGTTTTCCAGTATTAATTTCTTTAATCTAGTTTCTTATATATAACTTCTACTATTTATCAATGTAAAGAAAAAAAAATCAATGAAACCTTCCAACCTGAGGGGACCATGACAAATATACAGAAAATTACAAAAATAATCCCAGGATGAACTGTGTAACTGTGACATTCTTCAGTCAGTCCTACATTTCTTTTAGTGTCCTTCTAGAACTACTTCATGTTTCTCTCCTCTCCTGCATCTAAATGTTCCTTTTCCTTAAACCATGGCCCACAGTCAACAAATTCATATTCAGGCTAATGCCTGCAGGATTATGTTGGAGTGTTGTTAGTGTTGGTGCTTCCACAGGGAACTTGTTTTCCTTCGTGGAAAGGCAGGCAGTGCTCTTACCACTGAAGTTCATGGAAATAACTCCTTACCTATGTAAGCTCAGGTAAAGGATTGGCATCAGCATTTTTCTATCCCTAAATTCAAGTATTGAGCAATTTTCTATTTTATGTAAGTGTTTGTATCATATTAAAATTGGGGCGTAATATATTTATATTTGAACACATACTAATATATACTGTGCCCTCCCTGATCTTTTTAATCAAAATGATATGTTACGGTACATTCACAATTTCACAAAGAGGATTAAATTATAATATTTTCACAGGTACAGTCTACATCTCAAATACCCACACAGAAACCACAGGAAGGGATGATGTCAGAAGACAGACTGGCTGCTGGAGGAAAACAGAGACAGAAAATGAAGATGAGGAGTGGAGCTAGTTAATCATGTCTTCAATTTTGCCTGCAAATACACAGAGCCCATAAAGTTGCTGAGTCACTTGGAATGGACAGCAAAAAAAGAAAAATGGGGGAGATTTACTTTGTGAGTTAATAAAGATAACTTGCAGGTCATATGTTTGAAAATACTTATACATTAAAAAAAAACAGGTGTAATAAGCTTCTACCAAAGAGGTAGAGTCCAATAACAGTACAGTTTAGAAAAAAAGAAGCCTAAAGTAACACAGCTACTGTCAACTAGACCTGCTTAAGTTTAATACTTTCTTATAATACTTCTTGCTAATTCTTTGCATGGGCTGAGCCTTCAAAATTAACACATGAACATACATACAAATGTAATATATTATTCATCAGCTTTTCCCAATAGAATTAGTATTTCTATGTCTTTACCTTGTAGACAAAGCACAGAGGGATCCCACTGCTACAACGTATTTAGCAGGACCCCATCCAACATATTCAAATGCTACTGGCAGAGGACTTTTCTCATCTAGCAGATAGTATGGCATCATAAGTGTCAGCGCAGCTGAAACCAAGCAATAGGCCATGAAGCAGACAAGCAGGGACACCACTATTCCTATGGGGATGGCTCTCTGAGGATTCTTGACCTCTTCTCCTGAAAAAGGGAAAAGAAAATGCCCCACCAAAAATTTGTACTATTTTTCCCCCTTCAGCTTTAAGAGACAAAATCAAAGACAAATCACTTGTTGACCTAAGTCATGGGAATCACATCTGTTACAGAAGTTTTAAAAACCTGAGTAAAATAAACTGAGACATACGGAACAGAGCTCAGTATTTTGTTGTCAGAAATAGCGTTAAAATAGTGGTAAATTAAAGGTCATAAAATATATTTTACATGCAGAGTATTCCAAGCCCATAATTTTTAGTTATTTACCCACACTTTCAATGTACTCAATATACTCATTCCCTATCAGCCATTGGGAAAGACACCTTATCTCAGAGAACTGTAAAAGTGAGCAGGTGATTAACATTATTTGAGCAGAAAAATATACTAAGCACTTTTCAGACTTAGAAAACAGCAATAATTTCTTTAGAACAGGAATGAAATAAACAGAACCTCCTCCTTCTTACCAGAAAGACAGCCACATTCAGGAATTAACTTAAACTCAGTCTACATTGACTGAAAGAGCTTTGGAAGAAAGCAAAGTAAGAAGAGTGGACAGAGTATTATATTTTTTGTGGTTCTCTGGGTTTGTTTTTTTTTTTGCAAAAATATCCCCACGTTACACATATATACACACATATAAATACTATACCAGTTGTTGCAATGCAGTCAAATCCAACAAAAGCATAAAAACAGGTTGCAGCACCAGCCAACGTTCCTGTGAAACCATATGGCATAAAGCCACCACTCCCATACATACTTGTCACATTTTCATAGGATGAGCGGTTCCTATAAAGAACAAAAATACAGCAGAGAAATAACTTTTCCCCCCCACATTACTGGTAGGATAAATACATGCACCCGCCTACCCTAGAACTCTGAAAAAAAACGTTTACATGTTCTCATCATGACAGAGGTCGGCTTTACAAAACTGCATGAGATGACATTTTTATGTCCAAGCTTGTAAGAAAGAGAAGAATAACAGCAAGAGGAAGAATGTCTGAATCAAGTAACTATCATCTTACTTGCTTTGAAATTTGTGACCAAACATATTCAAACACTAATAGTATTTCTTATAATAAAGCATGTGTAAGAGGAAACTGCTTGGAATATGAGAAAGTAAATAGATTTTTGAAAATTACTCTGTTACTGCAGTAAAGTTTCTGAGATATTCTTCACTTTTCTTCCAGTTGTCAACTTCACCTTTCACAAAACCAGAAATAATAACGAAGACTAGGACCAAGATGTTAATAGCAGTGAAAATTCTAGTCACCCATGCAGACTCTTTTACTCCAAAAGATAAAAGACCTGTAAAATAAAAATATTTTATAGATGTGAATGGCCCATTAAACTAATAACATTGCATTTAAAGAAGGGATACATGTAAAAGAAGGTGTGTGTGTGCATGTGTGTGTATATATATATGCAAGTACTGTGAATAATAATAAAAAAATCACCCACCAGATTTTTTAAAAAGCATTATCACAAATTTGCTAGACTCTTTAACAGCATGACAATAGGCACATATATTGGAAATCACAAAAGAGAAAGCTTCTTCTTTAAGTATTTAAAAGTATTTTTAGCAATGGCTACTTTTTATTTCTCAGAGATGCCAATCCATATCTCTGTTTTATGCCATGGAGTAAAAGTAGCTACAAGAATTCTATGCTTTCTAAAAACAAAGTGGTAGAATATATTCCTTTCAGAAGAATTATCTGTTAGATTAAGAAAAGAAGCAGAATTATTAAATTAACAATATGACTGATTGACTTTACATTTTTCAGGGCACACCCATCAGAGTGTGCTGCCTAGTGCACACTTTTAGCTTTGTAAGGTTCATTTATCCTACCCTTAATAATTAATAACAGCTTTAAAAGAAACGCACACCTCATGTTTGTAACACTGATGCATAGAGATTCTAGAAAACAGACACGAAATACACATGGCTTTAGGTTACAGAGTAGAGCATTTAAACAATCTGAAAGTTATTCCATCAGGATTCTACTTTATCATTAGATTTCAAACAATTTAAAGTGTTAGAGTGTTAGCAATTTAATGGAACAGGCAGTGAGCAGATCAGGAAAAGTTAAATACAATTGGAAGGTTTTCACAGATTCTTTGAGCTCTAAGCATTTCCACTAATATCACATACATGCTTTCCCTCATTATTTAGAGATTAAGTCTGAAAATTTTAAGCCTCTCAAAAGAATGTCTAAAAGATTTCTGACTCCTCTAATGAGATATTTACTATCTTATCAGAACACAGAAATTATCTTATGAGCTTCTCAGGTTTTCTTTACCAATGACATTTTTATTGAAATAGATGTATGCTTTCTTCAGCTCAGTTTTTCCCAAAAAGGCAGTGTCTCGATCAGCCTAATGCAGTGTGAATCATATTTGTGTATTTTTAAAGCCCTTTCATTATCAAAAAAACCAAACCAAAAGAGAACAAAAAAAAAAAACCCAAACACAAACCCCACACAAAAAATAAACCCAAAATTAAGCAAACAAAACCCAAAAAAAATCCCACAAAAACCCAAACAAAACCAAAAAGTACCCAAACCCCAGAGATTTCTGTGTACTTTTCCTTGTGCTTAGCACATAACATTTTCTGTAAAACATCACCTGCTATTCCTATGACTCGGCTTTACACAGCTCACAATCCAATTACTGTATCATGCTCAACCTACACAGTCCTGAGCCATCCCCACTGCCCCTCCTTTCAGCAGTGGGGAATTCCACCCAGTTCAGTCACTGAGGGTTTGGCTTCTGATCACAGACAACTGGAGAGGCAATTTGCAGCACAAATGGGAAAGGAGTGAAGAAATGATGGTAGGGGTGAAAACACAGGACACCCAGAAAACTCAGTGACAATGAGGAACAACAGGGGAAACATTTCCCCTTTTTTCAAGAACCTCTAATTCTTATGTTCTGAAGCAGCAATGACAATAGAGAAAACATAAAAGATGTCAGCATCTAAACTCAGACTGTATAGTTTGGTTTGTGATGTTTCAGGGTGGTATTTTTTGTCTCCTTTATTTGGACGAGGTGAAACTGAAAGAGGTGAAACTGAATAGAACTGTGGAACAGTTATATTCCACATTCCTTCCCAACCCTCCTGAGGACATAAGGGTCTGAACTGGTCCTATAGGCAATTCTGAGCCACAAATGTGGCAGAATGCTGGACTACACCTAGTCAACTCCTCGATCTTCCTAAGTATAGGAAGCCATTCTTTTATGTACAGAGACCTAATAAATCTTCACATACACTGGTCATTCAGTCTACCAGTAGGTAGAAGAGAAATGTTTTTCTATATCAAAAAAACCCACTTGGAACAAGAGAACAGGTTATATACATATAACTTAGTTTCACTTTCCAGAGAAGAAAAGCCTCTGCTTTAGCTTAATCCAAAGGGAGACTGAACATGACAAGTATATGAGATATGGGTATCACCTCTACTGAATATTGAAATGCTTCTAGTATTGCCTGAAAACAAACTGCACACTTTAGAATACACTTCCTGCTTCCTTCACTCCCAGTGCCAGCAGGAACATTTCTATATGGTAGATAATTGTTAAAACACAAACATGGAAATAAGTTGCAATATTTTTGAGCTTTCTGATCCCTCAAATAGGAGGTGGCTAGTGTCAGTGTTTGTGATTTAAAAGCAGGATACATGAGTAAAGACAAAAATAGAACTTGGAAGAGTAGACAGAAAAGGTTTACTCAGGTTTCAAACTGGTCAGTTGGTCCATATAAGTATCTGGGGGTGCCCTTTAGGTCAACAAACTCTAGGATAAAAAACTGAAGACTTAAAAAGGGGAACTTTATTTTATACCAAATAAGTGAACAATTTAGGTGGAAAAAGCCCCTTACAAATGCCCACTACATGCCCAATATATAATTTAAGGAGACCACATCACCAAACTACAGAGCTTAACCTCCAGGCCACTCCAGAGGCATTTACTGGTGACTGAGAACTGTGTAATTTTCCTGTTACCATAAATGTGTACAATGGGTTTCATTGAAAAAAGTACTGACAAGTGATTAGTTCATACCTCAGTTTCAAGAGAAGAGGGTCCTTGTGAAAATGTGGTTATATACATGTAATTCACAGAGCCATTGTGCCAGTACAAAATGTGGCTCTGAACTTCCTTAAGGTATTTCTGGTGCAAAACCCTACAATTTAGCACTTTTAACTGTAAAATATCACAACCACCATAAATTAGGCCATACATTTTCTTACCTGATAGAAGTAATATAAGGAGTACGGCGAAGAAGTCAGGATACTCTGCTAGCCCAGAGTAATTCATTTTGAAGTAGGCACTGAAGAAATGACCAATCCGTTTTCCAAGAAGTTCATCAAAGGTGCCACTCCAGGCTCTTGCTACACTTGATGTACCTTCATAAAACACAGGCATGTTTAGGGTTTTACATCCATTCAGTGGGATACAGCTACTTCTACTGAAAAGGAAACAAAACTAAGCCAGTTGCTACTTGTATTTTAAAAAGCAGAGCCTGTCATGGTTTTTTTGCTGAAGAATTTTAATGTTTAAGTATTTTGCTTGTTAAATGGTAACAAGTTTTTCTAGAACCAAAATATACAAAATTTTTTTGGTGTTTATTCCCAAAATATTGCAGAAATTATTTCTTTGTCATTTATGCCTGCTCTTGGATGAAGCTTATTTCAAGCTATTTCTAATTTCCATGACATATGTTAAACAATAAAAAGTAACATAAGAAAGCACTTTTAGAAAGAACATAAAGGAAAGTTTGCCCACCTGTAAGTAAAGCAAAAAAAATTACTAGCAAGACATATGTTACTAGAGTCTGTATTTAAAATTAGTACACTCCTGTGGCAAAGAGTGCACGGCCAAATACAATTTGGCCAATCTTATTTGTATAACTCTCCTCTCAGGAAATACATTTTAATACAATACCGGGGAACATCAGTTTTGTAATGATTGGAGTAACCATCCTGTAGGTACACATCTAAAGCTAGGCATGTTCATACACAATATAACGGAAGTTTGGAACACATTCCTCCAGGAGAAATAATTTTTAAATCCAAAAATGTTATCTCTGCTGGAGCACTGAAATAGCTGTTTGACTATCTGCCACATAACTACTGATTTTATTCAACTCTGCTCAACTTTGTGTTTTATGGGATTACCTGATAGGACAGCACTTAATTAGCACAATGATATAGTAGCAAGCTACTACTTAAACACCATAACTTTAATATACTATAGTGGAGTCCCTGTAAATGTCCTTGCTGTATGTATTAAAAAAAAATGCGCTTATTGATTTTACTGAAATTATTTTTGCTGACCAAAGATGGTAAATAAATCTAGTTTGTTCTTGTGCATCATCACAGAATTGTCTGTCACAATCTTCATACAAGGTATGTGGTTCATATGTCACACTGTTAAAAAAATATCTTGCAAAAAAACTGTTTGCAATGCTGATGCACAGAAGGAAATAACCTAATCAAATTATTTTGGTTATTTCATCTCAGCAGGACTAAAAAGAAAGAGTAGCTAAGTGTAGAGACAAAAAAGAAAAAGAGCCCTAAGTCTGTATCTTTTAATCTGCTGTCTCAGAAAGCCCTGGGACTGGTGTTTGCTCTTAAGCTTACCTATGATATAGGATAAAACGAGGTTCCAGCCAGTGATAAAAGCCCACAGTTCACCTACTGTAACGTAAGTGTACAAATATGCAGAACCAGTCTTGGGGACGCGAGCGCCAAACTCGGCGTAGCAGAGACCCGCCATCACAGATGCAATGGCAGCAATGAGGAAAGAAACAATGATGCTAGGTCCTGAATCAGACTTGGCTACTTCTCCAGCAAGGACATAAACACCCGCGCCAAGGGTGCTCCCTACTCCCAGGGCTATCAGGTCCATGGTTGATAAGCATCGGCACAGCTTGGTGTCCTCGAGACTTTCGCCGTCGATGTTCTTCTTCCGCACCAGACACCGAACAAAGGACAGAGCCGTTCCACAGGGCAACATGGTGGATGTGGAGCTCTGAAATAAAGGAAATTGTTCCAGAATGCAAAAGGTAGTGCAGACTCTGGTGAAAAACAATGGGAAAAAGTATTTGCATGAAGAACTTTAATCACATCTACTAACTAATATTTTCACACTGTTTTGTGACATTAGATAAGATGGCAGGTGCTTTTTCCCCCAGAAACAAATTAGGGATACACTATTCCTAATTTTATATGTAACACTTATGTCCCCTGGGAAAGAGATCCATTATCCTTAGGTTTATTATATGGCTGTAAAAAAGAACAAATTGTTTATAATTACCTGCTAATGGCCACTTCTTAACCACTTCTAAAACAGAAACAGACTATTATCTCGTATATCATATAGCCTTTTAAGATAAGGATCAACAGCATAAATAAGGGGTTTTGGGATCTAAACTAAGACTATAAACAGCAAAAGTTAAAATACGTTATTCTGAGAGCACCAATTCAATATCCTTTTGTCTTCAAATACATAGCTTTTGCCTTTAGAATTTGCTTCAGTAAGAACTGCTTGAAAGCAGATTAAAATAGTTGCAATTCATACCATAAATATCCATACTCTGCTCATGATTTGTTAAGTGGAACCCTCCTGGGAACAGAACATCTATTTAATTTAGACAAAGATATTCTGCTGGTTTATTTCTTCCTGGTCTGTATCAGTTTCCTAGAGCAGTGAAGGACATTTCTACTCACACTAGTTCAATCCACTAACAGCGATGACTTTGTATGAAGATGGATAGCTCAATTAACAGCGCTTGATCGTAAAACAGAGAGTCAGAAGCAGAGAGTATCAGGAACTCTGCCATCCCTATACAAGATTGCTTGGGGAAAAAAAATCGCCAAAGAGAAAGAACATTTTCACCCTATTCCTGTAATAGCTCCCCAAGTACACTCAAACATGCCACTTCCTGCCTTCAAAGAGCATCCTTAAGAAAAAAGGTCTCTATTCCCTTTCAAGTAAAATGAATGGAATTGAATAGCTGTGGACAGCGATGCTTAATCCCCTCAGAAAAGTGATAGGTGGCCCAGGACAGTGGAAGGAGGCAGACAGGCAAGTTTCCAAAGCTCTGCTGCAATGAGGCAGTCCTTCTAGCACACCAGGCTCTCAGGGACAAGAATCTGCCCATGGTATGCAGACTCACCCACTACGAAGATTTCACCAGTTACAGAACTCCAATGATATTCATGTCGGCAGAGATCCACATCTTCTAAGGGAATTAGCATTGAAGTGTTCAGCCAAAATTCCCTGCTGTGTCTCCTGAGCTCTTCAGGGAGAGCAGCCTTTCTTTGGGCCTGAGGCACTCCACTCCCACATAGCCAGGTTTATGATTCCTGGGCTGTACTTGGACAATTATTCTGAGGCCACTTTTTTCCCCCCTAATGACGGTTCTGAAGCTGTAGCTTAGGATGTTATATTAATATGCTTATTAGCCGGCAGCCCATGTGACAGGCAGCAACACTCTTATGACTCCATGCCCTTCGCCTTAGCAATTTCAATGTTGCAGAAACATATCATTTTTTAAGGAATTATTTCTCCCTACCCCCCAGATAACATTTAATTTCATAAATCATTAACATGAAAGAATACTCTGGCAGATCTTGTTCTCAGACCACTAAGGAATTTCTAAGACTCTCGTTATTCAAATGGCATTTCAGATTGTTTTGCTTCTCTGACATTTGGGACGAGAAGTCCCGAAAATTGTACAGCCATTTACTGCAGTGGCCAGAAAGTGACATTATGGTTATCTCTGCTATTATATGATAATATCTCTGGATATTATGCTTTTCTCTGCTGAGAAGGAATCTCTATGGCAAAATAGGAGGAGTTTTTCTGCTTCTGATTTCTGCTTATTGGGGAAAGGAAGGAGGCTAGTTCTTGATAGTCACAAGCCAGTAAAAGACACCTCTTCTGACAGAAACCCAGCCCTTCTTCTTTAGCCTTTAGAAACTAGAGCACAACCAAAGACAAAGTTCAGTATATAACTGTAGAGGAAGTATATAAGTAGAGGAAAAAAAAACACCTTGTGCATGGAAAACTTCTCTCTTTAAGTATATCCATCCTAACAGGGACTTGACAAACGCGTCCTTTTACAACAACCACTGGAATCCAGCACATCTTCCACAGTTTCCTACACTTAGTATGTCTAAATTCATAGCAAAAAATGCCTGAACACTGCTTCACAACTTCTGCTGCTGCGTGCCAAGTGCAGCACTGTACCTCAGGCATGTCCCCTTTCAGATTTGGCTGGGACATTCCAAGACTTCATACTTGATAAGACAGTGACGCTGGAAGAACTGATGAGCTTACAAAGATATTTGGCTTCACACAGGACCAAATGACAGAGCTATGAGGTGACAAGTGTCCTCAGAAATAACTGAGAAGTGTAATGGTTTTCTGAGGTGTCTCTTGTAAAGCAGATCTTTTAATGCATTACCCCTGCAAGAGAACAGCCTGAGCAATGGCTCACTGCTGACGTGTGCTGACTCACAAGCAGTTTAGAACAGAGGCAGAGCTTGTCTCATGATAAAATACAAACCTACAAAGGAGCAAAGAAGGTAACAGCTGGGTGTGCCTTTTGGTGGCAGCATTGTCCTACTGACTGCTTATACTGTCCTATACTACAAGCTTATACTGACTGCCACCACACACTCTTATAAGGGGTTTTATTCCTGCAGACCTACAGATCTTCTTTCTGAGTTGGACAAATACCAGTTTTCTTTTCTGCTGATCTTTATGGCAGAGAGGAAAATGAAGTAGGGTAAATGAGCATATTAAAAATTATATTTCCTACTTTTTGACTAGCAGGTTTCAGTATTTTCCTAACTGCTCCTTTATTATTCCTCCTTTCCCTGTTGCAGCCTCACTGTGCCTCATCCTAGCACACGACTGTGGGCTCTGCTTCATCTTGGCCTCTACTGCTGTGAGCTCTGCCAGCACTGGCCTGGGCCCCTGCTGAATGTGCTGCACATTCAGAGCACTGGCTCTGCTCTGAGCCTTCCTGGGAAGGCACATTTGACAGCTTGGGAAAGGGGGTTTTTGATAATTACACTGGGTTATCAATCAAGGAGGAAGTGAGTGCTTTTGAGGCATCTCTGGTGCACCTGTCCTACATTTCTTGGAGCAGAGCTGGATACCTGCCTGCCTTTGAACAGCAGTGTTGTAGCCTGCAAGGGACCACCAGTCAGGGTGGGCTGTGTTGTTCATGCAGTTTAAACAGAAAAAATATTGAATCCTCACCTTATACAGAGTTTAAAAACAGGCAATGAGTGATAAGAAACCAGAAAGGAAAAAGCCCCTGAACTCACCAACAGTATGCAGTTATTTCTAATTTAGGTGTGGAGACAACCTGATTAGTGTCTCATGCAATCCAGACTGCGCTAGGCTCCTCTTTGAAGTCTGCTTTACAGAGAGCACTGCGCCACAAGCACAGCAAGTTTCACTGTGTGTGCACACAAGTTTCACTGTGTGCAGCAGCAGGAGCGTGCCAGCTCCTGCTGCTGCACACAGCCGAGGGGGCAGCTCTTTGGCTCCCCACCTGCTGGGTCACCAGCTCCTGAAGGATCTTTGGACTAGGTTTAATTTAGGTACTGGTTATGATATAAACACCAAATATACCACCAGCAGTCCTTCAAAAAAGGCAAGGCTCAGTTCAACTGCCTTAGCCTTGAGGACCAATGACCAACCCTTATGGAAACCTCCTCCTTCCTTGAAGGAATTCCTAGAGAGCACTGCTAAGCTATCCACACTACAGTTTAGTTTGACCCCTTCAACCACCTTCAGCAAAGATACAGCAAGGAGGAGAGTAGAACATAATTTAGACAGGACAGGAACTTGACAGATTTATCTAACAGGGGGAGGATAAAACAAAACAAAACTTTCTTATGTCTGGCGGACTTCCATAGTATTTGTCAGAGTACCTGAATAAGAAGGTATTTCTCCAAATCCTTTTGTTCTTTATTGTCTTGGTTAATTTTTTTTCTCTACAGCATCTGCTGATAAAATCATATTAATTTCAGCCTCCCCTGGCCAATTGTAAACCAGGTAATTTTAATGCTTGTCCACTACACATCTGAATGCCAGTCCAAGAAGATGTGTTCAGCCTTACAATTGATACCAACTCTTTGTTCAGGTGGATGATCAGGAGCCTTTAATCATCATCTGTTACTAGCCCTCTTCTGTCAGGAAACGTTTGGTGTCAAAAATGTGTAACTAAAAACACGAGGGACAAAGTCTCTACCTGCAAAGATTATACTACTATTTAAACCTGCTTTGATTGCTCCAAAGTAATATAAAATTTACATTTCTGCAAAGTGTTTTTCATGTAAAAATAATCTAATCTAACCTCCTATCCCACACAAAAATCAAAAAATATGTGGATATTGGAGCAGAAAAAGTAACTTACATCATGTGTCAATAATTTTATTTCTATTAAAATAAAGTTTTAATTTGATTGTCTCATACACGGTTTAAGTTAGTACATACACATTAAACCCAAGCTACACATGGAAAAATCTAAAGTTTTGCTGCAGTTGCCATTCAACTTTTCCCAAAAATTTTTCCATTAAAAATTCTAATAAAAAACCATAAAAATTGCATATGGAAAACAAATGTTATAAAGCAATATGAAAGCTCTGAAGGTTTTAGTACTGTTGAGATTTATGTTTAATGATTTTTGAAGCCAAAATAAAATAAAGATATTTTACTCAAAACTATTCTGTTGAGCTAGTATTATATAATAATCTATTAATTTTAGATGCAGTAGTTAAACATGCTAAACAGCATACTAATTAAGGAGAAAATACTCCAATAAGTTTGTAACATATAGGAAATGGGAAAATGTAAATATATACTGATTAATAAAGATTAATTTAGCATATTTTTTCAGCCTCATTTTTCCTAAAAATCCTGTAAAAGTTTATGCATTTTTTCCTATTAAGTACATGTAGCATTATTCAAAATTGCAGTACTACATTTATTAGGTCTTGTGCAATAATATATGAAAGTAAGGTCTTGTGAAATAATGCAAGTAAAAGAATACAGAGATGAAGCAAAACTAGGTATAGTCTATGATTTGCGTGTGTGTACACACATGCACAGACAATATATTATTTTACTGAAAGTGTCCTAAAACTTCATGTGGTGCCCAAGACTTTCACAAAACTCCTAACAGCTTGAAACATTTAAAGTATCGTATTTCAATAATAAACCATAAAATTGGAAAGCAGCACCTGTAACAGAAGTATAAGATGCATAAAAGGGAAAGGCAAAAGCAAGTTTTATCATTCAAAAAGCAGAAACACCTTCTAGGCAGACTGGGAAGGAAAATATAGCTGCATCTTCTATATATTAACACAGAATCTTTACCAAAGACAGAATAATGCTGTAATGTAAACAAATTGCATACCACAGCTCTTGCTACTCAAACAGCACATATGTTAAAGGCAAGGTTCCCTAAGATAACTTAGGCTGCTTTCAGGTTACTTCTTTCAGCAGTAAACTTCATTACTAACCTGATTCAGAGCAACTTCTGCTGGGCAAATTTCTGCTCCTCTTAGTCCCGAACTCCTGCTGTCATAAATAGAAGAGTAATGACTTGAAGTAATTTTATTAAAAGACTTGCTTTAAAAGCCAGCTGCAGACAGTGCGGGAGCCCTCAGTGCTGAGGGGTGGGGAAGATTGGCAGCCCAGGTGATTGGAGGGCTGCTAGCTGCTATTTGCCCAGCGAAGAGGCAGGGACAGAAGGAGGGAATCTCACTGGCGTTCAGATAAATCCTATCCACTCTTCATATCTCCAGTGCACAAAACCCAGCTAGAATGCCATTCCCTGCATTTAAAATGCCTATGTCAGGGAAACTAGTCACACATGCTGAAGGAAATGCATGGGGAAATCCCACTGTGACACCCTCCCATTGCCCTTGTGAAAAACAAACTGGTTTTGAAAACATATTGAAGGATACTTTGTGATGTTTTGAGACCTGAGTAAATTTTAGAAGAATACATGAAATTTTGAAAGTATTGCTGTTGCTAGAAGGAACACAGAAGGCAGTACATTTACAGAGATGATTTAGAGCCCATTCTGTTGAACTGGGGTAGATGTACCATAGATGATCTTCTCCTTTATATGGCTTGAAATGAAAAATGCTGAAGACTGGACTTAGAACAAGTCAAACATTCCCGTGACACAACCAATAAATAAATCTGAATTTCTTAAAAATTAGCTTCCAGAATAAACCAAACCCCAATGTATATTTTACAGCTCTGTTTTTATTACTTCCAATTGCAGACAACCCCAATCCAAACATGTAGTAGTATTTCCAGCCAGTATTGTTCACATCATATTGTTTTCTTCTAAACACTCATGTTTTCAATCACTTTATTTTTGTTCAGCTAACATAACAAACATTGCAGAGAAAAGTGCTATGCTTCCAATCATTAAAAGGTCTTTCCTAGGAAAATATGTAGAAAAACACATTGTGTAGCAGCCAGCTGCAACTTTCTCTCAGCTTTTACTTTTCCCTTAGTGTAAAATCTGCCAGTGTTCCAGAAGTAGAGCACTTTTTGCTTCATGAATAGCCCTACCTCCTGCAGCCAAAGAAGGCAAGAATACAATCTTTCCTCAACTCTCCAAGATCCAAGGAGAAATGCTTTCAAGAATGTTTGCTTCACAACAACGGGCTGTGTTTCAAGACCAGAAGTCCAGCTTACGTTACCCAAGCCAATTATCTTCTGACAGGCAAAAACATATTAAGAGAAAAGGTCTTTTTTGCTGAAGGTCTGCTGATGACCATGCTAATGCTTCTCCTCATGTTGACCTCATCCTTGTTAAAGATGAACTTTATCTCTTTCACAGTTAATACACAGTCAGAAGATAGAACAAGAAGTTATGCTACAGGTTAGGTTTCTCATGCAGAAATGCATAACAATCACTTTTAAGGAACATCACTCTGACATGTGACAATATCTAGGCAATATATTTTTTTTATCAAACTAACACTCTCTAACAAGTCCATGAGTGACTCAAGAATTACTCAGATGGTCACTGAATATCTCCAGTGAAGAAGACTCTGAATCTCTCTGAGCAATCTCTGACAGTGAAGTAAAGAACTTCTTCTTCGTATTTAGCTAGAACTTCCTGCGCATCGTTTTTTGCCCTTTGCCTCTTATCTCTTATCTTTGCCTCTTATCTTTTTGCCCTTTGCTGCTTATCTCCTATCTGTGACAACAATTCATCCCTGGTAGCACCAGTACACTTATGGATCATTACAATGACAGGACTGGGCTGCTTTGGTTTATCTGACTTTCCAGAACTTAATCCTGAGAACAGTAGCACACAAGCTACACTGCTAAAGGCACTCAAACCTAGACCCCTCTTGGCTCCCACTCAAGAGGCAGGGAGCACTCTGGCTGTGAAATAAAGTGGCTTGCATCTGTGCCACCTCGACCTAGAGCACTGGGGGTAGATCAGTACAGCCCCATTACACAGTGTTTGGATCAAAGCTCCCATGGACAGACACTCAGGCATGGTTTTGGGTGTGTTTTCAGTAACACATGCTTAAAACTAACATGTTGCCACCCAGCAAAGGTCATTTTTGTAGATTCAGTTGAGAGGTATATCTGTGGGGCTGAGGGTGTGTGACAAAGCAGCATGAGAGAGATGATCATAAAGGGCTGAGTGTAGTGGGGGATCAGTGAAGGATGCTCAGCAGACATGCTGCTCTTTGGGCAAGACTGAGCAGACAGTGCTGTCTGGAGGCAGCTTCCTGGGTAGCATACCCAGCTTCTCTATCAGAGGAGATTGCTGTTTCTCTCCAGGAAAGAGCTGTGGTAGATCCACTTTGTGACTCCCAGTTTCCTTCCAGTTACAAATCCAGCTGTGTTTGGACCAATGACATTAAGTTCTGACTTTTCTGCTCAGAAACGACATCACTTGGTTTAATCTAAACAGCCTCATCCAAGAGGTCTCTGCTTTACATACCCCAAAGACTTTTGTAGCACATTCTTTGCATTAAAAAGTTGATCAGGAATTCTCTTCTTGCCAAGAAGCAGCTGACCACATTAGAGGGAATTATCTGAAGGACAAAACTATTTTATTTTATTTTCCTATGAAAGTCTCCTTTTAAGACTTTCCCTTAGAGTATATTTTTATACAGCTACACAGAAATTCATGCTCAGGGGATTTTAATTTTACAAAAAAACTCCCAAACAAATAATTTTGAAAGACTTGCACAAACTGAAACAGAGTTCTCAGATGCCCAAGTGACAAAGTGATTAAAATCTGCTCTGTTGTTGATTCTGACTTTTCTCACAGGCACAGCCTCACAACTAGGGGCTGTGGAGTTTTACATAACTAGAAGTGCTAACTGTGCACACGCATATCCATGTGCTTGCCCATGTAACTCGCCAAAGTTAAACATGAACAAAAGTGCTTGCAGGCACAGGCCTTAGTGAACCATGGCAATCTCTCCACTTTGCAACCAACTGTAACAAACTCAACTTTTGTCATGCACAATGAAAAAGAAACACAACATGTTTTGTACACTTTGTGCAGCTCTGATGCGTTATGAGAAGACGTACTGGTATTCATAAGAGGATTCATCAAGTAGCCAGAAAAAAATCTTTTCAAGATAAAATAATTACATCTTAGTGGTTCTGACTTGTGGTTCTGAAAATAAAAATCCAGTGCAATCTGTGTGCTAATCTACACAAGATGATCATAAACGTTCAAGAGAGATAAAATCTTTATAAAGCTCAACAGTAGCATAGACTGTCTCTATAACCTTATGAGGATCATTTCTAAAGAGAATAAATTACAATTCAACACTTTTTAAAGGACTTCCTATTTATTAAAATAAAAATATTTTTGCTTAATTTTTGCTAATATTTTATTAAAATAAAAATATTTAGTTTTTTCTTCTCATGGTTTAAGCAGATTACTGAAACTGGTTCCTACAAAATATTGTACAGATTAAAATAAAATTATCACTTACCAAGTCCCTCAACTTTTCTTTAATAATTCTTTTTTCAGTTCGTACTTAGAAAAATATATCAAATCCTCAATTTCTGTAAAAGAAATTTATAAAAAATAAACACATACTACTAGACTAATCCAGGCAGGAAGAATAAACCTGAAATCCTGCATAATTTCATATGTAGCAGGAAGAAGGGCTACATTAGCACAAATTCTAGTTATTTTTTTAATCCAGGAATGAGTCATTTAACCTAATATTAAGCATGTCCCGAACAACTACTAGCTGCCATTTGCTGAATTCCAAATATTCCCAGGGGTCTAAAGGAAATTTTTGTAGTGTTGACTCACAGTGCTGTCCCTTGAGTCTAAAATCAGATTTTTCGAGAAGCAAAGTAACTATTTAAAGCCATACTTTCTATAAAAAAAATCCACACATCCTTTTTTGACCTTGACTGCAGGATAAATATAGATAGGAAATTTAGATTAAAAAGTTTGTAATATATACAAAGAAAAACCAAGAAAATCAAATTTAAAACTAAGACTTGATCTATAATTGAAAATAAACTATGATGCTATGTCTTGCCAAAACCGAAATGATTCCGTTTGCATCTCCCTGGACACCTGGGAAAGGTGTGTCAGATGCAGCTCCACATTGCAGCTTGGGCAGGAGCAGGAGAAGGCACCCCCAGCCAGCTGAAACGTGAGTACACTTCTCCCTCAGAGGCAGGAGGTTACAAACGGGCTTTCAATAAGAGCAAGGACAAAGATCTAACAGAAAATAAACTATTAAGGCACAGTTGATTTTTTGCAGTGTAAGCTATTGGGTAACATCTTACTCTGCTTTTTTTTTATAAGCCTGTTAGAAATTACAACATATTGGACTGAAGGAAATGTTAAAAAAAAAAAAAAGTATTCAATTTCTGACAACAGTCCATGTTTGAGCCAAACGTGTGATTGCACATCTAAAGGCCACTTAGGTTGGTAATTAGGCACATTTCATAGAAATCATCTCAGCCTATGTAAATTTAAATGACATTTAAAAGTAGTACTTAATGTCAAAAAAGACAGAACACCAAGCTTTTTTACCCAAATAATGAGGCTCTGGCTTATTAATTATTAAAAGTTGTATTATCAAGTACAGAGATAACAGTTTTTTAGTTGTTGTGAATGCGCTTCATTTTTGCTTTTCAAGATCACCCTGTTCTAGTTATCACTTTCATCACTACCTGAATTAACCAATCCTTCTATAAAATAGGACTTCCTTTGACCTACTGTTTTTCACCCCAGCCAATCAATCTCTTTCCTCAGTTTACTTGGATGTTCTATTGCTGGAATATTGGTGAGGGGTTTTTTTCCTTTGTTTGTTTGTTTTTTCAGGAGGTTTTTTTTTTGCTGGTTTGTTTGGTGTTTTTTCCCTGGTTTTGTTTTTATTTTTCTTTAAAAGTTTTTCAACTGGAAAGGCTAAAAATTATCTTTTTTCTGTATCAAAAAAGGAAATCTTTCCAGTTACTATCTTTAATGAACTTTTTTTTTCTATAAAAAACAGTTTAATCCAGAAAATTTCTATTAACTCCATTCCTACTTAACAATCACTTTCCCTTCTGGAAAATGACATGAAGGTTGCTTTTTTCACTTACCCTTTTTAATCAGTAACAGAGCTTTACCTTTCACCTCATGGTTACCATGTTTTCAGTAACAGCCTCTTGTGTAAGACACAAGTGAAAGCCTCTCAGAAAGTCAAATAAGATCAATTCCCTCTATTCTGTTCTGTTGAAAACCTGACAGAATCAACAAATAAAATTCTGAAAAATGAATAGAGATGTATTTACAAATATAGTCCTATAATATTTTTTCAGTGATGTTAGGAAAGATACACAATGACAGCAAGATCAAATTTAAGTCCCAAACATTTCCCTGATGAAAATTTTACTAATTTGCACAAAAGCTGGGGATTCTCTAAAGGGGACTTAGACACTGGTTTTAAAGTAGAAACAGTGAGAATTCTTTCACTTGCATAAAATCCGGAGGTGGCTTCTAGAATGTCCATAGAATCTGTATTTTTAAATGGCTTTGCTTGTGTGTTCCTGGGCACTTCCACAGGAGAGTTGAAAGCCCCCAAAATAGCCTAATTTCATGGTGCAAGAGTGGAAATTAAGCAAAGAACTAATGATTCAGCTCATTTCCCTCTCCTCCCTTCTCAACCTCGGCTGGCTGGTTTGATGGCTTAGGCATCACCAGCTCCAGGGGTTCCTACTCTACTGGGGCTGTCCACCCCCATCCCTTTCAGCTCATCTGACCAGTGCACCACACACTAATGGGCTCCACTGGGTTTTAAAGGCAGTGCAATTAATATTCTGTGCTGAGTCACTGAAAACCCTTTAAAGTAACTCAATTTCATATGTACTAAAAAGTGGCCTTTCCTCCTATTTTCTGTAGGGGCCAAGAAAGGAACAAGAGTGAGTAGAAAAGAAAGGAAAGCTGAATATATATAATTTAAGACTAAAAGAAATCACAGAAATAGCCTCACTTACAAAAATATCACGGAGCAGAGGAAGGAAGGGAATTCCTATTACACATCTTGTTTCTATATGAGTTTTTAAGGCTCATGGAAAAGATGACATCTCAAACAGTTTACAAAAACTCAAGAAAAATCTAGGTCTAATCAAGGTGGCACAACTTTTTCATAATGCAATGTCTAAAATGAAGCATGTTTTTTATTATTATTACTATTCTCCACCAAGAGTTCAAAAACAAGAGTTTTTGAAACTTAAGTTTGGTTTCTTTTGCTTATAGAAATCCAAGAATTAGATGCACATTATTTATATTCCATATTTCTTTTATCTTAAGCCAAAGGCAGTAAGAATTAATTTAAGAGATTCTTGCATAAAAGTTTTGAAAAATCTCCTTTGAGACCATATATTACTATGAAATAAGGGCTAAATATTTAAATAAGGATTCTTCATTGTATCTGTCCTGGACTTTAAATATTAAATCAGAGTTTGTGTCCATTCTGTGTGAAAATGGAACTGTGATGTGCCCAGCACCACTGCCACACATCGCACACACCAGACATAACATGTCTGCTAAGTGCACTGCTGTGATTTATTTTAGGTTTATACATCAGAACAATACAAAACAACATAAACAGAAAGGGTTACTTCACATGATATAAATAAGCTGATTCTTCAGTGCTTAATCCCAGAAGCAATAAACAGCATTCTGTGGTCTGAATTTACTGCTGTTAAAACCATCCCCGGATTCCTCGCAGGTACTTTCTGCACCCTGCAAAATCAACCACTTATTTCAAATATGAAATTTCCAGAACAATAAGTCACTAGAGCAACCCTGTTACAGAGCAGTACCCTTTGACATTAAATGTGGCTGCTCTAGACAGACATTCTCAATATATACTGTACGTATCAAGATCACATAAATCCAAACATCTAACATGATTTATAACTGAGATAACTAATGCCAGAGCATTCCCTTTTCATTCTTGGCTTTAAATAGCACCACTACATTTAATGCCTCAGGAATAGAGTTTGAAGAACATTATAACCTTCAACTGGGTAATATTTTGGGAAGACTTTCAAATTTCTCAGTACTTTTAAAGCAAGTCAATAAACAGCTTGACTGCATGTAACTTCTCACAAGTAGAACATGACTAAGACTTCAAAACACAGCAAAAGCCAGTACTGATCTCGACGGGTGTTCACTGAGATCTTGCTGACAGATTTCCAGGGTGGTTAGCAATAGGTACAGCAAGTGACCCTAACCAGGCTTTCCAGAGAGCCTGAACAGGCTGCAGAGCTCCATGATGCAACATAACAGAGCATACCCTCAACATCTTCTGAGGGTACATAAAAAACCCTCTGTGAACTTCCATTAAGAAAGAAGTATCTACTGTAATTTGATCAAATTACAGCTATCATGACACTTGCATAACTGTGATGTAGATGTGCTTTCAGATCCATGCAGATTTTACGTAACCTATGAAGATCGAGACATTGGCAAGTCTGCCTGAAGAAACCAGACCTCTTGGAATAAATCCAGGTTCAGCAATAACAGGAGAATCATTTCAGCAGAGCATTGAGGAAGCATAAGCACTGGTTCATAAAGCAATGAGCGTTCTGTAAATAATAACATACAGAATAGCACAAACATTTGAAAGAAAATCCAACTCAGGTGTTCATGTGTGTTTCTGTACTCCCAGCCAGCCAGCACAATAGTTCTTTACTTGCAACTTTATCTTCAATATAAATCATCTGGAGGTATTGAAAAAGCAAAGAGTTTAGCTGTCACTGTCGAGGCGGTCACAACACAAAGCAGAGACCACAAGCAGTCTCAGCTGGCAACTCTTTATTCTTGAACATGGCTAACTTTTATACACTTTCCAATTGTTTATGCTTCTTCTACCTTAGCTATTGGCCACAATAAGTCAACATAATGCTATTGGTAAAAAGTTATAGTGACTTCATCTAACTTTCTAAAAATACTTCATCCAGCTGCAAGGTGTTCTTATCTTTCTTCTCTCGGTCTCCTTGGTTACAGCCTTGGAGAGAGCTCCTTATCAGCTTCTTCTTACTTCTCGGCTTCTTCTCGCTCCTTTAGCTAACAGGCCTGCTGTTAGCCCCCCACATTTAGCAGTTTCACAGTTTTGTCAAGAGGCAGATCAACTTATAAAAATCAAAATTCATTTGAGCATTAAATGGCATTTACTCTACCTATGAAGTTACTTCATTGACTACCAAATAGCCCAGAGGAAAAAACCACGAATGTTGCCCGCAGTAATGTACTTACAGTACTAACTGACAATGCACTGGTTAAATACTAGAAAATGTGTTTTCAGGGTAATTTGTGTCACATAGCAAATAGGAAGTTGTTGGGACAGCCATTACTTCTGCAGCACGAAGATCGGGTGAAATACAGTTTTCCAATTTTATTTTGTTGAGGCAACAGAAGGTCCTGTAAATGTATAACTTTTTATTCTATCTTCAGCAAACACAAAGCACCTCAATAAGCATTCTGTACCACCTCCTCCCCTCAGTAACTTTCTTCCCTTGCCACATCCAATGATCCTGAATAGCATGACCAACGTCAGACTGAAAAGGTCAGGGGAAATCACACAGATCATTCCCTCAAACATCCTCTTCTAACCAAGATGCACTGAACATAAGCAATACTGAACATCAAGCCCATTTAGTTACCAACTTGTAACTCACATTTGCTCTTCAATTCTACGTTCATATATTTCTTCTCTTCTTATCTTTCACTTATTTAAGTGAAACAAGGTATTTCTCCCCTTATTTATTCCTAAATCAATCACTTTTTCTAGATCAATACAAAAATTAACCTCATCCTCAGCCACCCTGTGAATAAGTCATGGGGAAAATCCCATAGAAGGCTAGATCCTAATACAGCCAAGTATATTTACTTAAAAAAAACAAACACTCCAAATGCACAAGTCAGGCCCTCAAAAGTCCAGACACTGCAAGTAGAGTAGCTGTCTCCAAGGAGATATCCTTCCACATATGTTGTGTATATGTGGTTTTGTGTGTATTCATGAGCTCAGTAGTTCTTACTACGCAAAAAGATACTTTTATTATGGCTGGATTGCAAATTCGGAGAAAAAGTGTTCTGCTTGCTCACCTTCTCCTCATGAGCTCTGTAAGCAACAACAGCAAATTGAGTTCCAGTTACCTGTGTGAGCAGAGGTGGGGTCTGGCCACAAGCCATTCCTTACCTACCCCAGGAGAAAAAGGAGGCCAGGACAGAGTCATTGTCTCAAGGGCCAAACCCAGAGAATAAGCTGCCAGTTGAAATGCAATGGTCTAGGAAATTACAGGCAGGAAAAATCAGACACCTAATTTAGCAGCTGCTTGCCAAAAGCTTCAGATATCACCTATCTTGTTTCATAGAGAAATTAGAATACAACCCCAAAGGGGTAAAATACTGAATGAAAAATGTCATAGAAGTTAATTCTGATTTCAAAATGCCACCACTTCCCTTACTAGTACTAGATGGACTATTTCAGCAACCTACTGATTTTTATTGAACCTGATTACTGGTTAGTACCACCTGTAAATGATACATGTTTTCATAGTGAAAAAAAAAATTGGCATAAAGTGTAAGTACATATTCCTCATGGAAATTATAAAAATATGAATCTTTAATTTTTATACACCAGGAACAGATACTCAGAAATTCATTTTGTTACATACAATTATTATAATCAATGTCAAATCCTTCATGCCTAATCTAAAAAAATTTTTTAGCTAGTTTCAATGATAATTAACGGAAGAATACCTTGGCTTAGATCCTTTCTCACCTATGTATTCCTTTATTGGCCTTCAGAAAATGCCACTTTGGCGTGCATTTGTCCAGCTACTGCTCTTTATTTCTGTCCCTAGAAACTCAGCCAGCAATGCACATGCATATCTCATGCATCTCAATTTCCAGCAGCTGAAGAGGTTTAAGAAGAACCAAATGTTCCCTGTGATCAGACTCCCATAACTTCCAGCTACTTTCTTTCATTTCCCTGCATTTTTGACCTTTTTCTACATTTCACATACATACTAGGTTCAAATTTTCATTATCTTCTGCCTACTTCAATCATGATTCATCAGACAGGAAAATACTAAGTTACAGTAATTGCTCCACTACAAAAATATTCTTGAAAATGTTTCAAATTGCTTCTAGTTATATAGTAAGAGTTGTTTGTTTTGGCTCAAAAAGAACCCCTAACATAATTTTAATGCTTAAAAGAAAAACAATTTAGAAATACTTTGATGATAACACAAGGAAAATTACTGCTGCTCTTCAGCATTTTTCCACTGAAATCTAAAAATAAGTCGAAAAACCAAAAATACCTTCAGTTTCACAAATGTAGCCTTCTCAAACAAACCAACTAGAGTTCAACATCTGTTATTGAACTACCTAAAACATTATCTATCAATTTTTTTGGTAAAGAGGGGGGAAAAAAGAAGAAAAATGCAGCAATTACTAGTCCATGCATAATCCATTCATAACAACATGATTCTTTTAGGTTATTTGATCTGCGATAATAAACCATTTTGAAAAAAATGTCCTTGTTAAATGCTATCAATCTGGTATAAAGACAAATAATAAGCTCTAATTGAAGTAACAAAATAGGATGGAAGTTTGGAAATTCGAGGCAGGAAGTCTGGGTCTAGATAAAAGGATTTGAAGGACAAAAAGCTCCTTGCAATTTTGTGGATTAAGAGAAGCTGTGTACTTCCTAGCAAAGTTTCAGTGGTGCACAAATTGGACATATTTTTTTGTGCTAGCCAAATATAGTTTTAGAGATTTATCATTATATACACAGCAGAACTTCTGGCTAGAAATAAGGTTAAAAAATTCCACCTTGAAAAGAATCCAGGTGATTTACCTGGAATTAACTGTCATCTTCTGATTTAGGCAGGGATTTATTCCCTGAAGTCTAAGTTCCTCTCTATTTCCAAACTCTGCATGCACAAAACTTTAAAAAAGAAGACAAAAATCAGTGAAATCTGATGCTCTGCTTCAGCACTGTAGATACTTAAGGAAGCTGGCATAGCAGCCTGCCTGTTGTGTACAAAAGATCTGCAATTACTTTGCCTTTAAATGACAGTAGATGTTCTACCCCCCTTGTGTGTAACTCTCCAGTAGCACAAGCAGTCGTGCAACCTCACCCTGGTTATCCCTAAAGATGGACTGGATGATGACACTCTACAGTCTCCTGCTGATGTAACAGAGAGAGAAATTTTTGAAAATTGAGAGTAAAAGTCTGAGAAAGAAAAATGCTGTTCTTCTAGCCATGCACCATAAACAGGTATTTCTTTGGAAATTTTCAAGACAACTCATTTTACACGTGAACTAGTAGCTAGGTAATGTCGTGAGCAGGAAAGCTAAGACTTCACAAGTGTACAGATGGACACATTTCACTTACTCTGCAACTCCCAACAGTTGCAAAGAGAAATGAAAAAAAAAAAAAAAAAAAAAACAAACCAAAACTAAATCATTTGAACTGATCAATTATCTTCAAAAGAGGCCTTAAAAGACTGGTTTTTATCTGATGGGAATTACAAAACCCACCACAAACAGCAGACAACTGTGTGATGGCCAGGCATACTTCTGAAAGGGTGTTCAGGGCAGGCCAACAGCAAATGGATGAATTGTCCAGAGCAGAAAAAATAGGTTTACTCTTGAAAGATATTGGTGGACTCTGCACTGGACTGCAATGATTCAAATGAAACTGGTGACAGCTATTAGGCCAAAACATGAGAAAATGAGAAAAAAGCAGTAGAGCTACTGAGCCCAGAGATCAAACAGATCAAAGACAGCTACTCCTTCAGAAAAAAAGACTCTTTTTAAATTTTATTTATAACTTTGCCCTCTGATCATAGTTGTATGAGTGTGCGACTTTAGAAATTTTGTCATGATCCAGACATAAATTATCTAAAAGAGCAGCAAATGCATCTGAGAAAGCAGATACTTTACCATTTCATGCCTATCACCAACAAATAGACACTGGGATAAATGACATGATGACATGCCATGACTTTTTCAGAATTAAAGTAATTTCATGTTTCCTTTCATTCTATTTGTTCCTAATTCTATAATGCCAACCAAACCTCTCAGAAAGCTATTTCATATGATTTAAGTTATGTTCTGCTAACAGGTTCTCTTCAAAGACAACACATAAACAGAGCATGAAAATACCATTCAGCTAGGGAAATTGTTAAAACTATGAGTCTGGCTCTTCCTAAACTTAGCTTAACCCAATTTATTCACATTGCTTCTTTTCTTCTCCCCTTCCTTCCACAGAAGACAAAAGACCAAACAAAATAATGTTCACAGTTTTAACTGCCTGGAAGTAAAACAAAGCACATTTGTTAGAGCTTGTGTAAAACCAAGGAGATGGATTCTAAGGGAATGCAAGTTGTGTTCAGAATACTTCTTTGTTCAAAATTTATCAGACTGAGTATATGGCACACAAAGAAAGCACAAATAAGAAGCACATGCTGGATCAAAGGCTATTTGAAAAGTGCAATCAAAACCAGGTGAGAAGTCATGAATAAGGAGGAGTTAATTTTTGGCATTGGTATGAATTTTCGAACATCTTAGTATAAAAGATCAAAAAGAAGATACTGACCATAAAGATTATGATATCACTACTTCCTCAAAATCAATTGAACATCTCTCTAAGAATGAAATGAGTATTACATGGACTTCTACTCTTGGGCTGGCCATCAGATGTTAGCCACAAATTATTCCCTATGACATCTGTGCTTAATACAATTTAGCAATGCCCAGAGACAGCCAAACATATATGCAACAGAATGCCCACCCTGATGGGAAATATTTTTAAGACTTAGATTAACAGAAAATCTACGAAAAAAAGAAAAACTGAGGAAGAAGAAAGAAAGAAAGAAGAAAGAAGAAAGAAGAAAGAAGAAAGAAGAAAGAAGAAAGAAGAAAGAAGAAAGAAGAAAGAAGAAAGAAGAAAGAAGAAAGAAGAAAGAAGAAAGAAGAAAGAAGAAAGAAGAAAGAAGAAAGAAGAAAGAAGAAGAAAAGCAATTTTCTGTCAGCTTTACAGATTTTAAGCAGAGTTTTGAGAATTTTGTATTATTACTAACAATAAATGACTTGGTGACCCCATTTATTTGTATAATTCTTGAGGTTTATGTGACTCAAATTCATGGAACTAATTTGTCTGGATAACAGCTTTACAAAGGTTCTGAAGAGTCTAGACATTTTTCACTGTGGGAAAAAAAGATGCACAATCCATTTTATGCAAACTTTACAAGTAATATCCTGCAGTCATCCTGTCATATTACAAATTGTACTTCTAAAGTCAACAGCAGATAAACTAAAGCATTTGAAAGTAGCTGTGTTTGTGCAACATTGGAAAGTATCAAGGGAAATGGAAATGGCCTTTGCTTCAACTATTTTGCAAGAAATAATGCAGCAAAGAAAAAGGTCAGTTATCTGCAGTGCTATAGACTCCGCACAACTTAATTTTTAAGGCATGTGAAATTTTACCTAATGATAATATGATATGATGTGATAAGATATGATATGATATATGAAAAATAAGCTACTTTTTAAAGAACTACTTAACTGTGTTATTTCCTGTCTACACTGATTGAGGCTCAGGCAGAAGAAATGTAGGATCCATGAGAAGTTTGAATACTGTTTCTAGCAGTCTAGCACAGCTTGACTAATTGGAGAAAGAAGAAAAAAGGAGGTGAGGGAAGACCAAATACTTTTTTTTTGAGTTGCACATCACTCTCTCCCACTATAGCTGTAATTTTAGCTTACAATTAGGTTTTAAAACTTACCTCTAACATACTTTGGCTTTACTCCACTGTAGACTGCCAAACTATTTTCCAAAACTGGTTTAACTAGAACTCTTTCAAACACTGCGGCCAAGATATTTAAGCTCCAAAACAGGAGGAAAAGGAAGAGTTGGAGTTTATTCCTTTTAAAAAGTAAAAGAAAATACTTAATCCTTTATGCTTGATCCAGAAATTCAAATTTATGCATAACCACAAAAGACTGAAATCTCTTCAAAATTAGGGCTTTCTCATAAAAGCACTTGAATTTACTACAGACTGTAGCCACATGGCACAATTCTCTCTATAAATATACTTTGAGGCCCAGTTAGTGAAACAAAAAACTTTCAACTGTGCTAAGATGAAAAATATCTCTGCATTTATTCATACTGCAGTAATACTCAGCTCAGAATCAAGGCCTTAGAGCTTAATCTAAAAAAAAATTGGTAGCACGAGAAAACTAGAGTTAAGCAGTGAAATGTGCATGTGTTGGGGGGTTCATCTGTTTTCCTACAGATGCACAATGAATATGCTTGACTGTCAAAATACCAAGAAGCTCCAGTGTAGCTACTGCTGGTCAAACAAGACCAAACAAGAATAAGGATGGAAACAGTCAGTACAGTTCATCTGCCAAACACACCGCCAGGTTTCTTTCACTGGTGCTTTTGAGACTATTCAGATTCAACATTTTCCTTTACACAGCAAATGCAACACGTTCAAGCACTGTCTTTACACTTCCCTCTTTTTGGCAAAGCTTCATGGAGGTAGATACTCCCTTTCTACATGGAGTCACATGGCAAAGACAAGGGTAAGCAGTAAAATTTGTTCTTGGGGAGATTTCCCCAGGAAAATCTTCCACTTCCCCAGGGAAATGGTGGATTCCCAGGTGTTGGATACTTTTAGGATTCAGGTGCATGGGGTGTTGTGCCATCTTTTCTAGACCGTGCTTTGCTGTGAAAGATTGGACCAGATGATCCTTGATGTCCCTTCCAAACTGGTTTTCTATGATTCTATGTTTCCATCAGTGGAAGATCCACAGTAGTCTGGAATAAGAAATTCCCTTCTTTGGGTACTAAATGTTATGAGAACACATGTGCACACCAAGAACAGTCCAACCAAAAACCTTTTATTTTATTTAAATTTCATGTTGTCATACGTAGCTCAATTTGCATAGAATACTGCCAAGGCAGATAGAGATGGGTGATAAAAAGTGCTGGAAAATATCTCCTTTTCTGAGCATTACCACCAACAAAGAGTGCCATTACCACCAACAAAGAGCGAATGAATGCATCAGTCTCAGAGCTTGGAGATCAAAGTGGGACCAGCTGCTGAACTGTCAGCAAAATAAGTTTTGAACTGGAATCAAAAAGAATGGGAGAGTCATGTACAACAACAGAAACCCCACTGATACCACAGAGCAACTGTGTGACTGCAGCATCTACAGGCAGAGCCAAGTAACCCTTGGTATATTTACACTGGCATTTTTTGCTCAGATGCATATTTTCAAATATATTTTCCCTGTCATCCAGACAAATCACTGTGCCTTGGCTCACTCCATGGAACAATCCTGAGGCATCCCTTTATATGAAAGGGAATTTGGATACGTATTTCAGAACAGCAACCAAGTACACTCCAAGTGGTAATGGAAATTCAACCTGTGGCACCAGACAAAAACTAACCTGACATCCTCCCAACAGTCCCACACATAGCAAAACGTAAGTAGTGTGGTCAGTGAATCCACAGCATCAGAAGTTTTCCTCTACAGCTCCATTCCTGTAGAGCTGCACCAGTTGCTGAAGTAGACACTGCCACTGCACACAGATAATATTGAATGCTTGGGTGCAAAAGTTGCAGGCCGGTCTGCAACCCACCTGAATACAAAGGTGCTTATCAGACTGTTAAGCTCTGTGATGCTATTGCTTCAGCAGCAGCTATAGCACAGCTGGAACTAAAACCTCAAGCCAGCGTTTCCACCAAAATAAGTGGTGTACCCTAACCAGATACTCGCTCCGGCATTCTTCCCTTGGGCCAACATAAACATTTCTGTGGTGCAAAAAGTGATTTAAACAGGGGAATAGAGACACACTGGGCAGGTAGTAAGTCAATTTTGAACCAGTTTGGTTTCCTGATACAATTTACTACAGAGCTGCACAAGTTCTTGTAGCAGCACTGCTGCAGGGTACACATGGAGAAGGATTAACTACTGTAGACAAGACTTAAATATTTCAACTCTTTTTGGTGCAAACTTAACTCCAAGTAAGGACAAGATTATTCTCAAGAAAGGCCCCAACAGCCTAAATGGCAAGATTAAAGTCTAGAATGTAACACTGCAGCAGTGTTGATGATTAATGACTCATAACAATGTGCAAAATCTGACTCCATCACTGGTAGGAGCACGTGCAAAAGACAAATTCATTTTAAGTAAACTTGGACAATTCAGTTGCTCAATACACAATATTACTGGTACATCTTAAGGGAATAGAGATATTTAGAATGTAACAGTTACAAAGTTACTTTAAGTCTTATTCCATTCCAAGTTCTGTGAAATTAATTGAACACTGACACCACACCCTGCACCCTGATGCGGCATTCACTCATGGGAAGGCCAAATGAAACTGTCTACAAGTATACAATTATAGAAATACAAAAAGCATATTAAGGATACACAGAAATAATACAGACATTATTAGTTCTGCTTTATAAGAAAACACGGCCTAAGTTCTATTTCAGCATGCCTTATCTTCAGTGGACATACTCTTATTTCAGTCCAAACTGTAGGAAAAAGCAACTAAGACAAGGACAGCAACCTACAGAGACTGCATTTGTGTAGGAGGGGTTTATTTACTTTCTTATTTCAGTCTTCTGTTTCCACAGTTTCTGGAGAAGACCATTATGAAAGCTCATCCCCACCACATTCTGAGATGGTCTTAATACATGAATTTGGAATTAGAGTAGGAAGTACTGCTCATATATCTAAATCCACACAAAGCAGACTTCTTCCCCTTCCTTTCAATTAGTTATAAATTCATTATAATAATAAATTATTATTCCTTTCAATTCAGTTATAAATTTCCTACTGGTAACTGCCCACCTGCTTCACAGGGCTTAGTATATACCTTTTTAGTACACAGTGTATGCCTCAGTATAACAAAAGGGTTGTGGCAGGCATGTGGGCAGTACCTTCTTCCCACCACCCAAAGGCAAGCTGGTACACTGTACAAGCCTGAAGACACACACAAACAACCACTCCTCCCAGTGCAGCCTGCTGTGGGAGCATATCCTGAAACATCAGTTTGAACAGCACTGTTTCACATTTTGCAACCTTGGGGGTGGGATTTCAACTCTGTTGTTTCTCTCTTCTTGGTCTGAAGCATATCCCACTTCTCCGTTTCTTGAAAGCCATTACTATAACAAGTATCACCTCTTCAGACAAAAAACTATATTTCTTGTAATGTCTTCGACCTCAGAGTCTGTTCTCAGAACCTTATCTTTCTCTTCTACCCAGTGATTTACCCAATTTATCAGCAAAACTGAACCAAGCCAAATACGTTTCAGCAGAACTGTATCAGTCACAAAAAATAGTAATGTCAAGGACTGCAGTATTTCTGATGGGGCAATCCAAACTTTCCCTTCCTGGGCCTCCAGAGTAGAAATCCATGTTTAATATTCAGCCTTATGCAAGTTCCCTGTCTGACTAAGTTTCGTATCGAAGGAAACAACTTCTATAGCCTATCCAATTTACACATTTAGTTGCCAGGTTAGTTTTGGGAAGACTTATTTGTTGTGGTTCCTGAAACCATGCTTTCTAAGTTTGCTAAGAGAAATGCAAAAGTATTCCACACTCAAGCCAGCAGCCACGCTAGCTGTTCAAGAGAAGATGAAAGAAGTAGCACTGTGAATAAAGTTGCTTTATACCACCATTTCAGGTCTTCCTTCAGCCTTTGGATCTGTTTTCAAGGAGGTGTTTACTATCAAAGAAGATTCTACATATAGCATTTGGAAGTGTGTCTCCAACTGCTCTGACTTTCCCTTTCAACTCAGCTGATATTTTCCAGAGCTTGTAGTCTCCTCCAGCGAGGTGATGAAATCCAAAGTCACATATGTCACATGCCCTGCTGCGCATTTCCAGAGTCCTGTTCCCTCAACACAGAAGGAATCAAAGTATCAGGAGAGCTTCTTCTCTTACAGTTCCAGGTTTCTTTACAGCCACCCCTCCAGGGAACACTATGAGCAACATTCACATCATTCTGTTCTTCTGCTGCCTTTCTGTTATTTGCAAACAGCTGTGATTAGCCAACTCACTGTCTCTGTGCTATCAGCAATGCCTGTTATCAAATCCGTAGAAAGCATATGGAACACTGAAACCCACACTTCTATTAGCTAGGTTCCAGCCAAGCTAAAATACTGTATTTCACTGTTTTTTTTATGAAGATTAAAGGAAGATACTTATCAAACTCACCATCCTCTACAGGAGTCATTTGTACCAGTCATCACATACCTGTTTGGACAAATATGCCAGTTTTCATGAAAAAGCACAAGAAAGTAATTTTGAAGAAAATAATAGTCTAGAATATTATAGTCTACTTATAAATGCAAATGAGAGTTGAGATAGTGTTTGGGATGGGGAGGGAAGAGGAAAGATATTTGCCACTTTGGTAATTTCACTGGTTCCTATGAAAATATTCTCTATATTTTCAAATAAACAGAGATCAGAAACATGTCAAATATTCAATACAGGAGCTACAAATAGATGTGACAGATTAAAAGTAAGAACTATCCAAAATTCTTCATTCAGAACCATTTCACATACAAGTCATTCACTGTTACGGCGATCTCATGGTGTTTCAGGGCAGAGGATGGACGAGAATGTGGACTCCATTATCAGAAGGCTAATTTATTATATTAGGATATATATATATATATTAACTATACTAAAAGGACATGGAAAGGGAGAGAAAGAGAAGGTTTCTCTGAGAGGGCTAAAGCTAAGAATACAGATAGAAAGAATGTTCAACAAAGAAGCTCTCCAGGACTCTGTCTGATAGGGCACAGTCCTTGATTGGCCATTAATTATAAACATCAGAGATGGGCCAATCACAGGTGAACCTGTTACATTCCACAGCAGCAGATAACAACTTGTTTACATCTTGTTGCTGAGACTTCTCAGCCCCAGCTGGAAAAATCCTAATGAAAGGATTTTTATGAAGAGATGTCGGCAACAATTCACCAAGTTGGTCTAGAAGAGTATGACTAAAAATGCACTTGGTAAGTGACATCGTCTTATTTGAAAAGTTATTAGTTTCTTTTTATTTCCAGTCCAAAGGAACAAAACTGTGGAACTGAACTCTACAAGACTTCCTTTGTTGCAGGAAAAGAATGATTCTAAATGCAAAACTTACTTCTAAAGTTTGAGGGATACCACTGTCATGGTCAAAGTTTTTCAACGAATGAAAACTTTGTCACTTCAGTGACAAAGATGTCCTAAAAGGAAGTGAAGACAAAAATCAGAGGGTGTAAGAGAAATTATGTTATGTGTTACAGCTATGTGGAGCATGCTAAATAGTTTCTTCCAATGGCTGTACAATTGAAGCAGCTTACACTACTCTGTCTGTTCTCTCCTCTGTGTCTGCTCCTTTGCTGTGGCTGGATAGCCATGTGTGTGGCCATTGCAACTGGAATAGGGAACAGATCCTCAATCAAAAGTATCCCAAGAAAAAAGATTAATGTTTCCTAATCCAGTTCATTGCACAGAACCACAAGCAGCTGTGCAGGCACAGAGGGATGGTTACAGGAGCAGGAATAAGAGATAGCAGCCTGGAGCACAACATAAGAGTTCCTTATGCTGACACTGCTTCAGTAAGAAATGTGCAAATTGCACCTATGAGCCCATCCAGGCTGGAAAACTGCTTGTTTCACAGAGCACAGTGGATACATTTTAATTAATTTCGATGAAAGAGTGTAAACATTCACTTTACATAATCAGGAAGCTGACTTAATTTATTGTGTGTGAATAAAAATGCAACATAAACAGTATTTAACTGCAAATTCTGCTCATTTTGCATCTGGTTCATTAAACTAAGTGCAACCCATCTGTTACCATATAGGACAGAAAAGCTGTCAAATAGGAAAAAAACCCTCTTATTTAATGCAACTCTAAAATTATTTGCTTAGACAGCTAATGAAGTGGAGTATATAGGCAATTAAACTCCACAGAAGACTTTGCAGAGTACTGTAAAATTGAATAAAGGTTTATAAATGTTTGTAACTGAAACAATTAGAAATACAAAATGGGGTTATTAAGTCTGATGTTTAAACTAATTATTTCAAAATAAGACACATGCATAAATTAAAAAATAAATTGACACACTCTAATAAATTATTTCTAAGAGCTGTACATTGCATGGGAGACTGCAAAACATTCTGGACCAGACACTCAGAAGCACTGTTCCACTAGGGAATAAATGTTGAGACAATTAGAACCGATTTCCTTCACTTACAGAAAGCACATTACAGGGCTGATTTTTCCCTCTCAGTTTCTTCTCTCTCTACCATGAAAAATCCATACAATGAACCCCTCATTGCTCTAAGACATTCATTCTAGCAGAACGCCTCATGGCAAATGATAAATTACTACCACATGGTATTTTTCAGCATCAGGCTCTACTATGATGATGAAAGTTGCATTTTCATGGGAAAAATGGGATTTCTCCAAATGATACACAAACATATACTTTTTAACTCCTGGAAACTTACAGTAATTGCCTCAAAAATCTAAAGGTGTCTCAGCAATAGCTGGTTGACATAATGCCCAGAAAAAGACTATACAGTATCAGAGGTTGGGCATTCAAAAGAGAGTAGGAAAAACTAAGCAAATGTGGAGAAACGAACAAAAAGCAAGGCTTGCAGGAAAGTCATACACTAATAAATAAAAATAAGCTGTACAATCCAAATGTATGATTTTTGGGAGTACATGTGTTTGGGGAGGGCGGTGGAAGATCCCTGATTAGTCTGCATGATGATCTTGGCCTAAAGCATCCATGAACTCAAGTTCTGGTATGACTGTCAAGCAGTTCAGCAAAATAAAACAGTTATTGTTCCTAATTAGGCAAGCAGTTTTTAACTCTGTATTGTTTTTGGATAATAAAATATACTTAATAAAGAAAGAAACAGAGAACACATTACTTGTGAAGTCGCAACTCTTTCCATATCAAACATACTTATGAACATGCCATTCCTGCAGATGTATTTAAATATTTTTGGTGTCCAAAGTATGCAGTTAAATAATTTTGGTGTCCATTGTGGGAGTGTTTTAACCTATTTATTTTATTGTCAAGTGAGCAAGAGTAAAACCAAAGACCACGAAGTAAGATCTTCCTCCTAGTATTCTGTAAGCAAGTCAGCACTGAATGTTCTACTTATAATACATTCAATTTCCCTGCCATTTTCCAGAGACCTGATATGGTCATAACATTCTATGCAGCACAAGAATGTATGCAGAATGTGACTGAAAACCTAGAGCTCTCAGGTGATCTGGATCTATCATAGGTCTTGAACAAACCTGTTCAAACTCTCAGGAGCCCACACCATGTGAATCACCATTGCTTCTCTATGCAGCATCTCATTTTCAGCTACAAACTACCACAGAGAACCTCACAGTTCTTTTTTCTCATGCTACTGGCATAACACAAGTTTGCCACTGCTCCACCACCACACACTCCAAGAGGTCTTCCAAACACAATGGTCTCTCATCATTTTCCTAGATGTTGTGTTGCACCAACCATGTATTTACCTGAGGAGAAAACCATTAATTTATTCTGTACAAACTGATGTAAACATGAAGTATTTACTGCACAGAAAAAAAGGAGCTGGGAAACAGCACAAAGAGCACTCTGAGACTATGAAGAATAGCAACTCACATTTGAGGCTTCCTTGGAGATATTTTAATCTTTTTAGTAGCAACTATTCTGACCAATTTGGGTTTGGGGCACTGAATAAAACTAAGAGAAATTATAAGATACTTGTCAAAGGATGGCAAGGACAGGTACATGGGCTACCTTAAAACAATGAAAACCTCAAAGCAGGTCTATTATATACAATAGGAAGTCTCCCCATAGATGGTGTTTTAAGAAACACTGATTTCTATGGCTCTGGACTTCTCCATCTGACAGTGAATACTATATTTGCAATTTCATACTGTTTCTAACCAAGCACCATGTACTTCTTGGTAATTCATATATTTGAATTTTTAATATTGAATCTTTTTACTGATCTAGTTTGAGATAAGTGCAATTTTTTCTCTTACTAGTTTGCTGGCCGATTTACCAGCAATAGCAATTTACCTAGGGCATACTCATGCCTCCTTGAAAAATATTATTTTTTAAAAAAGCCAAATTCATAGATTAGAAGATGCTTTTTACAAATAGGCCTGAAGGAAGCCTCCAGCTCAGGACTTCCCTCTTCACTCAGGATGAGACCTTGTTATGCCTGTAGAATAGCCCCTCTTTACCAAAAAGTGCCCGGGGCCCCTCCTTGAGTCTTTGTAAAGAGGGTGGGCACAGGTTGGTAAACAGTGTATAGAGATAAGGCATCAAGATTTTCTAAGAACATATTGCTGAGGAAAAACAACAACCACAGAACATGTAAATTACTATGTACATATTATTGCACATAACAAACCTGATGTTTCATGATACTTCTCAGTACTACCCTAGAAAGTTCTCCCTGTCTTCAAATCCTGGCAGCAAGAACAGGGCAACTAAATTCTGAAACTGGTTGTACTCAAAGACTTACTAATACTTTAAAGTTAGACTGTCATTAAAAGGATCAAAAATACTGCCTACTCATCTAAACTAATGGCTCCAAAAAGCACACTGAAGCACTGCACCTTTGAAAAGAATCACACATGCATGCTAATTCTATATATCCACAAGACTTTCATCTAATTCGCAGTGCTGAAAGTTATTTCCTGGCAAGTCACATCCCATCATTTTCTCTCAACTACACGATAGTCCAAAAAAATTGAGGGTAAAATAAAATCAATATCAGACCGAATAATTCATAAACTGAATATTCAGAGGACGTAATTTAGGCCCTCACAGGAGTAATCAGATACCTGCACAGTATCCAAATGTTTCAATTTCCTTAAATAATATGGAGATGTTTCTCCGTCTAAGGAGACTGAAAAAAGAACAGTAATAATCCCTTCCAAAGTCTGTTTCAATGATTATTTATTCCATAACCACAATGTGCATGGTACTGCACAAACAAAATAAAATAAGCACAATTGCTTTCCCATGTTGTCAAGCAGCTTGCAATACAACTCCAGGCAAAGAATAACTAACCTCCAACAAAGTGAGCAAGGAGCAGAGATCAGCTACATGAATTCACAGAGTTATACAACAGCTTATCCACATCATTCACTGTTACTACAATAAAGGAAATGAAGATTATATTGTACTGAATCCAACTCCCTCCCGCTAAAAAAGGCCCTTAAAGCATAATGTTCTTTAAAGCAACAATAAATTTATTCCATGCATTTCTCAAAGAAAAATATTCTGGAAAGAAAAAGCACAGGTGGAGCAAATTTGTATATTAAATACCGACGATGGAAGAAAAACCTGGCAAACTCACTTGGTACAGTTTGTCTTTTCCTTTATTCCAGTCCCAACTGGCAAATGTTCCCTAGTTAAGCTAGCTCCCTGCAGAAGATTATTTTGCATTTTGCCAGTTGACACCTTTCTATGTTTTGTTACCTTGCTACAACAGACAAATTCACAAAAATTCTAGTAACCAGTTAATTGGATTAATGCAATCGTTCCTTTCTAGTACTACATCTGACAACATAATTTTCAGAAAGGAGGTCATTTAGTGAGAATAGTAATGCAAGAAAACTCTGAAAACTGATGTTACCATCACAAAGGGGCAAAACTACCCCGCTATTAGCAATAGAAGGAACAGCAGCACAACACTGCATCACCAACACTGACTCTGCCTGTTTAGATTACTTTAGAAACAGCAGATGCTGTGTGCATTCCACTGCACAGGGAACAGAGAGCACCAAAACCCACCTCTCTCCAGCAACTGCATGGAGGTCTTTTGGGTCACCTTCATTAACTACTGGGTGTGGAAGGAAAAGTTAACTCCAAAAGTGAAAGGGAAGGACCAGAGCCAGTGAGCAATCAAGATGATAACATGATGGTTTATGTATGATTGCTTCCTCCCATGTGGCTGGTTTACTACTACTTGTCAGACACATGCAACCATTCAGACACTCAGGAGAGACTATACTCTTCCATAGTAAGTGCTGTAGAAGTCATCCTATAGCCTGAATTTTTATGTAAATAAGCTTTAGATAGTGTTTCTAGAAGCCATAACCCAAATTAGAGCAGATGTCATCAGAGCTCTGCTGTTACTATTCTATACCATTCAAAAGTTCATTGCTGTCTGGGCAAAATTTTGAGAGGCTCCATCTGTCTGAGAGGTTCTATAAACTTTACAATATGAGAATGGAGATATATTTTATTTGTGAGGACCTCTATTATTACATTGAACCATAAAATGTTCTACTCCAGTTTGTTGCTTAATTCTTCATAACAGATGTTGGGGGGCTGCTTATATATATTCACAACCATCACACATATACCTGGAGTCCATGTGGTTTAGGACAGAATCTTTACAGACACAGTAAAGAAAGAATAGATATGGAAATTGTCTATGTATGCTATGCCAGTAGCACCTCTCCACCCTCAGTAGACACAGGCTCAACACCAGCCTGTGTTTAACTAACTGTTGATTAAACTATCAATTTTTTAGACTGTCACAGCCTGACCACCCTAATTTCTACAGGGGTTCAGTTCAAAGTGAAGTGAAAAAGAGGGATATTCATGTATGCAACTGCTGTAGATCATGTATTGTCATTAAGAGACCTGAAACAATCATCTTGCAATAAGAATGCTTTATTTGATGTAATTTCTTCTCCAGTTGTGTGTAGAACAAGATGTCCTGAAATCATCCTGCGGTCAGTCACATTTCTCATCAGTGCTGTGCATCCATTCAGAAATCTCTCATTCCACACACATGCAATCTGATGCAGGAACTCGTGAAGACAAGGACAACATTAAGTGCATTTCTAAATGATCTTTTCCTTGGAGTATGTCCACTTGGATAAATAAGAATTTTGAGATCAGGCAAGAAATACTGTGATCTTGGATGATTTTCAGCAATGACTAAGCTTAGGAGTCCCAGAAGCCACTTTACTAGTAACCTTTAAAACTCTCACTGGAGTTGTAGTGGCAGATCACTTATACAAATGCTTTTCCCAGCAGAAAGGAGGACACATTTGTCTTTTTCTGAAAGCTCAACCGTTTGCTTCCAAGAGCCCTGTCAGATGAGTTACTGATACTAAATTTCTCAGCTACTAAACCAGTGGGATGAAGTTCTCCCCAGCTGCAGAAGGAACAAAAGGATGAAGAATTGGGAAGCCTGAGGATCAGAATTGTATCATGATGCTGAAGAATCAAGGGCCATGTGCTAAATGGTGGACACATGTGTCTGAAGATGTACACTTTCAGACACATGAAAATTTACAGACACAGAAACATGGTGTCAAGTACTTTTTCCTATACTCTACACTTTTGAGTAATTTCAGCAACATGTAAAATGATTTTTTAATATCTTAGTATGGAAAAAGCTAATATGAATGCATGAAGTTCTGCTTTAATGCCACAAATACACATTGAAATGGCATTGCTAGCTTTCTACACCTTTGGCTATATGCCATTAATAGATCCCTAACTAAAATATGCTAAGTACATTAATTTATTAACACAATGCTCTCAGGCACATGGTCTGATTTTTCAGGCTGTCCTGTGCAGGCCAGGTATTGGACTTCAATGACCCTTGTGGGTTTCCTCCAGGTTAAGCCAGGATATTCTGTGATTCTATGGTTATTAAGAAAATTGAAACTCATTTTGATTTAATCTGTGTGTGCAAAACTAGAAACAGCTACCTTGTCATTTATCTTAGCAAGTATACAAGTTTACTGAGACCAGGAACATTGGTCAGACCATTTATGCAGGTACACAGTAGCCAACGTACTGAGCTTCAGGATGAAAACTTCATTGCATTTAAACTTGACAAAGTACCAGGTTTCATCCACATCTGAAGAATCAAATTGCATTTTAGTAACATCACTTAGAAGACTACTCCATGCATGAATTATCTTTATCACAGCATGTGGCAAAATAGTAAAAATGCACGTCATTCATACAAAATATCACTGCACTTTTCATAAGATACCAATATAGCTACTTATGTCTTTGTGGGGCTGTTTTATTTCTGTGCCAATTTGTATCAGAACCCAATGGACTGGGGTTCAGAAGAATTGTGTGGTCGGGGCAGAGTCAAATGAAATCAATTGCAGCCATGGAGATCTTACAGGAACAGGGCAGGCAGGCACCATTTCTTTTTCTGTCTGGGCATGTAGTACATCATCGATGTCAAAAAAACCAAACTTAGTTTCTGTATAGGCATGATGCCTATTTTTACTGTTGATGTTTTAATGCCATTAGGTAACACAAACCAGAACTCAAAACATTTTCCACAGTATTCCAAGACCCACTGTGTACTGTCTGCTCAGTGTCTACAGGGACTTTTATAGAATGTGTTTTGTCTTTCTAGCATAAACAAACTACCATCAGCTTGTTTCAATATATACAAATTCTATACGCCATGATCCCTTGTTTTACCTCCTCCATCTCTGAAACATCCAAACGCCTCACAATAGATTTGTTTTTATTTTAACTGGAAGAATATAAAGAAAAAAGTTTGAAAGCTTGTAAAATAATGTTGGATATTAACATACTTGAAGCAGAGGGTAGGCTTGAAGAAAGTCCTTTCACACCTTAGGCCAAACTTCAGGAAACTTCTGCTCCTTCACAGGTAAGTTACTGGAATGGTATGTTAAGCACTAGCATAAAAATCAGCAGAAACTACATGTGCTGTCAGAACTGAAGTGGTGTGAGACCCTCCCCTTCCCCAAAACTAATGTAATTTAACTAAATTAATGGAGTTCACCCAGACCCTGCATCTGATTGATAATGCTCTACCATCCAAACAGTATCACTAATCTCAACTGATATCAAATATTTTAAAGTGGAAGGATTATGTTCTGCAGCCTCTGATACCTTAGATTTTAAACTTATTTTACTGTACTTGTTTTCTCCAGCTGTCAGTAGCATTATATATAGGGTCATATATACTTCAAACACATTTCTAGATTTAAACATGCAAAGTTGGCAGAAAGGAGCATTTCCTAAACTTGTTTTCCCACATTTAGGGATCTGCACTTACTTCAGGCTCTCCACTGAAATGTGACATCCCCAACTTCACAAAACGCACTGAAGAGCTGGGGTTGCACTGTGTGCTTTGGGTCAGTAACACCTGCACGGACCACACCTCCAGGTAAAGCCAGCGCCTTCAGCGAGCTTGTCAGAAACCCAAGGGAGGGCGTTTCACCCATCGACGCCCCCAAACCTTTGCAGCAGGAGCAAATGCCACCCCAGGACCAGCAAGCAAGGTGGCACAGGTGCCGCCAGGAGCCCTCAGGAGCCTTTCCCCGCGCTGCCCGGCTGCCGCAGCCCTGCGCTGGAGCGGCTGCCCCCAGGGCCAGCGCCCTTCTTCCGACAGCGGACTTTAAAAGGCAGCAGGGAACTCCTGTGCCTCTCTCCCCGCGCAAGCCGCCCGGCTCAAGTTATCAAATTATTCCAGCCAGGAATAACTCCTGGGAGCGAGGGAATCAGCGCCCCTCCGGCCGCACAAGCCTGGCTGGAGCTGGGACTGAGGATCCCTCCCCACCGCGTCCAAGCCGCCGGGAGGCCCCGACAGCGGTGTTCCCCCAGCCCCTCGCCCACCCGGTCCCGAGGAAGGAAGGCGGAGAGGGGAGCCACTTACGCGGCCCGGGCACGGCTCCCTGCGGCGGCGGCGGAGCGGCGCTGCCAGCGGCGGGCTCTCTCGGCGGCCAAAGCCGGGGCGCTCCTCCCCTCAGGGAGCCCCCATGCCCGGCCTTCCCACACGTGCGGCGGGCAAACCCCACCCTGCCGACCCCCTGCCCGCCCTTCCCTCTCCTCCCCCCTTCAGTGGCCGCGGCAGTGCGCTCCGCTGAGCGGCGCGAGGGCGCAGCGGGGATGGGAGGATTCCCTGAAGGGTCGGACCGCGTTCCCCGCCGTGTACCTCAGGGAAGGGAGGCCGGCCCGCCCCGGCACGGCGGTCTCGGAGCCTGTCAGACACCCCCGCTGCCCCCGCCTTCACTGCGCCTCCGCGGGAGAGACCATTGGGGTCCCACTCCCCATTCCCAGCAACCACGGGCTTCTCTAGGCTTGCTTTGCCCCAAGTGCTGATGTTCCGCACGCGAATAGCCCTGGCGGGGGGTTCGTGAGTGATACGCCCTCGGAAACAATTTCCCCGCAGCATCATAGGGATGAGCCTTCAGGTGGGTGGGCGCCTGCCCTGCCTTTGTGCAGGAGGCCGGAGGAGAGGCTGCTCCAGGGCCGGGTGCCTCCCAAGCGCCCTTTGCCGCTCGCTGGATCTATTTTCCGAGACACCTTTCAGAAGCGTGTGGTGGGATTTTGAAAAGAAGCTCCAGGCAGTGGTGAGAACGAAGGTAGATGAGCCGCCCTGTCTGTCCTAGCAGATAACACTTTCTGTGATTATTTTGGGAGACATCATAGGCAACATTTGCCTGAGAGCAGCAGAAAGTGCCACAGGATGGGTACAAGTTCAATGCAGCTTCTTGTCATTCTAGTGTTGTCAAGCACTGCCTTTTCCTACAAGCCTTGTCATATATGTTCAAGATACCTGGAACTTGGCAGCTCTATCTATCCACAGATTGGACAGTGTTAGTACCTCCCTCGTCTTCAATCTAAATAATTCAAATAATTTCTCTCAGCCAGATATCTTTAAAAACTCATTTTAAGGCTAAGAATAGCTACTGCTAAGATTAACGTTGAGAATATCCAGAAGTCATCATCTTTTTCTCTCTGCATATATTCCACTTACATAGGTCCTTTTCTTTTAACACTATAATCTGGATCTCCCAGCTGGTTCAGGGTGGTGATTATCCCACTCTGCTCTGTGCTGCTGCAGCATCACATAGAATATTGTGTGCAATCTTGGGCACCAGAACACAAGAAGAATATAAAGTTATTAGAGAGTGTTCAAAGGAGGCCTACAAAGATGGTGAAGGGTCGAGAGGGGAAGGCATATGAGGAAAGGCTGAGGTCACTTGGTCTGTTCTGCCTGGAGGAGACTGAGGAGATGTCATAGCAATATTCAACATCCTTATGAGGGATAGCTGAGGCGCAGGTACTGACCTATTCTTTCTGGTGACCCAACAGGACCTGATAGAATGGCCTGAAGTTGTGTCAAGGGAGGTTTAGGTCAGATATTTAGAAAAAAAAATCACCCAGAAGGTGGTTGGGCACTGGAACAGGCTCCCCAGGGAAGTGGTCACAGCAGCAAGCTGTCTGAGCTCAAGATGCATTTGGAAAACGCTCTCAGGCACATGGTGTGACCCTTGGGGCTGTCTTGTGCAAGACTGGACTGTGATGATCCTAGTGGGTCCCTTCCAACTCAGAGTACTATGTGATTCCCTGAATACATAAAATCCTTGGACACACCTTTACAAATTTTGGCTATGGATCTGCTAGTCTCTTTTTTATGATATTCTGTCACTGGATATGGGATGGGTGTGTGTACGTATATATGTAAATATGTACATTACATATTCATATACCCACACACATGCATCCCTACTGTCAGGAACTGCCTTTCAAAAAATTCCATGTTTAACCTGGCTGGGTTTTGCCTTTCTCCTTCCACAGGGGAAACTCTCAGAACGATAAATTTGAAAGAAGTCAGACATCTATAACTCTGGTTGAGTTCTCATTCCGTGAGTCTTTTTCTTCTTGCAGAAGAAGATCATATAGAGGGCCAATCTGACAAGATAAGAAGAGAAGAAACATATTTGAGGGGGTGACTTTTTAGTGACTTAGCACTTCATAAGTGAATTTATGGCTATAAATTAAATTATTCTCTGTTTGCAGAAAAATAATCATGAACCATTCTGTTAAACATTCACGTTGTATTCCCTTGTGATTGGCCTCCTTTTACATTTAAATTCTCATTAGAATTTTCCATCTTTAATTTTCTGAACATCTCAGGGACAGTGTCATCAGTCTACTAAGAAACAGCTACATCAGTAAAGTAAGCAATACAGTGAAGATTTTTGTCAGAATACACATCAGTTAGCGGGAGAAATAATGTGACTAAGGGGCAGCCTATTTAACCAAAACATTAGCAATCAGAAAGTTGTTTGTCTTTGCCCTTCCATGTGTGCAGAACAACAGTTCTGACTAAATATTCCAATCCATATCAGGAAATTATGTATGTGATACATAAAATCTTCTGAATACTACTGAAGAGTAATTTTTGAGTAATTGGATTTGTAAACAAAAATGTTTCACTAAATGCTCTATATATTACATTACATGTGAGAAGTCAGATGTGAAAATAATTAAGCACATCAGAATAAATTAGTCTCACCAAATCTGTGATACAAAATTATTTTTGTGAAATTTCCAGTTACCAGCATATTCTTGCTGTACTGTATGTCCTTTTATTGCATGAATATGAAATGATCATTCTCCACCACATTCTTTAGCTGATAAATGCAAGGAAATTTTTATCATGTGTACAAAACAAAATGAAAAAACTACTCATCCTTTTTCTTTCCCTCACTCTTCATTTACCTGAATGAAGCAATTGAAACCTAAGACTGCATTCTCATTTTGAAAATTCTAGTATTATCCTCTGTTAATGTGTTCCTTTCACTTTCCTGTTTTCACTGTGGTTTTATATGTTATTGTTTCTGTTCTGAGTATTTATTGTCCTGTGTGTCCTGTTGACAGGAGGAAATGTGGAAGAGATATTACTAATATACTTAATGAACATATAGTAAACTTAATCTCTTGAAGTTTAAACATGTACTTGTGAGCTGTGCTGGCTGGTGACCTGGGGGGGTAGACTAAGCTCTAGCATCCTCCCTCTTCACCACCTAGCTCATGGCAAAGTGGTCATGAGGATATAGACAGTGGTCCTTTGAGGAATGTAAATGCTGTAAAAATGAAGGCATTCTTCCTTGCAAACAGCTTAATGCTGATATGGCCATGACAGAATTATGTAGTAGAGCAGAAGGTTCATGTTTTGGCTGCCTGGACTACATTTACTCACTAGATAACTAAGAACTTTTATTATGCATGATAAATTGTCCTTTAAACTTTTAAAATACAAACACAGAGGGAGAAAAAGTAAAAGAAAGCCAAAACGTATTTTTAATCTGTGTTAAAAAATAAAAACCACTGTATTTTATTAGGCTGAACAATAATAAAATGTCATTTAAATAAATAATGTTAAAATACTGTATCTCTGTAAGTAAGTAATTATCCATTTGTAGGGAAAAAATAAGTATGAAGATTTAAAAGAATATTTACATGAATACTGAATGACAATTTTTAACAGCTGGGGATTGATTTTCTTTAGAGTACTTGTCCGTGTAGAGTCAAAAATGAATTATTGCTTTTTCCTGGTAGGGAAAAAAGTTCTAGCAGGACTTGATCCTCAGCTGCCTAAAGCAGGTTTGCCATTTGAGACTTCCAGGGGGTGTACCAAGGGGAGTGTAAGGGGGAGTGGCAGGAGAGCTGCAATCATCTCCTGTTTTCCAGAAAACAACACTGAGGTAACTAATAACTACCTCCAGCAACCTATGGCAAGTCTCAGGCATTGAGCAACTGAGGCCATGTCAATGAAACTTTTAAAAGGAGAAGGAGCATGTCAAGAAACTTGGCCAGACTAGTCAGCAAATAAAACATACTTTTTGTTTCAGTTTTCAGCAGGTTGCTGATGTATTAACCACTGCTTAGCAGTCTGTGTTCGCAGGCTCAACACAGTCCCTTCTGGGATCAGAATTTACTTAAGTACTTAGGGTTTGATTAGCCATAATGAATCACATGAGTGGCCTCAGTAAGATAGTACTAGGTGAACTGCTGAGGCTGAACCAGCAGCATGAGTTTTGGCCCATTTAGGGAAAAAAAATGTACCTTATGTGATTGTGAGGGTTGGCTTCTTTTCATCTCTTCTACTTTTCCACATGACCTGTGCATCGAATTGACACCTTAATTTGTCTGAGAGAAGTTAAGGAGGTAATCTCTTAAATTAAGCTGGGGTACTGATTTTGGTTTTCTACTTTTTCTAAGACATGCAAGTTTTTCAATCTCATCTATGTGGAGCTGCTAGTTAAATTCAGAAATTGAATGCACTACTTATGCATTTATGCATCACATGCATTACTACGTGGAGTTCTGCACATAATTAGCATCTGCCAATGCAGGCTTGTCTGGTAAGGGGAGTGGCAGAAAGAGAGCTAAAATGTGTTGCAGCAGAATTTAAATGCAAAAGCTTAAACATGGTCCTGTAAAGGTGGTGCTGTTGGGTACTGTTACAGTCATCAGTTCTGCAAGCTCAGAATAGCTTCTGAACCAGAATCTTTTCTTCTTTCCCAGCATCAACAGAACCCATAGACTGCATGACTTAATGTCCTCAGACACTCAGCTGTCTTCAAGAGTCCAAATTTTCAGTTTAGAGGGAAAAAAGTAACTTGCCTGAGATTTATAAAAAAGCTTGAATAACCAGGTACAAATGCCGTCTCACTGGGCTTCTGGGATTCCTGGAAAAAAGTTCACACTTGAGAACAAACTGTTCTGTGTAAAGGTTTGTATGTTTCTGTGCAAAGGATGCCAAGGTTGTCTTTTAACAAGTTTTTAATTCTGGATTCTGGTAACTATTTATATAGAGCTTTGTGTCTCTGCTATTACATTTTTCCTGACATGTGAACTTGGTTCTCCATAAGTCTGGAGGCACTTTAACACTCCATGCCAATTGTGTACTGTAGACAAATGATGAGAAACATGAGCTGCTCTACACATTTCAGTCAGACAGTTAATTTTAATGCCAAAGGCAATTCTACATCAATGGCACTGGTCTTTAATTAATTAACAGTCTATTACTTTGATGTTCACCATAGATTTTAGTTTCAGTTCAGCAGTTTTACACTGTATCCTTGAACTCCTTCTTATCACAACCTCCAGCTCTCCTAAATCAGTTTCTGTGGTTCAGCATGTCTCTGCTGCTCAGAAAACTGACCAAAATTTTTTAAAAATCGCTTTTGATAATAAAGTAATACTTTTAATCGGCTTTCCCAGGAAGATTTCACTGACCTTTGGGTTTCTGTGCAGTCCCTCAAACAGCTATTCTTCCCCTTCTCTGTGGCTGACAATGTGAGAGAACTTCCCACAGTAAAAGGGTGGGAGAGAGCAGCCAGATGTGAAAGACTTAAACAGCCCTTCTGCCCTTGCAAAAGAAAGAGTATAAATATTCCCCAAGGAAAATAATGTTTACAACTGGGGCTTGTAATTGACTACAGAGATGTCACAGATTCTATGACTAGGTACATTGCATATGTCTTTGCTCATCAGTGTTCCAATGTGTATACTTTAGGTATACATATATGTGCTCTGAAGCTGATTCAAATGACATGTTTGCGGCTTTTTGATGAGAGGAAGCTAAATTTTTAAGTGGTAAGGAAGAATGCAAAATTTTGGATATTGCACAGAATTTTTCTTCATGATTTAGAACGTTTGCTCTTCAAGCTTTTTCTTCAAAAAAATATCACATAGATAACTTCCTACAACTGCCACTGACACCTACAAAAAGGTGGTATTGTTCTCCTGCAGTTACTATTCATCAGGAAGAGATGATATCATCATTGAAAATGCATCCTGCAAAATTTTATGAACCCACCAGAGGATTCTAAGGTATTAAATCTAGGGTATTATTCCTATGATGGATTTGTACTCACCACCTTTGTGTACACTGCTATTTGTTTTCTTGAATAAAAAATATGTGTCATACAATATTATCATTTTCTTCTTTTGATACTTGAATTGTTCTGAGCTTAACTGAGCAATAAGTGATAGAAGACTTTATTTTTCTCCTGTCATCAATAATTATATTTTTCCCCTCTAGCCACACACATATGTACTTGAGTCCTGCCTGTAGCCACTCATGCAGGAGGACTAAACAATCTGCAGCACAGAAAGCAGTGAATCACAACTTTAAATGTGAATTAGTATTGGCATAATACATTTGTATATATCTGTTTGCATTATCATTTCTTATTCTTTGGCTGATTTTTACATTTGTTAAAATGCTGATGCACAAGACACCATATAGTAAGCTTACTAAATACATAGAAACTGCAAAAAAAAATCTTGTCAAAGAACTGCCAGCTGTCACAAGACAATCGGCCTCATCAAATCCTGCTTCAAGATGTATATATATTATACTGAAATCTGCAGTGCAAACCTTCCAAAAAGAAGGTTTTTATCACAGCAAATAGAAGACTGGTAGGAGATATGGTTGCAGAATATATTTAAAAGGCTAAGTTTTGGGAGGAGAGAGGAATTGTTTAGGTTGGCAAAAGATGTTGGCAAAAGAAGATATTGGCACAAGAAGACCATGAATATATTTGGCTGAGATGTATGAGTCAATATCTAAATTTTTGTAGTAGTGATATATGTGGAGAGGGGAAATAAAGTAACTGGTCTCAAAATGGAGCTGTCTGATTTATGAAGAAGATCATATAGGGGAGTAGTTCACAATAGATTCATGATTTCCAGAAGATCCCCTTCAGTCCTTTGTCTTTCTGAAAGGGTGGATGTATTTTAATTACAAAAGTAGTTTTGGGGAGCACTGTTTATGTTAGTTACATTGCCCAGGAAAAATTAGGCCTAAGCACAATGATTTAGAGACAACTTGTTTTTTTTATTTTTGATGTATGCTTTTTATAAGAATGAGCACTCATGGGTTTGATTTATTTCCCAATTAAAAAGAATCCAGGAAAAAGAGTGTGTTAGTATGACCCAAAGAAGCAAGATATCCAACACAGAGCTGAACTCAACTTGTTACAACACTGAGGATTAACAAGCTGGCTCTAAATGAAGACATAGAAATTAACACTCTGCAAGTGCCTGTTGGCCACAGACTGTACTGGTTTAAAAGCAGTTCTTTGCAAGGTAATTTTTTCATCACTGCCAGAAGTAATATAGAGCATGACCTATTAATCCTGGTATTGAAGACCTTCCAGCCCCAAGTTTTATGGTATCCATTTTGCTTAAAAATAGCAGATTTCTCGTGCTAAAGCATATGGTAACAGCTATGGTGCAGTCTCTAATCTTGCAGCTATTATGGTTTACATAGTAAATGACTGTGAATATAAAGGCCAGAAAAGGTGCAGCTCTCTCTCTGTAACTTATGACTTGGTCTTTTCCTAAGAAATCCTGTATTATGCAAATTTCACAAAACTGAGAATCTGTGTTCAATCATAGATGCTTCAGGCTACGTGCTGAAACAGAATGACTCATCATAACAAGAATCATATAAGCAGTTTTTTGGTCACTGAAGTGCAAAAGCACCAAGTTGTCTCTCTAAAAGGGAATTTCAGAGCCTCACTGCTTTGTTGTTAGGAGATATTCCTGTTTCATCCTCAGGTGAATCCATAGACAATTTATATTTTTATTCTTTTCTAGAGTATCAGTAATATCCTCTAGTTGGAATAACCTTCCCTCACCCTTTTCTTCTCAGTTATGTTTTCAGGAAGCTAACCTATTCTCTCTCTGATTTTATTTTGCCAGGCTCAATGAGCAAAAAACTTTCAGTCTTCTCTTGTGCAGTAGATTCTTCATATCCCTGATCAAGCTAATTGCCTTTCCTTACACGCATTCAAAGTTAATTCCTATTTCTTGAATATGGACAAAAAAATTTGTAGACTCTTTCATATAGAAGCTTACCAGGTCCTCTACACTGGCTACAGGACACTAATAACTTCCTGTATTTCTATACAGCATTCAAACCAGGATTGTGTTAGCTTTTATTGTGTCTGAACTACAGCTTCCAGAAGTTGTTTTATTCTTTTTACATGCAATTTCAGTTTTGTAGAAAATGTTTCATGTATTTCAAACATCTGGCTCATGGAAGTATGAAAAGTGGAAAGTGATTAAGTCTTTTATTCAAGTAGGAGAACCTTAAGACAAGGGGATAATTCAGACAAGATTGCTTAAAACAAGAAATTGGGAGTCCATGCTAGAATAATCAAAGTATCAAACTGCTAAAACTGAAACTTCAATATGATAGAACTTCAGGCATTTAATAAGGAAACATTATAGAAAGCCCGAGTAGAGGAAAGTGAAAAAGAAACAGGAATTCATAGCGAAGCCATTAAGTTTTAACTCTGCCACCACACAAGTGAAAGGGAAGCTAGCTGCAGTAGAAAGAAAGAAAATGCATATTGCTTGGTTTACTAAATTCAAGAGGAGTGATCTTGGATTTCTCCCACACGCTCTTGTGTCAGATTCCCTGGTCTCTAGCAGAGGTTGTGCTGACATTGCAGCATGTTGTTTAGGTGAGACTCCCACTTTCTTTTCACAGCAGCCAAAAACTTCCAGAAATTTTTTCTCTCTCTCTCTTCACTCCATCTCTTGCCATTAATTCCATTGCCATATTCACTGCCTTGAGATGTTAGTAAGGAAAATTGACTGCCTTTAAAAGTCGGACAAGGTACAGTTCCTGACTATTACACTTTTTATAAACTCTCCAGTTTTGTGGGAAAAATAAGCCATCAGAGTACACAGAAATTTGCCAGAAAATCAAGAATGCTGAAAAATGGAATAGAATAAAAAAAAACCTAACAAGAAAATCGGGCTGTCTGTATTGCTAGGCACATTTCCAACACATCAGTCCATGCAGTGTGGACTTTCCCATGCCCAGTATGGAAGCCAGAAGTGTTGCTGCACATTAATAGTTAGCCTCTAGAAGCTGTGTCAGTGCTCTTGTCCACAGGGACTATCACATATGGGAATGGGGGTGGATCTGGCAGTGCAATGTGGGAGCCAGCTCCCCTCAGAGAAATCAAAGTGGTGAAGGTCATCCAAAAGTGGCTCAGAGTATTGTTGTCACTTCAGCTTGCATGAGCAGCTTCCTACTGAATTTGATGCTGCCTTGCCCAGCTTGTTATCAGGAATACAGCACTGATTCAGCAGTGTCAGAGAGATGGATTGATGTTACTCCTCTTACATTACACATAACATTCATGCTATAGAGCTACAGGATCCTAACTTACCTAGTTTTCCTCTCTTGTCTCTTTCAGAGCAGCAGTCAGAGCAGCAGTGTAGTGTAGATGTACTGAATGGTTCCCTCCAGCCTTCCTTGAGTACCTGTGGAGTTTTCCAAATCAGCTCCTGAAGTTCTGTGCCTGAAGTGGGTTTATGTGAACTGTGTCATGGATGGATTTGCTGCAAGTTAGTTGTTTTTCCTCTCCTTTTCAAAAAGGACAGAGCATTGTAGTGACAACAGGAACAAAAGAGTTTTGCTGACCCCTTCACCCCTACATAAAAAGGATACAATGAGTCGTTCCAACTCAAGTCATGCAAAGACTAAAGAATGAGGTTCAGATACTGAGCACTTGCTGGCATTTATGTTAAACCTCATAGTAAAAAGGTGACAAAAACTGTATGTATTGAAGTACTGAAGATGCCAACCCAGAAATTCTCATTCATTGAACATATGTACTAACTGGAAGCCTGTTCAAAGGCAAAAGAAGAAATGCCTTTTATTCAGTTTTTAATTTTGCAAGGTGTTGCACAGCCCCTGGGGAGATTTTTGGGATGTCCTGCGCAGGGTCAGGAATTGGATTTGATGATCCTTTTGGGTCCCTTCCAACTCAACATATTCTATGATTCTGTGATTCTCTAAAGACTTTAATCCTCCCAATTAAAGGCCCTGGAGTTTGGGTGTGAGATCAGTGTATTGCAGAATTATATTCCTAATGAAGAAACAAAATCCTCCATTAAAAAGGAAAGAGTAGTTCAGGGGGAAGGAGGATGGGGATTGTTCAGAGAAATGAAGACTTGCAGCTGTCTTACACAATGTGTCATCCACCAGCAATAACAGAAACATATTTTCTGTTCTTAACTGCTACTTATGTGGGTTTTTTGGTGTTTGGGGGTTTTTTTGTTGTTTTTAGGTTTTGTTGGAATTTTTTTGTTTGTTGTGGTGGTTTTGTTTTGTTTTGGTTTGGTTTGGTTTTTTGTAATTCAGCTTGAAAGAGACTTTGGTCTACTTCCTCCCAACAATACTCTGATACATTTGTTATGACTCCTTCTGCTGAATAGGAACTTTCACGCTGTTCTCATTTACACCCTCCAAATAAGGCTAATTTTAGTAAGATGCTTTTAAAAAGTGGCCTCAAACATGCCACTATTTAGATCTGTCAAAGGTTGCATTCAAGAGAAAAGACAGAGCCAGAAAAACTCTTAAAAATAGCTATTTTTTACCAATTTTCATTTTAATAACTAGGAATATCTCAATTTCTACAGAACAGAAAAATCATACAGAGAAAAAGTAGCTACCTCACACTCTACTGCCAGTAAGAATAAGCACATGCCTATTCCTTTGACTTAATGAGCCTTGTTAAATGCAAATTAAAAATAAAAACAACAACAAAAAACCAACAAGAAAACCAAAAGAAAAACCTCAGAGTATTATATACAAAATATACAAAATGTTGAAATAATACACAGTTTTGTATTTCTTTTGATAGCAACTGGTTCTGTCTGACTACTGCATTTTCCATCCTTTGAGTAATATGACAGCTCTAAATTTTCAGGGAAAATATCAAAATAGGTACCAGGCTCCAACAAATACCTATCATTGAAATCTGTTGAAAGACCTGTGAGCAGAAATCTTGATTTAATTCAGTGTTGTGAAATCATCTTCTGGAATGGAATCCTGGACCAGGTCTTGCTGGGAGTTTCATAGCAAGAAGACATACTGCCATTGTCTTTATGGTATTTAAAATATCTGCTCCAAGATCTACAGTTACCAAGGTGATGCAAAACCTTAGCGTGCTTTTATGAAGACAACTATGGATGAAATAATGAGAAGCACTGTCTGCTATGTCACATCCTGGAGTAAAAGAGCTGTTTTTCTCCTTGCTTAGTTTTGCTCAAACCTGTGCAATAATGCAGTTTGGTAGGTTGGCTTTTGTGCAGCAATTTTTGGAGCAAGGCTTGGCACTGGGCAGTATGATTTGTATATATCTATATGGACATTTTATTGCTGGCAATGCTACTTCAGTGTATCTTTTCCTGAAGACTTCTGGTGCTCGTGCATTTGCTACCTATCGGTTGTTGCAACTTGGCTCCTCTATTCACCTGGTGAAGAGGGAGCTGTCATACTTTTTAAGTGCAGAGGGTTGCTGGCTAAGAAACCAGTTAATTCTGTGATTTGTTTTTATTTAATAATACAAAAATAATTTAGAAAATGAAGAATCTGACCGTACAACTTCTGAGTACCCATTAAGGTGTCCAGATGCCAGCCAGAATTCCTAATCCCTTCAGTATGGACCAACAAAGAGTATAACAAAGAGAAACACCCACAAAAAGATTTCTCAAAAATGCGAAAAAACCCAGCCTTCTAGCTTGTAATTCATATTGCAATTTACTTTCTCATATTAAAAGTAATGTATTGCATCATATGGCTAATAGACTTAACTGATGAATTGTTAATGTAATGAATGCTGGAAAAATGAGTTTATGATGGAGTTAGTGTAGACTGTGAAATTTTATTCCTTGAATTGATGTAGCATGGAGTTTATTATGATTTATGCCTACAGTTACTGCCATATCAAAATCTAACTAAGGTCACTGCTGTGAGGGAAACCACGTGTGATTTACTGATGGGAAAATTACACAAGGTTCTAAATTACACAGACCTTGGATTTCTACTCTACTAAATCCACATCACATATTTCTATTTAAATAAGCCCTCAAGGGCTTTGTTTGACTGATTGTTTATTTAACTGGAAAACATACCAATGTAATATATTTACCAATATCAAATACAGAAAGAAATTCAGGCAATAAAAATTAAGACTATGTAGTTTCATTTTGTCATCTGCTTTTCATATCCTCCATTCATCTTCCATGTCAAGTACCAAAAATTATGTGTCGATGATCACATTGAACAAAAAATTATGTGGCATATTATATTTCAAGATAAAAATGTACTTGGGCATTAATAACTGATAGACTAGTAAAAGCATCATGTCTTCCCCCCAAAAAAGTGCATTTCTGCACTGTTTAATCAACTCAAGTCTTAGAAAAATCTTACCTTTCTTACTTTACAAATTTTTTAGTCATGCTAAAAATGTTCACTTGTGAAGACAGACCTTTGGTATTTTTAAAGGTTCACTTCAAATAAATGTTTAACCATAGGATATCTGGCTTTATTTTTTAGAAGTAAATTTTTGAGATTTATGTCTTTTATAAGTTCCATGTACCAGAAATATATCTGTCTCTGTGTTTCTCTCCTGTAGGCCATATTTCTTTTGCCCATTTCTGCATTATAATGAGAATATAAACAAAAGCCAAACAAATAAAATAACTATGCTTTTCAACAAATGCTGATTTAAAGACAAACATTTAAAAATTCACTGAAATAGAAAACAAATGAATTGACTCCTTTGATTTTGGAAATATTCCAATAAAGGTCTTATTCATCAAACAGTAGGAACCTTGAGAAGGAAAAATAACACCAAAAGACAAAGCATCTGAAAGAAATAAAGTTATCTTGAATCCCAGTATTTTCTGGAATGATTCTACAAATGCTGAACTTTCCCTCTTGCAAAACACAGCAGAAAGATTAAGACTTCAAATAATTCAATTAAGATAAACATTTTCTAAGATAATAGAGTTAGTAGTACAGAAGCTAGGCTTAGACACTTGGAAAATTAGAGAATTTGCTCTCTAAAATTTATTTTCCAGCTACCAATATGCAATAAATACTACAGACAGGCACTTCTGAAGTGCAACTTTTGCAAAACATAAAAGGCAGGGAATCTGTTCCTCGAATACCAGTCCACAAGTACTTCTACCTTGTCAATCTGGCAATTTTTTTCTCTCTCTTTCTTCCTCTCTCTTATTTTGCCCACAGATATAGTTAGAGACAATGAAGCTAGATCCACCCTGACCTTACTTGGAACTGCTGGAAGGAAAATTTTGTAGTTGAGCACTCCTTGACAGTGTAGAAACATGAATTGCCAAGTGCAATTCTCTCTCTCCCTGAAACAATCCCAAAATTTTCCAAGATGCCCTGAGATGCCCTCAATCCTTATAAGAACCACCAAACAATGTGCTAATAAACTTAAGTTCTACTTGCCAGAGAGCAGCCACTTCAGGATTTGGCCCTAATCTTCACTGTCCTGTTCATCCTCAGCAAGAAAGGAGATGCCTATGGAACACAGAAGGTCTCATTCCTGGCTTTATAGAGACAAAATATTTTCTGCCTCTGAGGACACCTCGGGGCATTCCAACCAAAGCCCAGACTCTTCTGTAGGACTAGAAAGGCCAAGAGTCAGAAGCAGTGGTGTTACCTAACCCGGTGGTGTGTAAGGCACGCGAGGCAGCTGCCTGGTGAGCACAGAGGTGAGAGCCCTGTGTGCCCTGTGTGGGCACCAAGACATGGAGTAGCTTGAGACATTAGGATGTGAATGGTCCCCTTGATACTAGTACAGATGTAGATCAGCAGCATTAGAGATGTAAGCTGGCAATAACAACCCAGTTCAGTGGCTCATGTTGTGGCACGCAGCAAAAAACACGGTGTAGACATGTGCTTTATGAGTTGATCATAGCCATTAAGTTAGATAACTGTTAACTGTTAACTCATTGGCTTTTATAACTGTGACTCAAAGTGGGCAGTTTTGTACAACCATGTCCAGAACCATCTGAAGTTAATAGTACATCTCATCTCACAGATATTTTTTCCTAGACATTGCATCCTTTCCACTCAGATGAGGACCATTCAACCATAATAATTCATGCACCCTGGGACCAATGAGCAAAAGTATTTTTTAGCCATACTCTGGACATTCCTCTCTGGGAACAGATTACATCAAATGCTGTCTTATCATGAAAATAATTGACAGAGATAAAGAACAGAAATGTAATACTACACAGGGTGAGAAAATGTCAAGAGTTAGAGAAATTTCCCGAGCTTCAGAGCTTTCAGCACAGAAATGCCAGAGGCAGTGTGAACTTTCTTCAGAACCCACCCCAAATTTTAACTTTTTCCCTAAACCAAGCAGCAGTAATGGAACCTGAAAAGTACTGACCAGGTGAAACAAAGTGAATTCAAGTATAAAAATGGGCAAGTTTTGTCAAAGCACATGTGAATTTATTCATAACACATTTTCAGTCTGAGGTTTCTATGACCTTTGCTTAATCAGCTATTGCTCAAAAACTAAATTGCTTGTCAGTAGCTTAAAGATTACACATATTCTGAGCTCCTTTACCACAGAGGTTTAGTGATACTTCACTGGCAGCTTCCACAGTATCAGCTTATTTCCATAATCCTATGGTAGATAAGGGGCCAAGGCAATCACCTGAAATTCAGGAGGATTTCAAGAAGCCAAAACTGATTCTGGCCACTTATTGTGATGGCTGTTTGTCAGTCAGGTGGTAGGAATCACATCAGTTTCAGTTCTTCTGCAGAGAGATTTGAAGAACTCTCTTTGGCTTCAGCACCTTATTAAAAAAAAAAAAAGGCCTAATCTTGAGGGGTTTTTTTAGAGGCAGAAGGAAACATATTATCTCAAAAATGTACTTTAATGTGGTGTGAATTTGAAGTATAAAACAGCATTTCAGTGAGGGTTTTATTATATATTTTGGGAAACAATTGTCCTTATTTTTAATTTCCCTTTATACAGCATTGTAGTTTCTGTAAAATCTGGAGAGTAATCAAAATTAATTTACAACTATCACACTCTCATGCATAAGCATGACTATTCACTGAATTCTGATCACCATAGGTCAATGGGGAGCTTCAAGATAAACTCTTTAGTATTTTAAACATAGCTTTAACTAATTCTTATACAAAGGCCAGAGAATAAATTTCCTTTGTTATCCACTTTTTCTTTCTTCTCTAGTCTTCTTTCCCTAAACCCAAATACGCCATGTCCATATCTTTTTCTTCATGCTGGGAAAAATGCTCTAGGCAGACCATTAATATGGTCCCATAAGTTAAGAAAATTTTCTTTGTGAAAGTGTTGGAAGCTGCCTTGCTATCATGATGTTATTTTTCATTGAGCAATACTGCTTCAGACTACACACAGCTGCAGTCTGCTTTCAACTCTACATCTTTGTTTTCTTCTCCTGAGTTGTTGCTGAGCCTCTGACTGAATGTTTCAATGGAAATAGTTAAGATAAGGTGTTTTTAATAATATATACCTTCTTTTTAAAGTTATTTTTATTTTCTAATATCACTTAAGGGAGTATTTCCTGTCTAAGATTTGGGAAAAGCTAGTGTAAAGGTAGTCAGCATATGGCAGATGCTACAGTTCAGAGGCAAATCTCTAAGTATTTCACCACTTCAGGAATTTAGGAGCTTTAAATTATCTTGTGGAAGAGTCTGCTTCTCTACTGGCTGTATTGAGAAGCACTTCTCTCCTTTTTGCCCCTACAATCCATATTGTAGTAACTGACTGACCCCTTCCTGTAAGTGCTAAGATTTTCTGTAACTGCTGTGTGTGGTATATGACAAATACCAGCTCCAGGACATCCTGACTGACCTTCCCCCACTATCTCTCCAGGTGGTTGTGCCAACATGCTTTGCAATGTAAAATGCAGCATTTCAGAGCAACAGGTTTGAGTATTCTAATCTTGTTGAAATGCTCTTATTTGATCAACAGTTACCACTTTGGCATAATCATACTTGTTTCTTCAATATGTGAAATCCTCATGTAAGTAACTGGACATATATCCTGAGTAATTCTAGAGTTTTGTCTATTTTATTTCTCTGGACAGTTATCACAAACCTGGCCAGATATCATGTGTGATGTACCATATATCATGTATCACAATGTTATATGTTATATGTTATATGATATAAATGTCAGTTTGTTTATCTGCAGAATAGCATCAAAACCATTCCCACTTCCAGAGGTCGGCTGGTATTTTTTCTGCAAAAAATTTGCTTTTATAACAATGTAGCAATGATTTATAACAAGGCCAAATCAAAGACTTTGAGCCATTCTTGAAGGAAAACTCAAAAGGTCAAACCTAGTAACAGTCAAGTTAAACAATAAAGTAGAAGCTGCTCCTCACATCCTTTACCTTGTACATGCAGTTCCTGCTATATTAACTGGGGGTGAAGTCTGTGTGTCCAAGTTCATTTACCAGAAGGTTGCATGTTCCCTAAAAGAGATTCAAAAGTTATGAAACAAATATAAACAGACACACTGTTTCTGAATCTGTGGTACTTATTATCTAGGGCGTAAACATGTGCCAACAGAATGACAAGTGGCATGAAAAACCCTGACAAAAGGAAATAAGAAGAACAAATCTTATGAGGAGCAGAGCAGCTGAGGGAACTGGGTTGTTTATCATGGAGAAAGGGAGGCTCAGGGGAGACCTTGTCATTCTCTACAACTACCTGAAAAGAAGTTGTAGCCAGGTGAGGGTCGGTCTCTTCTCTCAGGCAGCAAGTGACAGGATGAGAGGAAATGTTCTCAAGCTGTGCCAGAAAAGGTTTAGGTTGGATACTATGTTTAATGGTGACATGTTCAGGTTAATGGCTGGACTCAATTATCCTAGAGGTCTTTTCCAAACTTAAAGATTCCATAATTCTAATAAATTATAGGGGTGGTTTTTATCTTATGAAGGGGTTAAACCAGCAAAGAAGTACTGTGGAATTGTGGAAGAAAACAATTTTGAAACTACAAAGTAGTTAGAAGTTGCACGATGCTCTTGTGTATTACTGGTGTAGATATGTTATGTTTGAAAATGTATTAATATACCATATTTTATGGTAAAAAGTGGTACTGTTTCCCTTTTCTATTATAAAAAGTCTATTTTGCCATGCATCTTACTGAATATTTTCATTAGAAGAAAACTGATAAGAAAGTCAGTTGGCTTTGATACAGTCCTATTTGGATTGTATGTAATTTTCAACAAATAATGTACAAAGACCTGTATGGTGAATTGCGTGAGAAAGAGTTGATGCCCCAAAACCACTTTTTGCCATCAGTGGGTCCAAAAGCGTTTCCTTGGTGAAATGTCAAGCTGGGTTTTTTTAAGCTCCATTCCTTATCCACAAACCCAGGGCTGCACTCAAACTGGTACTGTTTGCCTTTAGCCCACAGTAACATGGGCTGAGCCCAATCTCCACATCTTCATCCCATATACCAGACTCTTCAGCTGGAGGATTCTGCCACCTTGGCTATAGCTGTCCCAGCAACCAAGCTGTTATATCACCAATTTTCAGTTATTTTCTTGCCTACGTGTCAGTATTTAATTTATGTTTACAAATCTGTGGACTAACCTTTAAAATACATATTAAAAGTACCTAAATGTATTATTTGATTTTGTATTATACTAAAATGCAGCCCACAGGAAACTACTCTTAAACAAGTAAGATATAATTGGAAAACACAAATAAATCCACAAAGCCTTCCACATCTAACATGGTGGTTGAAATACAAGCCAGGTAGGTTGTATGGAAAAATGTCTGAGTTTTGGGTAACTCCACTGACTATAACAGAAATGTTTACATATTGGAAGTGAGATGTGGTTTCAGGTTTTAATGGATGAGGCTGAAAGCTGACTCTGTTACTTTTGGATATAGAAAATAATTATGCTGGTATGATACTAGTCCTCAGTGACTGGCCTTCTTCATGGGAAATAAATTGAAAACTTTATTGGCAGTTTCAATAGATAGGTCAAAACCTATGTAGGCATGGCAATTTAATTTTCCTGCCCCTACATCCTAGTCGAGTCAGAGCAGTAATCTGCAGAATTATTTCTGGTTATACCTTTACAGAGGATTTAATTTCCAGACTGTGAGACAGCAGTCTCCATGAGCCTGAAATGCAAATTAAAACTATAAGAGAATTTTTAGAAAGCTGTGTTTACTGAAGCTTTCAATGACAATTGCATTAGATGTAACTTTTATCTAAACCCAAGTTCTGTTTACAGCTGCATTTTCCCATCAACTATTTTATCAGCCCGAGACAGGCCAAAATCTGTGTCAGGATGCTGAGCAACTGATTGCGATATGAACAGCGATGCTTTAGTTTTGCAGCCACTGATGAATGTGAAGCAGAGTTAAAGTGCATTGTCACTTGCATCTGAAAGTTCTCCTAACATCAACTGTAGGACTTGAACTTGGCTGCGATGAGTCACAAGATGTACCAGAGTAAAAGCATCTCTGGGGACTGAAAGGATAAATGTATTTTCTTCCAACTTTACTCATTGGTGGTGATGCCAAAAGATAATAATACATGCAATGAATCACATCAGCTATAACTACAAAGGAAACATATTCAATGGTTGGTTAATTCTTAATTGATTCTGATGCCCTGGCCTAAAATAGAGAATAAAAATATGCCACTGATCAAGAGTCTTGTGAAGTCCACACTTTATGCACATTTATGGATGCTACCCAAACAGCAGCAGAACTATGAGAGAAAGGTGGGCAGAAATGGGCCAAAATGGGAGTGGCAAGCAGAATGGTCAAATCCAGGGGAGACTTATTTTCCACTCATCAGCTTCTGTCTCTTCTAACCTAAGAGCTGATATAGAAAAAAACATCTTGATGCTCTGGGTTTTGTGGATAAGAAATGGGGAAAAAATCTAGCCATTCACTAGCAAGAAAGTGGCAGGATTGGAGAAACTTTGGGACCAGTACAGCTGTACCTGCTGTTCCCTTTCTCTTGGGATAAAATGCATTTCTGTTTTTGGTAACCCCATGTTATTTTCAACCCATATTTTATCTTTCACAAAACAAATTAAGCTTGCTCTCTTCTCTGCTGGCAAGAAGAGGATATGCTGAGAGCTTCTGTTGCTCAGGAGCAGAGTCCTTTTGCTGTGGCCTTTGTGGGACTTGTTTGACAGGTGTCCACATTTATTTCTATGCCTCCATGAGGCTAGTCCCTACTTGTGAAGAATTGCTGGAATACCTTGATCAATATAGAACACCTGGGCATTTTATATTTATGGTGTATGTGAAATAATCTACTAGCACCTCTAGTCATTTGCACATTGGTATAAACACTGAGAAGTTTCTCTTTTTGCTCTGGATATGATAGCTGGTTAGTGTATGAAAGACGGTTAGAGATACCTGTTCTTTATCTTCACACTGGTAAAACCATCTCAGTGTAATTTCTTTTTGCTCCAAGAGGAAACACATCTCTGGCAATAGGTAAGGCAAAAGATGGGAAAAGGAATTTCTGGCATAAGGCTGAAAACTGTGTGTCACAGAAAATATTCCCTTGTGCAAATCTGAGAATGCAGCAAAGTCGTGAATTACAGACACACAGAGCTTGAGATAAACAGAATCCAGTCCTTCGGTTTCAGTAAGTGGAGCTTTTGTCTTTGAGCTACTGTACGCGCTGGGCCAGGAAACAAACAAAACGGGGGGAGGCGATCTCAGACAGAGCTCGCTTTATGCTTCCGATCTGATCTCCCCTGAAAGAAAGGACAGAGCGATGTAACGCTCCGCAAGGCAGCGCACCGTGCGGGCTGCGCGCTCGGTGCCGCGGGCGGAGGCTGCGGGCGCGGCGGGGCCGGGGGCGGCGGGGCCGGGGGCGGCGGGGCCGAGGGCGGCCGTGCCGTGCCGTGCCGGGCCGTGCCGTGCCGTGCCGTGCCGTGCCGTGCCGTGCCGTGCCGGGCCGTGCCGTGCCGTGCCGTGCCGTGCCGTGCCGTGCCGGGCGGCGGGCGCGGAGCATCCCCGCAGCCGGGGCGGCATGGCAGCTGCCGGGGAGGTGGAGCCAGCCGCTGACCTGCCGGCATCGCAGCACGGGCGCATCATCTGCCGGCAATAAACCCTCCCTTCTTCCTTCCCATCTGCGCCGGAAAACGCCAGGAAAACATAAAATGAAATTATGTAATTAAAAAAAATAACAGTTGTTTTCAGCAGCAGGCCCGGAGCACGGCGGGGAGAGGCCAGGTGCGCAGCGCCGCCTCCGCGGCGGGGGCGGTGCGTGAGGAGCCCGGCCGGGCGCTGCAGCCATGGAGCACATCCGGATGCCCAAGGTGGGTCCCGCCGGCCGCGGCTGCATCCCCGCTCCGGCCCCGGCCCGGGGCAGCCTCGCCCCGCAGCCCTGCGGGCCTCTACGGGCCTGTACGGGCCTGCAGCTGATGCTGCGGGCGCTTGCCGGCCAGCTTGCCGCGATACCTGCCCTGCGGGGTGGGCTTGTGGGATTCTCACTGAGTCCCTCCGTTACCGCAGGCGCTGCCCGGCAGCTGCGGGCATCCCGAGTGGCAGCTGGGGCGCTGCTTCTCGGCCGCCCGTCCTGTGCCCCGAGATTTCAGGCTGGGCGATGAACTGATTCAGTGTTTCTATGCGTATGTTTGATCTTTAGCCGACGTAATCAGGTTTTTTTCTACAGGTTTCTAAGCACTAGGCCTGTAATTGTTTAACAAAATTGCCGCGTTACTCTAAAAGGAAAAAGATACAGTTTTAACGCATAAAAGGTTTAGATTAAAAGTAATTACAAAAAAGTAAACCAGAGCAATATGTGAATTCGAAATGGAGTGGGATATAATAATAAATATTGGGATTTATTATAATAAATAAATATGTTCAGATTTATTTATTTATTTAATAATCCAACCCTCTGACATTAATAATTTGTTTGTATTTATTATCAATATTTAATACGCTGGCATGAATTTGAGATCAGGGCCTTGTTATTTGCCTATCTTTTTTGGCCTTTAGGTGTTAAGCTGTAAATCTAGTAAGAAGATAGGCATTTATAACAACTGCCTTTCTTCTAATCTCATTTCATTTCCTGTTTTCTCCCTTTTGGGAAGGAAGAATTTCAGAACAGTATGACTGTGTCCTCCTGCAGGTAGGTACAATCAGTGGAAGCTGTCTGTACAGGTGCTCCTGACCATTTGCTGAAGAATGCTGAAAGCATGAATGAGAAAAATGTTAAAAACAGATAATAAGGGTAGAAAAATATAAAAAAATAAATGGTTTTGTTTGCTGTGAATGGAAGACCAAGAATGTGTTGCAGGCGATGAAGCTTATCTGTTTTCTTTTCTACAACCAGGTCGTGGTCCAGAAAATATTACTCTGCATATGTAAAACCTATTTCTGTATCTGATACTGTGAGAAGGCACTGTACCAATGCCTCAGGTCACTGAAAATCTTAACTCAGTGTGAGGTGATTCTGCAGTCCTGCATCCTGGCAGTCTCTTACATTATAGCTATGCTGAAAGGTATCTGATATAATAGAGCAGTTTAGAAGGAATGATTTAAAGGTAAAAGGGGTACAAAAACCGTTTAAAATTTCCAACATAAATGTAGAAAATCAGCATGTTTTGATTGATTACTAAAATACTTCATCTCTCCAGTTACTCCTAATTACAGTGAAAAATCAGTGTATCTACAGCTCCCTGACAGAATCGATACCATTGATTTTTTTTAAACCCCTCATCTTAAAATAAGTCACCAGTACTTGTTGGGTTTTTTGTTTTGTTTTGTTTTTACTGAATTTGGTTTTGATAATTTGGAACTGAACATTAAATGTTTTCCAATGCCTGTAACATAAAAATGGGTAAGGGAAAGCTCACAGTACCATGTGTTAGCCTCTGGTGTCACATTTCCTGACTCCATACAATCTTGTCCTGAGAGAAATTTGAGAAGTGACTGTCCTGTTTTGCAAAGGTATTAATCTCAGAATAAATACACTTTCCTGATTCACAAACCCAGCCACATGGAAAAGCAAGATAAATCCCATACTTAGCAAGATAATAAACTTACTAATATCTGAAAACAAAATTCTTAGCCCAAGTAAAAGCTTTTCATTCAAAGGGAGGTCTATATTACATAACACCCATTAGGTCTCAGCAATTGTTTTAAGTGAAATATAACTGTAGTGATTTATGGTTCATAAATATTAAAATTAATCTGATAAAACATAACAGACATTAAAAAAGCAGAAGGTAATTACATACCAGGTGGGGCAGTAGTTCATTAACATAACACTGTGTCAGAGTGACAGAGGAGAGAGAGCATTTAGACCTGGCCACATTCTGCAGCTTCTCAGCATCTACAGTTGTATTAGGTTCCAGCTCTTCCTATTAGTGTCCATTTATGGACCTCTCTGTGTGAGTTAGCCAGAGCTCCTTATAGACAGGACGACTCTCTGGCTCCACAGCCTGCATGGAAGCAAGCTCCAGAAGATTGCGGCTTCACAAAAATTATCTTCTTCTGTCTATTGAAAAGTCTTGAGTAGCTTCCTTCAGTATTGCTTTCTTCTAGCTTCAAGGATTTGTTCAATAAATATTCCATGTTCACCTTACCCTTGCCTTCACAGTAAATCTTGATCACAGCCCTCCAGATTCTGATAATTTCAGAGAAATGTAATCAATGACCCCAGGACCTCTTTCCTATGTCCAATCCATTGTTCTGTAGATATGTTTTAGGTTGTTTTTCCTGGCGGTATTCTACCATGTCTGTCTGTGTTGAAGCTCCTATGTGTCTTCTTTGCCCACACAAAGTTTTGCAAGACTCCTCTGGAGTAGGATTTCCCACTTCAAAAGCCGTTCTGGTGCTTTCCCAACAGACTGTACATACCCACCTGCTAACGCACTATTTGGTGTGCTGACCATATTCTATTGATACAGTCTTGGTAGAAAACATACTGTATTTTCACAAGGTAAATGCCATCCTATGTATGAAGGCCATAATTTAAGTTTAAAAGTTGGAAACCATCACTCATTGCTGAATAGAATTATATATAACTCCCATACCCTTTAAAATTAAAAATTAGTAAAACCCGTCACTGACATGAGTTTGGATTGAGCAACAAGATGGTTTAGGATAACTCTCAAAACCCAAAATATGACAACAGCTCATAACATTCAGAAAAAAAAAATCAGCAATACTTCTGAAAAGATTAGACGCGTGTTTTATGAGCATGTGTAGAGATATGTCTGGCCATGGACAGGATGAAAGACCCAGAGCTCTGTAGATATGTTCATATCATTTGTGTTTGTATATTGGCAGCAGGCCTACTTAATGGCCTTATAATAAAGAACACATCAGTTTATCCCTGGTGTACTAGCTGTCTTCAGTGGGCTTAGCCCAGAAATTCTTTTGGCTCAGTGTTAACAGAATACTTGGGATGACTTGAGTTGCTCGAGTGCTTTCATTTTTGTGATGTTACAGTGAGGTACTTTCTTTCAATGATGCCTCTCTCGGGCAGAATTTAAGATCTGCTCCCACATCAGTGACAAATCGCTCTACCAGATTTATTGCTTCACAGAATAAATTTCCAGCATGTGTAAGTGAGCTGTGTGTTTGCTTTTGTTTTTAATCTATTTTCCATAATTCTTACTTTCTAATAAGATTTTATAACATCCTTTTACACAAAGTCTCCATCAGGAAACTCTTGTAATTTTTATCCACTTTATATATGATAATGTAAATGGCAAAACTTTTGTTAAGATGGCTATCCAGATCAATAGCAAAATTGAACCCAGCATGCCCAGTCTTTACTTTCCTACTACATGTTCTGGGTTGCTGGATCTCCACATTTTTTTGAGGTAAGTTGACATATTCTACCACTGCTCTCTGTGTGCCTTCTGCTGAGATAAGGTGTGATATTATAGTTATGTTCTCTGTATCCAAGCTACAATTCCTTTTGGAAAAGTTTGATTTATTTCAGTTATGTAGAAAGGTGGCAGCAGCCCTGAGGTGGTATTGGGAAACACCTGGGGATGTGGACTGGTTGTTTCTCCCACTGGATTGGGAGATGGGAGTGCCACAGACACTTCACTATAGTACTAGAGTTTGGCTAAACTTGTGTTTAGTTTGCTACTTAGGAAAGGTAGAGGAGGTGAGGCTGGCATGGCCTTTGCCTTTTAATGATGTTTTGGGTCATTAGGTTACAGCAAACACATTATGCAACGTCTTTTAAGTGCCAAGTTGATTTTCTGCTTTTCGAGTGTTGTGTGAAGGTGGTTTCTGTACTTTCCTCCAAGTATGCAACTTAGAGCAGTGTGTCTTACAATTCAGCTGGTGTTTTCTGATTTCATAACTGTTTCTCATTTTGCATCATGGTTAAAAATTGTTTAGCCTGTTCTGGGTCCAGTAATGTTTAATGGCTTCAAATATGTCATTCTACTTCACTGCTTTAGTCAAACGATGCATTAAAACATCTACACTAATCCTGGACACATTTAACTCTGATTTTGTGAGTTATGGATTTTTTTCTTATTAATAAATCTTCCTAATTTAGAATGAAATTTAGTTTTCTTTGGGTTCCATTTATTACATCTTTGTGCTATGAAAGTTTGAGCCCAAAGGATAAATTTAATACAAGTGAGCTTTGTAGTATACTATGCCAGAAAATGTTCTGTGGTAACATCAGACTGGAGGTGGATAAAATGAAAATAAGAACTGCAGAAAATGTCCAGATATTGTGGGATTTGACTTAAAATATCTGTTTGGAATTGTGCTATAAAATACTCGTTTTGAATTAGAGTCATCAAGCTACCTTCTTATTAGTGTGATTTTTGATTTAAACAAAATCTTGTAGCAGCCATTATTCTCAAAATATTTAGTCAAAAATGGTCAGAAGATCACACAGACCTTCATATTTTAAATAATGTGACACTCAATAAAGAGGTAGCTGGATAAAGTCACAAAACAAGCTCTAAAAATCATGGGTAGTCATGTGTTTTAATTTGTTGTCTTGGTATTTATGTCTAAACTGCTAACTCTAAACCTTATTGCACTTGAAAAATAGTACTGGAAATCATTCAGACAGCATGTCTGCAGGGTCCTCCTTGGTATTTTTTTTTGCATAGTAGGAGACTGAAGTTGGAATGAAGGATTTGAGAAGTTAGGCTTTGGGATGGTGAAGGCTGGAATCTCTAGGCCTGCTGTTAATGGGCCCGAGTGGGTCGTATTCGAGCTACTGCTGTCTGTAAACTAAAGGAATGTTCTGTTTGCAATAGAAAATGCACACTGCCATTTCCTGCTGTGCAGGTGTACTCTGCTGAGAAACACAGGTCCCTAACACCAGAAAAGGAGTCCTACAAATCCATTTTTAATGCAAATCTCTTGCGGCCTGCACAGCTGAAATGACTTGGTACTGCTGCTCTAAAATAGGCTGCTGTACAGGGCATGGTTTCAAACATGTAACAGAAAAGCCTGTATCAAATACAAGAGCTTAAAGATATATTTCTTTTCAGAAGAAATATATCTTTGGCTGCATGCAGAATTCTTTCTTCCTATATATCTTTTCAGAACCAAATCGGAAGAAATTTGGCAAATGTATTAAGATTTACTGCCTTGAGGAAGCCTTGTTTTTCCTAAATTAAAACTCTTAGATAGGATTTTCAATAGGATACACTTAGTTGCTCTCCTCTCCTTTTCTAGATGAATGAGATGTAATACAGACTGCAAGAGAAAATTTTATGTATGAGCCTAGTGTTAGTGTTGGCACCATACTGTAATGCTCTATATTCTTGTAATAGGGTCTTGTTTGCTGCTCCCATTATGTAGCTGCTACTCAGGTCTATCTGATAATGTGGTACTGACCTCATTCTTTATAGATCTTAGCAGACAATAGTTTCTTTTTAAAGCCAAATTATTAGGTACTTTGTTGTCTGTCTTGCTATTATGAATCATTCCTTATTATTTTTTCATCTCTTTTCCTCCATTTCACTTTAGTCCTTTAGAAAATGAAACTTGTTTATTTTTCTTGAATATTTTCCCCCATCCTGTCAGATTTGCCCTGAGGAAGCTTTTTACAATGCATCTCTTAAGGTGTCTTTGCTAAAATTTAATTATTTACTTTTGGCTTTGTTTGAGTCTTTTGACATATGCAGCCATCTAACTTCATAGACTGTGCATTATTTTACTGTACTTGGGAGATCTTTTCAGAGAGGGAAATATAAAAACGTAACATGGATCAAGTACAGTTTTTATGATTCTTATGAAATAGAATGGAAACCACATTAAAAGGCAGCATCAATTGGCAATTCAGTTTTCTTTTATTCTTACTCCAAGATCATGCAAAAAAGATTACTTATTATATATTTTGTTTAACAAGTACAGCACTATTATCTTTGTGTTGGAAAAAAAAGTAATAGCATTCGGTCTTTTACATGTAGTCTTTTTTCACTCTCAGGAATTGTGCCAAACACATGGATAGCTAGGGTCAACCAGGGTGAAGAAAGCTCAAATATTCCACTTGGCCTCAAACCATACCAGCTGTGCTCCTTTTTTCTCATTAGGCTCAGGCTTTTAGTTTTCACAAGCTCTTCCCTTAGCTTTTGTCTACCAGCAGTGCTAAGGCCAGTAAGAGTCCTGTCATGAATTCCCAGGACGCGATTTCTTCTTGCTTTTACTCCTGTGGGTAACCTCGTGAGGAGAGCAGGGAAGGCAGCAGAAACCCCTGGTCAGTCTAGGAGGCCGAGGGGATGGACAAGAAGAAGTCTCTGTAAGGCTAAGTGTCTGCCCCTAGGGCCCAGCCTTGGCTTTGGGTCAACTTTTTCAGCAGCAGAGAAGTTTGTGGAAGTGGCCTTGGACAACCACTGAAACTCATTTGTGCAGCCAAATTTCAAGGTACTTTATCAGCCTATACATGAAACTTGCTTTTATGGGTTGTGGTAGAGCAATGAATTTCAAGTGTCTGAACAACAGAAAAGCTCCTGAGTGAAGACATTCCCTGCTTACTTTTAATTGGCAGCTTTCTCCTGGCTGGAAAGGTTTTCTGGCCTTTTTCCTTCTTGGGATAAGGAATTAGAGGAGATTAATTAGTCAGGGCTTCTCCTGAAGGAATGGGGAACACTTGGTGACATGGGAGCTCATGTCACCATGAGCTTTTGTTCTTGGCTTACAAATAGGCTTTTCAGCTTCTTCAAGATGCTCAGTGATAATGGGCAGGTCAGTGATGACCATGGCAGAACTAGCTGTTTAAGTGTCTTCTACTTCAGGTTAGCTAAAGCATAGGAAGCAAACACACAGACTTAAAACCTATGCAGTGAGAAAAAAAGCTCTTTGAGATGTTTTTTTCATAATTCAAATTTAATTTTATTGGAAAATCCTACAGTAGAGACCATTTTGTGTCAGATAGCATTTCCATGCTGCACATGAGCTTTGCTGTGACAGGAAGCTCCAGTTCTGGCCAATCTGCCATACAGTTTTGCTTCTCCTTTCCCTGCTCAGTCTGAGCCCACAGTTGGAACTGATCCTGTGTTTATCTGAAAAAGCTTTCCCATGTGGAGCTGTGAACAGCCTGAAATAGTAGCAGTAACTTCTGCTCTATTTTGAGATGCTGACATGTTTGGAGACACTGAAACAGCTTAAAGAAGTGAGGACGAAGGTAACGTTCAAAAAGCATTCAAAAATAGGCAATTTGACTGCAAAATGCAGTCAAAGCTTATAAAAACAGCTATTTAAACTAAAAATGAAAACAAATTAGGGTACTTGAATATTTTTAGGAATAACATCTTGGCATGCAGACTTTTCCAAATGCTTTCAGGGTCATATGCGTGCTGTTCCTCCTTAGGTGGGAGTCCCATTGAAACTGGTGGGAGTTGTGCCTGAATAAAACTTTGGCCCATGATTTTCCCTAATATGACATTTTTTTCTTGAATGACCTCTTGGCAACCTTGTTCATAAGTAATTTGTCATGTTTATTCTCTGAGTAAAAAGTGCCTTCCATCTGTTCTTAATCTGTGCTCCCTTTAACTTCTATTTTTGCCTTCTTTTTTCTGTCATCTGTGTTGCATTGGAAATAGACTTTCTGGACAACTTTATTTATCTCCATGTAAGCAGTTTTAGTTATTGAAATGAATCTCCTGGTGGTCTTTAGGCCTAGACAACCACAGTCATCAGGAAAGAAAAATAAAAAAGAAGAAAAAATAAAGAGGCAAGAGCTTTGAGTTAATTATTTTAATTATGGAAGTTTTACTTAGATGCCCCTCTCTAGACTGCCTTGGCTAATGTTTTCTTTCTAATTCCTTGTTGTCTTCAGTTCTCAGCTTTACAGACTTGTGTTTTCTGATCTGGTCTCTCACGCCAATTATTCATTTTAGGTGAAGCACATGTGCAAGGTCTGTGCTTTTTCCTGACATGTCAGTACATATATAATTTCCTACATTCTCCAATAAAGTCTACAGTTGTTTTGGTGAAAAAGTGGAGCATTGTTTTATAGGAAAAAAACAGAAAAATAATTATTACCTCTTTCTGGTATAAATTTTGGCAACTCATGCTGATTTCTCAGCATGCTGTGACTCTTTAGATAGAAAAAAATCTCTTCTTCCAAAGCACTAATAATGTGTGTGCTCCCCTTTTGTGGAAATGAACATATTCCCATTCCCTCTATTCCCAAACTCTCTAGGTTTAAAGAAACCACTGGACATGTCTTTCTTTTCCTGATTGGGAGAGTGCAGAAGAAGAAAGAAGGCTCATTCTGTGAATCTTTTGATCAGCAGAGTGAAATCTAAGATTGACCAATGCCTCATTATACCGATGGACTAAATTTATCATTAATAAATATAAGATAATACATATGGGGGGTAGATCTTAACTTATATATGCAGGCATGACTAAGAGTTGCAGTTGCTAGTTCTAAAAATACCAAGAACAAAAAAACCCACCAAAACTAACCCAAACCCCAGCGTGTTCAGCAGAGGACAAAAAACCAAGCAATGTTAAGAACTTTTAAAACCTAAATAAAAAGCAAAACAGCAAACATCACTACTCCACTACACAAACTACAGAAAACTGTTGTACATCCAATCTTTGAATTCTGCTTGCACTTTTGGACTTTTGATTATTCTGCATGAGGACTACTTCTCAGGAAGTAGACTTCATGCAGAATAATCAAAAGTGTGGAAGAGCTTGTCTGGAATAGCTTCCATAAAGGTCACGGCTATGTAAAGTTGGGCTCTTCACTTTTGGAACATGAGGATGGGGGGAAGGACCTGTAAGAGCACGTGGTGACAGGTTCAGGAAGAGCAGGAGGAAAGGATTTTATTGTACATTGTATAGCTGAAATGTTCACTCTAACAGGGTGTTACGGATGCCAATAAGTTACAGATATATAAAATGTTATTTAATAAAATGAATGGAATGTAAGCACAATTATGGCTATTAAAAAGTGTGACCTCATCTTAGGAAGGCCCCAGAGCTGGGCTGAGATCCTGAGGGAGCGTGAGTACATGCCTGCCTCTCACGCTTCCCTCAGCTGCTGCAGCTCTCTGTTCTGGAGAGACAAACTGCAGGGAGAGGTGAATTCTGATCTCCCCGCTGCAGCCACTGCATTTGCTTTGATGAAATCAGACTTACCACACAACTCTTACTGCAACTGTTCCTGTTCATTCAGGTCCAACCTTTAATTTATTTGTAGCTCTGTATTAAAACAAAACAAAACAAAACAACAACAAAAAAAAAAAAAAAAAAAAAAAAACCAAAAAAAAAAACAACCACAGCCAAAGAGGAGCTTTGTTGGTTAGCATTTTTCAGTCCTGGGGCTGTGATTGATGAGTGGGGAAGGATGTGACCTAGGAGGTCTAGAAATTCATCCCCCAGCCCTGTCCTGCTGTGTGGATGCCTGCTAGGTTGTGTTTCATGGCCCATGCTAGCTCACTGTGTAGGCTAGGGTGGGTGATGAGTGCCTTGTGCAAGATGAGTGCCTGTGCAGCAGAGCCCTTGTGGGCTGGACTGCAGTGTAGGGACCTTTCTTCATCCAGACAATGCTGATTTTTATTGGTTTTGTGGGTTCCTTTCAGAAGGTCACTGCCTACATTTTTCTTTTGTATCATGCCTCCTCTTTTGCTTGCTGCTGAATGTGTGCTTGCTGAGTATTGTATTTCTTCCATTCCTTCTCAAGCAAATACATGACCTCTGAAGTCGATGGTCCTGGGAAAAGACTTCATCCATGCTTTCTAGCAGCATTTTTTGTTTAAATAAATAGTTTTATTTTTGTTTAAATCAGATTATAACTGGCCTTGAGGGAGATGACTCTGCTTTAATAATGGTTTGATTTTAAGGACTTTGCTACTAAACTGGTTTATTCTCATTTTAAGGTTTTCTTTATTCCTATTTTTAAAGTAGTGCAACGTATTTGGAATACACATTGCAAAGATGTAATTCTCAGATGCTGGCATTCTGTTTTTCAGGGAAATCAACTAATAATACTTTTTAAATTGTTGTAGTAGGAGATCCATCAAACCCATGGTAGCAAACTGCTAACTGTTTTGGACAGGTTTTACCCTACTGAATATCCAACTTGTTGATTTTTCAAATTATTCCGGTTTCTCAGTCAGAAATCATGGAAGCCTAGAACAATTTGTGTTCAAAGGGACCTTAAAGATCATCTAGTTCCTACCCCTAATATATGCCTAATTATATGTATATAGCACATGCCATACACAAAATACTAATGATGTATGAGTCACAAGCTGGTGATCTGAGAGTTAATGATGTGTTTAAACTCTCCTGTTGTCAGGAGTGCAACAAAGGCAGAACGCCCATTTTCTGCCCAAGGTGGGAGAGCAGTGGAAGTGGAGCTCTTGAGTCCCACTGAAAAGTTACTGAAGGCAAAAACTTCCAATGTGACCTCTGCTGTCAGTCCTAACAGGAATGTAGGGATCAACATCAAAATGTTACTTTTTGACTCTTTTTAACTTTTTTTTAAACCTTAACAGAGATTTGCACGGGAGAAAATTTGCCTGATTGAGACCCATTGAAGAAAGACACTCTACCATTATTATCTCCTACTTATTATTATTTTTATTTTAATTTAGCTGGAATGGCTTGAATGGAGCTAGAGTTTAACTGAAGGACAGGCCCTGCCTTGCTGTCACAGGGTTTTGGTAAGATGAGATCACAAGGAAGAACTTAAGTGAGAAATTGTCTTTGGAAGTGTTAGGTAACAGGTTTTTGGATACAGAGGTACCACAAGAGAGGGGAGAAAAGGAAAATAAGGAAGAACTGGAAATAAATGACATAATCACATTTTCTCATATGGTTATACTTCTTTGATATTTAATGTTGTGGTGAAAAGAACTTTGTAATAGACAAAATGTGAACACTGAGCTCTCATTATTGAGCTTTCTGTCATAGCCTAATTATTTCTTTCTTTTTCCTCTGTCACTTTTTTGTATAGGTGGAAAATGTTCGGTTACTTGATCGTTTATCCTCAAGAAGAGCTGTGGTGGGAACCCTGTATTTAACAGCTACCCATGTCATATTTGTGGAGAATGGTTCTGAAACCCGCAAAGAAACCTGGGTATGAATTTTTATTATTTCAGTTAGCTGTAAGTGCATGGCACTTTACTGATGGTAATTTGAAAATTACTTCCAAAACACTTTAAAAATAGTTAAATAGTTCGTATGGATGCTTTTATGAGGCTATGTGAAGTTCTAGCCTAGTAATTTTCAAAAGTTTTCAGTGGATTCTAGATATTGCAGTATAGTAAGAGGAAGAGAAGGGCCTTCACTGTATGAATACCAGATGTGATTGACTGAGGAACAGCTGCTGTAAACTGCACTGTTGCTCCTATCATCCAGGAAGAACTGAGGAGAAATGCCTTGAATGTGAACTATTTCCTTGGCTCAGTCAATTCTTGGCCTTCTCCTTTACTGCTAGTGTTGAATCAGTGATTTTGTTCGTTTAATACTTTATTTTTTAAATAAAGTAGTATTTTGAAATAGCTGTCTTGATCGATTGACAAAATATCTTGCCTTTTCTTGTTGTTTAACCCCAGCCATTGACCAAGCTGCACACAGCCACTCTGCTCCCAATCAGCAGAATCAGGGAGAGAAGCTAAAGGGTAAAAGGTAGAAAATGGACTAAGATAAAGAGAGTTTAATTAGGAAAGCAAAAGCCACACACTCAGGCAAAGCAAAACAAGGAGCAAATTCACTGCTTCCCGTGGGCAAGAAGTTGTTCAGTCATCCCCAGGAGAGCAGGGCTCCATCACATGTAACAGTGACTTGGAAAGGCAAGTGTCATCACTCCAAATGTGCCCTGCTTCCTGCCTCCTTCCACTTTACACACTGAGCATGGTGTCTGGAATATCCCTTTGGTCAGCTGGGGTCACCTGTCCTGGCTGTGCCTCCTCCCAGCCCCCATCACTCTCGGCCAGCACTGCAGTCAGCCTGGGCTCCGTGTAAGCAATAACAAAGCCATCTCTATATGATCAACTCTGAGTTCAGTGCAAATCCAGAACACAGCCCCATGGCAGCCACTGTGAAGGAAATTAACTCTGCCCCAGCCAAAACCAGCACACATGCACACATATAGGTACAGCTGTTGCTTGGTGTCATATATTGAAGAGTCTTTTATGTAGCTTAATTATGCAGCCCTTGTCCATTTTTGCACTAATTAACTCCATCTTCCTTTGATCCCACTATTCTTGACCAGATTTTTATTTTATTCTTAACCAGATTTTATTTTTATATTGTTTTATCTCATTTGATGCAGTATTTAAAATTATATCAGCATTACCGTTCTACCCATGAGGAGGCACAATATTTTAGCCTTATGTAACTGATGCTGGTCCATCTTTTCACTGTACAAACAGATGAAAAGAGCTTTGACAGCCACTAGCTTACATTAAAGCAAACAAACAAAAAGCTTTGGATAACGTGAGCAGGCTGATGTTTGAGCAGCTGAAACACTCCAGAAATGCCTCTTTGTCTGCAGGTGATGTATCAAGCTGCTTGAGCCTGAAGCTGGAGATAGAACCAAACTACAAGAGGAGGAGCATGAGGGTTTTCTGAAAGAGTGGTGGAAGCTACTGTGCCTTCTCTGGCCCATCATTATAAATAATTGCTTTTCTTCTTAAAGATTTGACTAGCATAACTCTTTTCAATTCCCCTCAGGTTCTCCACAGCCAAATTTCCTCTATTGAGAAGCAAGCCACCACTGCCACTGGTTGCCCCTTACTGATCCGCTGCAAGAACTTCCAGGTGATCCATCTGGTGATCCCTCAGGAACGAGACTGCCATGACGTTTACATATCCCTGATCCGTCTGGCTCGGCCAGGTATGGGGAGAAAACAGCACAAAAACCAGCCTTCATCCTGAGGAGGGGGAATTTAATGGAAGAAATGTATCTGTGCATCTTTGTCCTTTGCAGGTTAAGGAAAAAAGGTTCGATAGAGATGCGTTGTGAGAGAAATATTGATATAATCATTTGTAGATCAATGAAGAAAGCTCATTATAACAAGTAGTTTACTCCGTAAAATATGACATGAACTTCTATTTAAAATAATACTCTAGGGCATCATGGGCCATGAAATATATTATAAAGATATATTGTGTGCAACTCATTTGCTGGTTGACTTGTTTAAATGTAGGAGAATATTCTAAATTCAGGTAACTTTTATGTCCCTGTTGTAACAAAAACTACAATACATTTAGTGGTCCTGTCAAGGTTTCCATTTTGAAGCTTTATGCTGTGCAGAAATTCCTTAAAGTCAGTGAAAGGTTTAGCAGCAAGTAGTTGTTTTATTTTACTGGGCTGCCTGTGTTTTGGCCTATTATTATCTACATTTTGAATATTCCCTGTGTGTTTCTGAATTCAGTTCAATGTCCTTTTGAAACTTTTCCCCTTTTCAATGAAAAAACAAATGTTACATCAAAGTCCAACATTTGATTGCCTACATTATAGCCCTTCTCTGCACTGTGCTCTCCTAAGAGCCAACTGACAAAACTTCTGGATTTTTTATTTTAAACTATGACTTTATAAATATAACACCAGCTTTGGTTCCTTATTATTATTTTAACAGTATGCAAAGAAATTATCTGTTAAAGTATTTACAGAGCTGACAACAACTGGACTTAATTTTTTTCTTGTTAGGAGAGTACCAATTTTATCTGCTGTATAGAGGGCTCAAAAATTGCACAGTCCACCAGCACAGCTACTGAGCTTTATAAAATACTAATAGTAGCAGTAGTACCTCATAACTCTAACAGAAGTAACTTGGTAAGCTAGGTGATGCAGGGTGAAAGTAATCTGAGAAATTGAAAACAATTAGAAAAATTCAATCAGTGGTTCTGCTGATGAAAATCTGGATTCATTCCATGCACCTCAGCTGCAAGTACATGTTCATGTATGCTGGAAGGCATGTGATTCTGTAATCCTTTTTCTTGGAGGCAGGAGGAGGTGTGCGTGCTGCTATGCACCAGAATGATGAAAGGGAGAGTAGCTGAGGACTCTGAATACAAGTTCAGTGACTGCAGTGGACAAGAAGGTCTGAGTAAAGAAGATGCAGTAACAGCACTGTAGAATTAGTTCTTTGCATAGTTTAGCTGCACAGCAGTTTTCCTTCTCCAGCAAACTATCTGATTGTGATTTGAGACAAGATAAGATCTTGCCTACCTACTCAAAATTAGAAGGTTCTGATTCAAGCTGAGTCATTTGTACCTGACTGTGCTCTTCCCTGTCATTTTGTCAGGGCATGAAGCTGTACTTCCTTTGGATAATATAGTTACTCAGCATTAGAAGGTATTTTTTACTCCATAAGCAGATAATTTGACCTATTCAGGCTCTATTTTCCATTCTCTGCCTGTTCTTTTCATTAATTCCTGAGAGAAGCTGATGTTGAATACCAGCTTAACATGTTCTATGCTATCTGATGTCCTAGTTACAGTAAATGTGAAGATTATGTTTAATTTTATTTTTTCTAGAATTTTAATAAGGTCAAGCTGTCAGATGAATTTGGCCTTTTTGCTTAATTAAGCCATTTTGTAAAGCAAGCTGACCATCAGATACTATATGTTTAATAGCAGGATTGCAGAAGTTTATGGCAAAATTACTGAAAGATTGGGAAAGGTCCTACAAGTACTGGCAAATATGTGGTAAAGCCCTGACTACTAATACTTGGAACATTTTTGTTATTATGTGCAGATACCACCATGTGATAATACTTGTAATGTGGAGGCAGACTTCAGTCATAAGTAACCTGGATACTTATGACTGAAAATCTACTTAGGTAGATTTTTAAAGGCTGTCCTTGTGCCTGTGAATAGCAGGTCCATTGGAAAGAAAATCCAGATGCTTCTGACAACAAAGCAGTGAAAACAGGAGCTCAGATTGCTAACAAAAGCTCAGCTTGGATTTATGGATTGTGCTAAAACTTTAGGTTAACGTGTGAGAAATAAACCAGACTGTCTTCCTAATCTGTGCCATGCCAGAAGTTTGAAATTAGAGAATACAGAAGGAGTTTAAACTGCTGGAAAATGTGGAAACCATTCTCTTTTTTCTCCCTACTCACAACTTTGTTGATTTTCAGTATGTTCCTGACAGAGTTAACATGAACATCCCAGTAACAGCTGGGATTCAGTGGCAATGGTAGCTGGCTGCCCCTGGTCACCAGGATTAGGATTAATTAAATGCAGATATACTACTAAAAAAAGTTTAAAAACTCCAGCATCACCAAACTTTCATATATGGTACGTGGTTGAGGGGGACAGGTGGCATAGCTGCTTCCTGGTGATGATAAAATATTTGATGTAGCACATGCTTCTTTTATGCTATTACATCATGTGCATTTCAAATGCATTTGCTAATAATTCAAGGGCTGAATTTTGCAGTCCACAAAACTATGATTTCATTGGATCTATTGGAAACCTTCCTAATTAGGGACAATGACTACTGAGGTGTTTTTTCATTTTTGGAAGAATGTGCTGCAAAGTCCATTGTTCATATCTTTTTTCTTTGCCACAGGATAGATGTTAATAAAGGGACTTCTAAACTACTCTAGATAGCAAATTCTTTTGAAGAACAAGTGCTTACTCTGGCACTGGCTTTAGTTTCCTTTGGATGAAAGCATATTGCTGACATTTTGTCTTTGTGCTGGGGAAAGTTTTCACAAATCTACTGGAGACTAGCAGAACAGTATATTTTAAGTAGCACTTCACTTAAGGCACGTACATTGTGACATATACAAATAACAGAAGAGCATGTACTTTCAAAGTTTACTTCACAGTAGATATAAAGCAGGGTATGTGCTTTTGTAAAGCAAAGTGTACTCTTTGAAAGGAAACTGCATCAAAGTCCATGCACAGTATGATTTCAGGGTGAGAAATCTGAAGTAATTTACCCTTTCTGTTTCTTTGCTTATTTCTTTTCCCAGTGAAATATGAAGAGCTGTATTGCTTCTCCTTCAATCCAAAATTAGATAAAGAAGAACGAGAGCAAGGGTGGAAGCTTGTGGACCTCAATGAAGAATATAACAGGATGGGTGTTCCAAACGACTATTGGCAGATTAGTGATGTAAACAGAGACTATGGAGTAAGTTGTTGTGATTTTTCTGTCACAGAGGCTGTCTGTACAACAAATCAGCAGCCTGACTGAGGACCACCATAGTGCTTAGTGGCAGTACCTCTTTGTGCTCAGTGCTGTACACACATGTAGTAAAGTGCAGTTACTCTACTACTTCACATAACATAGCACACAGAAAATGAGAGAAAGGATGGCTCTTCATTTAACAGATGTGGAAATGAAGAGCAGAAAGTAAGTCCACTGTGTTTTAAATATTAGAGTTCAGCTGCCTGGGAAGAAGTTTAAGTCATACCTAAGGTTATGTGTGTGAATAAGACCCCTGATATGTAGGGCTATGTAAAATTACTACGTAGTCATTTTAAGAAAAAAAATAAAATTGTTCCAGATGGAACAATTGGCAATATTTTTTCCTCACTGGCTGTTCCCACACTCCTTTTGAAGCATCTGTGATTGACTGTCAGTGATTTTCACAGTGATCTTGTGGTCATAAATCTTCCCAGCTGCCTGCTGTCGTTCCTCATTCAGTCTGGTACAATTGAAGACCTTTTAATGTTAATTAATTGTGAAAAATAATAACCAAGACATTTTTGAAGGAAGTTTGTCCATGCACTCCATTGGTTCTGTTGCTGGAACATATCCATGTTAAGGAAGGACTGTGACATTCTCAGAGAAGACTGAATGTGCTATCAGGGTTTGTTTTCTTTTTGTTAAAAAGAGTGGAAAAAAAAGTATGATCTCTTTTAAGATAAAGTGTAGAAAAAATGTCATGATGAATAAAATCCAGTTCACCACAGCAACAACTGTAACCACAAGCCCTTCCTTTCCCTTCTCTTTCATTACATATCTCTTGACTCAGAAAATAATTTCTTCCTGGCCATCCTTAGTGCTTTAGTCATCTCAGAAAGTCAAAGGGAGATACTGAATATCCTTCTGATCCCAGTCAGAATGCTACAGACAATATCAGGAAAAGGGGGTAAAAACAGGATTGCATCTCTGATCTCACTTGTCTTCAGAGGTAATTTGGGGCTTTTTTTGCAGGCTTATCAGGTTTCTCTCAGAAGTGGTAGGCATTGTCAGGGCTTTTGGTACCCTCATTTCATGTGGCTTAATTTCTTGTCAACATGTCCCTGTTTTTGTCCTTTTTTTATTATGAAATTTTTTGAAAAATTGTGCTCTATTATTATAGAGCCAAATTGGCTCTATTATTATTTGGCTCTATTATTATAGGCCTCCCATTATTGTCCCCTCCTAGCAGAGTATTTGAGAACTTCACCCACTCCCATCCTTACTCCCAAATTCTGCTACAGAGGATACTGCAGTTGAAAATACAACTTTTCTATATGTAACAATAAATCCTTTCGGGGATGAATGTGTGTTAAACCTGTCTGTTCTCAACAAGACATGAATTAACATTTGGGAATACAGCCCTTCAACCCTTTTGCTTCAGTTTTTCCATCTGTAAATTAGCATTAACACTTTCCAGCTTCAAAATAATGTTTTGAGAAACAGCATTGATATGTATACAATAATAACAATTATTCCCTGATGTCTGAGTTCCTTGGTATTTTGTTTTTGCTGTGGAAATGGCTAATGCTACTTGTACTTTGCAGACCAAACAAACAGAGTTTGCTTTCACAGGTCTGTGACTCCTATCCTACAGAAGTCTACGTACCAAAGTCTGCCACTGCACACATCATAGTGGGAAGTTCCAAATTTCGCAGCCGAAGGCGTTTCCCAGCTCTTTCCTACTACTGCAAAGGCAACAATGTAAGTGTGAATTTGTAACCTCAAAGTGTTTGCTTATTTTGGCCTTGGCCTCATAATTCTTCTAGTAAGGTTTTGCAAGACAAAATTGGTGTTTATTTAATGTTTAAAAAATAGTGTAGGCTGGTTAGTGGGATTAGTTCATTAATAGACGTTTAATGCAGACATTTAAAACCAGTTTCATCATCCAGCTTACACAAAAAATAGGTGATCCCAAGGAAGTGGAGTAGTACAAGAGGCCCTGAGACATGGGTGGCAAAGCAGCAAAGGCCAGTAGCAGGCAGCTTAGTAGCTGATTGGGAGGAGAACAGAGCAATTTTGCATCTGGTAGCTTGAGAGCAAGTTGAGGAAGTCAGAAATTATACTTGCATCAGTTAGAGAATCAGGAGCAGCTTTTCAAGAAAAAATCTGTGAAAAGACACAGAAAGGATGGATATAACAGCTGCTAAATTTTGGTTGAGCAGTGTGTTGTGGTTTTGCTGAAGAGAATCTCCATGTCTGCAAGTGAGGAGTTCCACCTTCCCCTCTCCATAGCAAAGGGGCAAGGAACTGCTTCACTTGTCTACAACCATTTGGAAAAAAACCCTGTATGTAGACTACTTGTATTTCTGTTTCTAGCAGCTGAGGTGAGAAAGGAGACCCTTGGACTGAAGAATCCCCCAAACTGGGTGTTTTTACATTTGTGTTCCAGCCCCTCAGGGACTGCCTTAGCTCAATCATTACCACTTTGGAGAATGGTGTCCCCTTTGTACTCTCAGAGGATCTGTGTGACTCCTGCTTCAATCCAGTGGCACTGAGAGGTCTTCCCTAGAGTTGGGCGGTGGTCAGGACCTTCCAAGAGACAGAGCTAGTCTGGGCTTAGAGAGTTTCTGTAGCATTTGCCACACAGGCTGGGACATATTTCTGCAGAATGTCACAAGCACAAATCATAAGCTACAATCTCCATGGAAGTCTTGCCTTTACAGCAGCCCTTATAATAGATTTAAGTTTCAGAAAAAAGGAATCGACATTATTTTTACTTCTTTACTCTGTATTTCATCAGAGCATTGCTTCCATAAAGATCTGTGAATTTTACAATGAAGTGGAGAATAGGAAGATTTAAACAGTAAATACAATCTTTGCATAAATTAAATATTTTAAAAACATTTTGTTCAGGTTAAATTTTTCAGAGTTAATCACTTTGCATGATCAACTATGTCCAAATATAGATATCTAGGATTCAAAACACTTGGACATTTCCAAACCTCAGTGAAAGAAAAGGTTTCAGGGTCAGGTAGATTACCATTAATATATAGTAATTAATCTTGGATGAGTTTCATGTTTCAGCCTGAATGTTTTCCCTGCTGTGGTTGAAGTTCAGGTTAATGTTCAAAGTACCAGGATCTGAAGTATTGTGTTTACTCCTGGAACATTTATAGTTTAAAGAGCTAGGAAATGCAGTTTTGGAGGAAATACCTCCTTGTGAGTTTGGAGGTTGCCAGTAAATAGAGTAATGGGCAGGAAAGGAGTAAGATTTATCAGCAGTTTGGGAAGAGCCTGCTGCATGCAGAGGAGACAGGTAGCACTCATTCAGTCCCTCATAGACAGAACTTTCACACAGCTCCTTCATCCTGACAAATTCAGTGGTGATGTGACACCTCCACATCTTACACAGTTTGTGTGAATATGATAAGATTAAAGTCTGGAACTATCTGTTCAGTTATGCAATAGCATGTAATAAATCACCGGGATATGTACTGATCAGAAGACTAAACTCTAAATAACAAGATCCTGTTTGAAAGACCATTAATAAAGTATGAACAGGGTCTCACACAATTCTGGATCTCCCTCTTAAAGACCCATACTTTACTGAGTAACTACTGATAGTTCAAAGATGTGACTGAAAAAAGCATGTCCTTTCTCACAGTAATAAATAATCTGCAGGACAGCCTGCAGAGGTTGTGACCCTCAGTAGGCAGATTCTCTTTGTGCTTGTGTTCAGTGCTTAGAAAGTGCACATATTATCCCCTTGCCTTCTATAAATCTAGCTGTCCTCTGCCTAGCAAAAATAAAATCTCCCTGCCCACCTATTCCACATATTGTTTCTTCTTTCCTGGTTTCATCTGGAAATAAGGTGATCTTGATGGGTCTGTGAAGAAGCTCTCTTGCCTCCTTCAGTAGCCCTGCTTAATACAAGTACTCCAGGAGTCACTGGACCCACTTCTTATTCAGTGAGGTCTTTTTCCTAAGGCAGTGCAAAAAATACCCCATCATTGGTGATCTGCTTGCATGGCACACATTTTTGTTTCCTGGACTCATGCTGTCATGCTGTTTAGTAAAGCAGGCACTGGTGTAGGTTGGGTGTAAGCAGTCTGGTACCTGGTTAAGTGTGAGTACCAAAGGACCTATTCTTTATGTTGTATCAATGTTCTCATGATTTCAAGGCTGTACTCGTCCTCAAGATATCACCTTTCAGGAGTTATTCCACATTAGGGAAATACAATACTTAAAATAGCTCTAAATTCAGATTCAAGACTAGACTTGGGCCAATGGGGTTGTATTGTTTTAATGCTTCCTTGCCTTTTAAAAAAATGTATTTATTAGCATGTAATTAAAAATAATGCATTTATTAATTTTACCATTCTGCCTTTCTCATATAATTGTACATCTATGCAGACATTTAATGATCTGGTTTTGTAAATGCTTCTGGATGCTAAATAATTTCTACTTTACAATTCTGTAAGGTTTTTTGGTTGTTTGTCTTCTTTTCTGCAGGCCTCCATATGTAGAAGCAGCCAGCCTTTATCTGGCTTTAGTGCTCGATGCCTTGAGGATGAGCAGATGCTCCAGGCCATCAGAAAAGCCAATCCAGGCAGTGATTTCATCTATGTTGTTGACACTCGGCCCAAAGTAAGTACATTACTTTTCCTGCACATAGCAAGACTGAGTCTGGGCTGGATCCATTAGGGAACCTGACCTGAGCACAACCTGAGTGGCTGACCAAGTCACTTCTGATCTTAGTTGCACCCGTCTAACTCCACAGGTACATGAGGATTTATCAGGGGAATCTTAACTAGGAACCTTGACCCCATTATTATCTCTGGGAGAATTTTCTCCTTTCCCGTTTCTTATTCTGAACCTCTCCCTATTCTTATTCTTAGCAAAATGTCAAAATACAGAAAAGTAAATAATGTGTAGTTGTAACTGTTTGCACACACAAAGGAGCTATCAAGTAAGTATATTTCTGATGAGATTGGCAAAAATTAATTCCCATTATAAGATGTACTTATAGTTGTTTGTAATGTTGCAAACCTCTAACTACTTACACTGTAATTTTCCATGCATGATTTCTCCTGGAAGTGAGACAATTCCAATGACCCCTGCTTAAGGCTAAAGAAAGACAAGTCGCTGAGATTACAGGAATGGAAGAGACCTTTAAATATCTCCAGCACTTTGGTGGTTTTGAGAGACAATCTGAAATATGATCAATAGTGACATCAGATGCCATATCTATAATTGAATAAAACCCTCTGTCCAAGAAAAAAGCTCTAGAAAAAGAATTATGCTATGGAGAAATATAGAAACTCAATGATGATCTAGAAGATGTTGGAAGCTAAGAAAACTTTGTGTCAAAATTGTCATGCTAGCAAACAGCTCAAGGTGATAAAGACTAGATAGGCTTCAGTATCTGGAGGTGAGAGTAGGGATATGTTCTTTCTTATACTACCAGAAACTTTCCTCTTGAAGTTACCAAAGCCTCTGAAGAAAAGAAACTAAAGAGGCATACCTCCACAGAATCCCTTGTAGTTATAGGATTATCTATGGCATGGGAAAAAGAAAAAAATGGAGAATAAATGTTTGAGGAAAAGGAACAAGGAAGCTGTTTCATTATCCTGAGATCAGAAGACAGAGGGGCAAGGACAAGATGAGTAAAACTGAGAAACATGAGAAATGGAGTGAGGAAGGGCAAACCTGGCAAAGCTGGAGCAAGTACAAGGAAGCTGCATGGCTGATGACTGAAGGCATGAGCATCAGTGGGAAGGTGCTGTGGGTGCTCACAGCTCTAATGGGAGGCAGTAGCCAGAAAATGAGGGCCTTGGCATGTCTCATTGACCCAAGTCACACCAAGGGCTGTGTAATCTGGTAACCACTTTTACCTTCAGTTCCCTCTGTTTTGTTGGAAAGACGAAGATGCTACCAGCTTACTTGTGGTCCTGAAGTGAGTGAATTGTGATGGACAGTAGGAAATGACTGGTACCATTGTGTTCAGAAAGGGCATTAGGCATGGAGTACAGACCTAGCTGCCTAAATAATGCTTGTTTTACAGTTTTCTATGTGTAATAATAGTTATAGCTTGTTTCCTGTCTGATGGTATTGCAACTTTTCCCTAATTAAGGCAGTCGATTTATTGCTAATGACTTACAGACTTGGTTATTAATAATGTTTTACCCATCCTTTAATTTTTTTTCTGGTAAATTACTTTGAGACACCTTCTGTGTGCACTGAAAAAAAGGCCATACTTTGTGGAGGGTATGGAGAGACTGAATTAGGCTCACTTAGCCGTGAATGCCAGCACATTTCCAGCAATGCTGGCTTCTTCGGGAGCTAGTCAGGAGATGAAGACTGTTTGTTTTCACTTAACTGTTTTGTTAAAAAAAAGGTTTTGATGTAAAGAAATATGTATACCAGATTCCTACTACTCTCTGTGCAGCAAAAATGGACAGATCTACAAAGCTCCTGTGATCCCAGATGCCAAATACAGCCTTGTTACAATTTTGCACCTGATAATGCATTTATAAATGTAGAGCATATAGCAATGGATAGGTATCAGTGAATGTGCTTCCTGGCATTCCTCAGGGAACCTTTAACAAATGTAAAGATAAGATATCCAGTCTGGTGGAAGGCTTTCCATTCCTGTAGGCAGGTAAAAAGCTGTTTGCCTCATTTGTCATAAGAACCAGCCTGTTATAACTATCATGAATGTTGATGGATCCTTCAGTTCAGTATTCCCAACTGCTCTTCCCTCATTGCACTTGATAATTTTCAAAACAAAAGATTTGTCTGTGGAAGAAAGCTTTGTTTCCACTTCATTTGAATATATCAGGATCACCAAATACAAAATTACTTAAGCCACTGTCATTTCTCTATGTAATCACAGAAGAAGCTAATGTAGACTTAGTGTTTATGACTAAAACACATTATAACAAGACTTGACTTGGTTATCCCCTCAATTAAAGAAAATGCCAGGAAATCTTGCAAGTGGGGTCTTCTGCCTTTATGTGAGGATGTGAGGAGGCTGTATCCTCACATTCACTGAGATTAATCAAGGACATTCACAATTTAGATAGTTTCACAACAACTACTTTAAGAGCAACAGATGGAATTTTGGTAGATGATGTGGAAAATTTGTTAGTAAATATTGTGGCAGCTGCAAAGTTTGGCAACTGACAGTATTTAAAATAAATGAGTGTTAGAAAGCCTTGCAAATTTGACCTTATATTTATTTACTTTCAAAGAGTGCCATTTCAGATTGCCCTTTAAGAAGGGATATTTGTGATAAAATTGCTCTGCTGCAGGAACAGTTAATGGTATTTATGTGCTGAGTACTGGGTTAGTTAGAGCATAGATGTTTTTCATTTAGGTTTCAGGGGTTTGTGGTGGCTGAGACTCATCTGTACAAATCTTTCTTCCTGAAGCTATAGGCTGCTGCAGAGGGAGACTGCCTCATTTTGTTTATACAAGAACACTGATGTCAACTTCAAAAGAGAAAGATTAGGATTCAGCAGATAATTTATATCTTTGTAGCAGGTCACACAGAGGACTCTGTCCTTAACTGACATGCCGTTCACAGGCTGTATGTTTTTTTTTATTGTCCATTGATAGTCAAAACATCAGCAGACTGCTGGTGATAGACAAGAATGGAGTTTCTTTGTTTGTGCTCTTTTCTGAATTGCATACTACAAGTTAAAATAAATTTTGCCCAAGATTCGTATAAATCAAAAATGTTGGATTTTTGCTCAGGTTCCTATCCAGAGTGTGGTTCCTTCTGTTGTGTCATGAATTTCATGCAATGTTTCAGTTCCTAATGGTGGTCCACAAATGTAACTTTTTAGCTCTTTCCTTTGAAAGTTAAGATATCAGGGTTGGTCCTTGGAAACCTGTTTTGACATACAATGTCAAAAAGCTGAGCTTGTTCATCTTGGTCGGAGAGAAGACGGCATCAGACAGTCAATCCCCAATTGTGTGTATTGGCTCCAAATTAAAATTGAATATTGGGAGTATGTGTTTTTGGGGTGGAAGAGGTCAGAAAAGGAGACATTCTTGTATATCCCATGATGCCATTAGCTAAGTACTGAAATATATTATTGTGACTTTCAGATGTGACCACAGAAGCAGTGAATTAATAGTACTGCCTGCAGTATTGGGAAATAGACTGGAGACAGAGTTATCTGCACAGCCTCTTGTCCCCCCAGGCAATGCCTAAGAGAGACTTTTTTTACTCTTTCATGAGCATTGGCTCTCACTGAAATGGAGATGAGTCACTTTTTGTCCAATTGATGCCCAATGAAGTCTAAATCCTTTATTGTTTATTTCTTAAATCTTTCCTGAGCAGAAGCTGTTAATTGTGCTTGGAGGCATGGGGGTTCTGCCACTTGAGCTACTTTGTCACTCTCAGAGCCTTCATATTTCGTGGGAACTTTGAAGGTCCCCTGCACTACAGCATGAATTTCACAGAAAAGCATAGACTTTATGCAAAAAGACAATTTTTTCCATTGCACAGTGAGATTTTGCTAAAGAAAATTTAGAAAAAAGTAGATAGGTACTTAATAAAAGAATAATTTAGTTTAAAAGACATATAAAAAATTAAAAGTACCTAATTAATTTTTATCAGCTTTAGTTTTTAGCCTAAAGATCAAAATATTGGCATAAGGAGCTTGGCAGATAGTTTTCCTTGCCACTCAAGGGTTCCAAAAGGATGGAAAATAAACATTAACCACAGCCTTAATTTTGTGCTTGAGAAAACTGAACTAAAGAAGTATTTAGTCACTTTCCCATGCCAGGAAGCAAGTAACAGATTTGAAGATAAAACTTCCAGCTGAAAGTATTTTTGCTGAAGCACAGCAACTCCTTTGATAGCAGTGCATTGCAGATGGAAATTTTTGTGGCAATTTTGTCAATTCAAATATTTCATAGTCTTACTTAACAAGAGCCAAGTTACTATAAAATTAGGAAAAACAACTCCAGCTCCCTGTTCGTTATTGCAAGCTTCAAAGAAGTAAGCTGTATCAGCTTTTGGATGGTTTGAGCAGTAAAATACAGTAACTTGGGCGACGCCGGAGTGTGCACAGGCTCTGAGCCAGTGGCACGGCAGATGAGACACTGCCACCTCCTGGGTTGTTCTGCTGGTAAACATAATGCTGATCCAACATAAAACCAAAACTGCCCCTGAAAATTAAAACCTTTATGCTCCTGCAGAGGAATCCTGCTTAAGCCATGAGGATTTTGTGTTTAACCTCACTAATGAAGTATCACTCACAGGGTGTGAATGAAACAGGGATGTCAGACTCAGTAGCCCAGTGCCCTGCAATAGGCTGTGAACAGATCCCCGGTTCAGAGCCCCTTGTGTTGACACTGTGGGAAATGCTTCCTATTTGTGACTGGCTTAAACCACTCTGATTTATTGCTGTAGACCCCAAGGTTTGTTTTGAAAAGATTCTGCTACTGGTTTTCATCCAATATTCCCTATGTTTTTCAGCTCAATGCAATGGCAAACAGAGCAGCAGGGAAGGGATATGAAAATGAAGACAACTACTCCAACATCAAGTTTCAATTCATAGGCATTGAGAACATCCATGTTATGAGAAATAGTCTGCAGAAGATGCTTGAAGGTAATATTCATTGGAAACTTCATTGGAAACTAGAGGAAAAGAATTGATCTGTCAAATTTCTGTCAAAGAAATCAGAATAACTGCTCTGAAATCAGCAGCAGTGAAAAACAACATGGAAAGCAATCTTTATCTATTGCAGCTGCATGCAGCTGCCTGCTGGCTAAAGGGGCTTGTGCAATGGAGCATCATGGCAAATACTGGTTGCTGATTTCTAAATTGTGAAAACACCTTGTTTCCTGGCTGAAATCCAGATATCATTTAATGACAAAATTAATTTTAATTCCTTACTGCTACTCTTTTTTTGAAATTTACATTTTGATGGTGAAATGAAAAAAATCCCTTATTGCTGACTTCGAGGCTAGTGGAAAATAACAACTGATTTTTTTTTAAGGTCAGAAAAACTATGGTGGGATTTTCATATAATGTAGTTGAGCATTTTAGGCTGTGAATTTTAACAGAAACTTATTTATGCCCTGCATAGAACATATCACATCAGGTCTAGTAATGAAATTTACAGTCAATGAGTGTAGCAATTCATCACTTTCAATATCCCATGGAAATTACTACCATTTACTTCATAAATAGTTAGCAGTATTTAAACAAGCAAAGCTGTTTTGCCATTTCATATTTGCAGTACATAACTGTTTAGAGGTCATCTGGGAAAAGAGCAGGAATAAATAAGCCATCCTTGATTTTTAACAAGCAATAAGAAATAGTGCTCACTCCACCATGTGTCCATGTTTACTTCATGTGCATCAACAACTTCCATCCCCTTCTGGATCAGCTTCATTTGGCTTATTCTTGACTTGATGCTCTGCCCATGCTCTTTTACTCTTCATCTGTCTCCCACTGAGTGCATGCAAATGTAAATTTGAAATCTAAGACGGGCTTAAATTTTCCATGATAGGGAAGCCATCGTCTGTTTTCACATTAGAGCATTTTATGGAAACCAGCATTAAAGTGGGATGCAGGTAAAACATCTATTCATGAGAGTTTTCTTGGTCTAAGGAAAACAGTGGTGGGGAAACCAGATTTTTTGTTCACTAGGAAGTCTTGTTTGGCTAGGAGATAGGCTGGGTGAGTAAACAGGTCCCTTTATTTGTTCAACTCAAGACTATCAATGTTAAAATAGTAAACAACCAGTCTGGCTGCACGGGCAGTACTGTGTATAATTTTTGAGCCAGGAGTTCATGAGACTGGTCCATGGCCCAAACTTGCATGTAACAAAGGAACTTGAAATGTATTTAACACTTCAGGCTGCTTGCAGGGCACAAATTCTTAGTATCTATTTTCAAATAAGCTGTATGGTTAAAACATCTGCTTTTTTACTGGGTTTTATATTTGCTGTGTTGAAATCTCTCATGTAGCAACTTGACTGATAAGATTAGAAATCAAAGAAGTTAAGGACTTTTTAAAAGAAAAATCTTATGACTTTTAGTACACTAGGGCTTTCCTCATGTAAGATGCTAGGTAGTTTTTTGTCTTTTTCCATTTGTATGTGTCTCTTAATCTGTTTTTCTGGTGACTTTTTACCTGACTTGAGCATACAAAGAGACCTAGAACCAAAAAGGCTGTCAAGGATGATAAAACACATTTAATATGGCTTTACATTTTTATCAATTAATACCTCAATAATATATCAATAATTACCAATTAGTGGTGTATTATCAGTATTAATAAAAAAGATGTAAATAATTAAAAGAATACATAAATAAGATAGCAATATCACTGTACCTATGTGAATCTCAAGTAAAGCATCACACTACTCTTTACAGAATGGGTCTGCTGCTCATGATCTGTGCTAAGACTTTATAAGGTGCATAAAACCTTTGAAAAAACAAATGAGGCTGATTAAAACAGATTTTAGTTTAATGTGAGCTGTATTGCTGCTTGGAAGTATACAGCATGAAAAGAGGACATCAAGATATATTTGGCCAGATGTGTTGCTGAAATGCAAGGTCAGTTTCATTCAATTTACTGGTGCTAAGCAGAAGTGAAGAGCAGAGAATCTTCACATGCCAGACTGCAGATTATTTGCAATATACAATTTAAAATAACTTCCAATGCTAAGAAAATTTGAAAAAAAAAATTTAGTATTCAGTTTCCATTAGAAAATGCACTTATATTAGGAATGTGTTCACTTAATTATTCATTATTTTGGGGGGCGGGGGGGGAAAGGTGAGGAAATACATTTATACTTATAAAAATATCAATATTTTATTTGAGTAGGTAAAATTAATAAAAAATAAAATACTATTTTATTTTAGTAGCTGAAAAATGGATTTCAGCTTTGTGATGTTACTGACTTTATTTCAAGCCAATATATCTTATTTTAGTATAATGTTGATTTTTGGCTAAGTATACCAGCATTATAAAGGGATTAAATTTTTAGAATATGCAAAAAATGTTGAGATTTGACTGTACTGTGGAAGTGAAATGCATTTCAACATGATGGAATTTTCTTTCAAAATCAAAAATTATCTCTGCTGCCTTTAGTATAGTATGGATTTTTATTTTTCTCCATTTATAGATGGGTCTATGTGAAGAACCTTGAAATATTTTGATCCTGCGTGCAAACTTCCTTGAAACAATTTTTAACATTAGAATGAAATTACACAGGGACTTTTCTTGCTAAAGATCCAAGGTCTGCCTGAGGCTGCCGTTGGCACTTGGGATGGGGTGGGCTGTGCTGCGCACCCAGGGCCAGCTGAGACCTGACTCCCGTGTGTTGGGCACTGAGCTGATGGCCCCACATGCTCCCTGTCTGTATTTAAACAGCAAATATGAGCTTCTCCTCCCCTCATACCAGCAGCAGCACTTGCTGATGTAGGAACAGCCCTCTGGTCCTTGGACTTCTGGGACAGATCAGGCAGTGAGGAACCCACTGGGTTTGGCCCACAGTAACTCTTCCTTCCTCTGCTTATGGCTATCCTGCCAGGAATGGGGGACTATTCCAGCACACCCTTCTGGTACTTCTGATGGTGGAAGAGGCAGTTTCCAACATGTGCCCTTTTTCTTCCTCCCATTCTGAGATTTGGGTGCATTGCTGGAATTCCCAGAGCTCTGCCTGTTGGCTCTTGATTTTCCTGTGCATGAAGCAGGCCATATTTCTCAAAGATTTTAGTACCTTTTCTGCTGAGATGGAAATGCCCTTTCCCTTCAGGATAAGCCTCATAACTGAATTCATAATTGAACTCAGTATTAAGGTCCAGATGAGTTGCCAAAGTCATGTGAAATGTACAGTGTATGCATTTAGGACAGTATGAACTTTGCACAGTGAAGTGGTCAGTAAATATTGACTCCAATTTCGGAGTGGGAATGAACAAATCACAGTTTCAGCCTTACCTTGGGCTTTTGCAAATAGAGACAGCAGCTTCAGCCAGTATTCAGCCACTAATTGGTCATGCTTCCATCTGCACAGAAACATTAATCATGTGAAAAGCTGTTTGCTTTCAGTGCTGCTATCTCTGCATCTTTAAAAATATCCTCCAAAAATTACTTTTAAAATAACCATCTGGAAGGGGCCGTACATATAAACATTGCAAGACTTTGTATGGACACATTAGGCCATTTTGCTTCTGAACTAAATGGAGTTAGGACAATCAGATAGTTCAGATATGGTATAACCTCTGTCTTTGGCTTGTAAAATTAATTTCAATTTCAATTACACTGAAGGAAAATAAAGCTATTGGCCAAGGGCCATAATGGCCATAAATAACTGAGTCTTTTAAGATTTCCAGACCACAAGAGACTTACTAAAACATTAGTAATTGACAGATCATACATTAACTCAGTAAAAACCATGATATTTTTCACTGTACTCTGAAAATTAATTTCACTGGCTATTATATTTTTTCTTTAAAAGACAGTGTAACGCTACGTGGATCAAAATTAATATGTAGTCTATTGATGGGGTGATTTTAGCATCTTACTATTGAAAACAGATTCCACCAAATTTCGTTCAGTGTGTGTTCTGCCGGATTGAGGTACCTTATTTAGATTCTGATTGATTTTTTTTCTTCTTATACCACAAACTCTATTATTAAAAAAATAGATACTTGGACACAGCAGAATAGGAACTTCGAGTAAAAACTGGGAAATTTTTTTGCCTTCAAATGTGGCATAGAGTTTGGAAGATTTTTAGGAAAATATTTTCCTTGATTGATTATGTCTTGTCCTCACCATCAGAATACTTTCTGACTCCAAGGGAAGCTTTAATAAGGTTTAATTCAGGGATAGAGAACTGGGGAGTGAACCACTTTAACTCAAGCACCATCATCTGTGGTGATACTGGGAGTAAGAGGCAGTGGAAACATTTAGGTGTCTGTCTGCCTGTCCAACAGCAGAAATCAAATGCTTTCTGTTTCCAAGCCCTCATCATCAAATACATGAAATCCTCCCAAGGGTTTGAAGACTTCACTCCCAACACAATCTTGGAAAATACATGCTTCAGAAAAGGATGGATTTGGATTTGTTTGCAATAGGTTTTATGACAGCTTCTCTTTTTAAATTAAGTCAACATATTGGGTGAAATTTGACCCAGCCCCATTTCTCAAATATACGTGTTTCTCAAAGGTTAAATTTAGCATAGATGTAGTCCTTCTTTTCAAAACATGCATGTTTTACACAGTGGATATCTGAAGAAGAGGTAACTCCAAGGCTGAACAGTCAATGAAGCTTAAGGGACTCTAACTACTATACATTTAAAATGTACCTTACTTTGCAGTTTGTGAGCTGAAATCACCTTCAATGAGTGACTTTCTGTGGGGCCTAGAAAATTCTGGCTGGCTGAAGCATATCAAAGCCATTATGGATGCTGGAATTTTTATTGCGAAGGTAAAGTGTGTAAAATGAGAACAAAACTAGTAGTAAACAGATACAGAAAATGAGGACCAAATTCTCTGCTTATGGGTAACTTCTGTTATCTCCTCAGTGATGTTATACCTGAAAAAAGCCCATCTTTGTGTATGAGGAGAGATGATTCTTAGGTGCTGTTGTCTTGATATTTTTCTAAAATAATAAACACGATCTTGAGTTCTTTGTGCTGAAGCCTCTACTAGCCTGTGTCTTGTTGTGGCAGACATTTGAATGTCCTTACTTTACTCCCCAAGAGTGATTGTTACTGTTTCTTTCCCTATTTGCCCTGCCTTCTCCACTGGTTTCTGGACTCTTTTTTTTTTTTTTTTTTTTTTTTTGTGGAAGTGTAATAGTTGTAATATATAGTAATAGTTGTAATATATATATATAGCTATATATAATGTATAATCCGTTGTATTATACACAATATATAGCTACTGTTTTATCCCCTCTGTGTTATCAGGCAACCAACCAAATTCACCTCTTGAACCAACTCCTGTGTATTACCATGGCCAAACTTTCTAGCAGCTTCTACTTTTATATACTTGAACATTCTTCCAGAAAACAGTTTTGGCTTTAATAAGAAATTATTTCCCCTACTATCCCCAAAGTAATGTAGACATTTGTCATCTGCTAACAGTAGCTTTAATTTTGTTGCCCCCAACCTTGTGCTCTGCCTTATACTACAATTCTTATTTTTGAGATTACAATTTCTTATTGGCCATTTTATTCACATGACCTACTGCCCACAACTATACAGATAAAACTTCATGGGTTTCTCTGCTCACTAACTGCTTGTTTCTGTTGCATTGCTTCTTCCTTCTCAGTAGGCAACTGTAGTTTCTTACCTGACCAGCAACTGTGCAATAAATACACATATTGTTACTCCCAGAGCTGCTCTTTTTCATTAGCTCATAGAAATAAGGTTATTTACATTAGCTTTGCAGTTTTCCCCCAGTGGTTACTCTTATTATCCTTTGTGCATATGCTTGCTAGCCTAGTGCCTTCTGACATGCATTTTGACCCATTCTTATTTCTGTGGTTCTCAGTTCTCAGTTCTTGGTCTTCTGCCCACAGGGGTTCTTTTTTTTGTCTCTTGAGATAAACATAATTCATCATTATTCCTCATTCCCTATTAAGCCCAAAATTAACCTAAATGTTTTTCTTTTTTTTCCCCTGCAGTATTTTTCCTAACCTACTTTATTTTCTACTTCCTAAATTCAATTCTCTTTAGAAATTATAAAAGCCAAAACCCTTAGAATTAAAAAAAACAACCACCAACCCTCAAATTCTAAAAATAATACAACACCAGACTCTGGAGAACTCAGTACAATTTCTTCTTTAAGTGTTTATGTATAAAATGGAATCCTCTCTCCCTGATTATTACATTAAAGATACTGATAAAATCTTGCCTATTAGATGTGGAAATTTCCCAGTGGCACAGGCTTCCCCAGAAGCTTTGCAGCATGTCACCAGTGCAATGCAGAGTGCTGCAGTAATGTCCAGGCTAGTGATGGCATTTTAAGAGCCATATTGCAAGTATGGCTATGTTTTTCGTGGCATGTAAGTGGCATGGGATGTGTTGGAGCATCTGAATCTGCTGCAGGTAGTTGTCTGCTCTGGCAGATTGATGTATTTTAACTGAATTAAATGAATCCCACATCTTCTCTGTAGTGGAGAATAAACAGGTAATTCTCAACCACCATATTGCTTGGCCTGGGGTGAATTAAAACTTTTCAAAATAGAGTAATAACACTGATTTTCAAATAACACTTTATTTAAGAACTCTGTGGTAGAGTAAAAAATTAATGAGCTTTCCAAGTTTCCAAATTAATACTCTCTCTATGGCTCTTGTCTCACTTTTTCTCTCTTGCCATTGTCTTCCTCCCTGCTTGTGAACTTTCTGACTTTTTCTGTATCCTTAGGCTGTGGCTGAGGAAGGTGTGAGTGTGCTTGTTCACTGCTCTGATGGCTGGGATAGGACAGCCCAGGTTTGCTCTGTAGCAAGCCTTCTATTGGATCCATATTACAGAACAATGAAGGGATTCATGGTAAGCGGGTTCTTTCGCAGAGTACATGAAGATGTATGGCATCACTTCAGATGAATATCTTTGTTTTAGATAGGAAACAAACTGCCCATAAATATACCCTTTTGTTTTGTTTTGCTTTTTCAAGTAGGAGGGAAGGCTTCTATATGTTCATGTTAGAGTCTCCCAGTTTCTCTATGAAACATTTTTCAAGGGGGGGGGGGGGGGGGAATCAGTCGGTCACCTATGTTTGGGGTTTTTTTCCCTAACCTTGACCAAGAAACTTTCTCACAGCCCAATGAGCTTTTGTGAAAGCAAGAATTTGTATTCATTTGCAGTGAACATTTTAATTTTGAGTGTCAGAAGTGTGTCTTTTCTAGACATTAGATTGCAATGAGCAGCTATATTGGAAAATCTGCTCCTTTCCCAGGTAAATCAGCAGTAGTAAAGCATCTAGAAGTGGTTATCAAGTTACTGGTCACATGTTAAGAAGATATTTGAGACATTTATAAGTTCTATTTTAGAAAGCAATGAAACAAGATGTTTGAAGTGCTGAAATACTGGCACTCTCTCTGCATCCATGAAGAGTTTCCCTGAGTGGCAAGCAGTGCTCATTATTTTTCTACCAGTTCTGAAAATTACTTAGGATTGTCATATTGCTTGCTTACATCGTTCTTGCTTGGCACTTTTCTGATCATTCTAAGAATTAACTGGGATTCCAACATTTCTTGTTTACACCACCCTTCTGCCTGCTTCAACATGTCATCTCCACTCCACAACATTGAATACAATATTCTCATTTCAGGTGTTAATTGAAAAAGACTGGGTTTCCTTTGGCCACAAATTTAACCACAGGTAAGGCAGTGCTAAGGTTTTCCTCTCTATATATGTATATGTTTATGTAGTCTGTATCTGCTGCCATTCCAGTTCTTCTTTTTTGCTGCCTTACAAAACACAGCAACAGAATGCCCCAGGAAACTCCCATACCCTTTTCTCCAACTATGTGATTTAGCTACCTGGAAAAGTCAGAGTGAACTATTTCTATATATGCACTCCAAAACTGCTAAGGGGAGTCCTGTGTGCTGCTCTTGCAGCTGCTATGAGCAGTTTCCATGTGAGTAGTGTGTATTTGGCTTGCAAAACCCCTTTGGAGTCCAGCAGATCTCCTCTGAGTGCCAAGGCCCCCCACATAAGTCCCTGTTCATCAAAGGGACTTCTGCATCTTCCAAGGCAGTATTTAATCTTAGGCATGTCTGTGAGTTATCTATTATGTAATATATACTCTTCCTGTTACAGTCTGTTCTAAAAAACTCAGCAAGATCTGCTCAGAAACGTCAGGCAAAGTGGGAAGTAATTTATTTGAACAAGTTATTTTGAACATCAATCCAATGTAAATGCTATAATGTAATGAAAAATGTTTGAAGACTTAATATATTTAAACATGGGTACATTTTCACCTTTTCTTTCTTTCATGACTTTACTTCTATTTTCTTCAGAAATTCAAAATGTAATTTTTATACTGGGGTTTAATTACATTATATTTCTTGATTTGAATATCAATTTGTTATAGTTTGGAAAACCAACAAAGTTCAGAAAATCTGAGCATCTCATGTCAGCACCTGTGAAATTCCATAGGAATTACTACAGTTCATATGATACTTGTTCATATGATAGTTGTTTATGATTATCAGTTGCAAAAGGTATTATGAAATGCAATAACCACTGGTACCTTGGGTTTGCTGTGCAATATTGCTCTATTTTCTTTGATGGTAATAGAAGTTTCAATTTTAGATATTTATAAAATTCTGCTCTCTTGGTATGTGTAAATATAAATGCACATACACCCCCCCCCCCACGAGAATAACTGATTGAAAATGCTTCTTCTTCTTAAATAGACTTACAAAATATCTTTTACTTCTATGTGTATTTTATTTTCAGTCTCCTTTTCTTCATTGCAAGTGGTTCAAAGAGGCATTTTTATATACAGAAAGTTTCATGTTCACTTCACAGTCACAGTAGCATGTAAACATTTCCCACTTCCTAGAAATTTCACCAAGAGAGGGCAGCTTTAACCTGTTTTCTGCTGATGTTCTAATGAGAGCAGGTAGCTCTCTTGCTCAGTTTTTTGGTTTGGGGAATAATCTAAGAAACTGTCTTCAGGTACACTTTTGTTATTAAGTCATTGCAGCAATTCTTTTGATAACTTATGTTACCAGGGTACAATTTATACTGATAGCATTACAACATGGCTATGCAGCAGCCAGCTTTTTGTAGCTGTAATATAACAAGACATCCAATAAAAGAGGCTTTTTTGTTTGTAATTCTGCCTCTATTCCACTTCATGATTCTTGCATCATTTTTCTAAGTAAAAATATAATAATACTTGAGATTTTAGAAATGAATGCTTAGGATGTACCTTGCACACTAAAAGTGGGGGGTTTGTTTTCCTTAGAGTTAATTCAGTTTTCTTACAGAAATTCAGGTTATAGTTGGATGTATCTTGTCTTGTTTCAGGTATGGCAATTTAGATGGAGATCCAAAGGAGATATCACCTGTCATTGACCAGTTCATCGAATGTGTTTGGCAGCTAATGGAACAGTTTCCTTGTGCCTTTGAATTCAATGAAAGATTCCTCATCCACATACAGCATCACATCTATTCTTGCCAGTTTGGGAATTTCCTGTGTAACAGCCAGAAGGAGAGAAGAGAGCTGAAGTATGAAAATGTTTTCTCTAGTAGCATATTTATGCATGGTGGTGTATTGAGCAGTCAGACATTCTTCAGTTTGCATGAATGTGTTTCATAAGGCACAGGGTGCCCGTTGTCTTCTGGCAACACAGATTAATACCAAAAAAAGTTGATCCTCTGCAGAGTAGCTGTGCTGGCAGCATAATCCATGGTGTGCGTGACAGGGATTAGTGAAAATTGACAAGAGCATTATGCCTTCCGCCATGTGGGCCTGCCTTTACTGCAGCCCTGACTAAATACAAGGCAAGCTGGCCCTATAACTCCAGTATGAAATTATGGTAACTCTAGGTAAGTTCTCAGTTTAAGAGTTACTGCTCCTCTGTGCTTTAACTTGTCTTCGGATCTCATGTCAGGACATTTTACCTGCTCTCTTAGGTACTTCCTTATGAACAGCCTTTTTGTCTGGTAGCCCTCCCTAGGACTGAGTCAGCAGACTGTCCTTCTGCTGTCCTTCTGGCCCCAAAGCAATTATGAATTAATCTACCTGCCCTGAGGCCCAAACAAAGACAGCATCATCATTCCTGGCAGTCCTCATGTTTTTATCTGCTTCCCAGGGCCCTGGGTCCTTGATGCATGATGACATCCATTGCTTTTCTCAAGCAGCCTGATGATGTCAGCAGTACCAATGAGAGGAGGTGCTGGTTACTGCTGGCTCCTGCCATTTGGTCCCTTTCAATGCTCAAATGCATAGCAGCCACAGTGAATGTCCATTTAAAGTCAAAACCTTCACAGATCACCACATCCCAAGACCTAACTGTGTAAGAAATTGCAGCTCAGTGGGATAGGAGTGCTTTTAAATGTGGGGATCCCTTTGGTGCAGAGATTTGTCTGAAAGCTCACTTTATGGAAATGATCCTCTCCACCTATTCACTCTAGCTGATTTTGCTTTATGGAAAATGGACCAGATTTTGCTTTTAGTGACCTGCAAGGGAATATGGGTCTCTGTTTCTCTGTGCTCATAACATAAGTCTAATTCTCTTAAGGAAGCTGATTGTAAACTGAAGTATGGAGGACAAGAATGCTGCATCTAAGCTTTAGCTATCCCTGAATTGTAACAGAAGCTTTAATATGTTTTTATTTAATGTATTGTTTTTCAGAATCAAAGAACGAACGTATTCATTGTGGGCTCACTTGTGGAAAAATCGTGCTGATTACCTGAATCCTTTATACAGGTCAGACCACAGTCAAACCCAAGGGACCCTGCACCCACAGATAGCTCCATGCAACTTCTTGTACAAGTAGGTAGTATCACTTGCTGCTGGGAATTGTAGCATGGGTTAGTACAGAACAGAATGCCTTTGTATATAAGTATTTCTTGTTCTATAAGGTTCTACACAGAGTAAATTCAGTCTCAGATGCAGGATGTTTGTTCCTTGTGTGCTCATAGTCAGCCAACACCTCTGCACCATTCCACAACAGAGTATTAGTCTGAAAAGAAGATTAAGATTAAAGCTATATTGATAGCTGTGTGTCCTAATTTTAAGGTTACTCACTTCTTCCACTGAGAAATGCCTCTTTCAGTCCTGTTGTCATCTGTTGTTTCTAAATTTATAGCTGCTTTAACTTCTTCCATTCCAAGATTATGGGATGTTAGTTTGGATCAACTGGTGTCAAAAGTAAAAAGGATCTTTTCAAGAAATCATATGATTTCACTGCTAAAACAAGTATTTTGTAAAAAAACCCCAGACTTTGCCTATGGTGTTATATCAGGTAAAACAAAGTTAAGTTTTTCCTGATACTTCTTCAAAATATAACAAAAGACCATCACTTCAGAAATGTTACCATTGACATTCTGAGTTAATTAATTGCGCCATTACTCTTAACACACTTTGGGAGAACTTGAATAGAAATTCATTAAAACTGTAATTTAAGTAAAACTGATCAGTTTGTTTTCCAGTTGCAAGTAATCGCACCTGTTCAAACATCAATAAAAATCCTAAATGACAGAAATTGAATTCTTTCATGTCTATATGCCAGGTCACATCCACTTTAAAACAATCTAAAAATAGTCCTTAATCATATTCTTTGGGATAGTGGGATTTAGAATAGAAGTACTGATACAGCAGATCCTCCAATGGATAAGTAATCCTGTTGATTTTAATCGAATTACTTGGGTGCGTAAAGATTTCCAAGCATGAGCTATCAGATGATAAACTTAAGGGGGAATGTGATTTAAATAGTATATTATTGGGATAGGAATAATAAGCCACCAAGCAGCATGCACGTGCTCCAAAAATATCTGTCAGCTCCTTGGCCAGACAGCTGCAGCTGACAGCAGGGCTCGGCTACTTAACCTGTCTGGTGAACTGGTTACACACTCAGCCTGCCTGTGGCCCTGTGCCAGCAAGGCAGGAGGAGCACCCGAGTAACACAGAATTCCAAAGTTGAGTTCATGGGAAGTTGAACAACAATTGAGAACTACATATATGAAAAACCGTCCACCATTGGCTATTTTATAGGTACCATTGCTCTAAAGCCCATAGTGTAGAACAATAATACCAAAAAAAAAAGCTTGCAGAGTTTTGCATTCAGTGAACCTTTCTCAGTTGTGATCTAAACTACATTAATCTTTCTTTCTATTGTCTATCAGAATTAATTTGAGCTTATGTCCAGCTGCCTAAGAGTTGCACCTTCAGGATGGAGGAAATGCAAATGAACCATGAACCTTGCTAAATAGTCTATGAACCTATGAGAATGCACTCTAATGGTGAATAAGCATGAATAGATCATTTAGGACAATGTGTGTCTGGGGAAAAAAAAACCAAAACAAAAAAACAGGTGTGCATTTAAGTCTCATGAGGCTACTTCACTAAATGGGAAAATTCCTGACCTTGCCATCAATTCCAGGTTCTGGAGTGGTATGTACAACCGCTTTGAAAAGGGGCTGCATCCTCGACAGTCAGTTACTGATTATCTGATGGCAGTGAAGGAAGAAACTCAGCAGCTGGAGGAAGAGCTGGAAGTCTTGCAAGAGGTAATAAACAGCTGAGCTTGATACCCCAGACTTGGTAACTGATGATAAATGAAACCTAGCTCCATGTGTTGCAGAGTCCCGTACACACTACATCCTTTTCTGGAAGGAGGATGTTCGGCCATCCTATTTGTTCTCAGATAAACTATTGTGAATGTTTTGCATTTAAGACACAAAAGTGGACTTTTTTCTTTAAGGATAAAATTTTACCTGTGTTGATGCACAAGTACTACTGAAAGTAAGTTTAACCCTTCTGTAACTCAGAGGGAATTGTAGCTCAGAAGAATGCTGTAATTAAGCATCTGTGTGTGACAAATTGTATACTTCTCATATTCCATAAATGCAAATAGTCAGTTTTAAAGGGGGGGTTGAGCTCTGGAAGTTTATTTATAAAGAAAAAAAACAAGGACATATAAGAGGATTTCTGGGCCCTAACTGTGTTTACATAGTAAATCTTATTTCCTTTATTCCAGAGATTGGCAAATCTTCAGAAATCACAATCAGGTAATAAAGTCAAGAGTAAGCAACAAGACCGAAGCAAACAGTTTGGACTGTATACCTCCAACAACAGCTTAGCTAACACTCCCCAGGAGTATAGCAGTGATCTGAAATCATTCCCATCCCGGAGCCCTTCTCAAGGGGATGAGGATTCTGCCCTCATTTTGACACAGGACAACCTGAAAAGCTCTGATCCTGACCTCTCAGCCAACAGTGACCAGGAGTCTGGTGTGGAGGACTTAAGCTGTAGGTCCCCAAGTGGGGGTGGCTGCTTGCCTAGTGAAGACAGTGGCAAGGACTCTGACGAAGCTGTATTTCTGGCAGGCTGAAATACCTGCATGGCAGCAAGGATACAGATGATGTAAAGTCTTACACAGTCTGGAATGACATCTTTTCATCAGATGAAGAATGGAAGTGGCCTAAAGAAATAATCCAAAGAAAGGGAACTGTGCAATTGTGTAAGTTAAGATCCAAGCAGAACAAGTTATTACTAATTTTAAGACATTACACTAAAGAAAGGTAATGCTGTTATATTTCATTAAGCCAATATAGTGGTTGTTCTATCCATGCTGTACATAATTATTCCTTTGTACATTTCCATAGTTATTTATTGGACAGGATAATAGTTCTTTTCCTAAGATGTGAAATTCCAAAGTACTCTCTTACACAAGGTTGAAGATGCATTACTGTTAGCCTCACTGGTGAAGCAGTCAAAATGTATTTTTGTAGAGCTCATTTGCCTTCAGACAAATTATGTATATTCTTCGCTTTTTTCTTCACAAGAGGTTAGAACAATTATTTTGCATAATCTCCTACTAATATCCTTTACAGCAAAGTAAAACTAACAAATGGACACCCTGGCTCAGGGGACAAGGATTTTTTTGATCCTGAAGAAAAATATTCATTAATAAGCAGTTACTGTTGCTGCATCTGAATGCATCCAATTTGTACTCAATTCTCAACCTGTGTTGAAAGTTCAGTAGATTTCTGTGACCAAAACTTCAAGGAATGTAACAACGTTCACACAGCCTTTGTGCTAAAACCCCCCTTTGTAACAAAAGGTACACCAGGCAGTTTGCTCTTGCCTCTTTATGTTTTGTTATCAAGTTTGTTTCTATCTTGCCCTTATTCCAAAGCACCTACATAAGATATAAAGGTAAAATTTTAAAGGTGATAAAATCCCTGATTCTTCAGCCTATTTTCCTACTTGAAAATGTTTTATTTGAGTGGGAGTGAGGTACATACACACAGTAGACAGAATAGGTAATATCGAATCACTTACAGAAATCACTTATGAAAACATCACTCTAAATCAGTAAGTAAATGAAAGCTATGCCCATAAAGGAATTGTTACAGAGAATATTTCTTCCAAATTTTGTTATTCAAAATAAATTAACCATAACCAACTGGTGTTTTTATCCTCACACAAAATTTCCCTTTTAGTATTTGCCAACCTGAACAGAGTATGGCAATACTAATTTAAGAAAAGGACTGATTCACTGTTCATCAGAAAGTTTAATTCTCATTTAAGAATTCAGATATTTTTAGGAATTCAATTAATAGTTTTCACAATCAACAGTTCAGAAGTAAACAACTGAAAAATGTTCAAAATTTGGAATGTCTTGAAACTCACTAAAAAGGTGGCCAGCCATATTAGGCTGCAGCTCTTTCAAGTTGTTTTTTTTTTTTTTTTTTTTTTTTTTTTTTTTTTTTTTTTTTTTAATTTAAAGCCAGCAGTTAAAAATATAATTCATATGGCTGCTTTTACATGCTTAAAGACAGTGTAGAATTGAACTCTAGGAGAGTAAAGTGGTAGTAATGTAAGTTTACTTAGATTGCATTTCACACACTCCTTCAAGTACAGACCTACAGAAAGAACAGTATTAGATAAATATACCTCAATTTAGAATCATTAGATTTTATTATTCAGTCTGCTTTTCTGGAATGGCTTTTCATTCTGTTCTGTGAACATGTTATTAAAAGTGAATAGGTAAACTTCAGTATTATTACTATCCTCTAAAGGGAGCTGCTGTCTTTGAACAAATAATTCTTAACAGCAAGGTTTATCTTAATGTTATATTGGAAAGGCGAGATCCTCAATTTGATAAATCACTATAGCTCAATTCAAATAAAAACGACAATAAATGATATTCTGTTGAGAATCTAGCCTTCTGGTTTTTAATCTTTATGAATTTTTAATAAATTAAAGCCCTGATTTTAACTGCACTTCTAAAAGTGTTTCGTATTTTGAACATAGCCTTAAACTTTGTGGCATTAAAGGAAACTTTGAATGGGTTTTCTCAAACTAAAGAAACATGCTGCAAAGTCAGCAATGAAAACAAAACACACACATATTCTGCCAAAAAATCAGTCTGAAAATTGGCAGTTATTGTACATATTTAAAATGTAAAATTGTATATGATGACATTGTGTTCAACTAGACATTTATAGAAATAAATGCAGAAGAGCAAGACATGCAAATTCAAAGCACTGTCTTTGTCTTGCTTATGCAACTCCTTGTAACTAGCTTTACAACTAAAATATTAACATACTAACATCTTCTTTATTATGCCTTCACTTAGCAGCACTCTGTGATGTATCTTTTAGTCCTTGGAGTTTTGCATTAACTATTACTGCTTACATTGTATTGTATGTATGTGTGGTATTATCAGGCTAATGAGAAACACCTTCAAATAAACACTTAGGTGTTATAAAATGTTATTTCACAACAGAGAATGAAACAAAAGATTGCTTTCCTGATTTCTGTAATAAGAGTCCTTCAGTTACTCAAGAGTCACTTTGTCACTGAGAACAAGGGATTCTTGGATCTCCCCTATTCTGATACTTGAATCCAGTAGCTGCAGTTGTGGAGGAATCTACAACTGATAACTAAACAAACTGAGACTCTCATAAATTGTGTTAATTATATGGGAACATGCTATACTCTTGGTTTTGCTATTTTTTTTTAGGAAATGAGAAAAAAAAAAAAAAGATAAAAATACTTCTCTATTAACTACGTTGTTTTCTTGTAGCCTTGCTGCAAAACTTTGCAAATTTGACCCACTTGCGATAAGCACACTGTAATTTGAAACAGGACACAGATGAACTAAACTGCTGAAGTCCTCACTAGGTTCAGGCTGCTCTTTAGTATCAAAATGTACCTTTAAGGGAAGGCACACTGAAGCCAATGGGATCAAACAGCTGAAGCCTCCTTTACAGAAGGAAAACTATTTGCCAGCTGCTTTTATTGGTAACTCTATACAAGAAACAAATGTGCTTGACTGGTAATGGATTCTAAAAACCCGAGAAATTAATTAGTTGGAGGGCACAACAACATGACATCAATTAAAAAAAAAAAAAAAAAAGGAGAAACAGAAAGTAAAAGGAGGAAGGTAGGGAAGGAAAGCTCTTTGTAAAATCAGCAAAGCAGGGAACCATGTTCTTTGAAGACAGAGGCAAGCCAGGGCATGGGTTCACAGGATGAAAGATATTTAATGGCACAAACCAACAATAAAACTGCAGCAACAAAATGGGATAGCCTTTGCAATGAAGGTAAGAATGCCATCACTGCTGACCAGCTAACTTAATGCTTTTCTGTGGACGCTGCCTGAACTGCACACAAGAGTTCTCAAGTAGATCACAAATACAGCCACGGCCAGGGGCTGCTTCTGGGTGCAGGCTGACGGCTGAGTGCAGCTTTTAGGTTGGCTGGTCACCCTTACACAGCAGTGCAGAGACAGGGAAACACCACAGTGACTGAAAAATCCTTCAAGGACAGGTGAGACGCTGACAATTCATTTGGGAAGGGAGGAACATGTGCTGGATGAATTTGAAGTAGGTCAGCTTATGACAGTACTACGACACACGAAAAATATGCTGAAGATCTAGAGCCAAGTGTGCTGCAAACCCTGAATTCAGAGAGGTGTGAGTGCAGGCATAAGATAAAAGAAACATTCAAATTTACTTGTATTATTTGCCAGTAAAGCACTGAAATCAGCAAATCCAATAATGTTAAATGTTAAAATAGAGTGTTTTAGTCTTTTAATATAAATCATTCTGTAAAGAAGCCGATGAAACCTTACAGGTCCACCAGAAAAACAACTGAATTCAGGCAAGGACTAAGTTTCTTGCTAAAGTTATTCAGATAAATTTATTCTGTTTCTGAAGACTAAACACAGTTCTTTATATTGAGGTATTCCCTTGTTATTGAAATATAGGCTCTCTTTATAGCTTATTACTGCATAGAAATGTGATGTCTACAGGTATCTGGCCAAAACAAGGCATTTTCAAAAGCCGGAGATGCAATACAGGTTTTTAAAGCCCATTTTAGTGAAGATAGCTCCAAGAATTACTGCTGTTTAAATGGCTGAACAGGAAAAGCTCAAACCACTGCACATGAAGATAAAAAATTTGTCCTTGAGTATTGTACTGCATCCACTTCCAACACAATTCTATATCCATTCAAAAAGTCCTGCAACGCCCAACTGTATCTGTAAGTTACACGACTACAAGACATATTAAAATCCTAAAGCCTTTATTTGTAAGTTTAACACATTACAGTATTTACTGTTCAGAATAATTAAGGCTGTGATACTTGACGTTGTTGCCAGAGTTTTAACTGAGTTTTACCTGAAGGTCTCTTAAATCTCTATTTTATAAAAATTTATTCTAGTATTTGAAGGGAGTAGTTAGACCTTGGACATGTATAAAACTGTAAAATTTCTAACTTCCACATTTGGTCCAGTTCCTAAGTGGCAAAGCTGCTGGAGTATGTAAAAAACAAACAACAGAATTATAGTTCATACTGCTGAGAACTGACTTTCCAGTCTCTTGTTTGCATTGGTGGCTGGCATAGTGCCTCTCAGCAAGTTCAGATGACACCAAGCTGGGAGGAGCAGCCAATACCCCAGAGTGCTGTGCAGCCCTTCAGAAGGATCTCAGTGGAGTAGAGGGATGGGCAGAGAGGAACCTTCTGAAATACAACAAAAGCAAATGCAGGGCCCTGCACCTGGGGAAGAACAGATCTGGGTTCCTCAGAACAAGGAAGGCATGGAGCTCCTTGGAGCCATTTCAGCAGAGGGCAACAAAGATAAGTGGATCACATCACTTAAGAGAATAGGCTGAGGGAGCTGAGCCTGTTTAGGCTGGGGAAGACTGAGAGCAGACCCCATCAACGTCTGTAAGTATCTGAAGGAAGGGTGTCAAGAGGATGGAGCCAGGCTTTTCTTTGTGGCGCTGAACAATACCACAAGAGGCAAATGGCAGAAACCGATACCCAGAAGTTCCACCTGATTATGAGGAAGTTCTTTACTGTGTGGGTGACTGAGCACTGGAACAGTTGTCCAGAGAGACTGTGGAGTAACCTGCACTGGAGATATTCAAAAACTACCTGGACACAATTCTGTCCCATGTACTCTCTGATGACCCTGCTTGAGCAGGGAGGCTTGACCAAATGATCCAGTGTGGACCTTTCCAACCTGACCTATTCTGTGATTTAGCAGTAAGATCAGGTATTAAAATTAGGCAAACCCTAGACTCAATTAGCAGTTACAATACAGAATGTACACTCCCCCCTGCAAACAACTGCAACATCAGAGCTGAGCCATCTTCTTACTCTTGAATTTCTTGTTCGTTGATTTGGCTTTCCCATTGGGAGAACATCTGAGCATGACATTGTGCAAGGCTCCCAAGAAACAAGTCATTGTACATAGCCTTTTATTCCAGATACTTAAAAGCTCTCTTGACATATTTCAAAAACCATCAGAATATGCATCTAACAGCAGCTGCCATTCTCTTACACTTTATGGGAAACTGGATTTACACCTACACTTAATATTTTGGCAAAAATTGAGGTAAAGAATGTGTTTAACAGTGAGCTACCAGCATGCTAAAAGCAAAAATCCCTAACTCTGATAGAGTGTTATCAGTGTTCTACCTAGTCTTCTGGTGAAAGTAGACCAGGGAAGGCACAACCAATGTAGGACTAAAACATAAGAAAATAAAAACAACAACAACAACAAATCCTCAAAAACCACCCCAACCAGCATCAGGTAGGCCCCTAAAGAGCATAAATAGGCTGGACATTCTTGGATGTGACAGCATTCCTGCAGCTAATCCAGTATACATCACCATTGAGTACAGAGACTTCTGTGCTTCTTTTCTAGAGGATGAGTTTGTGACTGCAGAAGGGGCTAAAAATACGGGAAAAATCCAAAGAATAGTAACAACGACATCAGAGAATAGAAAGGGAGAAAAAAGAGCTTAACTTTGAAATCCCTGAATAACTAACACTGAACTTGCATTACACAGTGACATTTTCTTGTAGATTCTACTCCACTACCATCAGAAAGACTCCATGGAGAAGTTCCTAATTTGAAAATTTGCTCACTAAAGTAACATAAAAAGAAAAGCTGAACAGTTCAGAACTTGGACTAGCAAATCCCCTGAAGGTGACCTGGCTAAAGTGTTCAGTGACAGCAGAGCACCATAACACTTGGCAGATGAGAACAGAAGCTGGTCCTCCCATCCTGTTATGAAATGTATAAAGAAGATACTAGCCCAATACAGCAAGAACACCAGATGTCTGGTCATCCATGACTTTCTCTGTTCACAAGAAACAACAACAACAAAAAAAACCAGCTCTGCACAGAGTTGTGTGTAGTCTTGAGAGTTAACTAGATCATCAGAAAGAGATCAGAAACAATAACTCAGCACAAAATCAGATGGGATTTTGCCAAGAAGGTTACAGTGATGACTTACACCTAACTCTTCTCCAGACCTGCAGAAATCACACTACTCATAGACACAAGTTCAGAACCACTTAGATGTTTACATAATCTAAGGCTTTAGTTAGCACATTAGCAGAGGTGCTATGTCAATATACAGGCATCACTTTTTTTTAATAAAGAACCTCTAAAATTATTGCTTAAGCATTCCATTTATAAAGTGCTGATTTTTTTTCAGACACCGAAGTATCTTTGATTTGGACCACAGATCTATTTTCTTGGGACATCTAATCTCAGAATTTGGATCAGCTTTAAAATATGTCTTATAAAATACCAGTGAATAGTTTACTCACCCTGAGAAGGAACATTTTAGGACAATCACACAAGTGATAGCAGGGCTGAGACTGAAGACCCACTAGCCTGTAGAACAGACTTTTTGCACTTACATGATTTTCCTTACTCACTTTTCTCCATTCAGAAGAAATATCACAGTTTGCTGGAAGAATATCGAGTTTAGGACTGAAGATCAGTGATACAGAAAAGCACATGCTTGGACTGTAGTCTGAGATTTGAACCTGCCATGTTCTGTGATCCTATCTAAGTAACACACAGGTAGAGTCTTGGCTAAGAGGTTTATCTCCAGACTGCTTCCTGACAAGAAAGAAGCAGGATTTCTGATACATTACTTAATCAGCACTTTATCCTACTTACAACTCTCAAAATTGTACCATTCCTTCTACTCCTCCTCGTTCCTCCTTGACTGTCTCCATGAAAACCAGATGCGCTGAGGAGGTTAAGAAAAAGAATGTGTCTTCTTGCAATAGCAAAAGAGAAAATACATGTATATTTAGGACCTTTATTTTTCTCCTACAGAACACTGCATTTAGTCCTACCCATTCTCACGTGATATACCCCATCCCCAGACTGTCAGCTCACCAGAGGCAAGATTCATTGATTAAAGCACAGAATTGAGTTTCACTTCCGAATGTGATCACTTGCCTTACCATATGACACTATGCAACTCCAACCAAATTAGCATGTTTCTTAACATTAGGAAAAAAAAACTATTTTCCAAAGAACTTCAGAACTAGTTTTTGTAAAGTGTTTCTGAATTCCTCACATGAACTTGTTTATATTGCATAAAACAGAAAAAGGAAGGTGACCTGCTTATTATTCCTTTATGAACAAAAAAATAAGAAAATGAACATGTAAGATGAAAATTGTGTTTAATTAGTGGTAGGTACCAAACCACTCTTGAAATCAGTGCATCAGTGCTACTAAGCAACATATCAAATCTATGCAGATATCATTTATTCTATTTTGATTCCAGTATAATTATTTTTCCAACACATCCTTTGCTTAATCCCCAATCTACTTGTCCAAAACACAATACAAGCTATACTTAGTTTTCTATTATTACTTAGAAGTAAAAAAAACTTGTTCTTTAATATTTTGGCTTCAAGAAAAGACAGCTTGTGAATCCAGTGGCAATCTCCATTAAGAATTTTTTTAGTTTCCAGAGTCCTATCACTTAAAGTCTTCCACAGATTAAGCCCAATCTATGGTTAAAATTCAAAATACAAAAGATATGAATTATGTTTTTATAAAAATGTAAAAAGCTAGTCAAAATTACATGTTTAGATATTTAATCTCTGAACAATGGAATATAGCAGCAGGGAACTTAAATATTGTAACTATCAACAATAAATACAAGAAATTAATGCAAAGATTGCAATAGAAGGATTCTTGAGTACAATGGGAATATAAAGAGACATTCTAATTTGTACAAAAACCATCCCAACTCTGTATACAATCTCTTCTATAAATACAACCAGATAAGATGAAATGCTTCTTTGCAAATAATAGTTATTAAAAAGTGTGCTTTATTGGGGTTTTCATTCATTCTCTTGGCAGGTGTAGTTTGCAGGAAGTCTGTAAAGACAAATTTCCATAATTAGATATTTAAATTTTTCCAGAAGTTGTATTTTAAATACAAGTAACAACAGATGCAGAACATACTTGACTTTCACAGGAAGTGTTATTTGAACAATAAACACTGCAACAAATCAATTAGCAGTTACCAGGTGTGTAACAGTAAGGTAAATTGTTTAACAAACCAAGTTTACCTATAGTGGAGCATGAAATTGGCTGTGCATTGCTATTGCCTGTTGAAGTTTTTCCTCTTTGGCTCGTCTGCAGTGGCAGAGCTACGAAACAAGACATACAAAACTAAATTCTAAAAGCAGTTTTATAATGCATACTGCAGTTTCTCCTCAATGATTTAGCTATTTTAGAGGCTCTTTAAAGAAAGAAAACCCTGCCTGACCAACCTCCCTTCCAAGCTTTGGGCTGAACAATGGTCTATACAGATAACATTATTCTATCCAAAACTGTTTTTAAGAGGATCATTTCCAATGTTACAAAATGCATTTGTTGGGCACCTTTAAAGAAAGGTACACTACTTGGCAAGTTACTTTTGTCACAGCACGAGCAAGAATGGTGATTTTTGAACCCCAGTTATTTATTTGATGATAGCCATCAACAGAATTTGTTTAAGAAGTTTAATAAATTAAACATTAAGGTTGTTTAATGCAACATGTCAGTTTATGTCAAATTTGAAATTTACCATGTGCCTATCTTTCCCAATATCTATACAAGATACAGAAGAAATTGGCACAAAAATATCTGCAACAGCACATGAATATGGTCTAATGCAGGAGACCTTTGCACTCCCATCTTAGAAGTATGTGCCTTTGGAATGCAGATTATATTCTAAATAAGCCATTTAAGGATTTTTTTCTCCTTCTGTCAAAGCTCACTAAAGCACTGTTCTGTATCACAGGACTGCTCAAACTCTTAAAAAAAGAAGTCCTAAATTTATTCACTGTGTGTTGTACATGTCTTGGGTTAGAAGTACTTGTATATTACATACCGTTCTCTTTTCCATGAAACTACTAAGAAAGTCATCTATCTCTGTTTTGCCTTCCAAGAAGTCTTCTGCAATAGTATCAGACTCCTCTTCAGCTTCATGAGCAGCTACTTTAAGTCTGGCCTGTAGAGCACTTGGACTGCAACTCTAAGAAAATAAAAAGTCCAATGTAATATTAATCTGTCCATTAAAACTTACATTTCCAAGAAAATAAATGACTATATAAATATGGAATAAGTGGACAGAGCACTATTATTACATAAAAGCCTAAATAACCAGATAAAGTTCCATCTCCAAGTTACAGAGATGGAACTCTAGTTTATTAAACTAGAAAGGTTTCAGTGTGAGAAAAGTGTTGCTAGTTTAGGTCTTGATACACAATCATTCACACAAATGAATAAAGTTTTTCAACTTTTACCCTACAGTGTAGAAAGCATCCAGCTCAGAAATCTGACAAGTTCTCAAGTGCATCATTTCTGAGTAGAACTAACATTTCAAGTATCTTCAATAAATAGGGTCTACTTTTGAAAATCAGTTGTGAACCTGAGAAGTATAAAAAGGTAAAAAAGAACTTACTGTTCAGCTTTTAAATACTCTTGAAATGACCGTGGAGAAGACAGGAAAGCAAAAAGCACCTACTCAAGAAGTAGATGGACTGCTAATCTAAATCAGTATACTCATTTTTCTGTTCTTATAAACCACAAACCATACTTCTGTTTATTGCATATAATTTCATTATTTTTTTTCAAATATATCTGGGCAGGTAAACAGGATATGATTCACATCCAGCAGGAGTCTGAAGAGAGCCAGAACCGCAAAATTAAGGCATTTATAGATTTCAGATGCTTGGCCTAACCTTCATCTACCCTATGAAAAATCTTTTACTTATGTACCTTAAAACCTTAATGTAATCAAAAATTTCCTGTTAAATTGATCTTGTACAAAATACAGAGAGTTTGCTCTAATAAAAGAGGACTAAAATTCACTCAATACAAGTAAAAATACTTGTTTGGAAATTTGAAGGAAAGAGAGCAGGAGATACCTGTGCACAGCAAACATCACTACATGAAGATATAGCATATATGGAAAAAGCCAGAAAAATTCAACTGCTATGCCTCAATTCTCAGCCTCCTATCCATCATTAAATTGAATCAGCAAATCTAATTTAGAAAAAAGAAAAGGGACTACAGCAGTGCAATATTATGTCCTGTTCTTAAGTGGTTTCTTGCAAAAATAGGTGGTTTATCCATGTCAACTACCTCTGCCACTTTAAGGTCAAAGGAGGCATTAGGAGTCAGACTCTTGATTTTCAACTGAGGAAACCTCTAATATTTAGACCACCTATGAAATCATTCAGTTTGCCATCATGCAGCTTTTTGGTTGCTTTTTTTTTTTAATTCGTTTTCTTATTTTGGGGGCATTCAGAAATTCAGGTACTATGCATACTAAACTGATGGACTGTTGCATTCCCAGGTGACAAGTCTTGCAAATTATGAAGATTTCAGTGCAGAAAGTGGTTTATCAAAAGTTATATCTTCTAATGAATACCCTGGTAAACATACCAAGAAATTATTCTCCTTCTCCAACACTTTCTGAAGTAATAACTTCTGCCCTGTTTACACTGTAAAACATGCAAGGTTTGAGAGCACATAGAGCATACTGCCTGAAGTAAGCATGCCTAGTGAATTGCAGAATTTAAGTTCCTGAAGTTATTGAGCACTTTCATCTGGCACAGTTTTACAAGCTCATTATGTTAAATGAGTACCATTAATTGAACAAGTCTTCTTTAAAAATTATTTCATTCTTCAAACTGGTTTGGACTGGGATTGTACTAAACAGTTCTAGATGTACATCACTCTTTTCTTCCAACTTTGCTTCTATTGTAGCAGTAAAAAATAAAAACCCCATTATTTTGTTTTTAACTTTTTGGTACATCATTCAATTTTTTTTCATATTTGATGAAATACTTAATCTACTTCATATTAAATGAGAGTTTAACCAAAAGAATATTTTTAATGGTTAAAGATACAAATCAAAACTTCAGATTTACTGAAGTATTCTTAAAGGATGCCATGTAGGAATCATACCTCGCTAAGTTCATGCTGTCTTTGCATCTTTTTTTCAAAGGCTGCTTTCATTTGCGTGAGTTGCTCGTACTGAAAGGAAGAAGAAAAGGAACATTATCACCTTGAAAAAATTCCAGATATTACCACTCATATTTCTGAAGATGATTTTATTGTTAACTTACTTTATCCAACACTGTCTGTCTTTTTGCTTCAAGACTAGGCTCCAGCAACAGGTTTTTTTCTGAAAAATAAAATCACCATTACTACTTTTTTTTAAAGGATTTAGTTCACAGAACAAAGCCACACACGTTAACATTTTGACAGCTTACTTGCCAGCTCTTCAATGCTTTTCACTAACTCATCTCTATCAGAAATGACTTGCTTCAGCTGTGGAAGAGTCACAAACTGTTCCAGTAACACCTCCTCTTGCTCATTCATACTGGTCAGCTGTGATATACTGTACTCAAACAGAAAGAAAGGACATTTAAATCTGAAAAAAACACGTGTAAAGTAATTCATTTCTTCCAAAATTTGAGGCATTTTTTGGGACTTTACAAATACATGACACTTGAGCACAACTTATTTTTCCCCTTTCTCCTGGATTGTGGGTTCTACTATATGCAGCAGTGAATTTAAAAAGCAGCATGTTAAAAAGTATCTCCCATTTCAAGCCTTACTTCCCATAATGCTACTATAATGGGTTGATTGTGTTGAGCTACCAGATGCCCACTCAGCTGCTCTCCCAGTTCCCCTCCTCAACAGGCTATGGAGGAAAACAGTGGAGTCACTTACCAGTTACAATCACACACAAAACACACTCAGAAAAAATTAAGTGTATTTATTGTCAATTGCAGTAAAGGTTGGATGGTAAGCAAGAAAGGCAAAAACTAAAACACTTTGTTCTGTTTTTCCTCAGGTTCAACCTCATTCCTTCATGCCCAACACTACCTCCTTCCCCCTCTCTCCCTCTCCTTGGGGCTAAGGGGGAACTGCAAGTGTAGCAGTCAGTCCCCAACAGTTCATCTCTGCTTCTCCTTCCTTCTCACACTTCACACCTGCTCCACCCCTGCAATCAGTTCCTGGCAGGAGAGACTTCTCCCATCTGGATAATACCTGCCTGCAGCTTCCTTCAGGGCATATCTGCCTGCTCCAACACTGGGTCCTTCTTGGACTGCAGTGCAGGTAACTGCCCCAGCATAGTCCTTTCAGCTATAGGGTGCATTTAAAAAATACCCATTCTACTGCAATCTTTTCCAAAACTTCTGTGTGCTGTGGAAAAGTAACTGCTCTGGTACTTGGAGCACCTCCTTCTCCCTCTTCTTCCCTGACCTTGGTGTTGGCAGGATTATCACATTTTTCCATTCCTCCCCTCAATCTTCACCGCCCCTGCTCTTTCTAAACTGTTTTCAGAGGCAGTGCCTGCTTCACTAATGGACTCAGCAGTCCTGCAGTGGGTCTGCTGCCAAACCAGCTGTGCCTGGCACAGGGGCAGCTCCTGACCCTTGCTCACAAAGGCCACTCAAAAGCCCCCTTTCCCAAAACCGTGCCGCCTATACAGAACAGAACTATTCAGACCCGCTGCAATAACACTTTATTCAATTAAACAACCAACAGAAGAATCATGGAATTTTAATCCTGCCTTCTTGAAAGGACCAGGCTTCATTAGAATGTTTTAACAAATTACACTTCCCTGCAAAAAATCTTCATTTGCTGTTATGTAATAAGGATGCTGCCAGAACTTAAAAGCTAAGTCAGCTAAACTAAACAGGTTCTTTGGAAAGTGTCAAAGGAAAAAAAAAGCCACCCCAGTTGAAAAGACAGCTTTCAATTGTTTAACTATGACACCACCAGAAAGATGTGAGATCTGAAGGAGTTTATAATGAATTTGTAACCTATTCTATCCCACATAACTGATCTAGGAAACTGTCTCATTAGATCTGAGCGAGCTGCTGGGAGCAGTAACTAATACACTTTGTTTGAATAATGACAAACAGATGAAAATACTTGTGTAGTAAGTGTATAAAGCATTTAGATGTAGCAGTGATTTGCACTGGGACAGCAGACACATTTACCACCTGGATTTGTCTAAGCCAGCCTCCCCTGAACATGCTGAGTTGCTCACAATGCAGTTACCCATTTACCTTGCATTACAGTCCTTTGGCATTTAGGAGAATGTAATTTTTGAACCAGCCTCAAGCTATCCCATTTTGTCCTTCAAAAGTAATGCTTATTGAATTACTAGAAATTAAGTCCCTTGCAAGACCTTAGAAAAACGCAAAACACTGATAGTAAGAAAAAGTAAAAATAAATACTTCTTTTCCTGGTGTTGAATCAAGTACTGTTCCTGCTGACAAAACCCTAAAGAAGCAGCACATTTGAATATAAAGCAGGGTTATTTTCTGACTACAATACTTTGGTATGTGGCAGTTCCCCTAATTACAATTTCTACAAAACCCTTTCAGTGATGTGTACAGACTTCTGACAAAAATCAGATACAGGCCAGTAGTACTGTACAGTGCCTTTCAGTAACTGTGGAAAGTTCAGCTACTCTCTGAAAATTTACCTTAGTTCTGAAAGTTCGGGAAAGGTATCAGGAACATCAGGCATCTTGTATGTAAATCCATTCTGGCCAACCTGAATCAAAATTTAGAAATGCTTAGATTTCTGAAGTGCAGTTTCTTGATATTTAACCTGACTAATTGAGAACTGAAGATTAATATTTTCCAGCAACAAGAGAAGCAGGAAAAGCAGTAAGAAGCAGTAGCACTAGTATCTGAACAGAAAACAACTCAACCAATACAACAAATGCTTGAAGATGTTTGGGGTGACATGTCATAAAAGATGAGTCAGTTTTGTAGCAAAATAATTCTGTTTTGCCATGTCCTTCATTTGAAAGCAGTTGAATGACTGAGGAAATACACAGGAATAGAAAAACTCACAGAAATGAGAACAGAGGAGGAGATTGACATTTTGATCTCTTTCATGTGGTTTTTAGAGCTATAATCCCTCAGAAATGTTTTAGACAAGGAAAAAACAGTTGTAGAAAATTTAAATTCCATAAAGCTACAAAAGTGCCTTCCAAGCCTAAGAAAACTTGTTTCTATAGACATGATTTGATTCAAGACTAAACATTTAGATACAAAGTTTTATTAAAAATAAAATCCCTTCCAGAGTTCATCAGCAACAGGGAGCTTAAGTATAAATATACAAGATAAAACACTTCATATAAAAACTTGAGATTGTACATTGCCCTCACCTAATAGATTCTGAGCAGGAAAGCAAGAAAAAATATCTTCTGTGGTTGAAGACACAGCTACAGCTGCCCTATGGGGGAGTGAAGCTCCAAAACAAAACCCCCTATAATCAAAAACCATTAACATAACACTAGTTTCATTGAAACTCAGATAAACTTGTTGCTCTGACTTCAAGTTCTAAAACATTCTTCATCAAAGCCAGAATGACAGTTTTGCTTCCCTAGCACCAGCAAAGCAATGAAGTTCACTCACTCAAGTGCTTCCCTGAGTTTCACAGCAATGCCCTGAGTGCCGCTAAGGGAACTTGTACCCAGTGTCTGCCAGCTTAAGCAGCAAAACTCAGCACACCAACCTGCAGCACAGCTTCTGCTGTGGGAACAGGCAGCGGCAGATCAGCAATCAAGCCATAGGAGGGAGCAGCAGGCCTGTCTGTAGTGTAGCTTGAAGAAACTGATTCAGAAATGGGCACGGGTGCCATTGTTCTGTTTGTTTCTTGAGGTGGATATGGAGGGAGAAATGGAAACCCCTGAGGAGCAAAAGGAGGCATTCCAGCTGGTTTGTTGAAAAGGCTAGAAAACAAAACCACAACCATGAGCAACCAACTGCTTACAGCACATCTCTCATCATTTGGATTATAATTACCAGACCACACATAAGACATAAGAATGAATTTTCAAGTGACCATAAACTTTGTATTTTCTGTTCTCAGTTACTTCCAATGTAATAAGCATTTCTGTCTAATGATGCAATATAGTCTAGAACTCCATTAATCTACATTCTCATAGAACAGCCAAATACACACTTACATTCTTAATTATGAGAAAAGTACTTCTCAAAAATTTATGACAGCATAATTTTAAATTGTTTCCATCCTAAAGTTGTGAGAAAAACATCTGTGTCATACATTAGTTCATATGTATGTTTGGTATAGCATTTAATAGCTTGGGCAACACACAAGTAATTAGTTCTAAATAACATGAATGATTTTTTTTTTTTTAATTCAGAACTGCAGCCACATCTAAACTTAATATCACCATCAGCCATGAGAACCACAGTTATACTGACACAATTTGAATTTAACACAATTCTTTAAATCACCCAATTTCTGCTGCACATTGCGCAAAAGAACTGCTCTAAGCCTCGGAGATTATGAACAGAATATGAAAAAACACAACTGCTCAGATCATGAGATATAGCAAACTCCAGATTTCATCTGGTAATGTAAAATTTTTTTTTCAAGAAAATGGATATAAAGTTACATCAGGCATCTTGATTCAGTAACTCCAATGAAATCTAGTGTCTCTTCTAAAAACAATCACCATGAACATGAAACTGTGCAAGGACAGGGAATCTAATTATTCCGGTATATCCATTACATTACTCCTGTCCCTGCCCTCCTTATAACTGGTTTAGTCACTTTTTAAAAAACTAATAGACATTTATTATGTTTAGATAACTTACTATGGAAATGATGTTGAGCTAGGAGCTAGAACCGGAGGATTCTTCCAAAACTCATCCAATAAACTCTGAACAATTTTTCCAAGATCTGAATGCATTGTAAACTGAGAAAAACACAAAACAAAATCCAAAGAAGAAAATTTATGTCTGGAATCCAAGAGTTCCAAAATATGCTGAACTTGATTGTTTAGTACACCCACATGACAGTGCTGAAAAGCTATTTCAGACATACTAGCTAATCCAAACTATATATACATAAGCTCTAAATAAAGTGATAAAGCAACCCAGAATTGAACAGAAACTAGAAGTCTTTTGTATATTCCATTATCAGTGGAGAGTCAATGAAGTACCACATTTCTACTGAACAACCAAAAAATCCCCACTTTAGTTACCAAGTTACATTTGTGCAAACGACAGAAGGGGGAAAAATCAAAATATCTAAGGACAAAGGCACTAACTACATTCTGAAAGAGTCAGAACCTCCATCTACTCAAGAAAAAATAGGACAATCTTGTTGACAAAAAGACCAGCATATTAAAATCCTGAATATTCGAGCTAAAACCTTGACGCCATTCTAATAGGATTAGGCTAGAAAGAACTATGTTACAAAACTGTCTTAAAGCATCCCTCTCCTTTATTTGGAATACCCTGGAATGTAATTGGAAGAGCTGTGCAATTAATAATAACCAAAAAAATGTGACAGTAATTTTCTAAGCCTTCATAACTTAAAATAGTTTTAGACACATGGAATACTCAAGTCAGAAATGGGATCAGTAAAAGAATAATCAGAATAACTACTGAACACTTCTGAAATAACTACTGAAAACTTCTTTTTTCCAGGCCCTGAAATACAGTTTGAAAGAGATTAGGATCTATACTAATCTTTTTTACCAGGAGTATTAACAATAATCTAGTGTGAGACGTATTAAAATTGCTATTAACAGTAGATCTGTGTGAAGCTACAAATGATACATACATTACTTATTAATGGACCGGTCACATATACTCCCTGCTTGTCCATTAAATGATGTCTCACAGGTGGGAAAACACTGATGACTGGTTTTTCCTGAGGAAACTGAGGTGGAAGCAAACTGCAAATACAAGAATAATTATTACTACAGTGACACCCCATGATAAAGTTTGCATAAGAAGGCTTCTTATGCAAAAAAAAGCTATTAATTACATAAACATACTTTTCTATGAAAACTGTTATGGGCAAGTGCACAATGAATTAAGCATACAAAAGGATTATTCAGTTACAAAATTTGAAGTCCAACAGATTGGAGCACCAGACTTTCACAAAACTGAAGAGAGCATTTACTGGGCAAAACTGTAAGTATAACAAAGGAGCAATTATCACAGAATATTCTGAGTTGGAAAGGACCCACAAAGATCACTGAGTCCAGCTCTTAAGTGCCCATACAGGCACTGAACCTGCAGCCTTGGTGTTATTAGCACATGGTCTGTCAAACTAATAGACAACAAAAAAGCCATAGCATACCAAATTTTCAAATACAGATGCTATTACTACAAATACAATGCAGTGTAGCCTGTAAGAATATTAGGCCAACTCTGTAGGGCAAAGGAATATAAACTTGTAAACAGAATACTATCAACATTTGCCAGAGCAAAGTGTCCCCCCAAAGTAAATTTACAGGAAATATTACAATAAATCACTTGAGTTACAGAACCTTCACCAGGGTAAGAGTACGGAGTTACAGCAGACTAAGAAATTACCAATCAAGTTAATTTTCAGTGGCAGAGAATCAAAGTTACCAGAAATCCTCAAGCATTTTCCCCTAGTTACCTTCAACTAAAATCACACAGCTATCTTAGGAACTGAGAACAGTAAAATATGATTTTGCTCTCAGCTAAACATCTGTATCTTGTACAGAGCCAGTTTCACCCAGATCACTAAAACCACTAATATAAATCCAGGTTATGGTTCCTGAAATTAATTATGAGCTGGGAGCAGCTTATATTCTATTACCACTTTTTTATTTTTAAGGAATAATTTTAATTTTCAAGATGTGCATAGACACAGCCCACTCTACTTACATGTTAATGTTAATTGTCAAGTTGTTTACAGTGAATGGCAGTCGATATTCTACATCTTTCTGTATTTCTGCAATGCTGTCAAAGAAAAAATTGTTAGCATCCATTGCATGGTCAATATTATTGCTAAAAGTCTAAAAGAAACAAGCATGACCTCAGGTATTTGTATTCAGTTTATTTTTGAAAAGCCCTGTAAGAACAAAATTGAAAATGCTGAAGTAAGCTAATAGTCTTCAGCATTCTATATAAATATTAAGATTAAAGCAAAAAAATAGTGGATTTAACATTTAAACCTCATACATGGTCACAAGCAAAGGAACTACAGTGGGAGAAATCACACTACTCATGCTTCTGACAACAATCTCTACTTATCTTTCTCCCATTACTGGCTTAATTTAAGACAACACATCAGTGTTTTTTTAATATACTGAATCCTATCTAATTAAACATTTACTTCACCAAGGCCTTATAACAAGTTCACATTGCTCTTCAACACTGCCTTCAGATCAATATGTAGAACATTTATTAGACTAGGCATTCTTCCTTAATAGATTAGCCTAATATTTAACAGTAGTTTTTACTATGTGCACCAAGCTCATTTGCACTTGAACAAGCTTTCAAGAATTATCTAGAGTAGAGTTACATTCAGCAATGTAAAGCTCCAGTGACACTCAAGACCCAGGCCCTCCTGAAAGCACTGATGAGCCTTACAAAATCTAGTAAGGTCAAATCCAAATTTGTTTTTCCTGCAACAACTAAATTAGAGAGGGAAAAATCTTGAAATGAGCTACATTAATAGGAAGTTGATTTCAATACTCAAAGCATTCTACAATTTCTATGCACAGCAAGACTGTTTTGAAAGAGAGCATCCCAGAGAATGTGGAGGAGGTGGAGATGAAGACTTAGCTCAGAAGCAGAATTTCTAGACAATACGAATGTATCTAAGCTGAGAGTAAAAGAAGGTCAGAAAACAAGCTTCCTCATATAATGAATCAAAACAAACTGTAAAAGCAGACTGATTGCTCTTCCATGTATTTTTCCTGCTTGCACCTGGTTAATAACACTCTTTGTAACCTCCCCTTATACTGGGGAATGAACACACCTCCAATGGCAAATAACGCCAGCCAGGTGTTCCCAGAAAACATCTTTTGATCCAACTTCAGAAATGCTCCTCCATCCACTGCAAGGCACACTCCATACAAGTCCTTTCTCAAGACACCCAGAACACATTACCTGCAAATGTGTGTTAAGAGTAGTATTGGGAGTGTTTTGTGTCCTTCCTAAGCACTACCGGGGCATAGAATCCAAAACTAACTCTTTAAGAGCTTGGGGAACAAATGGGAATAAGACACTAACTCGGCTATGAATCTTGCTTTCTACAGCCTGATCTTATTCCTCTCATAGACAACTCAGTATTTGCTCCTTCCCTGTGAAATCTCATGCTGTTTGAAGCAAATACCAAATATCTTCAGCACAGGAGAACTCAAATCAAGGATTCTGCTGTGTTACACCACACACCACGATCTGCACCTTCTCATTCTTAACTGAAGGATTCTCCCCTGAATCTCTCACTCACATTCCTGCCCTGTAATCATCTGCCACAATTCTCATTAGCCTGCTGCAAAATCCTTTCGAGAAGGGTATATAATTATGCTCCACTCACATGGAAACTGGTGAGGAAGATGAGGACAGAGAGTGAGAAACAAGAAAGCCAGAATCTCACTGAATGTTCAAACAGTTATAACCTGCTTAGGAAAAACCTTGAACTAATAACCTTAGTTGTTGCTTCCCCAAGTGGGAATGAGTACACTGAAAAAATTATACATTCTTAACTTTGTCTAGAACAACAGCAAATGTAAAAAAACTCTTTTTTAAGTGCAAATATTTTATTTCAAGCTCCCAGTCTGACAGAGATTGTGTACAGGAAAGCTAGCTGCCTTACTGGAATTAAGATCACACATACCTGAGCTTTAATGACCTAAGACAACACAAACCAAATTGACCAACTTAATTAACCACAGCATACCAAGAATTTTGAGCATTTTGGTGAAGAGCAACAACAGTACTCATAAAGAAATAACATTTGGGCAGCTAACATGTCCCTACCCGTCACCTCAATTCCTGGCTACAGCATCCATTCCCTCTCTCTCTCTATGCTTGAACTGGTACCTGCACTAACAGTAGCAAACCACTTCAGTAAGCTGACTGACAAAATCTGATCCCTTTTTTGGGGACTTAATTCGGCATGAGCTCATCTCACTGCCAGATTTTTAAAAAGTGGATATAAACAAAAACTTTTAAGTTAACTAAGCTCCTATATGCCCACAGGAACAGCTCCTTGGGAAAAGTGAACTGTCTCCAAAACATCTCTGAAATTAGCTCTGAACAGACTTATGCTTATTCAAGCAACAATACTTAGAATACCATCATATTTATGTTTGCTGTGTGATAATTCAAAATATTAGGAATGCAAACTATCTGCAGTTATTAAACCTGAAAATGCATTTAGTATCTCTTCCACTCCTAGTGTCAGTCTGATGGGACAGGAAGCATTCTCTGTCCTTTTTCCGAATTATTTTGGAGGCAGCTACCATTTCAATTATACAGAAATCCTAGGAAGTTGGATGTCAGTAAAATGCTTACTTCACGATAACTTCAAATGTATGAAACGTGGATCTCATTTTAAAATGTCAATTTTAAACAAACTAGGCAAAACAGGGCAGCATACTGCCAAGAGGGAGTACCTCAGAATAAACTTGTTTTGCTTTAAAATTGTGGATGTTGAACAGGAGTAAACACAACTGGCCTCACCATCTAAACAAAACTAGTTTTTAAGGAGCAGCCAGTTTTTAGCAGGTAGCACTGAACACCAGTAAAAGAGCTTGTAAAGCCAGTAGGGCTGCTGTGCCACTGTGTCACTGCCGGCAGGCCACTGTGCCACACAACTCCTTGGTGCTCTGCGTTTTAGTCTCAACTTTTAACCAAGTACGCTATTACAAGTAGCTCCCAGAGAGGTTTTATCCCAAGACGTAGTCGCGTCACTCCGAAGACATTACACCCCATTAGCAGGCTTTCCGGTCAATGGCAAGCGAAACCGGGCACGGCGACCGGCGCCCGATCACCCGGCCCGGCCACACCGAAGCCAGCGGGGAAGCTTCCCCGACAGCCAGCTGGACTTTCAGTTTCCGAATTCCTCCTCCCAGCCCGCCGGGGTCCCACACCGCACTGTCCTCCGGCGGGGACCCCGCGGCACCGCGGTCCGGCCCGGCGGGACCCTTCGGCCCCGGGACAGCGCGGGGCTGGGCCGGCCCGGGCTGCGGCGCCGGCTCGGGGGCCCTGTTTACCCGCACGGCCGCGAGGACCCAGCCAGGCCTCACGGGGAGGGGACGGGGCGCAGCCGGGTCCCCGTCTCCGCGCGTAGAGAGACACGACGCGCCACCGACACGCTACCGACGCAACGCGGCCCCACTGCGGCCCCGGGACGGGCGACACAGCGCGGCCCTCCCGCCCCCGCGCCCGCCGCGGCCACTCACGAGGCGTGCGCGGCGCGCAGGGACTCGACCTGGCGCTGCCGCTGCTGCTGGAGGCCGGTGCGCGCGGGCGGCGCGGCGGAGGCGGGGGCGGCGCCGCCCTTGGCGAGCGGGAACAGCCAGTTCATCGCGCGCGCGGCGGCACCGGAGGGGCGCGAGCGCACCCGCGGCACCGCGCGCACCTCACCGAGCGCCCGCGCGCGCCTGCGCGCGACGGCGGCCCCGCCGCCGCCCCTGCCCCGCCCCGGAGCCGCCGCCGGCGGGGCCGCGTCAGCGCCGCGCGCCGCGACCCGAGCGCCGGAGGGGCGGGGCGGAGGGGGGAGCGGCGGCGCGGCCGGCGATTGGCCAGAGGGGAGCGGGGAAAGGCCGCGGCGCGCGGCGATGATGTAATGGCTTTGTGCGCGCGGCGGCGGCGCCGGGGGCAGCAGCGCTTCCTGCGGCTCGCGGGGGCCGCGCGGGGCCTCCCAGACCCGCCGCGGCCCGGCCGGAGCGCGAGGGGTGAGCGGGGGCGGCGCCGCGGGCACCGGGAGGGGGCACCGGCACCGGAGCGGAGCCCTGCGGGACCCCCGGGCTCTGCAGCTCCTCCGGGCGCTCCCGGGGCCTTTCACGGGCGCGGGAACCCGGCCGGCCGTGTGTCGGTCTCCGCGCGCCCCTCGCTGGGTTAGCGCGGCCCTTGGGAGCCGGGGGAGCTGCTCCCGCCTCGGGAGGCCGCCCGCGGCACCCCGCGTTCGGCGTGACTCTGTTCTGCCGCTCCGTTCCCTGCTGCACGCAGCCCAGGGATCCGCAGGAACGCGCCCTACCGAGCCGCGGGGCAGGAGCGCCCGGGGAGCCGGGTGTCTCCGGTGTCCGTGTCACTAGTGCGCCTTGCCGCCCTTGTGCGGGAAACAGTCGCTAACGAAACTGTCGGGGTTTAGTTTCCGATGGTAATCTGAGCTCGCGGAGCCGAAATTCCTGTGGTTTTGGTGGCTATGTTGTCCTGCTTTTGTGAAGCTTCGAGGATAAAGTGTGGATGTGGTGCTTAAGCCTTTTTTTTTTCTTTCGGATAAACTAAGAGTAAAAAATTAGGCTTTAATGCTTTGCTTTCTTTCTCTCTTAGGCTAAAAAAATAAACAGTTGAAGTCCTCTTTATGAAACCAATCCTCGGTCAAGTGTAACTTTTGATGTATGGTCTCTAAAGCCCCCCACTATGCCAGCAGCTACCGTAGATCATAGCCAAAGAATCTGTGAAGTTTGGGCTTGTAACTTGGATGAAGAGATGAAAAAAATTCGTCAAGTTATACGGAAGTATAACTATGTAGCTATGGTAAGTGGGTGCTTGATGTCTGTCTAGCAAATTACTGCAAAAATCCTGACTTCAGCTAAGGTCAGTAAACTTGCTTATCCTTTTAAATTGAAAGCCTAAGGAAGTCTTAATGTTGAATTAGAGCTGCATGAACGTCTGGATCCTAATCTTTTATCTTTTTAAAAGTTAATTTTACACACAGTACTCTTCAGCTATTATGTGGTTAGATTTATGTGTTTTTTGTGTGGTCACGTTTAAATTCTGCTCTTGCAGGACACAGAATTTCCAGGAGTAGTTGCAAGGCCTATTGGAGAATTCAGAAGCAATGCAGACTATCAGTACCAACTCTTACGCTGCAATGTCGACTTGCTAAAAATAATTCAGCTAGGACTGACGTTTATGAACGAGCAAGGAGAATACCCTCCAGGAACTTCAACTTGGCAATTTAATTTTAAATTTAACTTAACGTAAGTATTCAATTCTGTGCTGCTAAACATATGTTTCTGACTTAGTGAAAATATATAAATACTGTAGCAACTTTGTTATCTATCTGATTGTAATAGTGAAATACCATAAATAATCATGTAAGGAAAACTTTTGTCAGCCAAACATGCTTTCTTCCCTCATTTCTGTGCAGTCTGTCTTACTGTTGGTAATTTGGTAAAAAATGCTAAGCAGTTTAAAAAAGAAATTATGGAAGGCAGTTTGTACTTGGTGCAAGAGTTAGCTCTGTGTTTTCATTTTAACATTTCAGAGTGCTTCTTCCTTAACTTAGTTTAACTCCTACTACTTGTTATAGAAATCACATATTGTTTCTTTTCACATACTTTTTTAGTTTTACTTTTTTTTTCTTCAAGTGTTGGTATTTTCCATTCAGAGTATGTCAAATACTATCATTCTGAATTATTTTGTCTATTTTGTTGGTTAAAAAGCAAGCTGACTTTTACTATATTGGAGTAATACCATGAACTTTATTTCAAAATGGGATTTTTATCTGTGATAAAATTTTTTAAGCATGAACCTCACTTTTTCAGAGGGTCAAAAGCTCATCTGGTGCTCCAATTATATCTTTAGCTGGTGGTGGATGAAGTTACTAGTATCTTGATTTTGTTTCTTCTGAAGTAAACATACTTGGTCTGATAAATTTTCATATGTTGATTATCTACTGAATTGAATATCAGTACAAACACTTCTCACACATTTAAGCCTTGGGATTTTTGGCAGTTGTGTTACAAGCTGAGAACTGGATAACTTTATATACATGAGTTAAATTCACAGCCTACAAAGGAGGTTTAGAGGTCAGACCTTTATTTTTTCTGCAGATGAAAAGACTTGTTTTTAAAGTAGTTGGGGTTCTTAGGAGGAAAACCTCTGCTGCCTCTGTTGATCTCTGTGCTCTTTTAAACAAGCAGTGGTGTGGATTGTCACTCATCAGTTTGATCTGAGCAATGACATGCTCTGTTTAGTCTTGTGTGAATTGTCTCCGGAGGGAAAAGTAAGCACAGATTTAATGTTTTGGTATCTCTGAATTTACCTGGCCATATGAATGCTGGATGAAAGTTACCAATTTTCTTAAATAGAAGAATATACTAATCCTATTAATTATGGGAGAAAAAGGAATTAAAAACTTCCAAACTCTGATCTGTGAAGAAGGGCCTGTGCTGCACTTCATTTATTTTCTGAGCTTCAAAAGTCTACTTAACATCAAACAACCGAAACCAAAAGTAGCTTTCCATCTGTTTGTGCCAGATGCTGCAGAGATAAGACAGCTTAGTAAGGCAAGATACAGGTAATCACCACATTACCTTGTTACTAGTTGATGGTGGGGGTTATAGAAAAATATAAACTTGGTAAGTACTGCATGAGAAATTCACATATATCTTTTTTACTTGGATGGACAACTTATTTTTGTCTGTTTCTAAACATCCTTTTGGGAAGTGGCACTGTGCCAAGTGTTCTCCTCCTAAAGCAAAACAGCTGTTTGTTATTCCTAGAAGGTAATTTTTTTTGTGTGTGTGGTTCCAGCCAGGTCTTGTTTTAGTGTGCTTTTAAAAAGCATAAATATTTCTCTAATCATACTATGCACCTGATTAGTACAGAGCAGCAACCAGAATGAAACCCCTTTCTTGTTAAATGGTGCATTTGTTTTGGATGGGTTCTTTAATGTGCTATAGATATAGACAGGTGTTGAGAAGCTGATGCCTCAAAGCTTGAGAACAAAAGAGCAGCTGTGTGAGAATGAGGAAAAAAGTTGTATCACATCTTGAGGATGTATGTTTGTGTTCTAAAGAATGATGACTTGCTCTTAGGAATAAGGAATACAGGCCTATGACTGAATCTAATTGTCAAGTTTGATGTATTGGTTGTCTTGTGTAGATTTTCTTGTGTTTTTGTTTTGATTGTTTTTTTATTAAAATTTGAAACTGTACACTGAAGGGACTTTGTGGAGTAGTATGTTATGGACAGTAAAATGAATTTCATTCTCTAAATACTTGCATGCTTACTTTTTTTTTTCTTCATTTAACCATTCCATGTTTTTGTAATGATGATACAGATAAAACTTAAGGGAGAAAATAAGCTGCAAAAATTTCAGCATGAATTTCTTAAGATGTTGCCAAAAAAAAAAAAAAAGGTGGTGTTAAAGGGAATAAACACAGAGGTAGGAGGGGGTCAAAAAAAGGTAGAGGAATTTTTATTTCATCCTCTCAAATTTTAGGTCCAAAATAGGCTTTTAAAGTTAAAACAGATTGTTTAGCAAGAGTTTAGACAGAAAAAGTTAGGATCTCGGAATTCTAAGGTTTTGCTAAATGGAGTAAGTACTCCATTTTCAGTTTTACTGAAAAGAAAAAGTTCTTATGAGCACATGTCTAAGCATTTACATAAGCTTAAATCACAACAAACTTCTGAGAAATACTTTCTACAGAACTAATTCAGTACTGGGATCTGGATTGTATTTCTCGTATTTCTGCAATGTAATATGTTACTGCTTCAATTGTTACATTTAATTTGTCACAATTCAAATTATTTATACAGATATTTTACCAGATATGTTCTATAGATGCACTTTCATATATAGACTTGCAAAAGGGTTGTTACAGGTGGTAACTGGAGAAGGAGCAGGAACTAATTTTTTTATGAAGATGGTAAGAATGGAGGTGGTGGGAAAGGTAAAATGATAATGAAGGTTAAAAAAAACTTCAAAAAATGGTTGGTTTTGAAATTAACCTAGAAGAATGTTAAATTGTTCCTAGTCTGTGGAATGAATAGCAAAAAAGAAATGTTACCTCATTGAGGCTTGTAGATTTTGGAAATTTACTTTTCCTCTCTCTTTTTAGAGAAGATATGTATGCTCAGGACTCCATTGAACTGTTGACGACATCTGGTATCCAGTTTAAAAAGCACGAAGAAGAAGGAATTGAGACACAGTACTTTGCAGAACTGCTCATGACATCAGGAGTTGTATTGTGTGAAGGAGTCAAGTGGCTTTCCTTTCATAGGTAAATTCTGCATGTTAAGTATTTGAGGTTCAACATCTGTTGCGTGTTTGAGTTCTAGAACTTGGATTTCACATCCCCTGGGTTTAAATGCAGTGTATGTAGCCCATATCTTGGTCGGTGAGACTGAGGAAATATTTCTGCTGTAATACCTCTAACACCATTTTGTATTGGAAGAATAGAGGGCACAGAGCTTGTACTGGTGTTTTTGGCTTGGGTATTTATGCAGTAACCAGGAAATTGTGAAGCTGAAAAACACAAAACTGCTAAACCAGCAGGTGGAGCTGTACACGTGCAAGTAGTGACAGAAACATTAGTAAAAGCAAACTATTTCTGAGCAATCCTTGAGGAAATATTGTCTGTTTATAGGAGGGAATTATCAGTAAAGAGGTATATAAAGCACTCTTAAATTTGTTGTAAATCTCCTGCTAATCTGAGCAGATGAAATTATTCAGCTTGGAAGGAGATCCTTCATCAGTCTTATGCATGTATTTTACTGCTTATTCCATCAAAGGAGTCGATCTCTCAAGTAGAAACAGAAATGTGAATGTGAAATATCTATAAGTCTGTCATAATACAAAATATTTTTGAATGTTAATAGGATTTAACACTTCAAAAGCATACACAATAGTTGTTTAGCTAACTGCATGCCAGAATTTTGGCAAGCAACAGTGCCTTTAAAGGCTTATTGGTATGTAATGCCCTTGAGTTGGTGTCTTAAATGCTGGCTTCTGAGGAAGTCAGCAAGGTAAAATGAATGAACAAGACTGTAAGCAAACTAGTCTCAGCTAAAACGTGTATCTCTCACGTTGTGTTGGTGGGTGGTGTGTAAAAGGTGAAACTAGAATAAAAAATTCTTTGTAAGTATTAATAGTTGGAAAAGGCAAAGCCACATGGAATTAGAGCAGTATTTATGCAATAAACAAACTCAAAAATAAGAATTGTCTTAGCAAGGAATCTGTAACAGTAGTAGAAGGAGGCATGTAACATTTTTGCAGAAGTTGTGGTTTTGACCTGTTTTGTACAAAGAAGTGCTAGGCTGATTTTCCAAAGCAGAAAGGTTTAAAAGAATGATGTTAAATAAAGAAGGATCCTCTGAGCACAGTTGTCACTTCCATCTTCCGCTTAACAGCTGTTTCAACTCACAGTATGACTCTAAAATAATCTTACTCTTGTTATCTTCTCTAGAGTAGCACCCTGGGGAAGAATACTGTAACCAGAATGCTTTAAATTGGGTCAAAATAACTACAAAAGCCAAATTAGAGTTTTTTCCCCACTTCCTAAGCACAGTGTATATTTGTGATTTACACTTGACTGCAGTAATACGACTGGGATGGTTCAAGAGAAGGGGAAGCAGGTTATCCATGTAACTGTGCCTCAGCAGAGGATTCCATGTAGAAGCAGCTTCAGCCTCAGACTGGTTTCTTTCCAATATTGTCTGGTGACTAAGGGCCTGGTATAAGGTATACCTTAGCAATTTCTACTCTAGGGATTCTTTCTAGAGCATAATTATATTTAGTGTATGTAATTCCTGACTAATGGGCTGGTCAAAGTGTAGTACAAGCCATGTGCAATAATGCCATTTTTTACCTTTGCAGCTTATGAAGGGTTTTTGAAATGGCTTTATTAATAGAAGTCCAGTTTCATCTGTGCTAAAATGAGTTTCTGTTGTGGATTTCACTGGAAGTGTCTTTAGAAATCCTCTTAAGACCGTTGTTCAGCAAATGTTTGTCAGACACTGATTACTAGTGTTTAAAGCTTTTGTGCTTTTTCAGACCCTGTTGATATTATCTTGAGCACAAAACTATGGAGTAAGTGGGTTAAGTTCTGAGGAAGCCAAAATTATGCAAAGCTATAAATGAGCATGGGTCATATAAAATGTGCTGCAAAGAATAGCAAACAGCTGTTTCTAAATACATCTTTGATTGTGATGATTTTCTGTCAGTGGAAACTTACACAGCTGGACGCTGAGTTGAAAATTTGTCCCATTTAGGCTTTCCACATGGTAGTTCTTTGACAACTGAAAAAAGCTGTGCTTGGTAGTTGCTGACTCTCCTATTGCCTCTGTTACCTTAAAATGCTTAAAGTACTACTAACTTAAAATTTGAGTCCCCTAGTAAGTGGGAGAATTGAATTACTCCTTTCTCAGAGTAAGAAGGTATGGTTTGGTTTTCATTTTCTAGTCTTTGATTACCTTGAACTTTTATGCAGTTCATTTGCAAGCTCTGCTTCTCAAATAGTTCTCTTTGTGTGCTTTTTATCTCCACATTTTATGTAGCTGCCTTGGCATCCTGACATGTTGGCAAATCTCTGGATATGCAGTTCTGTCAGATATGAGTGAAGAAATACTTGCACTGTCACCAATTCTTGTGTATTGCAACTCCACAGACAACTTCCATCAAATCTTGGGCGCATGTGTGTGTTAAAATGTATTTGAGTTAATGAGAGGGAAGGAGGAAGCCCTGAATTTGTGATTTTTTTTTATCACAGTCAAAAGAGCTGTGAGTGTTTGACAGTCTAGCAAGTTAGGAAGGAAGAACAGCTCAAATGCTGATTTTGTGGATGTTCAGCTGTCTGCTCAGCTGAAGCTTTGAGTGTCCACTTGTTTGCAACCTCCTTTGTCTGCCTTTGCAGGGTCTGTGAAAACATGCTTTTTGGAAAACAAAAACCAGGTGTTCTTGGGTTACTGCAAAGTTCCAAGCTAATGTGTTTCAATAATCATTCGTTTCTAACTGATATTAGTGAAATTTAATCTGTTGGCTCATTTCTGTTAGTGTCATAAAATGAACTAAAGCTTTCTCAGCTCTTGCGCGGTTTGATTTATTTCGGAGGTTTGGTGATCGAATAGAATTCATTGTTAATTAGCTATCTGAATTCTATCTTGATAGTAAGGGAAAGAAATAGAGGCATGTTTGATGTCTACTCTCGTCTTTTTGCCTAGAGCTGTCCATGTTCAGTGAAAAAACAAAACAAATGTCTGTAAGAGTGAGTGCTTGTGTTGTATAGCTCCACAGATTGTGGCTTGCTGTGCTAAGCAATTTCAGGTGATTATATTAGAAATGGTGCAGGGTTTTTCAGGCAAGGAAGTCTGTGTGCTTCAGGGTATAAACCAACCACTAATCACTGTTGCAGGATTAGAAGAAAACTTCTTTAATGAGCAAGTAATTACATAATTGCTTACTGTGAACTTACTTAGCCTTCTCTTAGCATTCAGCAGGGGCCACTCAAAATTTGTTTTAGTGGATCTATCTTAGTCTTAAATTGCAGTGACAGTTTTTATGTCTGTAAGCTTGGATCTGCTACAATGTCTAAGTGAAAAAAATGCGTAATTCTCAATCAAAATTGCTATTTTTAATAGCTTGCTCCCTCTCAATACGAATAGTAAAGGAATGTTGACTTTAAGTACTTCCTACTTTAAAGGAATTATAAGTGTTTGAGGGCATCTGTTTTCTATTATTTTATTAATACACTTTTTTTTTTGGAAGACAAGTCAAACTTTTTTTTGAAGAGGAGTAGCACAAATATGGTTTCTTTCACTTTAATATGACTTGTTACATTTGAGCATTGAGGATGATCAATGTCAGGAATTCATTGAGTTAATAAACTGTCGAATCTGAAGGAGTAAGTATCCATAATCCTGAACAGTGTTTTTTGCATCTTTTTGAACAGCCTTTTTTGTTAATGTGACTTTTTTTTTTCTTGTTTAGAGGGCTTTATGCTGATGTGGACTTTCCCACCACTTCCCTCCCTCTTCAAATGATCTAATAAAATTAGACTTCCAAGCTACTGTTTTGCCAAATTTACTACAGTTTTTACTTTGTAAGAGTCAACTGAAATCCTTCTTTATCTTTGGCTCCTTTGCTCCCTGGCCAGTGGCTGTTGCTGTGGAGACTGGAGGGTGGCCAGCACAGCTTCAAAGTACCAGATGCAGTGGAGGATTTGTTCAACATAAAATTTCTGTTTAGAGCACTGGAAACTCCCAGCTGCGATAGTGTCTATAGGTATTGTATATCTTGTATTAATGGACTTGCAGCAAACAATCCATTTACCCCCAGTATGTTGAAGGTTTTTCTACCCTCTGTCTAGAAACTCATAGTATAAAGATGTCAGAAATAATCTTGTTGTATACAAATGGTTCAAAAAGTAAACTTATTTACATTGAGTGTGCAAGCTGAAGCTTTGTGCCTACAGATGTCACTGTTTTTTGTGGATCTTAAACATCTGCAGGATCAGTGGTACAGTGCTCTTAACTGATTTGTCTTCTCTATTGCTTATCTCACAGTTAAAGATCCTGACCAGTATTTACCAAATTGAAAAATTCTTGGTTTTGAATATGACCCTTGTATAATCAAGAATGAACACAAAGTCTTAAACGGGAAATTTGGAGTCTGTGGTGGCCACCTGCTCACTTGAATCATCCCTCAGCTCTACGCTAAGGTTCCTTAAATAGTAAAACTGATAAAGCCTTCAGTAGAGGCGGCCTTGTGGTGTGTTTTCGTCTTTGTTAGTACAGGCATATTTTAAATTGTATGCCAGTAAAATCTAGGAACTGATCTGGTTCAATGCAAACTTAATAACATGAAAGAGAAAGTATCACTCTTCCATTTAGTTTTGTGCATTAGCAGTCCTGCAAGTACAAGAGATCAGAACAGGTGAGTTTCATGGTCAGGTCATGAATAATCTGGTTTGTAATCGCTGCCCTCCTAAGAAAAAGCATAACTTGTCATCACTGCTTTTTGTTATGGAGTTCAGACCTGCTTTAGTACCCGATATCTGTCTTTCCTGTACTTAACCCTCTTGTTTCCTCTCATAACTACTTGTAAAAGTATGTGGTTTCCCCATTACTGCCACGCCTCATTCCTATGTCCTCTTTATTCAGTCATGCTATGGAGGAGGAAGCCTTCCCAAACTCTTCTCTCTACCATATGCACACTACAATACCACCATTTCTTCTAACAAATAACCACTGCTCAGTTATCTTGCTGCTTCCTGCAGACTTATGTGTACACACAAAAATTTTTCCAGCTTACTCTGTCATTGCCTCCAAAAAGAGTAATAGTCTACAAGCTATTAAACTTTGTAGTTGTCTGTGTGCTGATTTAATTGGAGAAGTTGAAAGACAATTCCTCTTCTTTGTTGCTGAGGGTTAGACTTGCCTCCAGGCATAAACATGCACTGGCTCTGGAAACTCATTAATCTTTTGGATTTCAAGAACTGTAGAAGTGTCTGTCTGTCTCAATTTGTAGTGAGAAACTCCAGTCTATGTGGAAGAAATCAACTTAGGAGTCTTTCTGGTGGAAGTCCTTGTTGTCAGATGAAGACCCAGCAGCCCTACCTTATTTTGGGATTTAGAGAAACTCCTGTAGGCAGATCTTTTTGCATCTTTACTTGTCCTCTTTCAGACTAAGTTAAAATGTTTTCTCTGGAATCTGCAATGGGGCCGTTAATATTGAAGTTTAATTTTTTTCTTAGAAGTTGGTCTTAATTGCATTGGATTTAAGCAGAATATCCTGTCAATGTGCAGTGAAGTCTTGAAGTGAGAAGGATGCTTCTAAGTCACTTACTTATATTGTTTTTGTTATTAATTTGCAGTGGATATGACTTTGGCTATCTAATCAAGATCCTGACAAACTCCAATTTACCTGAGGAAGAGCTGGACTTCTTTGAGATACTGCGATTGTTTTTCCCTGTCATCTATGATGTAAAATATCTTATGAAGAGTTGCAAAAATCTGAAGGTGAGTAATCTGCTAATGGTTTGGAACAAATTTTGCATTTGGAGACAGAGTACGTCATGATAAAAAAGACTTTCTCTATTTTTATTGTCTGCTTTTGCTTTTATGGTGCGTATTAAGCATTGTTGTCTCAAGCTTTATATATTTAATATTAAAGGTATTGTTAGAAGCCAGCAAGAGCACGAATCAGTTTTTGTAACTGCTTATGCAGTGTTGAAACTCTGTTTACAATACTTTGTTGATAGATGATAAACCCATGTTTGGAATTAATTCTTCATTTCCTTAGCCATAAGAATTGATGGGTCTCATATACTCTTACTTCCTCGTTGTGTAGTCCACTAAAGAACTGCAGTCATCTAGGCTGAGGTAATTTGAAGAAGATAATGTGGAAGTGTCTTGGGAAGAGAAATGAAGTGAAGAATGTTTCAGATGGCCCAATAAGCAAAGATAAACAACATCATATGTTCAGGGACAACATGTGACTTCCAGGAAAAAAAAAGAAGTAGAAACTAATCTCTCATGTCTGGCCAGAGGGGCTAATTGGCTTACTCTATCAGGCATAAAATTTGGATACCTTATTGGACTGGAGAATGAGTGGGAACTGGAGCTAAGTGTTTGAAGGGGAAGACAGCAAGGGAAAGAAAGATATTAAAGGCACTGTTAACAGCTTTACTTGCCAAAGAGCTCTTAAGAGTCTGGACTGCTGCTGGAATGAGCTGCATCACTCATCTGAGGCAATTGATGATTTTTTGCTTTTATGGAAAGTAATTTAATTCTCTGGGATTTCTTACTGAAAACCTGCAGTAAGAAGAGAACATATCAAATCGTAACTAAGGAATGGCTTGCAAGTTCATTGTGCTGAACTACTGATCTGTGTGCTGTTTATAGTCTTCTGTTTCTTTCTGAGATGAACTAGCAGAGCATGACACTTTGAGTAGTAGCCTAGTTTTGTGGAAAGTAAATTGTGTGAATCCTTTGTTAATCAAATTAATGTTGAAAATGTGGATCAGCCTTCCAGTTAGTCAGAAAAGTATACTTACCTGTGTTCATATACAGTTGTTACTGGTATAATCATCTGGGCAAATGGCTGTGTATTAGGGAACATCTTAGAAACTGTTGCTCTCCAAAGAGGCCAGGAGTAAAAATCAAATGCTTCTAAATTTCAGGAATCTTAAATGAGGTGGGGGGGGGGGAACCCGCCCTAAAAAGTCCTCACTTTCACACTCCCAGTGAAGCAAAGCAGAGCATCTGGTGCCTATCTGGTGACACGCTTTGCAAGAACAGAATGTGTATTCCAAATTTAGTGACATGGAAAAGGTGACAAATTGATGTTCCATGTCACCCTTCAGAGGTGACATTCCCAGTGGGCTTGGGAAAGAGGGTATTGTAGTTTCTGGCATAATTAAGGCATAGTTGCGTCTAACCTGCATTGTTTAGAGACACTAAGATTTTTTTGGAAGACAAGAAAAACCTTCACAGGTCTTATTTTGGCAAACCATAAGAACAAGGGTGATTTTTTTTTTTTCAGAGCTGAATATGTAGGTCAGCTTTCCTGCAGTAAATTTTGATCCACTCACCTAATCTGCAGACTGATAGTGACAGCAGGGGAAGGGAAATGGACTATCTTGCCCCTCCAAATTTACCAGTGATGAAATGATGGTGGACTTGAACTGTACTGAGAGAAGCTGCCTGAAACAAATTACTAAACATTTAGTGTTGTAACTCTAAAAATGCATGTGCTGTCTCCTAATGTGTGTCGCCTTTGATCGTTATTAAATTGCAGTGAATTGAACAGCTGTGCAGTTGTCTTTTATTGACTTGTCTAAGTTATTTTTTTGTATGTCACTGATCTGCTGTAGGTCCCCCACTCTCTGCCCCCACACACTCAAAAAAGATTCTTGGCATTGGAAAGAGAAATAGGCTTCAGAACTGGAAATCTGTTTGATGCTTTTTTTGTGGAATTAAGTACTCTGTGAATTCACAGTCTGTTATTATGACTTGGCATGCAGATGAGAGTTGACTTGAGATATTAATGTATTATAGGTTCAACTCTTGCTTACAGTCTAAAAGGCTTTTTATGTTGACAATTTCAAAGCTTTTGATGGTAGTGGCAATCCTAAGTAATTTAGATTGGTAGACCTTGTTGGAACCTTGCTATTAATTCAGGGTTTTGTACAGAACAGTAAGATCTGTGACTGTGTTGTGAAATGAGAATTTGATGTAGATTTGCTGTTGACCATGGTGGTGTGATTATGTAAATGATTCTGTGGCCTTTTTCTTGGAAGGTTGATACTCTGAAAATTTGGGAAGAATTTGTCATTCTCCAAGAGTGAAGCATACCTATCTGGAGTGCAAAATTCTTACCTGTAAGAGAAACTCAGCAGTCTAATAATTTTCTGTTCTGGTTCCATTCAGGACAGGGTGAATTTTTGCCCCCAGGATGGGGAATGGCTAGGACATGGAGGTTATTCTGTGGCACCTCACATAATTTTCTGGGCATAGGGGAAGGGCTTGCTTCCAGGTCAGGGTAGTGTGGTGGAGGGAGAAATCAGGTGTTTCTGTTGGTGAGCAATGTTTCTCTTCTTGCACACTCTGTCATTAATATTGTTGCTATTTCTTTTTGATTTCTTATGTCACTGCTGTTTTCCAGTAAATGGCTCATATCTCAACCTGTGATCTTCACTTTTTGTGCCTCCAGTTCTCCTCTCCAGTTTGCCACAAGAGAGGGCAGGGAGAGGGGTGAGTGCACAAATGTAGTTTGGAGCGGTTTTAGTGGAAATTCTAACTTGGAGAATACCATTCCTAAACCATAACAGCCTTACTTGGCACCCAGTGTGATCAGACTGGATTGGAAACAAATTTCATCTAAGCATTTTTCCTATTAGATTCAGACCCAATGGTCTCAATGTTGTTTGTGTCTATTTGTGTAAGTGTGCCAATGGTCACAATGTTGTTTGCTGTATTTGTGTGAGTCTATACCTAAGCCTGTATGTTTCTATAGATGTATTATGTGCTCATTAGGGTGCTCTTTTTCAGATCAGGATTGCTTTGTTGATGCATGTTGATTGTATGAACTGGAGTCATGTTTATGACATGATAACATCAAGGGCAGTGAGGATCATTTGGGATATTGAGTGTAGTCAGTGCTACTCTCCTACCCTTACCTTGGGTGCTACCTCTGGGAGTCCATTCCTAATCATACCAGTCTGTGGGGAGAATGGGGGAGGATGGCTTTCCCCAGCTTTTCACTACCCTTTTCTCCTTCAGCCTATTAGAATAGTTTTTGAGAATTTTTAATTTCCTTTTGATGTTAAGGAAAACATGTTTTTGCTCCTGTGTCAGCTTTGTCTCAGTGTGGTCTACACCATGTTTCAAGTCAGTACAGTCAATACTGTGTCTAGAATCAGGACAGAGAATTCTAGGAAGGTTAATCAGAGATCTGTCTGAGGGAGGAGAGTCATGAGTAGCATAGAATGTGGGATAAAATGGGGCAGTGTTGGGGAAAATTCTCTCCTTCAGTGTTTTGAGAGTTTCACTACGGAACCTTGATAAAGTGTCAGAATACTTGCAAGAAGAATGCTGCGGCAGCTCCATGAGGAATCAACTTACTGAAGTGTGCTGGGCCCTGGCTACTCTTTAGACACAATCCAGTGCTATACAGAACCCTTAGGGGAAGAGGAAGGAAGCAGATCAAGAGGTGGTGAGACCACTCAAACTGCAGCCGAACTGGAAGAATAACTCATGCCAGTAATAGTCACACCTACACAGAAGAAGAAATCCAGGACCAAATCAGTTTGCATAATGAGGGAAAAAGAGGAAGTAGAGCTCTCACAAAAGGAGGAAGAGGCAGGACCAGAGATAATCACTCAATTCCTATTCCTGGGTGAGCTAAGTGAAAAGATTCCAGCCACCAGTCATGAAAGCCCTGGATGAGCTGGCTGCTCTGATGCTGAAATATCATGGCCCACAATATGAAACTAGATGGTAGTGAAGCCAAGCCACTGGCATCCTGGTGGGGATTTGGGAAGAGGACAGACACTCTCAGCCTCTGGAGGTGACTCCTGTCAGGTGTGAGAGAAGGGTATTCTCTTGTGGATGATCAAGTGGTGTGCCCAAGCAGATGCAACGCATGGAAAAAGATACCCGAGAGAATTAGTTGTGCTGGACATATGTAAGGATTCAAATAACAGGAAGTCTCCTGTAGATCAAGATAAGCTCCATTTTACACAATCCATGTGGCAGAAGTTTTACAGAGCACACCGTTGTCATTCACCAACTCCTTGGCATTGATGTCAATGAAAGGATGAGAGAAAACAGTCCTTCAGGTGACAGACTCCAGTAACAGGAAGATCATCTCTTTTCCTCCTTACCAACCTGCTCCTTGGTGTGGAAAGACTGTCCAAGACTGCAGACAGGTTCAAAAGACTTGAGAAAACTGGAGAGATGTCCCATGTCCCACCAGTATGGACCAGAGTCTTCACTATTGAGATATACAGAGGCTCTGTGTATCCTTGACATAGATTACTGCAGGACCCAGAAGGGCATTGTTGGGCTTTTGGGATAGCTACAGTGGAGACAGAGGAAATTAGACAGCTGAATAACTTGTCTCATTTCTCAGAGGACCCTTCTGCTTTGGGACTGCTGAGGGTCAAATAACAGCAGGTACCAGTCTCTACCACAGCAATGCACTGTCGACATAACTGCACTGACTGGGTACTCCATGACCTCCATCCGTGAGATGATTCATGAACTGGAGAACCAGGGAGTGGCTCTCCAGTCAGCAAGATGTCCTCACCCTTTAAAAATCCTATATGGCCTATTGACAGTGGACTGTCATGGCCTGAGTGAAGTCACACCACCACTATGTGTCACTATACCAGATATGCTAGAACTTCAGTATGAACTGGAGTCCAAGGCAGCAAAGTGATACTGCCACTGATACTGCTAATGCATTTTTTTCCCCATTCCTTTGGCAGCAGAGTGCAGGCCACAGTTTGCCTTCACCTGGAGGAACATCCAGTACACCTGGGACCAGCTGCCCCAGGAGTGGGAACAAAGCCTCCATGTAATGACATCTGGTTACTGGAGAAGCTGGAACATAAGGAGTACTAGTTTTGTTGGTTGCAAATACTACTTCATTTAGTCAGTACTGACAGAGAATATTAATACTGTTTGATACGGAAACTTTGATTCTTCTGGTATGCATTTATCTAGTATAATGACTGTTTCAGCTACTGTGCAGATATTAAAATATGCCTGAGGTTGTATGGCCTGTGTAACAGATTTTCCCAAATACAGCTTTCCGTGTTCTAATTTAACTTTTCAGCATTTAACAAAAATGTTTTGTTTTTCCAGGGTGGGTTACAAGAAGTGGCTGAGCAGTTAGAGCTGGAAAGGATAGGACCACAGCATCAGGCAGGATCCGATTCTTTACTCACAGGAATGGCCTTTTTCAAAATGAGAGAAGTATGTGGACATACTGTTTTTATTTCCATGATAGTAATGTGTTGTGATAATCACATGGGATTGCTGATTCTGATAAGTCTGTGGTATTTTAAGGAGGTCTCTGAAGGGCTTCAGGGGTCAATCCTTTCTTGACAAAAATGAGACCACCTGTATTTTTCCCTGAGTAAGTGTGACCCAGCCCTGACTCCTTGCTTTGCTGCTGTGAGTGAATATTTCTTCCCAATTCCAGCCTAGGCCTGACTTCTGGATTTTTTCTGAAGTTTTGTTTTGGGGTGTTTTTTCCTCACCTGTTTTGCAGGGTGCCTTTTTTAGGTGACTGCTGCAGTGATTGATGAACTGCTGAAGCCAGACTCCTTTTTGGGTGACTGTATTCAAGTCAAATTAGTTTTTTAGAGCTTTTGCTCAGTGTAATATCAAGCTGGTGTGTACTGCTGCTTGTGGCAGGCTGAGAGGTGGGGAAGGAGTGTTGATGAACCACTTCCAGCTAAACTTTTGGGTTAGAGGTATATTGAATAATGACTTCCAGGCTGCTTTGGAGAATTTCCATGCCTTTTTTTTCCTTGCCACTGAGTGAAGCTCAGTTTAACTAAGGTTCTAAAGGTCAGTTAATTCAAAGTTACAGCAAGGACAGTCAGGTCTTACAGGCTTCACATTTCCTTGCTACTTGTCTGCATACAACAGGGAAACATTAGAATGTTTTGCATTAGCAGAACAATGAAATGTCAAACAGGCCTCTTCTGGAAAGCAGTTGCACTGAATAAATGCCAGTGCATCAGAACATGGCATTCTGCCAGCAGTTCAGTGTCATTTACCATGTTAAAACAGATGGCAATATCAAACCTCATCATTTAATCATGTTAAGTACTATATGCTGAAGTCTACCTTCTGGAATCCAGCTTTCTGTATGAAGGAGAAAATGACCATAAGATTGTGACAAATATTAGTGACACAGCAGCTGAATAATAAAGAATGATGGTTTAGGCTGGTTTGCTCATCCTAGCACTCTGTTCTGCTTCTGCTGGAACTGTTGCAGTTGTCAGGCAGGTCATGGGCTGCGGATGCAATAAAAAGGATCACATTTCTGGTATGATCCAAGGCCAGTGCAGCTACCTGCTGTCTGCCTGGTATTGTGAAACTTCACTCTTGAAGATCCAAAGCAAACGAAGGGAAGCATATAATAATCATAAGATACAGCCTTTCAAGTTAGTTTTCTAGAGTGAGGTCCAAACCCATGATAATTTCTTTAATGAGATGCAGTTTGTGTTAGATGGCAAACTAGCTGGTTGAATTTATTTACTAAAAGCTTTTACCAGAAGTGGAAGTCTCTGGGGGTTTTTTAGTGTAACACACTTGCTTAATTAAGCCAACAGACATGGACTGATAATGAATATTTTCCCCAGTACTTAAATACTCTTTGCAAATACAGCATTTTTGAATAAGAACACAGAAGTAAGCAGAGAGAAATAAATTTAATGTAGATTTTTAAAGCTTTTTAGCAGAGTTCAGTGTTTAAAAATGTATTTCTGAGTAAAAAGACTTCGCTTTATTGTGCTTTTTGAGGCACAGAATTTTGTTACTAATTTCTGTGACAGAGATGCAACTTGCTTGCTGGGTCTTGGAGTGCCAGCCAAAAAAGTTACTGATCCTTTTATTTTCATCAGAAAAACTTAAATAATGGTACTACAAGAGTAGAGTTGTTATTTTGGGCTTTTCCTACCTGTTTTATTTCATTAAGAACTGCTGGGGCTGCAAAACTTAAAGTCTCTGATTCCTACAGTACAGAATTTTCCCTCCTGACTGTGCTGCAAAAGCAAAGCTTGAAGGGAGAAGTTTTGACCTGTGTGGTATATACACGTCTGCACGTTTAGATTGTGTATTGCATCCATTCTCTCCCTGCATATTTCTGCCTGTCTTACATTTCTGGTATTGATGATGACTCAGAATGGGCACCACTGGAGTGTCCAGGATTGCTGTGAAGGTTTTAGGGTGAAAAATGTTTGTGTGTGTGTGTGTGTCTTATTATTTTAACAAGATAATTTGTGATTTTCTGCTTGAAAACCCATCTGAAAAGCAGAGTATCAGAATATTGTGGGCTTTATTTTGTCTTCCACTGAAAGATTCCATTTGTAATTTAGACTTAAAATATGTAAATGCACTCTTGGTACAAAATTTTGCTGTTCCTCATTAAATTAAGTCTCCCTCTGTGAGGAGCTGAAAATGCATCTTTCTGCATTTCTCTAAACTCTGGTATTGTGCTCATCTTCCCCACCCCCAAACCTATATAATACAAATCAGGACATCTGTATTCCAAGACAGAGTATGGTGAACACTCCACTCTGAGGGGAGGTAAGGGAATGGGCACTGATGATGGATGTTAAGCATATGCCTGTTGTAAGAAGTACCACAGAAATCAGATGGCGAAATATCTTTGCTGCTCTTGCAGATATGCGAGTGTTGACTAATGATACAAAATTGTGAAAACATTGCATTTGGCCATTTAATTGGGAGAGGTGCACAGGAAGACTGATTGTATTTCTTAACAGATTTAAATAATTGTGTCATACAGCACATTGTGATAATGTGTTAAGTGTCTTATTATACTAATTATATCATCTTTTGCACCTTGGGATTTGGTATTTAAAAAGAAAGTACTTTTAAAGCCTTTCTACAGTTCTGTTGAAACGGAACCTTTTCTTTTGCAGTAATTCATGTCTCTTCACTTTTTAGATGTTCTTTGAAGATCACATTGACGATGCCAAATATTGCGGCCACTTATATGGTCTTGGTTCGGGGTCATCTTATGTACAGAATGGCACAGGAAACGCTTATGAAGAAGAAGCCAACAAACAGTCATGACATGAAATGAAAGGCCGTCTTTTTGACCTCCACATGCTTGTATATAGGTTTTATCTCTGGTTGAACCCCTTGGACAATTAAGGCTTTTTTCCCCCCTTTCTCAACACACTTTCTTTTCTGCCTTTCTATGTACTAAACTTGACTGTTCCTATCACAGATTTTGATCTTAATATTGATATGTAAAATTTTCTGGGTTACATTTTGGCCTCTTAACAAGCCCATTTGTAAAGAAGCATGTATAGGATCAGTGTGGCAGAGAGAAGGGGAAAGTTGAATCATAATGAATATTCTGGTAAACTTGCCTACATCGTTCTTCCAGTTTTTTGTCTTTCCCCTCCCTTCTCTAAATTAATTGGCTCTGATTATAACTAACTTCCCCCTTCATGTCTGTTCTTTCCAGTATGCAGGCGTTTTAGCTATTCAAGATTGTGGACCATCAGATTTGCACTTTAGAGAGCGACTCTGACTCAGATCCTCTGTTTTATTTGAAGTTTGTTTTGGTTTTTTCTTTTGCCCTCAGCTAGAAAACAATCATCTGCCAAGTTCAGCAGCTTCAAGCTGTATTTTCTTGGTATCTCAGCCCACACAAGGGGACTTATTTGCTGTATAATCTCTGTTTGTTCAAGCAAAACAAACTACTGAAATCATAGTAATTGCTCTTACTTTACTAGTGTTTTGTCATCTTCCAACACATCCTGCACATGTCAGCTGCTGGTTGGCCTGCTGCTTTAAAACTGCTCTGTGATGGGGGAAAGAGGCTTGAAAAAACAGCTTTACACCCTTCAGGAGGAGAACAGCTATGACTTTAGCCTTTTTGCCATTAAGCTGAGAGTTGAAGAATAATGGAAAAGTAGGAGTCTTGTAATGGCACATTTCCCTTGATTAACCTCATGGCTTTTATCCTAGTAATGTACACCTCAGATATTTTTTATGAAGTCATATTTATTATGTGCTTGATTTCATGATTTTTGTAAGTCAGTTTAGTTGAAGATGAACCCCAAAGATCTGAAAAAAATACTATTTAATTGAATTATTGAATTAGAAGGACAATTAAATCATGCCTTTTTGTAGTTGTTACAAAGACAGATGTTAAAGATATTTGTTGTAAGACAACAAAATATAAATAACTTCCAGCTAATAAAGTTACCTGAGGAGTGTAATGCTAGTTTATTTTTGAGTATATCTTACAATATATTTTAGATATATTGTTTTCAAGGACCCTAAAGTATGTTCTTAACTCTGCATAGCATGTGTACAGAGCAGTTGTGCAGGAAGGATTTTTCGTATTGAATAGCTAACTACTAGCCTGGAATGACGGAATGCGTGACATTGTGTGTGCGTGTGCGCGCGTACGTGTGCTTCACACGGAAATCAATGGCAGAAAAATCTCCACGTTCGCCAATTACTCTGTTTTATCTTGTACTTAAAAGCAAAAAAATCAAACACCTTTTTCTCATTGAATTATGATGATGTAACTGGGCGGTCCTTTTTAAACAAGTAATTTGCATAACAGAGGGTATTTGTTTTTAAAGCTTTTGTAAATAAAGGCCTAAGAAATGTTTTCTTACATAACAAGAGACTGGTGGTTTTGTTGCAAAATTTTTCCTGGAATGTAATTATTTGGTCAGTTCAGCTCTGTTTTGTTAGGCATGATAGTTCTCTTCTACATGCTGAAAGATCTAACTCACTGCTCCCTGACTGATTTCACATTCAGAGCAGAATTGTGTTCATGGGTTTCCAGTAATTTAATTCCTACTGTCCTGAGTTGGAAGAGGGGTGATCGCAATTTACTTCTGAGGCATCCTAATCCCATTAGTGCTTTTATACTGTTATGCATTAGATGATGGTGACTTGTTTTAACTTCAGTTGTCTTTGGCTTTAAGATCATGATAGTGAAAGCTGGATGAATTCTTACTGTGGCCTCCAGGGTTTGCATAGACATGGAATGAAGAGCCCCTGAAGTTTGATGCATTTGCTTTAAAGTAGTAGCTTTGCCTAAAGCATATGGATGCAGCTATCTGGTTAACTTCAGCAGAATGACTCTTCGAAGGACTTTAATGGGTTTTTGTTTTGAAGTAGGTTTTTAATCGAGGATCAAAGGAAGTTTTTAGAGCCTTCTGAATGTGTGCCTACAGTAAAAGTTCTAGTGCCGATGGGGATTTGCTTTTGAAGTAACTGCTGAGCATCCCATATGGTGTGCTGTGCTTTTCTTCGCTTCCTGTCATAGAATCAGGGAATGGTTTGGGTTGAAAGGAACCTTAAAGATAATCTAGTTCCAACCCCCTGCCATGGAGAGGGACACCTTCCACTAGACCAGTATTTGACTTAAAAGAATTCTACTCCTTTTTTTTTAGTAACAAAAGCATTTCTTAAAAGCCACTGGTCAGCATGAAACAGATTATGCTTTATTCTGTGAGAGAACGCTTGGTCTGATCACTGTGTCTGTTGAGAGTTGATTGCCGGGGAGACATCTGTGCATCATTCATTTCCTTGGCAAAAATTAGATTTAGTTTCCATTAAGGAGTGATTTAAATTGTGAATTGTAGAGATTATGAAAAAAGTAATTTCTTATGTGTAGGACCATTACATGTAAACTTCAGAGCCTGAAATCTGTTTCCAAAGTGGCCAGCTTTAATTGCTTTTGCAAAAATTATTGTGCAGGCACAATTCCAGCTGTCTAGACGTGCACCTTTTTGTTCAGAGACAAGAATTCTTTTTCTAGAGGCCTCTGCTTTTCCCTATCCATTTAAAATACATTGTTGTTGAGTAGGTTTGTCAGAAGAAATGCAGTATCAAAACCTGTTATATTTGATCTTTCTATTTTTAATCCACTTGTATTTTTGGATTCTGAAGTCAGATGAGTGTTCCAGGAACCTTATGTTCTCTGCCACTATTTTTTTTTAATATATATAATTTTTATTTTAAGCATTTAGTTCCTTTGCTCATTGAAACTAGGCAAGAAGCATCCTTGAAGTGGAGGAAAAATAGGTCTGGAACACAGAGTATTTAAGGCTTTTTCCCACATGAATTTGCTGATGACCTATAAGCTCTTGACATCCAATAAGTTTCTCTTACCTTATCTGACTAGTTACTCCATGCTTGAGAATGCTCTAGTCCCTTACTCTGAAAATCAAAGAAAACTTAGCAGGAAGTCTGCATTCATGAACAAGGTGCTTCTGATTCAGCTCAAAACACGGAAAGGTGGAAGCAGGACATGTGACATTGTCTGGAATAAGGAAGATTTATCCTTGGTGGAGGAAGATCAGATTAGGAATATAAAAACAAACTGGATGCAAAGAAGTTCTGTTTTAAACTCCCGATTGGTTTTTCAACCTTGAATTAACTAATAACTCACTTAAACAACATGCACTGAAAGAAAACACTCCTATACTGAAGCAGTTTTTAGGCCTTCGCTGGAAGTTTAATAATCACATGTCAATGGATTTAGGGCGGTGTGGGTTCATTGCAGTTTAGTAACCTGTAAAATAATTAAGTGAAATTTTAAATAAAACAGACTTCTCAAGGTTTTTATTTTACACCACCACATCAGTGATGGCAAAAAAAGGCAAAAGCTTCCAGTGGAATTGTGGGTATTTGTCTAACTACTTTTAATTGTTGAGTTTGAACAAAATCTCACAAAGAATAAATCTCAATTTTTACATAGAGTAAAATCAGTTATTTCTGTGTACTTCTCTATTCATACCATGAAGTTATTTTCCTGGTATATCATATGTTTAGTGCACCTTGATTGGTTCATTGAAAATTGTTGGAAATTGTTTTATTTCCCTCTTCCATGAGGCTGTTTATTTGGTGTCTATTTCCCTCTTGCACTACCTCACACAGGTAGTGAAATGAGGATGATTCTCCTGCATTATTTTATCAGTCTTGGGTTGGGAATAAATCTGCACATTCATGCCAGCTGTGAAGATCTGGTTTCTGCAGGGGCTGGTGTTGTCCTTCTGCTGCCAGCAGAGATGAGGTACTAGTTCCTGCCTCTGTTGGACAATTGTCTTTCCCAAGAGTGCGCTGTCTCATGCTCCTAAGATGCTTGCCTCAGTTAACTGTGTTGGATAATGTGAGGGAGAACTGGAGAAAAGGGAAGGGAAGCTTTTTCCCTTCTCTGTGTACCAGGTAGAAGTTGGCAGCAGATGAACTTTTTAAGCTGCCTTACAGAAAATGTGCTTTATTTTTTGTAGGACAGCGAAGCAGAGCTGGGGTGGCATTGGCAATACCCTTTCTTTACTTCTCATCATATAACTGAGCTTGGCAAGCTCCCTGTTTCCTTTATTCTTGTCCCTCTGCATGCTCTGGGGAGTAGCTGTAGTATCTATGATGAAGCTACTGATTTTGACTATTGTATCTGTTTGAAATATTGGCCAGTTAAATCTCTTCATGTGATGGAGAAAATAACTGGAAGTATGTTCCTGTTGTTCAGGCTGTAACAGTGTGTGTGTTGTCTATTTTTGCCTTTATAACAAGAGCTCTTTCTTAAGTGAACTAAGAATTATTCTATTTTCAGATTTAAAAAAATGGAAAGTGACTTCATAAAGTGATGACTGTCAGGAAGTGCTGGGTCTGTTCCAGTTATGCCAATCAGTTAAACTGTGAGCATGCAGAGGGGGAGAGAGGGGAGATGGCTCATGGCACATCTTCCAACTCCTGCACTCAAACTATTGGGACCATCTGCTTGAGATTAAAGTGATCTAGGATAAAGGATGTGATCAATGCCTCAAATACTGGATTTCAGAACGACTGAGTTACTGTATTTCAGTGATGAGTGACAACTTGGAGAAATGAAGGAATTACCTATCTAGAATCAACTTTGGTAGAACCTAAGTAGTGATTGTGCATTTCATATTTAACACTTTCAATCTGGTCTTCTGGGAAGGGAAGGAGAAGAGAGAAAGAGATGATACAAAATTTAAAGAAGGAACAATTGAAAAACTGCCAAGGGAACATGGCAAGGCTTTCCTTAGGTTATGTCAGATGTCACTTGCTCTAAGTTTCATCCCAGAAGGCTGCTGCTTTTCCCATCCTACTACAAGGTCACTGATAAGCAGGTGGTAGATGCAAGTGAAGTAGCAGCATAGACATCCCACCACCCCCACTGCATAGCAGCACATTCTCTCTTTTTAATCTTGTTTAGGATGAAAATGTTTGTGTATGGTTGAATACCACTATTTTTGGAAGGGTTTTAAAAACAGGATGAGCTTGGACCATATACTGCATGTTATGTCTGAAGTGGTAGAGGTGAAAGCTGCTTTCATCTTTACATAACTGTTCCTGCAGCTTTAGAGGTCCCTGAGCCAACAGTCTCACTCCTCTCTGCACAGGAGGTGGATCCAGCACTTTCCTAAGGAGGACTGTTAGGAAAGAGGGGAAAGTCAGGCAGCTCTGAAGAATCTGGCCTGGCAGGGAATGGAGAACCCTCAGGAAGCAATGCTGCACTGTGGTGACACTGTGGGTGACAATCCTGGCTAGTAGCTATCTTTCTTGTACCTTTTCACTTATATAAAGTGAAGGGGGTTTAAGATACCCCACCTCCCCCACCCTTTTTTGGGGGACAAAATTCCATCTTTTTGACTATCAACATTACTCAAAAACGAGGGCAGCTCTGTCAGCTCTGCCAGCATAAAGGCATTGAGTGTTTCATCCATAAGAGATGATAAAAGAACTGGCTCCTCAATCCCTTCCAGTGTCAGTGCATTGTGAGGTGAACCTTGGAGAAGGGAAATACACCTACAGAAGTCCAAGACACCTGGTGGTGAGGGGGGACATTGCAGCAGCTATGTTGCCAGTGAAGCCCGAGTAGGTAGAGATGATGTTCTGCTGTTCAGGTACACCGTCAGTAGAAGCGGGAGTAGTGTGTCAATGACTGCTACGTCCATGGCATGCTGAACATGAAGCATTTATTTATGTGAGCAACACATTAACACGTGGCAAGTTATACACTAAATTTATGTAGAAATATATTTCCCCCCACCCCTCCACACACCAGTCAGCTGACCCAGGGGAAGAACTCTCAGTTAATTTAAAAATTAATTGAAGAAAAGAAAACAGATAGGAAGTGTTTTAGTTATTTTCTTTTGTGCATTCTTCAAATGGTAAGGAATCATCAAATAAAATAATAAATACAGAGAATATTAACATACCTTTCCTTACATATTCAGATGTTTCTTTGAAGGGAAATTAGGTTTCAGTCCAAATAATGATGAAAAACAGCTACAGCATTCCACACACTGAAACAAACTTGTTTCCTTTCTGGAGTGTCCCTCTCACAAGAGATACTCAAGAACCATCTGTATTTCATACTGTGCAATGTGCTCTAGGATGATCCTGCTTGAGCAGGAACCAGATAACCCCAGTGGTGGTCCCTTCCAACCTCTGCCACTCTGTGATTTTGTGTTTCATTCATTACCTGCCCAGCCATAGTCTAAGAAAGAACTTTTAGTCTGTAACCTAAACTGGACGCTGTTTTTTCTCTTAAGTTAAAGTATTAAAGTGCATAACAGCAGCTGTATCTTAACTGCTCACATAGCATAGATTGTGTTCCATTTTCTTAATAAAAATAGTTCTCTGTGAAGACTTTGAGTACTCCATCACCAGTACATCTACTGATATAGAGTATGTGTGGATTACTTCTGGTGCAGATGTTTTGGATTTGTTCTAGCCTACAAATAAAAGACATTTTTTATACATGTAGGGAACTATGGTCCATATGACTGTTTACATATATACAAAATAAATTTAACTTTGCTGTCATTTGGGACTCAGGCCCATCTGAGGAGTCTGCAGAACTCATCTAGTTTCCACTAAAGCTTGAAACGCACCAGACAAATACCTCTAGACAAATATCAGGGATATTTTCTTTTTAGCAAAAAAGTAGATTAGTAACTGTACAGTAGGTAAAAAGCACTCCTTAAAAAAAATAGACATTACACAAAAGGCTGTAGTAAAGTGCCTAGCAAGAATATAAAGGACAGGAGAATCAGTGTATGCAGACAAACAACATTGCATCCTTGCTACCCTGACTTCTTCACAAATTCTCCTGCATGCATTGTAACACTGACAATGGTCAGTATGTCAAAAAGAGAATTTTCAGTTTGTTATAGAAAGTATTAGAGAGTTTAAAGCCAAGAGTACAGTCATATAACCAGAAATTATACTTTGGAGCATGATTGACTCGATTTTGTCCATACTCTCTACACAGTGAGAACTGCCAGGAACCCTCAAAGCCTGCTGACAGTGCTCTTCATGGAGACACAGCTCATGCCCACCCAGAGAGCAGATGTAGCTACAGCCCCCTGGCTCAGATCTGCTCAATGTTTACATCTGAGCTACCATCCTTTCCCTTTCTCCTCCCTTCATCAGTGTCTGTTTCCATGCCTCCATCAGTTTTCTGTGAGGGGGGCAGCCTCTGGCTGCAAGAAAACTGCAGATTAATTAGGGCTATTGTGCTTTCTAAGTGTGACTTCTGAGACATGGAGAAGCCAGGCATTTCTTGATTCCTTATCCCTGTCCTTTCTCTACATTGATCCCCAGCCTTACTGAGATGTCTCAGAGCCCTGGACACAGAGAAACCCAACATTAGAGAGATCCATTTCCACGATGTGTTTTGCTTGGGGAGGAAATCTTTTATCTTTACATAAAAATATGATGCAAGACACACTGAAGCTGAATTTCAACTTTCTACTCAGTATTTTTAAATGCATGCTCCATGACAAACCACCCTGTGACTAACTGCATAAAAAACAAGACTCTACAGATAGAGAACCTGAAGTGTTAAAAAATATATTTTCCCTCTCCCCCTTATCCCTTGACAAGTTTGCCTTTAAACAAACACGAATATGAGGTAAGATGACAAAACAACACTGAATAAAGAGCTGCAAAAAATCTTTTGGTAACTAGATCTCTGCAGGCATAATGTAAACTGTATGCTACCTTCATGCTAGTTTAAAAAGGTGTTCTACATCAAGGGATCCACACTCTGGCACTTCTGGCAATAAACAGATGTTTTCAGGCTGGTAAAATTTTTAGATTTAAAAGAAAAAAAGTAAGATAAATACATTTTCCCTCACTAGAGAGAAAAAAAAGCCACATTTTGCTACACCAGCTATCACCTAAGTTGCAAACCCAAGAAATACAAATTTTGAAGTTACCTGCTGGTAGGAGAGTTAATGATAGTATTTTTGCTCTCAGAATTATATCACTTAGTCCTGTTGTCAGTTTCCTAAACAAATGACTGGCATCTTTACACTGTGAACCAACCTACTAAGTAATTTAGGTTTGATAATAGAAGTTCTTTCCTGTTTCAACCGAACTCAGCATAGTCTGAGGTTTTCACCTTTCTTTTCTTTGACTTGTCTTTTTATCTAGCCCCCTAGAAAGCATAACTAAGTTCCTCCTAAAGTTGTTTTCAGAACAGAAATCTGCACTTAAATGTAAACACTGATACCATAAATGTAGTGTATACAAAAGGCACAAGACAATTAGATTTGTGTTGCTGAAACTTCCTTGACTTTGAAAGCCAAAAATGCCTCTTTTATTCTAGTCAGTAAACTCTGATCCTAAGAAAGCTGCTAGCTCCTAACTTAATTAAATGGGACTTCCTATGTGCAGCAGCTTGGCTTTTTGGTATTGCAATCAAAAGTCCATTGTCCTGTAAATGCAAATATCATAAGTAATAACAGTAAGTCACCTTGACTGACATCAAGTTATGCATTAAGAAAGGCAGTGTCTTGAAGAAAAAGTGAAAAAAGAAATCTGAGACAAATATTGATTAATAGGAAATTAGAAGCTTGAAAGACAGTGGCCCTCAGTAACTAACACAGGTTGGTAAAAGCCTTTTGGATCAAAGTTCAGGGCCAACATTTGCTTCCCAAAGGGGTAATAGCTCCAAATGGGACAATAAAATCCCATTTCATAGGACTATTCTGTGAAGCTGCCATTGAAATCCCCAGCTGGCCGGTTTCATTTCCGTATTACCCCCCTGAACACACGCTTTTCATTGCCTCACTGAGCAGGGGCCCACTGCACCATTCAATTAACCAAAGGATTGTTTTCCCTCTCAACAACTTTTCCAACTATCTGTAGTGCAGACCTTTGGGAAAACAGAGCTTTTACAATAATGTGTTCCAAAAACAGTCAGACACTTCACTTAGGTCTTCTTCAAAAATTGCTTATCAAGGGCTCAAAAGAAAATACAGTCCACCAAGCCACTAAACTATTCCTAATCAACACTGGCTGTTCTCCCAATTCATAAAGCCAGTAGTGCAAAAATTTGATTTTAAAGTCAACTACTTAGAACAATTTGAATTAAAAGGTGAATTTTCAAAACCAAGCCAAGAACATGAACTGATAGTAAGGAGGTCGCATTTTTCTTGTGCTGAATACCAAAGTAAAACCAGCCATTGAATTTTTACAATTGTAAACGCAGACTCTTCTTTTGTACCACTTTCTAGTAATCAATCATCCTTCACCATTCAAACCCAGTAATTTTAAGTTGGAACATCCTTTATATGGTTCAGAAGTAACATGTTTAGGTTCGTGTTTCAAGCAGTGACATGGAGACAGCTAATCATCTGTCAGTTTGTTTTCTGAGCACATCCATAGAGGAGCAGACAGGAGTAGCTGGCCAACAAGGCTGATACTTGGAAGAATGCATCTTCCTTCCAACAACAGCTTGTTCTTAAACTGGAACAGAATATTAATCACAAAACACATTATTAGAAGCAAAGAATACTTTAAAATTATGTTATTGTAACAAGTTTCATCAACTTGAAGGGGAAAGTGACTAACAGCAGAATAAAAATCCCACCCTGAAGAGGAACTCAGTAAGACTGTTGACAGGTATGTTACTAATCTACTTCAGATTGACAATGATAAATACTGACTACACAGCAGGCAGGCCACCAGTTTATAAATGACACGAGCTATTTTTACTTCCAGATACCAACATAATTAAAAAATAATTCTCTATTACATTAGTGTAAATTACATCTGGCACTTTGGGTAATCAGGCCTCTGCTGAAATATGAAGGATTATAGGATACAGGATATTGAACGGATAATTTCTTCAGTGGGACAGAAATTCCAATTCTAACACATTGGCAGGGGCTGCAGGCTGTATTTTTCATATCTAAAATGGAATTACTTGGTTTTTGTGGTGACTTCAGCAGCTCTGTTAAAAGTATTCTATTCAATCCCTAGGAACAAATATAATTCCTATATTGACAATAATGTAATGAAGTTACATGCAAAGTAGCTAAAATAAGTTTTTATATACAGGCTTTTATTGCAGCAACTGTATGTAGCATATATGTAGACAGCAACCTATCTTTTTTGTTAATTCTCCAGAAAGTTTTAACTGCCACATAGAAATATCTCAGAGCTACAGTTACAACCAATCTGGTGCTTAGGCTCATGCCAGAGAATTACCAGTTCTTGCTACCCCTCTGAAAGCGCATGGATCCAAGTGAGGCAAAACCAACTTCCAGGACCCCCTTTATGTGGCTTTGACTTACTCTTTGGAACATAACCTCCTCTGAAAGTAGTCTGTCTTTAAAAAGGCATGTTCCAAAATGGATGCCTCCAAAAAGAAAAAAAAAACAACACCAAACAAAACCCCCAAACCCCACAGAATGAAGTAATCTGACTGCAAACACAACTCTTTCTCAGACTGAACTAGAAGAAGAAAATAATTTTAAAAGAGTACAAGATGTTTATCAAGCTAAACTGATGGGAAAATCTACCTACTTTTAACATATTTAGAACAGTCACAGACTATGTTTGATATTCAGAGTAATCTGAATGACAAAGTTCCAATAAAATGTACACACTCTTCAAAGAAAGATGAAAGTTTAAAAGCTATTATTTAAGTAAATAAAGTGTTAGAACTTCAGAAAGTAGAACTCCAACCTGATAAAACTAGTTGCAATTAATGGTATTTCTGTAACAATCCAAGAATCTGTTTCTTTAAAGTCTGTGTCCAATATTTTACTCTTGATTAGTGATGTAAGATATTAAATTAACTGAAGGTAAGTAATTTAGTCTTTTCCAGAAGCTGTTGTTTTGTTGAAAGAACTGATGAATTAAACAGTGCAGAAATGCAACATTTTACATTTGGAACAAAGGGTTAGAAATGAGGGGTTTATATTCTATTAAAATATCATACACAGAGCAGTGAAAATTACAGACACTGAGTTTCCTTCACTCATCTCTTTAACTCTGTTCATCTGCCACCCACATTTTCAACACCTCTAACACTTCACATCATCATCAAGTTTGCAGATGTACCTATATCTGGAACTGTGTCTTCATCACTGAACAAAACCAGAATGTAAGGGCCAAGAGGTTTTTGAATTTCTCTCATGAACCAAACTGAACTTTTGGGAACTTTTTGGTACAAGCTACAGGTCCATCTGTTGGTATCTGCACACCTACTAGTTTTATAATCTGCCTTGACAGTGCAATACCATTCCTGTTGGGTCTAGTAACAATCACTGCAGTTCCCTGATGACTTTCCATGCCTTTCACTTCTTCCATGAGGGACCATGAGCAACCTCACAGCCATGACAGCATGTCCAAGAGTCATAACACACATAAGTGAAGGACATTCACTTGAGAAGCTTTTTCAGGATGACTGAAAAGGTGTTTCCAAAAAGCAGGGAAGAAATGACCTTGCTGGAACAACTCCTCCATGCCAATTATTTGGTATGCAAAAATTCTTAGGGTCGGAGTCAAACTTTTTATACAGTTTTAAATACAAAATAATTTAATTCCATAAGTTTTGGCGGAGTTAGCTATAGTCAAGTACTAGAGTGAATGTGATGATTGTGTTCATTCTCCACAACCCAGGGTAAATGTCAGCTCCTGTTAGGTAGCTAACAGAATTTACTAGCTGCTTCTCAAGTCGGTGTTGCAAGATATAAATGAAAGAAAATATCAGCTGTGTTTTTACTATTAAATAGGATGCAGCTCAGTCAGTACCTGACTCAGAGCAAGACACTAATAGCTTATATATTAGACTAAATCCTTTTTGCTTCATTATTTGATAGACTTTTACCTGTTTTACCAGACAAAGCTATGATCTTTGCATTCAGTCTTAAGAACCAGCCTAATTTTCAAACTTAGCATTACAAATATTGACTGAACAGCTTGAATACTCAAATTTTCAGTATCTTTCTAAATAAAGGGAATAATAGTAATAACATTATATTGGACTGTTAGCTAAAAAGCAATGAGTATTAAGATCAAACTAATTTGCAAACATTACACATCAAGAAATAGGAGTTTAAAGTTTTAAACTAAAACAATGAATTCATGTGCTACTACATGTGGTACAAAATTAATTGAAGAAAAGAAAACAGGAAGTATTTTAGTAATTTTCTTTTGGGCATTCTTCAAATGGTAAGGAATCATCAAATAAAATAAAATACAGAGAATATTAACATACCTTTCCTTACATATTCAGATGCTTCTTTTAAGGGAAATTAGGTTTCATTTTCCATGGTTAATGCAGGATTGCTCATACCTTAAAAAACAAAAAATAGTATTCCCACAGGAAAAGGTCTCGTTTCATGATTTCATTATTTCAGCAAATAATACAACCATGTATTAACAATCATTTTAATGTCATTACTCTATTACCAAGTCAAGTCCTATCCCGTGCCTACTATATAGCTTTTCACTAGCTGCCAATAGGTGTCACCCCTTTTATAAGAAATTTGTTGTCAAAGGTGCTACCAGGCCTAGCTTAAAAAATAATTAGCGCCTAGTGGAATCAGTGTTCTGATGTCCCTTGGTCAGGTTTAACTGGGAAAGTCACAGCAGCTTGACACATGGAACTTCCTACAAGCAGGTATTTTTAAAAAGCTTCATGAATTTTGGTTCACGAATACAAACCATGTGACTGTGGCCATTATTACAATATATCCTCCAAAAGGGTTTATACAACACAAATCATTGCAGCATAAGTCAACTCCTTACCAACTTTGCCCTTGTCAGCCTTTGCAGCAGTTTCTGGCCAAGATGGTGCATCTGTGAGCAGGTGGCTCTGGGAATCACGCAAGGGCTTTGCAGGAAACAGATGGTTCTCACTGTAGCACCAATAAAAAGAACATTAGTGAACTGCAGTTATTTTTCATCATCTTACCACACATTACAAACAGTTTGTCATACACAGTATTTTCCTTACCTCACCTTGCTTCTTATCTGATGAATCACTACTTTTTTATCATTATATACATTACACTGTGGTTGTCACAAGTGCAAGCACAATCTAAAAAGCACAGGGATTTTTAATTTGACAGCTATTTTACATTAATACATGTACTTCAGCCCCAAATGCACTCTTACCTATATTCTTCTTCACTACAACAAAATTGTGGATAAATAGTGCATAAATAGTGGAGAGAACATCTCAAAAATCTCTTTCCTAACATAAGCTACAGAATGTTAGGGTTAGATAAAACATCAGTAAACAGCAAGCTGAAGTGTGATAGACTTCTTTTATGAATAAAAGATTGTCAGTATGATTCCATTATAATTTCTTAGCCTCATATTCACTATATTCATCAAATATTTCAAAAAGGATGCAATATGAATTTATTCAAAGGAGAATATGCATACTTTTCACACTTTAAAGAAGTCATGTCCATTAAGGATAATAATTAATAAAACATGTTCTATTATCAGCAGAAACACTTAATATTCAGCTTCCTGTGCTTTGGCCCAAGTGCCATTAGGGATCATTCCCTTATAAGGAGCAGCTTTCACTAGACAAGGAAAAGCAGGCATCCCTCAAAAGCCATGCAAGGCAATGGATTTGTATCACAGGCAGTGTGAATAACCATCTCATATGTATGCATAAAGAATATTGCTGATACTGATTGTTAGGCAGGTGTGAAAAATTCAGGTCCTGGGATGGCACTGAGCAGAGACAAAGCACATCAGGGGAAAAACTCACCCTGCCTCATTTCCATAAATTTAAATATAAATATGAGGATTACCTGATTTAAAGCTTAGCTGTTAAAATATGACTTGGGATTTATTAAAAGGATACTCTTCATTTGCTTACCACTTTTAAGTATATTATACATCATTTTGTTTATGTGTGCACAGGAAGAAAAAAATCAACTGTATGAAATGGGTAACAAAAGCAGATTACCTTTTAGATGATGAATTAAGTCCACCAGGTGTGGAAGCTTGCTCAGGATCCTGATTAACAAGGCAAGTTGGAAAGGAGCAACCATCCCCTAAACTGAAAAATTCAGAATTGGTGTCATACGTACAAAAAACTCTCAACTTTGAAGAAGTTTTTTTATTTATTACTATATATTATTCCAAAAAACTAACCATGCCCCAAACACTTTGGATCCTGATCATTCAGCAGTTTAAATAAATTAAGCATTAGAAACAGCATACCTTGAAAACACAGGCAGCAACCAGTATTTCTTCTCATCACCAAACACCTGCCTTAGGTTTTTGCTGAAGCCCAGGCTAAAGCCATTCTTATCTGTTCTGTGACGAAATATGGGTGCTCTGAATACCTCTTAAAAGAAAAATATTAATTAGGCCTCTTTGCAGGTTACTCTCCCACCAGAACTGAGGCAATTGCACTGCCATTCACCCAGGAGGAAAGGCTGTACCACCCAAATGACTGAGAAAGGGAGTGAAAGAACTCCAAGAGCCAAAGTCAGTGAGTGCTACACAGGCACTGTGTGTGTGGAGCAAGTCCAGTGGCTGAGGAAGGGTGGAAGTCTCTTTCACCCTCCTCCCTCATCAAGGCAAGGAAGAGTGAGGAACTCAGTTTTTAAGAAATTATATGTTTCTATGAAGATTTCAGTCTGTGACTATACCACAGACAGCATTCAAGAAAGAAAAACCTAAACAAAGGGTTTCTTACAGAAAAAGTAATGGAGAAGAATAAAAAGTTAACCTACTTTAGTAGTAAGACTAGTTTTACACATACACTGGGGTATGAAAATACTGTGTGTTTTTACCACTGCATAAAGAAATGTCTTTGCTCATAGACCCAGATTATTCCCCCTGGCCATCCAACCTAAATTTCTGGAGAAGAGAGCTAAATATAGTTTTGAGTGTTGCAAAGTGCCTGAAGCAGAAAATTCATTCACTTTTTACCAAGTGACTGATAGCCATTTAATTCCCTTAACTGGCTATACATAGCAGGCAAGCTCTGTCCTGATGTCCTGACAGTACAGCTCCCACAAACCATGTCAGAACCAAGCTGAGACTGCCCTTCTGCAGTCAAACCTCAGCCAAGAACTGCTGGAAATGACCTTCCACATGCAGTGTGCATTAATTACAATGGGTTTTAAAGAAGGGGGAAGGGAAAATGGGGGCATCCTTTTAGATGTCCATATTAAGCTACGAAAAGAACTCCCAGGATGATTTAAGCACAGTCACACTTAAAGCTATCATGGCTTCATTACCAAATTACTGCATTTTTAAGGCTTCACATATTGAGCAATTTCCCAAAGTAAAATGGGAAGAGACACCCAGATCTTTTTGAGTAACTTAAGTATGCAGGACTCATGTTATATTACCAGTATGGAATTCCACTTGTTTTGAAAACACAAAATGTTGAATTAGAAGTGTAGTGTGTTATGATTACCTCTGAACAAATTTTTTGCACTAAAATTAAAAGAGCAGTTTATAAACAGAACACTAATTTATTTCTGTTCAAATAAGCATTTTTAATAAAACTTTTCCCTACTTATACCTAGGTAGAAATTAATACCAGTAAAAAACTGAAAGTCAATGACTTGTTAGAATGCTGAAGAAACTCAAAAAATCCTAGAGGAAATCTTGAAGCAAACAAGCTTTCTTCTATTGATACAGATACCTATTTTCAAAGTTTTCTATTGATCACCAAAATCATCATTAATCATCGTCAACAAATCCAAACCAGGAAAAAACAGGTCAATTCATTGGCCTACTTTAAATCAGCTTACATCAGCAGGAAAGCATCTAGAGATTTAGAAATTTTAATGACTATATTGCAAATTGGCATTATTACAGTCCAGCATGCAGTAGAGAACAGGCAGAGAAGTCTTTAGGACTTTATTTATTAAGTTTTACACGTGCATTCAAGCATAATATGTGGGAGCATGCAGTCGGCCATCTAACATTTATTAGGAATTTATCTTGATTTTATTTAATTTTTTTTTAGTTTATTCCATTGCTGTTAACAAACTGTGGGTGGAAAGCAGTGAGAGGAATAATGTTAAGTTTATTAATAAACTTGGCCCTTCGGGGCAAGAGAAAGAGTCAAAATTTCCATGGAACAGAAGAACTTGAGAGTCTTCTAACCAAGATGCAAGGAACCAGTGTAGAATTTCCCACTTCCTCCATTACACCCATGCATATAAGATATATTTATTATTTATTTTTTTGCTGTCAAACACAGAAGCATTAAATCTACTTACCTAATGTAGATTTATTCTTGCTGACAAGCCAACAGTGATACCCAAAGAGAGAAGACAAACTGACAGAAAACATAGCTGCAGCAAAGAATAAAAACATGATGTGGAACTTGGCTTGAGTATCAGGAAGGCCATTCTGAAAATTAAAAAATAAAAAGCCATTAGAATTGGGGAAATAGCTATTTCATTTGATTATTAATAATCCCCTATTCAGCCAAATCAAATTCAGCACACAGACAAATACACCACACAAGAATATCAATAACTGGATTATATACCTTCTATGTACAGACAGCCATGCAAATAAGTTGGTGACAGAATCTAAGTTAAAGAAACAGGCCCTTTCTTTGGAAATGACAAATACTGACAGCAAGAATCTGAAATTTAATTCTGAATTCTGAATTGCCTTTTAGAGAAGAATGATTTGAAAAAAATGAAGGCTACGATTGGATATATAGGCTATACTTTTGTACATGACATTAGGAGATACTGGCTAACAATGCAATGCCTTGCAATCACAGAATGCCTTGGCTGGGAAGGGACCTTAACAATCATTTAGTTCCCAATGCCCCACCTTGGACAGGGGCACCTTCAGCTAGACCAGGTTCCTCAAAGCCCCATCCAGCCTGGTGTGGAACACTCCCAGGAATGGGGAATCAATAACTCCTCTGGGCAACCTGTTCCAGTGCCTCAGCACCCTCACAGTAAAGAATTTCTTTGTAATACCTAATCAATATCTGTCCTCTTTCAGCTTAAAGCCATTTCTCCTTGTCCTATCACTACATGTCCTTGTAAAAATGTCTCTCTTTAGCTTTTCTGTAGGTCCCCTTAGAATCTTAGAATTCTTGCACAGCAGTAACTCCACACACTTAAAGACAGCATGTAAATCAGAGTACTTACTGTCCAAAACTTGATAAAGTACTGCAAATCTGTTGCAGCAATGAAAAGGCAATACAGTAGTGAGTAAGCCAAGAAGAGAAGAAAAAATTTGTAATTGGAGAATCCTACACAGTTGTTCACCCTGATAAAAACAAACAAACATATAAGAATGAAATGTCATTGAAGTTTTCTTTGCTTTCATCCAGTTTAAATGAACTTATTTACTCTAAAAACATTTATACCAGCATGATGTAAACCAAGTTTTACTTCCTATCTCTGCTGCCTCAAGCTACTGGAATGGATTTAACTTCAATTTGCAAATTAGTACAGTAACCCAAATCAAAATACCACCACCACAAAAAAGCCCAAACAAGTTCACCAGGTAACAATGCTTTCAACAGCTTACTGAAATTATATTTTCACTTCTGGGACGAAACTTTTCCTCAGCACATCTGATATAAATGTGATTGCAGTTAACTTTTGTTTTTAGTTTGCAGCTAAGTATCCATGTTATACCATTAGGCATTCTGCATGTCAACAGGGACAGTAGCAAGCCAGGAACTGAAACTTGACTGAATTTTGTGAGAATAAAAGCAGTCTCATTTAATCCAGATCCTCCTTCATTAATCATACTATATACTTAAAACTTCTCATACTATAAAACTCCTTAGTAAGATTCTCAAACGTAAGAGCATTCATAGGGGATTCCTAAAAATATTTATCTTTACATAAAATGAGAGAAATGCTACTCTGGAATAGAAAACATTCCATACCACTAACAACATGACAGGGAATAAAACATTAGAAACAAATCTAAATGTTGAAATTAATCTCATTTTATCATTTTCACTTATGGGCTTAAAGATTGCCTGCCTCCCATTTGCAAAGATTTTTATACATGATAATAAGCAACTAGTATACAATATGATGATGAGGGTGCTTTTAGTACCACAGTAGCTTCCCATTAGAGACAACATACTAAGTATTATGAATTGTAGACTCTATTAAACATAAATTGATATTACATCCACCAAATGAAAAAATATTGGAGCACTCCCCATGGGCGGTATATTGGTAAACTGCTTCCTCTTTTATTTGGTTGCATTGAGAAGCTAATCAAAATTATCTTTACACTAACCTTGACATAACTCTTCATATGAGTTTAAAAAACCCTGATATTGTCAATTCCATTGGCTGTCAGAAAGATCAGCCAATTAAGAGAAGACTACATCCATAAAGATACTTGTGTATTGATAAATAATTCTTAAAAAAAGAAAAGTGTGGTGAGGCTCAACTTTAGCTTCCAGAAGTGCAGGACAATTTACCACAATTGTTCTCTTCTTTAGGGAGATGGTGATACTAATGGCAGAAGACATGCTAATCAAATAAGGGTAAAATCTTAAACTAGTAAAGAAATTTTCACTGTGCCTTACTGTTACCCATTCTCAGGATGGGTAGCGAGTTGGGTCAGTTTGTTCTATGTTTTGTTTAGACAAAACATAACATCTTGGCTAAATATTAAATTTTGCATTTTCATTTAAACATGTAGCAATAGTTAAGCATTCATATTAACTACAGTTAAGCAGTCACAACAGATTGTTCTAATTAAATAAAAAGAAGATATATTTGTAAGCTCTTCATTATTCTTATTGAAAACTAAACATAAAATTCTCCACAGTGAAGTGGGCTTTTTCATTATATATGTCAAAGTAAGCAATTCCACGACAAACTGCAAGCAATTCAGGTTCAAGTTTTCTATGATAATCCCACTTTCCTTTCAGGATACTTATTTTTAAACTGTTATTACTTAAGATACTGTTTGATGTGAGAAAAGAAATATCAAGTGAAATGTTATTCCCCAAAGATAACATTTCTTGTATCAAAGATAGATTTCTTTGTAACTGTTGTTTTGCACAATGTAATGCGGCACACGTGTCAAAATAAACTTGCATAAATTATTACGGTCCCTTCAAATTTGACAAGGCCCCAGACTGCAGAGGTCTTACTGGAAAAGAATCTCCTTCATCAGAACACTGAAGAGAAGGCAAACACCAAGGTTTCATAATTGTACTATTTGAGCATGTAGCATCAAATCTCAAACCTCAAGAACAGTGGTTAGATTTGAAGTCTATCATTTCTGGGGAAAGTGTAAAACTGATAAATATACCAACAACCAGCTGGTATAATAATGGTATGCTATTGCAGTGAAACATTCATAGAGTCAAAACAGTCCAGAATAACAATTTGGATTACAGCTAACATTTTAAATGCTCCATTTTCAAGTACAAAAAGAATACCTATCATCCCTGTCTGAGGGGCTAGTTTACTGAAAATGCCAGGCAAAGAAATAATTTACAAGGCACTGAAGGTGATGCAACACAGCTAACAAAAACCATCACAGAATCCAGGAGATGCTAACTATTTGTATCACTCAAAAGATGTGGAGAGATGAAGGAGAGATGTTTTGAATTATTCCTAAGGTATTCCTAAATGCACCTTGTTAGTACTAAGAGTACTGTTATGTACAAACAGTATTTTTTTGGTGATGCCTCAAGCCATTGGATTCCCACCTGCAGGTCCATCTGTATATAGTGAGTAGCAGCAGCACTAGAAATTCCCAATCATCACTTAAACCTTTCAGAGTAGTTAGTGGGCAGTTAGCATTAAATATTTCTGTTTATCACAGCACTTCCATTAGCACAGATTGACAGCCAAAATAAAGCCTTCCAGAGAGCAGAAGACAGCTGACTTGGGGCTAGGACACGACAACCTCTCATTACCTCTGCCTTCCAATAGCTTCATCTTACTTTCCATAGGTTATTTTTACCCATCTTCTCTCCAGAAATCCTTCTCCTGGCAGAATATTAAAATTAAATTAGAGAGAGAGAGCTCTCATTGCTCTTTCCCTGCTCTCCGTAAGCATCATGTGAGTTCTTAAACCCTTCCTTCCCACCCAACTTGCTCCCACCAAAAAATGGCAACATGAAAAGCAAAGCAGAACCTAGTGATGTTCAGAGAGGCTAAAGCCCATCCATTATACTGAACTGCACCCTTACTTTTGTTGGCAAGATAGCCATATATTTCCCTAAGAAACTTTGAACATGGTCTTTACAGGAAACTATAAAGCTTGATCAGCACCTCTGCAGTATTTCAAAACTCTTTCATCTCTTCCACATAGTTCTTTTTTTAGGTTGAGCAAGGAATGGTGAATATCTGCTCAAATTAGGAAAAAATACAAAATACTTCTTTTTCTAATGCTTTTCTGTTAGTTGGAGTACAAAAGGAAAACCTCTCCATCAAGAAGCATTACACATCTTTCAATTACCTTCTCTATTTTTACTTTTTGCACCCATTACCCATTAGATTAAAACCAATGAGCAGTGTAAATACTATCTCAAACTGGGTATGCTTATGTTGTTAGATTAAAAAGAGTGCAAACATGTATAGTAAGCAAATCCTACTGAGAGGAAAACAGAGTTTTTCTAGAAGTTTCTGCCCTAATGAAATAACACTTCACTGTCCCTTTACACAAAACCTAAGTACTGTTTATAATCTGCTAATTGATCCAATGGATTTTTATTCTGAAATTGAAATTTACATGAAGGACATTTTCATGTAAATGTCTTAAGACATAAAAGCACAAAATAATAGTGAAGAGACCACAGAGCTTATAAGAAGTGTTTATAATACTGAATAATAATAGTCATATTGAGACTTTTCCCTGGTATTTTGTCAGGAATAGCCTGGCAACTGCTTACTGTTTTTCTTAGTTTTCAACAAGGCAGCTATTAAAAAGCTGAAAAAGGAAACTGTCTTTTTTGTTCTAAGAAATTTGTTCCACATTCAATGGTTTTACCTGTTTGCTTTGTTGTGGCCTTGTTTGTTCTCGTTGTTTGTGGTTTTTTTTTTTAAGAAGCACCCTACTATTACTGAACATCCTCAATTTTCACATGCTGATTATCCTACAGCACAAAAACTCTACCCCACACTGCTAACTATTTCTTTCAATTGTACCTACTGTGTAGATGCAAAAAAAAGATGAGATGCTTAAAATCAAATTACATTATGGCACATGCTGTAGTCAGGATCAAGAGAAACAGGGGGACCCCAGCACCCCTTCCTGCCCCAGGACAGAACCTCCTCTCTCCTAGAATTTGATATAAGAAAGTGTCAAAACAACTGCTTAGAACCATCTACCATTCAGTTTGTCCAACACAGGGGATACTTTTCTGATCATTTTAATATGGTGAAGATCTGCCATGTACCACTCAATCTTCTAAACTTGGACCTTACTAAGCAATTATCTTTAATTATTTCTGAGAGATACACCTGCCAAACCGACATAAAACTAATTATACATCCTTCTACCCACTGGTTCCAAGGGCTGCTAAGAAAAGACAGGAGAACAAAATCACTGTGCGGGCTGACGCGGCAGCAAAACGAGGGAGGCAGAGGGGAGAAAGTATCAAAGAAAACAAAGAACCCATAAAACTGAAAGTGTTAACCTGGTGTTTCCAGCAAGCCCACCCCAGCTGTCCTGGAAGCTTTGGTAAAAGCAACTAGGCACAGCCTTGCCCTTTAGTTTTAAACCTAGGGTAGCACTTCACCCTTCAATGCACCTAAAGCACAGTAATATTCAAACTCCATGAAAAAAAGATGCAATTCTTAAAAGAAGCTCTCACTGATCAGAAGTCTACTTCATCCATACTTGTAAAAGCATAAAGAGGTACCTAACTCAAAGGTCCAAGAGAAATGATATTTGAACTTCCTTCTGTATGTTACAACACAAAAGAAGACGCTCAGTAAAAAACTCCAACAGTTCTGCAAGACCAGTAACCTCACACACACATCTAACTCTAGGAATGCTGAAGCATCATCATCATGGCAGGCCCCACAAAAGTGTATTTTACTAAATCAGACCATAAGAAAACCAATAGTACACTCACCAAGGGCAGTGATGATCCATTTTCAAAATGCATCTTTAAAAAGCCCCAGCAGAATTCCAAGCATTGTCAAAAGAAAAAAAAAAAGTCAGAAGCAAAGTCACATGCCAGATTAAATTATTTACCTACAGATTAAGAATTATCTATATTTACTATGTGTTATGTAATCTATTTAATAAATACATCTATTTAAATTCACATAATACAGTTTACCCACAAGGAAACTGCAGAAATGGCAGATAAGCCAAACTGAAAACATTTGACATGTCAAGAACTTATGATTTAAAAAAATGCAGTCTACAGGATTTGGCCAATTTTATCATTTAGTCCTCAATTTGAATAGGATTTTCAACTACTGTTTATTTTCTGGCAGAACCTTAGAAACTGGGCTAATTCAATTATTATGTAGTGATACATCTAACTATATTTCCAAGAACACAGTCTGGGTTTTTAGAAATATATACATTTTTCTATGCAAATAGAAAAGGTTTTTAAGAGATTATCTTGTATGAAAAATCCCAAACACTTTTGCAATTAATTGCTCTCCATTAATAAAATGTTCACAAGAAAATAAGATGTGATTGAAATAAGTAAATTTTGGTAAGGTAAGGACAAAATAAAGGTATTCTTCAAAATATGTTAACTAATTGCATTCTTCAAATTTCACTCACATTTTGTGGATAACAAGTCACCTTTTTCTTAACTAGAAACACACATGACTATATTCCTATCTTTACACTGCAACCACCATTCCATACAACACAACCAAGATGCTCTTCCTGCCTAAACTCTCTTTCAGTGCCTTGCTGCTTTCCTGGACAAAGCAATGTCTTCTCCACCTCACCATCATGTTGTAGCATTTGATCAGCTGAAGCATATTTGGAACAGCCTTAAAGCTAAGAATAAACCTCCCTTGGAAGAAATGTCTTCTCTTAAAGTTAGAAATATAAAGCACAGGGGCCAGAGTGAAGAAACACAGAGACATCCAAACTAACTGGAGAAGGGTCAGAGAGAGCAGCCAAAAGAAAGATTAAATTAGAAAGCAATCAGACTTCTGGAGAGTATGGATATGAACTTCCTTTTGTAGGAGACAAACAAGAACTTAATTTATGTCTTTAAGTTAGAAGTGGGAAAATGCTTGGCCGTTTCTTTCTTTAAACAAAAGTAACGTAAATGTTATCCAGTAAAAAAATAGGATTTTAAGTGTATTACCTCAGGTAAGATGTGACATCATTATTATATTGAGATGGGTAGTGATGCTTATTCAGATTCTAACAAAAGAAGTACATTTTTAAAATCAGCTATTTTTGGTTACATTCTTAAGGAAAATTCTTTATTAATATTTATAATTTTTAGCCATTATGTAAAGAGTGTACAAGACCATGTAATCCATGCTGGCATCAAAGGAGTCATGAAATGAATCAGACTAAGCTACAGACTTCCTTAGAAACAGGTAAATGAAAACTAAATCTAAAAAAAGAAAATCTAAGGGGGAAAAAGTGTATCTGCCAAAATATTAAGCCTGAAAAATCTACTCATAAAAAATGAAAACTTCTATGCTAAGAAAGAAAAATTGATTAATTCAGAAAATCACTTATTTAAGGATGTTCTTACTTGTCGCATACTGAACAGTGATGGCAACGATCTGGTTTTACAAGATGGCATCTGTCACAGTATCTGATTGCTAAAGAAAAAAGTTCCAAGATTAGACTTCAATGTAAATTTACACATTTTGATCTCTGAATTCTGTGCAAAAGTGAATACTACCAGCCAGCCCTGCAGAACCCCCAGGAAAGTCTTCCAGCATGATCAGAAGCAGCTGCAAATACCGAAGCATTCTTGCAATGCTGATTCTATCAGACTGAACCCAAAAAGCTCAGGTTTTGCCATCTCTGCTAATCATACTGATCTTGTTTTCTCCCAAGCCTTATAGCTCTGCAAAACAACCAACCAGCAAAACCCACAAAACCCTCGCTAGACTGGAAAAACGTCAAAGACGGTTCAACAATATAGCTATTTGAAGCTATTATTCCAATAGCTTTAATTTATTATGTGAGATTATCTCTTGGATTTACTTAGCTAGCCAGCATTCAAAAACTGACAATACGAATAGGGTTAGATTAACTCTCAGTTTGGAAGATCTTTTGTTCTTGCAACTGAATGACCAACAAGTAAAACAGTAACAGTTTCTTACTGTGATCTATCTAGCTATGTGTGACACGCAGAGAGTGATTCTGTTTTTATTATTTTTTAAACCTATGATAAAAGAAATTTACACAGTTAATGAATGCTACAGCCTATTCTGCAGCTTGTTAGTAGCACAAGCTATTTGTCAATATCAATTGAAACAAAAGCAAGGCATTGTCGATCCACTTTAAAATCCTAAATTGTATGCTGCAATTTACTTCCCAACAATCTTTATACACTGAATAAATGTTGCTGCACAAAGCTAGACTAAAGTTCTGGAACCACTCTGTTATTTTATGAAATATGGAAAACACTCCTTCCCTTCAATCCAAACCCTTGAAAACTCTTTTTAAATTAGTTTAAGTAGTACATCAAGACACCTGCCTTTGTTAGTGTCCTGAACACGTATTTACCTCCAGACATGGTCCGTGTATAGATAGGAAGATCCTTGGCTGCTCGTCTTAAGACTTCTTGCTGGGATTCACCTCTAGGCTCCCTCTCTAGGGACTCCTTGTCTGAATATGATAGATGAAACTGGAATAATTTTTAAAATCAAACAAATATTAGAAAATTCCAAGTTAAATATGTAACTGTAGTTGTGTAAAGAGGAATAAATATTCATTATATAGAGATGGATTAGCAACATGTACAGGGTATCACAGCAAATAACCCAGTGTTCCCACAACAGCTAATTCATTTTATGGCAGCTGAAGACAAAATAAAAAATACTTTTGATTTGGAATAGAGGCAATGCTGAATACTTCCAGAAGTAATAAGCAACATTCTTCAAGAGAAAGATCAAGAGCTTATCATTCCTCTGAAATTCCTCAGTCAATTTACTTCTGTAATGCCAAATATTAACTAGTGAATATAATGTAGGGATGTCAGTGTTTAACTAAAGGAAAATACACTACTAGTAATAGCAGAAAAGACAGCTTTATTTCTCTCTTGGTGTCTAGAATTTTCCCTTTTATTCTTTGTCACTTCTATTCTCTTCACGCAGTTGTTAGGGTGTGTTTTTATTTAAGAGACTGGCTGAGAGAAGGAAGAGATGGGTCTTGTATGGCAAACCAACCATATCTTGAATATCTTCCTGAATAAAATGGCAGCTTCTGTCACTGCCCAAAACAATAACAAACACAGCTCTAGAAAATGCTGAAAAGGTAAAAATTACCGAAAGAGATGCTTAGTATACATGAAACACTACAAAGTTTTTAAACACCAAAGTCCTCTGCAACACAGCAACACAGCCAGCTTTGTCACTGTAGCTTCTAGAAACAGGCAGAAGTATTTGGCATCTCTATCAGAGAAAGAGGATACAAAATCACCTTTGAAAAGAAGTTCACATTTGGCAGGAAGAGCTGTCTCTATCCTGTGCCAGAAACAGAAGCCCTCTGCATAGTATTTATGTTTACAGGAAGGCTAGTCATTACAATCATATTGATTTTTCTTTCCTAAAAAAAAAAGTGATGCATGCAAAAATAAGAAAGCAGACAGAAACATGCAGTTGGGAGCCTATTCTCACTTTTATAGAGAAGGCACCACTCCACCCTTCCTGAAAAAGCCCACAGACTTCCAGCTGAAGCTGGATATTCACTGTTTAACTTGAGTTTCTCAGGCCACCATTTTTTCCCCTTGGAAAGAACACTCTTACTAACACCTGAGTTGATTTATATTGGGATACATAAGATTTCTCACTACAGAAACTTAGTTTAGAATCCTTTTTTTCCAAATGCTTATTTGATGTAAACAGAGCTACTGTTCCATCTTTTTTTTACTGCTCTCAGAGTAGTCCTGCATCTAAAACCTTCGTGCTTGGGTACCCATTTTCACTCCCATCTTCATGCAGTGCATGTATAAAGCTGGTATGCACAAGTAAAGAGCAGCACACACTACAGTAAAATCCATCAAAACCTACTTTACATGTAAAAGTTTGAAATAAGCTTAAAAGAAAGCTGTGTGGTTTGCACCAGCTGCAAACCATGAAAACAAAATGCAAAAGCTTGTTTTTCAGTCCTCAAATGAGTATTTGCTAGCTCAGTTCACTTGAAAATACATCTTTTTCTATTTGCAGACTTATCCTATAAAATGGAAGCTAATCAGGAACTTAAAATTACAAACTAACCTAAATCAATTTTTAAAATACTTCTCTAGTAGAATAGGAAAAAGACATGGAACAACAAAGATATCACTTACAGCCAGCAACACAGTGTAAATTCAAAGAACATAGGAACACCACACATTGCTTTCTATTAATCAACTAAAATGCTTTTCCTACTCCATTTGAAATTCTCCAGTAGCATTGCGTGATGGATTTAGAATTGTACTATAATCAGCAGGATTTGTCAAAATGCTTTCATTGGCATCAGCCCAATGATTTGAAAACCCTTCTAATTATCAGTACAGTCATCATATACATGCATACATTTTGCTATATAATTTCCAAATGAAACAGGTTTTTAACTTATTTTGTTCCTACCCACCCAGGCTGTAGTAAAGACTGCAGTGTGAACCCCAGTGAAGATGGAAATTAGTCTGAATTATCTACTTGCTTTCCCAATTACATATCCTAGTAGTGAATGAAAACTATTTGGAAAGGGGGCTCCACACAGCAGACAATAGAAATCACAAGCTATTCATTTTAGGTAGAGCTAGAGTTGACTCCATGCCAAAGTAAGTGTTTGCTTTGTGGGTATTTCCAACTACAGGACAGGCACAGCATGGCTCCTCCTGACCTCAGAGGTTGTGTAACACAGCACCTACAGAGGACTCAGGGGTTTCTGTACAAAGACAGAATGGAAGGGGCCAAAAAGTTGTGCTAGCTACAAAAAGCTGCATGGGCAGAACTTCCACTGGGGCCATTGATGAAGAACCTTCCCAGGTATCTTTTTTCATGTGGCTGTTCTTCACCAGCTCCCCTCCTGCTTAGCCAGCTGTGGCTTCCCACCATCAGGTAACCTAATGTGCACTCCCACCACAATCCAAAAGCTCCTTCATACAAAAACAGATGGGGAAGAAGTTTTCACAGACAGATGCTGACAAGAAATATAAGTCTTAAAACACAGGGAAATAAATTTTTGCCCATGTAAAGTCTGATATTCCCAAGGCAAAGATTCAGGCTGCTAGTTCAAATAACTGATATTTTTCAAGTGGACAGGATTTTTTCTTCTACCATAAATATTTTTAAATATCTAATAAAAAATTAGAGAAATTGTCACTTTTTTTTTGCCTTGGTCACTACACTGATTGCAATTTGACTCCTATTAAGAAGCTGTAACTGCCACTTGTGTTTTCCTACAGAGTGTAAAACTACAGGAGATCAGAGACTGAGTTGTTCAAACACTACAAAATCAGGCATTTGGGTAGGCTATTTCATAAACAAAAGTTATCTTACTTCTTTTGAAGGATTCATTGGTAGCGTAAAGATTGTTTTCCAATATGACCAGACGAACAGCATGAAAAATATGTGGTAGGCAACCAGGCACACAACTAAAATCAGAAGGGAACAGAATTAATACAAACAGACCAGTGATATTGTAGTACTTACAAATAGTGCCTGTAGGCATCACAGATAGTTCTCTAACAGATGTAAATACAGAGGCTCTGGAAAAGCTTTGCCACAAAAATACTGCACTGCAACTTTATATATAAAGACAAATGCAAACTGTGTGGGGAAGGTCATGATACAGTCTACATAGATTACAGAAGTTTGAGGAAAATGCTTAATAGCCTATTTAAGCCCCATCATTAATTAGCAAGCAGTCTCCATAACACATTCGTTAAGCCCTAATTAACTGATGCATCTCTGCCCTTTGGCATTATAGATCTTGCAGGGAGACTCCTAGCCATGCAAACCACAATTTTGCTTCCCCCAGCCAAAGCCCCAACCCCCCAAAAGATATAAGGGGATAATGACAAGTGTGAGGGAGTCTTGGGGTGAATAGGCACGTGATACCTGAGCAGTAAGCACATCCAGTTAATTTGTTTTCCTAGATTTTAGGAGGGAGGACAGTTGGGTGGTTTTTAAAACCTACAGGTCCTTTAAATTCAAGTGTTCATTCACTACTTAATATTCTTCACAGCCAGTCAACATTTATTCTTATGTTTTTAATAGATGAGAATCAACATTTACCATGCTGAGCCTTTAACTAGACTACAGAAGGTAACAGTAACTTTTCCAAAGAGTCTGCCATAGGTTGATAGGTATTTCCACTTAAAAACTTTCACCCTAGTAAGCAATTCACCACAGTATATAGCAAATAATAAATTCATATCCCCTGATTAAATTTACTCTATCAACAAGAAAAGAGTATTCTTCCACAAATTCATATCCTCAAAAAGTGTTATAATGGGAAACCTCTGTACTTTCACTCCAGGATCTGAAATACTGCCCTTGTATGGTCAGCTAATGGAGTCTTTTTATATATTATATTATTCAGGGCTAGAGAATTCTTTATAACACATGCATGATGGTGCATAAAAATGCAGGAACAATTGTCTGGTATGTTCTTACTTTTTGCAATTTTGCCTTAAAAGTAACACCGAATAAATATTTTTCGTGTTGAAGTTTGTTTATTGAAATAGCAGAAACATTGCAAATATTTACTCTTATTCACTAAGCTGTTAAAAATAAGAAAAAAAAAGCTAATAGAATCCGAGAAGCAACTCTGTACAAAGCTTTGGGATGATAGGGGCAAAGAGTCATATGCCATGTCTATAAACTGAAAGAAAAACCTTATCAGCATAAATAAGTGATAGAGCTGGACTCCACACAAAGCACAATGCACTAAATGACCATTTGGTTATTGCATAAGCATCTGGACAGGAACAGTCCCCACTTTTATCAGAATATTTCTATCAGCTTTAAAAAAATCTGATTTACTCAAACAAAATCAGTATTTTTTTTTAAACAGTATATTCATGGCATATAGTGAGAGCAAAGTAGGACAAGTTACCTCAGTTTTGTACATGATGCACTTACTGATCTGCATTAAGCATTTTATTGTTGCAAAAAAAAATCCCCAGTGACTGACTGACATTCATATTTTAAAAATAAAAGTGCCTAACACCTAAAGACATTATCCAAGTTTTTCCCTTTGAAGTCTGAACAAGCCGTGAGCTCATCTTGTTTGATCTTGAACCTCAGCTCCCCAGCCTGGCCCCTGACTGGTCACTCCTCCCAGGTTACCAACCCAGCAGTTTCCCTGCACTGGCATGGAGACCCTGGGCTATCCCAGCTGCTCCACCGCGCCCGTGGCTGCTGAGAGCCCAACACAAGAACTTCATTTCACTCGAGGCTGTTAAAGAAGAGCTCTCTGCTGCTCACTAGCACAAACCTTTCCATTTTACACATTTTCTGGAAAAAAAAACGCAAAACCAATCAACCAACCGAGCAACCAAACAAACTCCAACTCAACAGAACAAAACAAATCCCAACTCAAACAGTGCATCCCTTGCTTGAAGGCAACCAATTTACAGCCAGCTAGCACAGCCAGAGTTGCCTGGAAACTGGGGGCAACCTGTAGTACAGCTGAGCCCCATTTGCCCAGTTTTCACTCCTGAAAAATCTTAGGGCAGAAGTATAGCCAGAGTAAATTTCTTCTGACTGGCCAAAGCCCACCAAGGCCTTCAGTGAAAAGAAGGAAATTTAACATTCCCCAACACATTTTGCTGATAATTCTAATGTGTTTTGTGAGCAATGCCCATCAAGTCACTTTTTTTACCCCTCCCACAGAGTATGGAGCAGCAAGAAACTAAAATTCAAAGCCTGCAGATAACATTTCTACACTCCTATGGGGGATGAGAACTCCAAACTGAAAAAAAGTTTTTCAAGCAAATTTCTTAATTGACAAACATGTTTTCTCAGCAAGGGAGTTACCAATGACTTAATAAAATCTGCTGGAATTACACAAACATTAAAAGCTCTTCCTCCAAAAGCTCTGTGGCCTTACGCTTTACACTTCCATGTTGTGCTGTAGTATTAAAATAGCATCTGGAAAAAACAATCTAAACATGCTATAGCCTCAGGGAAGGAACTGTAGTGACTGCTAACTAGGCAGCTTTATTATATTCTGAGAAGGCTACATATCTGAATGATTCCATTTCTTAAAAAACATTAAAAAGATCATGCAGAAAAAATCACCTCACATTTAAGTATGTTGCATCTAAACAAATACACTGCTTTTACAAGAGCTTTTACAATCCTGCTTTTATAAAAACTTTCCATATTATGAATAAATTTTTTAAAACCAGAATGTAAGGATTGTTTTAGTTGACATATCAGAAAGCCACTGAGAAGAGTAAAAATAAAAATTCTAATTTTTCTCTCCTCTATTTGCAATGGCTATGGTAATATTCAGTAACAGCAAGATAATAAAAGGTGCTGAGAGGCAAAAGAAGTACAAATCTATTCTTTTAAGTTTGACTGTTTCTCAGTTCTACTAGTCAACTACTGTTCTATTCTGATATATGAATTATACCTATAAACAGCTAATAAAAATCTTACCTTTTTCTCCGATATTTGTCATTGTCACTGGAAAAAAAAAAGAAAAAAAGAAGATAATAAAAATGTATGTTTAAATAGCAAATGACATAACTCAGTATTTAAACTCTTTTATTTCAGCCAAAGATGGAAGAGTAATCATCAAACAATACACGTTTAAGGTCACATACTATGAAGCTTTTATGCTGTGTACATTCATCATGGGAATAAGTACACTGTATCAATTGCTTATAAGGTTTTTTGGCTCCTGTTCCCAGGCTCATTTCCTGATAACTAGGACCTCCATCTATCTGAAGCTGCCAAAGTTTAATCCAAGAAAAGCCATCTCTAAAGAGCAGTTATTTCTTCTAACTGTGGTTGCACGGGTTTCACTCTTTGTGTTCTGTTCTTGAAGTGGAGGCATCAGACTCCAGAACTGGTTTTGAGAACAATATTTGGTGACACCTTAGATCTTCAAAGCATAAAAACTTTAAGTAGACAAAAGTTGCATTTCCTTTAAGGAATTTCCCATGGACTACAAAACAATAAGAGAGTGAGAAAGGGCAAGTGTGTCAGGTGTAGAAGGGAGCACATGGGTACCACATATCAGTAACTGCATTTTCCTCTCTTGGTCACATTATTTAAAAGTAACTATCCCACAACATGTGCCTCAGAGAGATCAGAAACTCCCAAGATCAAAATCTCTTTTCACCCAAACCATTCCACCACACATTTATCCATCCCAGTTAAGCAGTCTACAAGCTGTGATACACTGGTGCCTACAACAGGACGGTAGATACATAGAGCTCTCATCCACTCTTGTTTCCTAATAAAAATGATTGCACCAGGCTGATCTTCAAGCAGCAGGCACAAAGCAACTCCTACAGAAAAGCCAAAGAGCCGTGCCATCTGACTGATGGATTAAACACAGGCTTGGTGACTGAGCTAAAGCCAGCATTTAAATACATCCTGCACACTGCAAGGGCGGACCATGGCCCCAGTGCTGCTCAACACCTTAACTAATGCTCTGGGAGAGTGAACACGTACAAGTCTGCAGATGACACCACCCCGGGGACAGCAGGTGACACCACCCAGGGGACAGCAGCTGGCACGTGCAGGACTTCCATTGAGAGGGACCACGACAGGCTGGGGGGATGAACCAAGGGGGCCCTTATGAAATTCACAAGGGCAAAGACAAAATCCTGCACCTGTGAAGAAGCAACCCCTGCAATGACACAGCCCGGGGACTGCGGGGCTGGAGCAGCTCCCTGGAAGAAGCCATGGGATGGGCAGCAGAAAGGGCCACCAGGCACATGGGTACCTCAGCAGGGCCGCTCAGCCAAGGGAAGGGTTTATCCCCCTCTGCGCAGCATTAGCCAGACCAACCCAGAACACTGCCGGGATTTGGGCCCCCAACACAACGGAGACAAGTCCAGGAGGAAGTGATGAAGCTGGCAGGGACTCATCCTCCAGAGAGAGGCTGCACAGCCAGGGCTTGTCAGCCCTGGAGAAGCCATGGTTTTGGGAGGGCCTCCCAGGGCGTCCGGAGAGGCACTGGGGAGCTGGGCTCTTCATACTGGCACACAGTGGGATGACAAGAGCCAGGAAGTGTAAGTTGAAATGAAAGGATCAGATCTGATAGGAGGAAAAACATTTCCACCATGAGAACCATTCACTAGCAGAGGAAGCTGTCCAGAAATGTTGCACAGCCTCCACCAGTGAAGTTTTTCAAGACTCAAACCAATAAAACCCTGAAGAACCTGGTATGACCTCACACCTAGCCCTGATTTGATCAGGAGGTTGGACTATATGAGCTGAGGTCCTCTCAAACATGAATTATTCCACAATTCTGCAATTTTAAAATAGGTCTATTAAAATGGAGATCTGACTATAGCTCCAGCAAAACAAGCATCTACCTTACCTGAGGGAAAGCAGTAAACAACTGTGTTTATAAAGCTCCTCAAAAATATCATAAAGACACCACAGCAGCTGCATAAGTCACTATAAAGTAAACTATATTCTGCCCTCAGTTTTCTGAACTCTTCAGAATTTGATAAACTGAATATTCACCTAGGCAACTGCTGTAGAAATCTGAAGGAACACACATAGACCTTTGACTCTGAGATGCAGACATGCTCCCCTACAATAATGCAAAAGAATTGTAAAATTGTAAGAAAACAGCCACACACCAGATGATTGTTTACAAAACAAAAGGCATCTTTAGAGCTGATAGGCAATTCAAAAATGATGGAGTTCTCAGATTAAAACAAATTAGCCACTATTCAAGTTCTGATTTTCTTTCTCCACTTGGAACGGTCAGCAAAGCATGCAGAAATTTTGCCAGTTTTCTTGGAGTAAATACTCTTTTCTGATTAAAAAGTCACAGCCAAGCACACACTGCAGAATCACCAGTTTCAAAACAAAATCTATTAAACCAACCTTCACAATAATTTGTGGTATTTTTCTCTCATTACAAGGGAATGCCACAGAACACTGCTGTGAAAGCAATTGTAATCTTTTTTCCACCCCTTATCTTTGGATAAAATGCATTTACTAATGTGTCTGAGATGTCTAAATTTTCCACAATGCCTATAAATAAAGGACAGACAAATACAAATTTAGTCATTTCTACCAGACAGCAAACCTAAAGCTTTTCAAAATTCCTGTCCACCTCCAGAAGGAAATGCACTCCTCAGAGTCTACAGCTGCAGAGAGGACTGTCTTCTCAGCTCTTGCAGTGTCTAGCCTGGAACCCAAACACTCCTGACAGTCAGGACCATGAAGGCTAAAATACAAGTGCTGAGATGTCCAGTTAACCCCAAGAAAGGTGAGAACATGTTTTTTTTTTGTTTTTTTTTTTTTAATATATGTATCTTGTCATTTTCATTTCTTCTACCACCGAGTATAAATCAGAAGTTATTTCATTTCATGCACTCCTGAGCTGCAACCACTATAATAGACCAAAGCAGAGAGGAACCAGGCTGAAAAGAGATGCCAGTACCTTCAATCTTACCGTCATTTTTCTCCATACATATTGCAACTGGTGTTTACAGGGAGACTGGCTGCACTGCCCAACAAGCATTCCCACAGTGACAGAAAGGAACTATGCAAGACATCCAACAACCTGCATGAAGTGAAGTACCAGTCCTTCTGCTCATGCAAGCATCTGCAATACAACAGCACTAGAGAGGAAATGAAGGTGAGGGAGTTTTTTGGTTGGTTGGGTTTTTCTTGGATTGGTTGCTGGCTTTTTTTTTGGGGGGGGGGGGGCGGGGAGAGAGTGGGAGAACCTTTTGTTTTGCACCCATGTGGCAGAACTAACCAACAGGAAAAAAATGTCACTTACAAATCAAACTCTCTCTTAAATTTCTCTTGAAGCTTTAAACTTTCTCAGTTTGTTGAATGACCATGATACAAAGACTGTTAGAGTAACTACAAGATGTTTACCCTAAGATCACACTAAAATTGTACTATTTAAGAACATGGAAAATAATTTTCTAATATGAAAAAAATCCTCTAATTTTGGATTTGATCAAAGAAATGTTTGCTATTTTCCTTGTCTTCTGAATAGCACATGATATGTTTATTTAAACCAAATTTTATATTTTTTAGTAGAATCATGTGTATCAGTATTTCTGGCAGTTTTTTCATTTCTGTTTCAAGGGGTTACACTCACTGTGGTGAAAAGTAGGTCAGACTGTGCATTCTGTCACTAATAAATATCAGCTGAAATGCTGCAAATGCACTTGCTGATAGTTAAACAGCACAGAAATAATATGGATTAAAAGCATTTATATATATGATGACTAAAATAAACACAAAGGACATGGCAATCCCAACTGCTAAGCAATTTCTGGGAGTAAATCCCTTTGAGACCAAAATGGAATGATACTCTTGTATACTCAGAGATGGAAATAATTATAAAAACATGACCTGTCTTCAGGAAATCATTAAAAAGTTACAGCTTTGTTTGCCTGAGATACTTCAGGGGCCAATTTCATTAAGAATCACCCTTGCACTGCTGGAGCATCAGGATGCCATTTACAGTTCAGTGCTGGCAGACTGTCACATCATTAGAGCCTCTCCGGTTCATTACGCAGCTCCCAGATGGTGCTCACCAGAATTAGGGACAGGCTGGGACAGACACAGGGCTTCAGCCAAGGGAGATGCCAATTTCCTGAGCCACAAACATTGCTCCCTGCTTGCCCCAGGCCACAAGCAGCCAGAAACACGAACAGCACATTCAATAGTCAATGTCACAAGCAGCCTGTGCTTGCAGAGAACAACTGCAAAGATGACAGAATGCTGTATTTCAAAAGATCTTAAAAAGTCCAGGCAAACTTAATTTGCTAGGAAGAGAAATCACTTCACTAGGCACCTTGCACACTGGGTCAGACCAAGTGGATTTCCCACTTCTTCTATTTCCACTTATTTTCTATAGAAATCTTAATTCTCACTCAACCATGTAAAAACTAGGTAGATGTCCATCTCCACATAGCTAGAGACATGGTAAGACCCATTGCTAGCACAAACCCCAAAAGATTTTGAAAGATAAATTTCATATCAAAATGTGCATTGGTTTTGTAATGTTAAATTTTGCTTGACTTCTAAACCCAAAGTTTCTGAACTGTAAATGTAATGACTAGATTTAAAAATAAGGAAAAAAATTAAAAAGGAAATGAGATAAACCAATTAATATTTTAAAGCTGTGATAAAAGTGGATCTACAAAATTTTGCTATCATATTTTATGTACATTTTAAAATATTTAAATCTTTGGAATGGGAAAACAAGATAAATCTGATGCAGAGACTCTGCAGCCACATCTATAAATAGCTGGGTCTCTCAAACTTTTATGAAGTTTAACATCTTGGATGTGATTCACAAAACTAAGTACATATTTTATCTTTATAGCATATTTGAAGCTGTAAAACACTGATCTATAGATGCAGTTTTACTCAGCTCTCTGCACACATAAAAGTGTTTTATAGTTTTGACAAGTGTTCTGTCATTGCCTGCAATAGTCCTTTAGTAAAAATATCAGTGCTTGCAATAAAAACCTACCTCTCTGCTAGACATAGCAGTGATTTGCATTGATTCAGAGAGACAAGGTGCCACCAGTGCTTTGTTTCAGAGCAAAAGTAATGGAAATATTTCCAGGATATTTAAGTTGGCATAGGTAGCCATCAATAACCCATACATTTGCATTTGATGGTATTTGCCCAGGTTTCAGAAGATTCATTTTAATCCTGTGCCCATCAAACTGCACCACTGTCCACCTGCCCACAGCAGCTGCTCTTTGGTACCTTTGCAGGTCAGGTCACAAAACCACTGCTTTTGTATAGGGTATGACTAAGAACTGACTTAATCCTTTTTCTTTATAAACTTCCCATTCACCTTCCAAGTCACAGAGTGAAAAATGAAAAGTGTCTGGCTCTACCACAGCTTTAGACACTTGTGTTGCCAGTACTACCAGACACTTTAAGCAAACAAAAACTGCACCCTGACAAGAACAAGTCTTAAAGTTATGTATCAAGCAGCGTTAAACCTTCACCTGAAAACATAATCTTGTCCAGTAACTATATCTTCATCATAAACCTTATGTTTTCAACTTCAAGCCATGGTTTACATTTCAAGGCACAAAGCCCACAGGTAATACACTGGGCACTACATGGAGAGATAACCAGCCCTGCTTAACATAAACATCAATTCTGCTCCAGGGCTGTGGAATGGCAGCTGCCTTCAACAGTCTGAGAAAGCGTTCAAATGAAATTTGGGAAATGCACAGGAGCACTGCTGGCTATAATTCAGAAGCCAATTCCACTTCAGCCACCAGTTTTGAAACTTTTCTCAAAGTAACCACAGATATCAGAAGAGAAGGAAAAAAAGAAGGTAGTATTTCCAAAATATGGAATAAAAATGCAAACTTTCTTGGACCAAAGTACTTTTGTACCTTAGCAGCTAACGTGCAGACAGGGTATTTAACCAGTGTTTTACTACAGCCAACTGAAATGTTACAATGTACTTGTATTTCTATAGCCAAACCTAAGCTCTAAATGGTTACAAGGCATAAGCTGCAAGTACCATAAATCCTTTAATCTATCTGGAGAACATACTGAGCAAAGAGCTCAAATCTGGCTGACCAAATCCTCCTGGGTCTCTCTCTTTTTTTTTTAGCTTCCCCCCACCCTATCAGCTTCTATATCCTTATTTTCTGCCACTTCTGATACCCTGATGACACTGTGCCAAGCCCACAGGGCATGTATTAATTCTGCCCCTAAACTGTGATGAATTAAGCAGCTTTATATTCTGTTATAATTCCATTCCACTGATGGTTCACAGGGTCAAAAACCTCAATTCAGCACTAATCAATCTGATCCTCCAGCAAAAATCTTTCATGGTCATTAACATCTTTAGCAGCTGGATGTCATTCCATGCTTTCTGTTCCATTCTGAAGGCAGCTGGGGACAGAAACCAGTCACATATTCTACACCAAAAACAAAGATGTGACTTATGAGCAGTCCTGACAGTACTGTGAATGTCTTGTTGTATCCCCTCTTCAGCTACGCTGAAGTCATTTATTCCTTTCCAAATCAGGCAAATCACTCACCAGGTGGCAATATTTCCTCCCTTTCCCTTCACTGGAATAGTCACAAAATGCTTATTGCTCATTTGTTCCACAGTAAATCTATTTTCCTTCTTCAAAATTACAAATTCAAGCAGCATTTTCTGACAGGATTCCCTGAGCAAGAGCATTATCCTGTGAATTAAAATAAGTGCCATGTAAAAATGGATCAAAACTGAACAAAACCATCCATTTTCTATTGGCTACAGAATATCTACAGGATAACCCTTTCATCAGCTAAGCTGTTATTTTTCCTAAAAACATCTGTCACAACACTGTCAATTTTTTTACGTTTTCCTTGTTATATGCACCTCCAAATCCTGAGCAGGTAGGAAAACAAAATGAAACAGAAGGATGTCAGTATCTGCATTTGTCAGGAACATTTCTGACAAACAGCTGTCAGAAACTGCAATAACTACTGGCTCTGCCCTACCTAAAGCATGGAATCAATAACTCCTCCAAGTCCCTTACTAACCTGAATTAGAGATGTATCTAAGAAGGAACATGTAAGAATAATTATTTTTCTTGCATGTGAAGTATGCAAAGATTTTAATAAACACTGAATGTTTATTTTCAGGTTTTCATGAACAGTGAATCCAATGTGTATTTTCTGAGTATAGACACATGGATACAGGTGCTGGGGTGAAGTATTTCACTTGCACTTCATGTTACTGTTGTTCCATGTATCCTAGGTTGAAATTTCAGTAGCTTGAGCTATCAAAGTTCACCGTACTCACTGTGTGCTGCTTGTATTTCCCATCCTTTTTAGAGAAAGAACAACAAATCTGTATCCCTTAGGTTCTCATAAACACACTCAAATTATTTTTTAAGGGAAGGAACACTTAAAGACAATTTTAAACACAAAGTTATCCAGGGTGAAAAAAGAAGTACTGTTACTAGACAGGGCTTGTGAGATTACAATACTGGTAAAATCAAGAGAATTGCACTGGATTAAGGGTAAGCAATTTTAAGTTGAGTGTTTTAAGACCAACTCATATACACACTTAATTCCAGTATTCATTCTACATCCAGCAGAAAGAAGAGAACTGTTTGCTAGTGCTCAACACCTTTCTACTTCTTGCCAAAGGTTAAAGCTGCACAAGCCCTTACGTGAATCCACTAATAAAAGAGACAGAACTCTAGACATGGCAACACTAGTGTTAAAAACAGTGGATTCATTTTTCTGTTTCTAAAACCCCTTTTTGTTTATAAAATGCTACTCAATACTGTAATTACTCAGCTTTAGGTATATAAGGAATCAGCTTAGCATATTTCTTAAAAAAAAAAGTCCCTCCTATAATGCTCAGATGAAATAAAAAAAACAACCAACCAACCAAATAAACTCTAACAAAAATCCATTTAAAATGCTACATTTTAAACATTTTCTCATTATTAAAAAGAGACCACTTACATTACAACAGTGCAAAGTCCTTGCTAGGTCCTACTGCACAACAGCTAACACTGTTCCCTGTATTCTGTCAGCCCCAATGACAGAAAGCTGCAGAAAAAAATCCAGCTATATACGTCCTCTTTAGCATTCAGTGCTGCAGGAATAAAAGAAGCACTGAATAGACAGGCTGGCTTCAAAGCACTGAAATGCTTACAGTGTATTCCTGCCGTTGGCTCTCGTTCCCTGAGTTGTTAGTTATTCCTTCTGTTGTTTACACTAAATATTCATTAGTAAGACAAAACATGAGCTTATTCTATTTTAATATGCCAAAAATGAGGGAAAACATCCAGATATAGATAAAAGATGGACTTACTGGAGATTGTGGATGACTATTACGCTGAATTAAAAACGTGGTGAGCCAGCTCCCACTGGAACATGTGGGGGTGGGTGGGAAATAAACAAACAAACAAACCAACAAGCCACCCTTGTCCATTGAAAGGAATTCAGTAAAAGATGCTTTAGCTGAGCCCCAGGATTTCACTTCCTCCCCCTCCCATTGCAGGCCTTTTGCTTTGAGGGTTCTCAAGGAGTCAGTGAAGCACAGTCTATAGTCTGAAGCAAGTTTCAAGCATGTAGTCTCTTTAAGAGGTACCTACTTTCAGGTAAGCTAAAACCCACTCTTTCCCTATTGTACAGTTATGCAAAATAAAAAATACAGTAGAATCCTGAAGCAGTAGTGCCCAGAACAAGCCTACTGCACCTACCACAAGGCTGCATACATTAGAACATTAAATACAGAGAGGCTTTTCCCTGGAACATCCTTGCCCTCCTCGTGTCAGCTTACAGCTCTCCTTTCCAGACTTAGTCAGTTCCCAGAATCCTGGAAACAATTTGCTTCCGTGGGCTGGAGGTAGACACTTCATTGTTCCTCTCATGAGGGCACAGCAACTTTATTGAAGAGTGTTGTTTAAAATGAACAGGTTTGAATGGTGTAAGCAAGGAAAAAAATGCAAAAAGCCTAACCTCCAATATAGGAACTACAGCAAGTCTTGATACAAAAACCAGAGGTGCTAGGCCTAGCAATCACTTTTTGCTTAATCCCTCAACTGCTCAGCCAAGCATCCATAGGACAAAAATCCCACCAGTCTTCTATATGCAATTTAAAAAAGATAAAATCAAAAATTAGGTACTAGACTGATGAGATTTTTCAACATGAACAGCTGAAAACTAAGTACATCTAATTTATATTCCCGTGTGCCATTATGCTGACACTGTTACTGAAACATCAGTATGCCACACATTAGCCTCTAAAAATCACATACAGTGATTTTCCACAAGACACACCGTAACAGAAGCAAAATCAGAAAAAAAAAAAAAAAACCCTTCCAAACCAAGGGAGGCTGGCGAGCTGGTCATTTAATAAACCGTTCTGGCTCGGCTGCTGTAAATCACACAAATGCTCACATCACACCCAGCCCCCAGTGTGTGCTTAGGGATCCGCCTGACGCTCAGGGTCGGGTGCCAAGGTGCGCGGCCAGGATGCCTTCCCAATGCACCGGCAGGCTCCGACGACAAAGAAGGGATCAAGAAGTTGCGACAGCTGGGCATTTTCTGGGCGACTGAAGGGTGGCACAGGGAGACTCGCGCATTTCCTAATACCTATTCCTGCTTCCACGTCCGCGCCCAAATGGCTCTGTACCTGTGTGTGTGTGTACATGTGTGTGCGCGCCGAAGGGACGGCGAACTCCGCTCAGCCGCCGGCTCGGCCGCTCCCGCTCCCGTGTCCGGGCTGGGACCGGCCACACTCTGCGCGCTCCGCGGAGGGAAAGTCCCGCCTGCGGAGAGCCCCGTGCACCCGGCTCCTCCCGGCGTGGGAGCGGGACAGGCGCGAGGGGTGGCGGCGGATGTCGGGCAGCGCGGATGTCCCTCGCTTCCTCGCTCGCTCGCCCGCCCGCCCAGGGGGCCGGGGCACGGGGGAACCGCTCCAGCCCAGCCCAGCCCCGGACATGGTCCGGGCGTGGCGGCGGCGGCAGCAGCAGCAGCAGCAGCCGGGGGCGGCCCCGGAGCCGACAAACAACAGAGGCGGCCGCCCGTGCCCGTGCCCGCGTCGGTGCCGCCCGGCTGCGCTGGCCCGGCAGGGGCGGCGGCGCCCACCCGCGTCCCGCCCGCCCCCCGCCGCCGCGGCGGCACTCACGCAGGCAGAGCTGGGTGACATAGGCGTAGTAGGACCAGCAGAGGATGCTGGAGATGAAGAGCACCGGCACCCAGTAGAGCAGCCGCTGGCAGCGCCGCCGCACGCCGCCCCAAGCGCCCGGCGCCCCGGCTGCCGGCGGCGGCGGCGCCGCCATCTTCCCGCAGCGCATCCCGCCGCTCGCTCCGGGGGCCCGGGCCCCGGCCGCGCTCCCCGCCGGAGCCCGCCCCGGCCCCGCCCTCCCGGCGCGGCCGCTCCTCCCACCGCCCGCCCGCCGCTCCGCCCGGGCTGGGCAGGGCCGGGCAGCCGGGGAGAGCCGCCCGAGGGCCCGTAGCGTCCCCTCGGGGTCCGGGTGTCTGTACCGGGCCGGGGACACGGGCACGGACACGGGCGGCCGGTTCGGGGCGGTGGCGCAGCGGCCCCGCCCGGCGCAGGGCGCGGCTCCGGCCGCCACGTGCAGGGGCGCTGGGGCGGGCGGCGCCCTGGGCTCGACGCTGCTGCCCTCAGCATCCGCCTCTGATACCGGGGGCGAGGCCGACAGCGCCCTGCGAGCGCTTCACAACACCCGGTTACAAAAGCGCTGCCGCTTTCGCAAATAACGCTTCGGAGCGCCGTGAACAAGTGTGCGGGCTGCCGTGCCTCGGCGGGCAGGAGGCGGTGGGCGGCCACGGTGGGCAGGCACGGCTAGCTTGTGGCTTTTGGCAGCTGTTCGTGCAGGGGAAGGTGGCGGAAGGTTGTGCTGACTCACCCTTTCCCGAAAGGCTTTACATTGCACTCATCGTAATGAAACGCTTGTGAACTATAGCAGCAAACCCAGCCTGCCTTAGGTTGTGTGCGCCCTAATCGTTACTGAATTACCATTGCAGAATCAGTAATGTCAAGCACGGCCTGTAGCGTTTCAGCAATCTGCTAGAATCTCTCAGAGCATCAGCGGTGCAGTAGGTGGGAAGTAGCTGGTTGATTAAAATGGGTTTGGACTTTGAAAAAAACCTTGTCTAATATCTCATGCAGGAGACTACACATGAAGATAAGTAATGTCTATCTGGAAGGCATACAACTGCCATTGATTGAGGAAAAGGCTGGGAGAGAGGAAAAAAAAAATTGGAGAAAATAAGACAGAACCAATGGGAGGTGTTGCTGGCAGGTTCCAGAGTAGGAAATGGAGTAGCTATAGTATGTTTGTAGAAGACACACAAGAAAGAAGTTGACCGTATGGCTGCAGTGTTTTTATGTGATGCAAAATCATGCACCCCTCTTACAGTAAGATCAATCTGAATGATTTCAGTTAGCCACAATGAACGACCAACACAGGATAATGTATTGAGAGGGATAATATATATAATCCCATGGCAGTAAATCATCCTTGCCTATTCAGGAAAAAGACTTGTATATCATTCTGAAGGGCTCAGCAAAACTGTCTCCTCAATGTGTGGTTATTACAGTAGAGAAATATGGTACCAAACAAAATATGCTACCAAAAGATTGGACCATAATAATTTAAGAAAAGATTCTGCATAGTGGGGAATTATGTATTACACATTTAAAAGTGAATGGTGCTAAAAAGCTAGATTTCATATTCCTGCATGCTATAGTTCTCAAAACAAGAGTAAAGAGACTGAAACCAACATGATGTAGACAATATAAGCTTTTTATTTCACCTTAATTAATCGTCCAAGTCATTGCTGAAGCCAGCATTTTAATAAAACATTTAAAGGATTTTACTTTACTATGTTTTAAGGAAAACATCTGTGATTATTCAACATAAATTTTAAAAGCAGAAGGAGTAAGATTACCACTGCCTGAAGGCAAGCCACATGCTCTGCTGGCAAAAGTTAAAAGAAATGAAGGCAATTAAATTAATTTGATGGCTTTTTGCACTTACTTGGAAATACGTGACAGTGACCTCTCTCAGGTACCAAAGACAATGCATCTGTTGTGTTCCGTGTTTCCAGGGAGACATGTCTGTACCTTGAGAAGTTTGCAGCTAGATGCTGTGTATGTAAGGATGAAGTAGGTTTTGCATCATCTTGGGGGCTATGAAAAGGTTTCTCCTGTAAACCATATTAAAATGCTGTATGTGACACAGGGCTTTTTAACAACACATGCCAGGGGAATGCAGTAAACACTAGAGAAAACTTTATAACATAGTCATTTATTCTTTGGAGTCATAGTTATTATAGAATGCTGCACATGTAGAGAGGTAGCAGTTTGCCAGGAGTGTGGGAATAAAAAGATTATGTATTACAAAGACCTTAAATTATATCATACAAATTCTGTATGATATCATTCAGAAGCTTTTCATTATCGCCTCATGGAAATGGGCTTGTGTAGTTCAGCATTCTACCTTTTCCATGGCTGCTACCACCCTCTGCTCACTGCTCACTTTCACAGTAATCAGAATTCTCTTATTTCATATGCTAGTAATTACTATAGTGTATGCTTTACCATAGCTCCAAAATCATGGTTATCTGGTTCAAAATTAGTGAAATAAACAGGCAAACGTCACTTTAATTTAGATGGAACAAAAAAGCTTGCCCTGACTAATACTCTGAATTAGCTTGGAGCATGCTTTGGTCAGAGAGCTGTAAGGAATCCCTCTCTCCTGTCCTGTCTTTTCCCCATGGACATGAGCTTTCTAGCTCCTCTTCATATCCGTAGTTACTTTCTATTCCATGGCTCTGATCACACTCCAGCTGGGTCACAAGGCATCCTTTCTGATGTGCTTTTCCTCTTCTTCCTCCCTCTGTGGTATGACCTGCAGAAATTTTAGGTAACAGCAGAAAAACTCAAGAACAAGCATATTCAATTGTGTTATGGCAGAAGTAAGTCTTGGGATAGTCCAAGCCATTGGGCATTAATGGAGAGTTTTCCCAAATCAGTGTACTTGGGCTTTGTCTCTACAGTGAGAGAGGTTACTTGGGCCACAGTTTATTGCTGCTTGTATGAAATGTTCGAAAGAAAAAGAGAGAGGAAATGAAGGTAATTTTCTTGTCAGGAGCTCAGCTGAAGGAAGCTGGGGTTTGAGGAGGCAGCTTGAGTGTTTGGCAAATTGAAATAAAATGTTCTTGTCATAAGTGGTGCTGCTCAGGCTTTCCCCTCAGGCAAGGTATATGTAAATGATTGCTGGTAGATTTTTAAAAATGTGTCTTTCCTGGCATACATTTGGGTATTTCTAACATTGCTGCTTCTGATTATTCTCTGCACCCAGTTGTGCAAAGGGATGTTAAAGGAAGGGGTCACCACCCATAGCTCTGGGGCTGGGCATCCTCCTCCCTGCTGCACCCCAGCGTGGGGACCTGATGTCTGTGTCCCAGGCTGGTGAAAGTGGCAGCTGCTTTCCAGCTCAACCAGCAGCAACTTCAACAGCACCTGTGCCCAGGGCTCACACAAGTACCAACAGCCTGCACCTCTGCCCAGGGCTCACACAAGTACCAACAGCCTTTCCCTTTCTCCCTTTTGGCTGACAAGGCTGAGGGTCACTGGAGAAAACACACATGCCTCCCTCCTCTCTACCCTCACAAGCACATGCATTGTTGCAGATCCCCAAGGCATGGCCTCCCTGGTTGTCTGATAGCCCTGCCCAGATCCTAGACCTTCTTACCTGCTCCACGGTCCCAAATCACCAGCTGTCCAGCTTGGTGCTCAGTGCATTCTGAAACAAGCATCCTCCCTCTCCACACAGCCTTGCCAAGTACTCTGGCTGACCAGGGCTGTTCCTGTTGTTGTGTCTGTGAGTGTTGTCTGGGACACTGTACATCTCTATGTTTGGCTTCCTCCCTTTGTCATTCCACTTGATAAGGTCCTTGATCAGATGACAATAATGAAGCAGGCACTCCCTCCTTCCATTTGCTCTGACAGGTAGATTCCAGCTGGGTTCAGGTACAGAATGGGGAGTGAAAACTGTGCCTCTTTCTGAGGAAGGCATCTTGACATGCTTAGCATGCAGTCCTAATTAAAAACTTCTCCTTTGCAAGTCAAGAGAGGGCTCTGCTCTTCTCTGTAAGCAATCTGATATGATGGAATACTTCCTCCCCCACCAGGTCCCATGTATTCAGTGGAGGAGGAGGAAGAATAGGACAGGAAAACACGTATTTACTCCTACACAAGTGCAATACACAGAGCAGCAGCTAGAAGCAGGAATACACACAGACAGACTGACAGGCACACAGCACTCACTGGGTAAACCAGCAGCCCTGCAGGGATGCTCCTGGCCTTCCTGACAGCGACTGTGCTGCTTGCATCTCTCCAGAATGTTTGGGTGTGGGACCACACTTACCACACACCAGGAAATCTCCACAACATTTCTGGCATAAGATATCACCAGGAAAATGTATCTTGTATCCCAGCTGGAGTTAGGAACCATCTGTGTATACTTGATAGCTCCTGGCTACATGAAAACAAGCAGTTTAGTAGCCTCCCTAGTCTCAGGCTTGCTGTCAAATGTATTTTAATTCAAGGGCTGACCCAGATGTGTTCAACTCCTTGCTCACCCTCTCAACTCGGCTTGGTACTTAATTATTTGCAACTGTTTTGACACCCAAACCTAACTGTTGTTGTATGGTTTTTTTCTTTTTTTTTTTGGCAATTTTCCTTGTTCTCCACAGGAGAGGCACGTTTAGCTCCTTTCCAATTCCTTCTTTAGATTTCTTGATTTCTACCTCTGTATTGATACAATACTGTATTTGTCAGAGTCTGCCTTCAGGGAAATTTTTTCAAGTCCTATTTGGGCTTATTATCCACCCACTCTTCTGTCACTTTCAGTGGTAATTTTTTCATTGCATTGTTTTATTTTTTTCCCCTGATGCATTCATCTGGGAATTTTCCTTCCCTTGCTGCTTTTCCTTTTGTCTCTTAAGGTGGGAAACATGGGAAAAAGCTAAACCAGTTCCAATCAGTGCTAGTTCCTGTGCAATGGAGATGTGTACAGTGCCCTAAAGCAGGTCTCTGCTTAGGGAAAAAATCAAAACTCCTGCAGTAAAAAACCCTTCAAGAAATATGTGAGACACCTTATCCCATGCTGTGTGCACCATCCCAGTGCTTTCTGCCCTATGGAGTAGAAGTTATGTGATTTAATGGTTGACACCAAAAGCAGACATCTAAATTTAAAATTACCAATCTGATAACCTCCTTTTTCTCCCCCCCCCCCCCCCCCTTCTTCCCAACAGGGTAGTTTAAACTTTTACAGCTTATGGCCTGAAATGTCTTGACAGATTTGAGCCACTCCATGCCTTGGTCATACATCTAGGTTTGGCTGTTGTCCAGGGATGAAATACCTGCCTATGTTTGCTTTTTGTTGGTGGGGATCATCAGAGTATGTCTGCACAAAATGCAGCAACAGCCACATTTTCTTTCTTTCCACTTCCCATGGAAATGTTTTACCTCTCAGACTGCAAGCCAGTTGTGGTAATTTGTCCACTGTCTTCATGAAATGACACAGAAAAGGCTGCAAGGGTCACAGCACAGAGAAAGTAAATGCTTCAGCAGCCTCTTATGGAATCTGCCTGAAACCGCAGAGATTTCAGGCTTCCAGTCTTTGCTCCCTGTAGTGGGTTTTGTCACACAGTTTCCAAGTGCAAGGACATTTTTTTGTAAAGCCTAGGTAACTAGCTTCAGACTCAGTATTTTATTGCAGAGATTAGAATACCTGAAAGTTTATTTTTACAGGGTCACACTCTTGAAACTAGGTTATAGCTTCTGAATCAGGGTTAGAGTTAAAAAACCCCTTGAGTAATAAATTGCTTTTTCTATGAATATTTGTATGTACAAAATTATGTATTTAAATTAAAAATAATTCAGGTGGGTACTAGTATTTTCATAGAATGCTACTAGCTAATTGTAATGTTCATCTGTGGGAGGAATTTGTAAGTCAAACTAGTGGTGAAAATTAACATTACCCATTCAAGATTAAAGCACACCTTCATATTAAATTGTATGTGTAAGAAAATAAATGTAATATATCCAAGGGCAGTATCTGCTGACAGCTTCAGGGTGCTGAATGCTTTCATGGATTCTCAGATATAGGGAAGAATACTGTGCATTCAGACCTCACACATTTTAAAAATATTCATATAAGTTTTGGCTTGTTTTTTAAGGGGAATTCAGACTTGGTATTGGTACAAATTAGTACAAGATCCAGTTTTGAATAGTGATTTTTTGGTTTGTTTCTTTTCCTTCTGCAAGAATGAGTCTCAAGTTCTTTTCCTAGACACTGTCTTGACTATATCCTCAGTAGGACAAGACACATCATTAGGTAATGATCATCGTATCACACAATGTCGCATCAAAGTGGAAAATTTCTGTTTCATTTTTGCCCCCTTTACTTCAATGCATTTGTATCCTGATATTTAGGTGGAGGAGATCAAATAACTACAGAAACCAGGCAGTGTGACTAACAAAATGCTGAAAGTTACCGTTCAATAATTTGTGGTTTTTCCCCTTCAGGCTGATAATGTTCTATGTCATACAAAGCGAGAATCTACAGTGGAAGGAGTCTCTATCCACTTACTGCTAAATGTGCAAGGAGGGAAATGCCACTGGGATCTTAAACACCAGCAGATTATCAGGGAGCAGCCTACACTGTAGGATATTCTGCCAGAAGCTAGAGGTTCACCCCAGCTCAGGCAAAAGTTGGTGAGTACCACAAGACTACCCAAAGCTGAGGTTGCTAGTTCTTATTTTATCCGAGCTGTCTGGGCATCTGTGGGCAGTTCCTAAGCATCCTCTGAATATTTACTTGCATTATTACAGTTCTCTCAACTTACAGAGGAGAACTAGAGCTGCTTTTAAACAAAGCCTTAATTTATGCAACTTTTCACACAACTCAGTTGCAGCATACACACCTTCAGTGCTGCCAGGAATTTTGCAGATTTTTAATAAGATTTTATTGAGCCCAGTGACTGTTGCTTATCCAAGGGGTGCCTCTAGAGCAGATGGCATATGCCATTACTATGCCTTGCTTTCACCTGTCCTTGCATTTTCAGGTCTTCTATGCAGAATTCTGTGGCTGAAAAGCAAAGCTATCTAAAGAGATGACTAGAAGAAGAAAACAAGTCTATTTTTTTTGTCATGGCAAGATGCTCTAATTCAAAGTGCTTACACATTCATGTTACCAAAGAAAAAAAAAAGATTATTATGACAAAAGAATTTGAATTATATACACTGCAAAGAAAATTAGTTTCAAGTGCATTTATTTTGAAATAAACAAGAATATTGTATGTATATATTCATATTTATATTAAATAATTTTATTAAACATGAAGAAAAAATAGTCTTAAAAACTAATCTGACACTTTCACATTCTATTTAATATTAAGTAACTATAGATAGGAAATATATAGAAAAATGCAAAAATCGCTTCAAGCCAGCCATAAAAGCATGCCTAGGGCAGTGGAGCAGCAAAATGATGATGGTACAGCTGCTTCCTCCAAGGGGAGGTCACTGTGAGTGGCAGTCACGAATGAAAAGGAAGGATGGGAACCCCTTCAGTGACTCCTAATGTTTTCTTCCCTCTTCGTTGTCCTTTGCCACTGAAGTAGCAAACTGGGTTTTGCATGTGCTGACAAGAAGCAGTGGGACAGTTCTGCGTACCGAGACAATACATTGAATACAGCTGATTCCCTAAATGATCACTCAGGGACTGCAGCTTACCTCTGTTCTGCTGTGTCAATTGAAGAACCTTTATCTCAATTTATTTGATTTATTTCTTGCTGTCAATAGTTTAAGAACACCAAGGTGGAAATTTTGAATTTATTTATCATGAAATATTAACTGAAGTATCATCCTTTGATAGTTTTCTGAACTGGCCTGGGTTTTGCGTTTTTTTTTCAGATCAAAGCCACACTTAGCACTTTTTTTTTTTACAATTCTCAGTGAGGAATTTCTTAAAAAAAGCTTCCTTCTAATTTTCTTTTGGTTTTTTGACCAGAAATATATGTTACTATAAATTAAGCATTTCAAAACTTCGGTGCACTGTTACACAGACACCATACATCTATTCACATTACATTTAAGATTGAGCAACATGTGCACTGAATAAAATTGTAAAAAGTTTTATTTCATGATTTGGAATAGTAAGATATCTAAAAGCATTATTTTAGTTCTGTTTTGATTGCCTGATTACCAAATATTTCTGCTTCTGATGACAATTTACTGACATTACTTCAAGTGTGTGCATATTCAGCTGGAATTATTTCATGGCACAGTCTTTTCCTAAAGGTACAGATTTATTCAATATCCAGTAAATCTTTTCAAGAAGGGTGTAAAAAATATTTGTTCTTGTTTGTGTGGATTTAATTCCTACTACCTAACAATAATGTTAATAGGGAGTAAGGAAATATGCTGCTGCTGAATAGCAAACAAGTAATATTCAAATAATATTACTTAGTGTTGTTCTGTACTGTGCATGCATTCATGTTTTGTTTTGTTTTTTGTTTGAACACAAACACAAGCTATTTATCTAGTTTTCAGATAGGGCATTCCAGAGTAGCAAATTAGACAACTATAATTTCTATTCAGTGTCACTTCATATAAAAGTGCACTATTCACAAGAAACACATGAATTTGTACTCTACCTGAAACATACCAGTGTATGGCAATAAAATTTATAATAAATAATACAAAGTGTGTGCTACATGAATTTGAACATTCTGACTTGTCTTTGACACACTGCTTGTTAAGACATCTTAAAATCTGTACTATTTTTTAAAGGATAAATTCATAAACATAATAATAAGACTCGGAGAATCTGAACATTGTAGTTCATACAGTACTTTTCCTAGGTAAATACCTATCATTCACATTATAACTGTAACAGCTTTACTCCTTGTAAAATAACAGCCTCTAAGACTTTAATTTGTCCATTCAACTCATGTGTAATTGTTATGCTACTTAATGTAGTCTCATTTTCAGTTTAGCACAAACTTTTAATAGTGCTCATCTGAAAGTGAATTCACAGTCTAAGTTAATGCAGGCGTTTTCTCTTCACTGCCAAACATCTTCCTGCCCAGGTCTAAGACTTATTTTTGTTTCCTTTTAAATCACAAATTTATCTCAAAATAATAAAAAATAATATTCAAAAGGTGTTTTTACAAAAGAAGGCTTCTCCCACTCACATGGCATAGTTAGTTCATCAATTAAATAAACTACATACTGAAAAGCAGTTTTTAGAGTTGGTGATCACTACACTAAGTGAAAAAGAAGTTCTGTGTTTTCTGCTGCAGCTGGAAGATTCACCTTTCACCTGGGTTAGTTTGTTCTTCATTAAGAATTCATGGGAATAAATAATTTTAGCCAGTGCAGATAATCCTGCTTTCTTCCTTTATCTCAGCATATCTCGTCTCCGAAATTGCTTCCATAGATCTCTGAGATGCTCACTGGTTACAGTCATCACACAAGAGTAATATTCCTTCCAACCATATTTTGGAGTCTCCTGTGAAAAGTGAAAAACATACAATTGGAAAAAATATACCATTCACTAAATTCATTAATTCTAGCTTAAATTTTATCCAGATTGATACATACTAGATAGATATTTTAATATTAAAATAGTGAGAGATCAAATTCATGTCTGTAAAATGAGTTATAAATCTGTACACAGGTTAAGTATTCAAAAGGCATCCTCACCTCACAGCACACAATTAGCATTCAACAAATAGCCTATTTATATTAAAAGATGCAAGAAAATATTTCCTCTTTATTCAGGTATGCCCAGCTCCCTTTCTAGTTTTGTTCCTTGCTTCTTTGTATTGACACTGTACTAAAAAGTTCACCTATAACACCAAACAAAAAGCACAGAAGATTATTGATGTTCATTAAACTGAGGCACTAAAAGCCAAATACCATATGGGCAGATGATATGAAAGCTTCTATATATTAGATTAACTTAACCCTAAATTTTAGTTCTGCAACATGAATAGTTATCCACTGAATGGAGAGGAAAACTGGCCAAGGGCTGGCCTGGGAGATTCACTGCTCTGTGCCCTATGCACTCTATATTTATCACTGGATCTCATTATTTCTTCCACTGTTTCTAACTCCACAAGTCTATTTTCATAGTAAATGTAAAACATAGATGGAGAGATACTAAGAATTAGAGCAACTGGGGAAACAAACCACTTTCCTCCTAGTTTATATGCTGAGCATATGCTACATGGTGTGGAATATCCCTTGGGCCAGTTGGGGTCAGTTGTCCTGGCTGTGTCCCCTCCCAGCTCCTTGTGCACACCCAGCCTCCTTGCAGATGGGATGGGCTGACGAGCTGAGAAGTCCTTGACTGTAAGCACTGCTCATAGCAACCAGGACATCAGTGTGTCATCAACAGTATTTAAAACACAGCACTGTAGCAGATACTAGGAAGAAAATTAACTCACTGAGCTAAAACCAGGACACATGGTGAGACTCTCCAATACCTTGCTTTGGTTGAACTGAGTGAAGATGTTAAAGGAATTGCCACACTGCAGTACATTAAAATCCACCATTGGACACTGAAGCCTACATCTGTTTATTCTAATTCCTCATATTGTTTAGTTAAAAAGCACAGAAGTTTATAAAGAAGTTGTAGATATTCAGAACACAATTTAATCCACAGTAGTATATGATGATGTTAAATGAAATATTGGAAACCATACTTACATGAATGCATAATTTAGCTGGTATTTATAGTCAGTCTAATGAAAAAATGCAAATTGCAGTGCATTATTTAACAAAAGCATACTCAGTTTATTAACCTGTGCTTTAAGATAAGCATTTATTTTTTATTTTATGAAACAAGTTCAGAGAAATGTTCATGAAAGTCATTAAAAGAAATGCTGAAATACACTCACTGTTCATCTACTTATTTCTAATGTATGCATTGTTGTTGTATGTACTCTCAGTGTACCAAATCCCCAGAAGGAACAGCTTGTCCACATGTTCTGCAATGCTTTTGTGTTTCACTGGAGCATTCTCCTCCCACTGTATCCAGGTACATTTTTAAGCTTCTTGTCAGGTTTAGCATCAAAAGCCCAAGTTCTACAATTTCCAATTACTTTTGTAAGATGAGTCAGGAAGGTGTGCCTAATCACACACTTCTCACCTCTCTGCTTTAGAGAAGAGGTAAGCAAAAGTCTCTTCAAACAGTAAGCAATAGCCTCTTTCATTTTTAAAGCTGTCTTTTACACTAGATGTATTCAATTGCTGTATACTAGGAAAGTATAGAAATAAAAAACTTTAAAGACTAGCTACATGAAAAATTTAATTTCACTTGACAGGATGAAGTGTTTACAGAAGAAAGCAATTTATAGTTGAAATGGCTAGAAATGAGGTCCTGAATCCATGCTTCAGTTTTTAATGTCTTTTTCAAAATAAATTTCCTTCCTCACTCAGTCTCAAGGTACTATTTTCAGCTATTAACCATTACCTCCTAAAAGCTTGTAATCAGAAATTTTGAAAACCCACAATATTCAGAACATCTAGAAATCAATCATTTCAATTTAAAAAAATCTTAAGATTCTCAGAAAATTACTAGTACATTGAAATTAACTTCTAGACTTACATTTCTGATGTGATTAACTACTTTCATTACTTCAGTAGTCAATAAAATCACAGTTATGGCCTAAGTGTCTATTACAGTTACTGAGCACATGAATAGTTTAGCAAACAGTACTTTAGATGGACTTGAATCCCTTCATAAGTTGGTCTCTAGCATCCCTTTTTGGAAATTAACTTTGAAAGAGCTTTGTTAGAAATTTCCTAGATAATCCTTCCAAAGGACATTCAAAGCAGAGCTCTCCTCTGTGCTCGGTCAGGCAGCTCTCTACAAAGGTGTTTTTTCTGTTCTCCCTGCAGTGCATGCAAAGCAGTACCTGCAATGCCCAGTCAGGCTGTGTGCCCTGCAGGGACCACACACAGCTTGTGCAGTTGCTCCCCAAGGAGAAATCTGAATTATTTATTATAAGGGTACAACATTCTTTACACTGTGGAGTAATGGCATTAGTGCATTTTAGAGATATGTGATGTACAGCACAATGTGCTGTTTATTGCTTGTCAGAGTGCAGATTTGCAGTGGGGTATAATCTATGGTAAGCCTGCCAAGTGTCTTAATCTCCTTCACCAGAGTTCTACATTTACATAGAAAAGCACAGTGTTTCAAAGCACAATGAACTGTACATTTATATTTGGGAAAAAAGTAAAATTTATAGTAGTTGTACTGCACCTAACAGTGGGATGTAGTTGCAGCTGATTTTTGTATTTTATGTACATTTATGTGCTTCTTTGGATATCAGACTGAAATTTAGTTACCTATTGAAATTGTTCAATTTTAAATCTCCAATGATTCCATTTTTATTATCTTTTCAAATTATAAACTAAATGGAAAATAATGATTTTTAGAATTCTGCAAAATCCACTTTCACTCCACAATGTATGGCAAAGACAGAACTATCTCTATTCTACTCCACAGTACTTTGCCAGATCACTTCACACACCTTGGCTAAAGTTTCCATTTCCAATAGTAGAAGTTTACAACAAATCTGAAGAAATATTATGAGTTATGCAATGTTTTGCACCAGCCAACAGCTGGTCACATCACTGTAACCAGCCTGGGCTTGATCTCAGGGTCTTTCCTGACCTTAACAATTCTGTGATTCTGACTTGTGATAAGAAGCAGTTGCTCAAGTGAAGAGCAGCAGCAAACTAAAGTGTCAGCAGGGAAGAGAGAATTTTATATATACAAGACTAACATTGTATTCTTCAGTGCACAGGCAACAGGTATTTGATACAGACCTACTACTGAAGCAAACTTGGATACAATAAGAATTTTTGTTACATCCAGGAGCTCCAGGTGGGAAGAAGAGCAGGGTAAATAACTAGAGGCTTCTGCATTAACTCAGTGAGGTTGACTGTAGGCGAGTCCATGCTCTGAAAACTAACCCGATTTCTTCTGTCTCCAAATGGGTGGTGTAGATGTACTATAATTCAAATTTTTTTTGAGAATGACTTTAGACAGAATGAACATCTCCCTTTCTAAACTTTTTTCCCCCAGTTTACATCATCTTAGCATATGAAGTAATTAATTTAGTGACTGAATTTAAATCTGACAATCTGATGTATGAATACTTGATGCTTTTACCAGTCTCCCTTTTTGTCACCAAAACAATTTTATTAGGTTTGTTGATTAGACAGTGGATTCCTTTGTATCACTGCATTTTCTTCCACTTGGTCACAAACCCTTCACTGAAATTATTAGGGAAGCATCATAACTATGTAGCATTTTGCCAGTTTACTGTAAGAGCTGTTCCACATCTTGAAAAGTTTACAGTTTAAATAATATTTAACATGAAAGTACAATATGGGTTTTGACAAAAAGACAAATAACTCCTAATAACTATTTTTAAAAATACATGAGAAAAGAAGAAAGGAATCTTTGAAAGTCAAAAGTTTCAAAGACATAAAGTTACATAAGATTAAACTAAAGCCATGACTTCCTCTCATGTGACTAGTGACTTGGATTACTGAAATATTAAATTTTAAAAAATTTAAACTACTTTATTAGTCATTTACACCTCCCATTAGTAATGTGGAGAAACTAGACGCTCTGTTAACATCAAATTTCCTCTTCTGTTCCTCACATATTAGGTACAATGCTTCAGTATTGGGGTATAGTATTGAACAAAAAGCCTCAGCTTAATATTGTGCCTCAGAATTAAAGCCAGCAGGGGAATGACAGTCAAACTCTCCTGGCTCAGGAGGATGAGATGTGCTGGATTCCTCCCAGGGTCACTCAGAGCAGACACTGGCCATGGGGCCTTGCTTGTCATGGTGTACATCTCTTTGCTCCTCCCCTCTGTAAAAAAAACCATCTGGGAGCCAACAGCCTTCAGAGCAACTGCTGCAAAGTCTTTACAAGGAAAAGTTGCAAAGGAACAAACTCTTCCTTTATGGAAGAGAAGAAATGTCTACTAGTGCAGTGTCTATGTCCCCTGTGTGACAAACAGTTTCACAACACGGCTACAGCAAATGCACACCCCAGTTTTGACACTGAAATCTGCAGTATACAATTGAACTGTACAAATGGACTTTCATGTAGTGGATATGTGAAAAGGGCCACGGTGATTATGTGTGGACACAAAACTGATTTTTCAAAATTGCTGGTACAGCATTAATTGAAGCAGAAATACATGATTGCTTTCAAGAATGTAGCATTATAAATCAAAGTAGAATCAAGTCACTAAAAGTCAGAAAAATCTGCCTCTACAATCTTCCTTGGTAAATACTTATTAGCTATAGGTAGCTGAGAAATTACTTAAAAAGAGGTAATGGGACAGACAGAAAACATCAACAGAAACTAAGAAAAAATACTTTTCTTGATTTCAAACACAATACAAAACCACAGCTGGCTCACAGAACAGTGACAGTGTGAGTCAGTCATTACCAACTCCAGGATAAAATTCTATTGCTTCAGTCAAAAACACAACATGATGCCTTGAGCTACTACATAGCTTGCAGCCATATAACCTATTCCTGAGTTTTGGAACAGGAAACAAAGCAGTGACAGTTCAACATTCAGCCATTCCTGCAGGCATGCCAGCACACTCAGACTGGTGGCCAACACATACCGTCATTTATCTGCTATAGAGCTCCTTCCTCACGCAGGATTTGAAAGTAGTATACCTCTGTATAGGTTTGTAGCCCTGTGGAGCAGAAGATGGAGAAGTGTGCAGATGCAGACAACATGTGAAGGCAGCCAGGGGTAAGCATAAGACAACAGTATCATGAAAATACAAAAAAATGGCTTTAATTGACAAATAGCTAGGAGATACAGTACAGTATGTGTTATGCAAAATGTTTATCATTTAGTCATTGATTTCCAAGTCTTCTGGTTTAAAATTTGAATTTTTAAAGGAAAGGGAATCTTCCTATGTATTTTTAAATTTAAAAAAGAAAGGGAAATAATCATTTTAACTAAACAGTAAGCAAAAAAAAGAGCTTCTCATGTTTGAACATTTTTAATAAATTTATGGCAATACTCTGACTGACCACTTGATGGCAGCTTAACATATGAGTTTGCATCAAACTACTAAAAAACGAGGTTTCAGGTTGTGCTACAAAACTGCAGAAAAAGAGAAATTTCATTTGGTAAAGTCTTTAAGACATTTACTTTTCCAAAACTGTATTAAAATTTGAATTAAAATGAACATTTGTTGTGTTCCTGTAAGAGGTAGTACCTGACCCTCCTGAAGTTTTTAAGCCTTTAAATAGGACAAACATGCTACATATTGACTGACGTTTCAGAACTGCATTTTCATTGGACTTGTGTGACTCTTTGCTCTGAAATAGGTTCACTTCAGTCCGACTCAATAACCACAGAATGCCCTTTTTTAAAATACATGGTCCCAGTACCAAATTCTGTAATGGCCTTAAGATTCTGGGCAAACATAGTGAAACAACTTATAAAAAGGTAGAATTGCTAAGTACAAGATGTTAATTGTAAAATTGTACTTCAAATCACAGGCCTAACTGAAACTGTTATTTTGGGATTTTTTTAGAGAGATAATCAGACACTACATTAACTGCAGACATTAATTGTGGAACACTTAAAATCAGGCATTTATACTTCATAAAGAAGTATAGATTTTTATGTTGCTACAAAATACTGAATAAGCTGAAGCTGTTATGATCTTTCATCTCTATAATGAAACTGACTGAATTTTCATATGGATTCAAACCACAGTTATTGATAAAGAAAATGTTAGTAATTTGTTAGTTTTGATTTAGCACAAGACGACATTTTAGCCCTCCACATTGTAGGAGCAAGAGGGCAAAGTTTTACTTGTTTTGGACACATTAAATACTCTGCAACTTTTAACATACAAACAATAGGAAGCAATTAATGACACTTTCCACCAATTTGTTCTGGGAAAAAGGTTCTTAGGCATTTTATACTTTTTATTCTAAACCAAGACTGCACTGGGTGGGGGATGTTTATTAAGGCAAAATTTTTGCAGAAACTTTTTTTATGAAGGCAAATTTTTGCAGAATTTTTATTATTATCCACTCTTGGAAAAAATGGTTTGTGTGACACTTAAGAAAACTTACTGGAAATTGTAATTCTTCAGTTTACGACTGTAATTGTCTTCGAATATTACTGATTAGTGAAGGGAATGCATTTAACTGAATTGCAGGACCAAATCACAATTGTCTCCCAATCCAGCAGACGTCTAATATTTATCTTAAATTAGAATTATAATTTATGAAAAACTGTGTTATTCTTCTGAATATTGGCTATTCTTTGTAGTTCTTTTACAGTCCACTGGAATATTTTATAGTGGTTCAGGGAAAAGCAAGATACATACATAAGAGTGAATAGTGCTTATGACGATATAGATTCTTAAAATTATATGTGATTTCTGTCATGCATTTTGTGAAAAAGGAACATGTAATAAATACAAGGATTACTTATTAAGCAGACTGTTTGCTGGTTAAATTAACATACACTGCACATTTACAATTAGTAAACAATTAAAACATATAGCTGAACAGCTTGAAACAATTGTGAAACAATCATCATTACCACACCATAATAAAGGGAATTGAAGACCAACAAGGAAATAAGTTTGTTACAAATACAGGGGTTGTTATCCACATTTTATGTTTGATCATAATATAACAGAAATAACAAGTAAACTATTAGACTCAACACCACAGAAAGTTCTAAAATTACATTTATGAAGCTAACTAAAATTAATTAAAATTACAGAAATAATATATTGAAATGTGACTTTAGAAATCACAGTTTAAGATTTATGTCTAAGCAATAAAGTAGTAAGGATGTTAGAACACCACTTTACATTTAGTTTAAAATGTTAACACCTGTCATAAAGTAAAAATGACTGCAAGTAATTTCCTGCCCTCTAGCTTATTGTAATTGAATATTAGATTCAGGGTTTAATTATTAAAATCAGCTCTGAACTAGAACACAGCATTGTTCAGCGCCACTTCACTAATTTTTATTTGAAAATTAAAACTACCTTCTGCTCCAACTCTTTCCAACTGTCATTATGAGCACTTGGTATTTTATATAATGTTTTAGAAGAGTTGGCCTTTAACTAAACTTCTTGAGCTTGACAGAAACAAATTCTCTTTTCTCTGCATGCAATACAGACATAATTACTGCCACTGTTAAAATTCTTAATGCTAATCTATTAATTACACATTACAGAAGAAATGACAGTATACAGGGGATTTCGCATCTCCTATTTGCTTTGCACATTATAAAGGTACATCATGTCCTCTAAATATTGCTTTCTAATAAAAAAACACCAAAGAAGAATTTAAGAAGGATTTTATCTTACAGATTGCTTCAGTATTTCTATAAATGTACAAATGTATGTCTTAAAATATATGTCATAAATGCATGTCTTTAAACATATGCACTGCTGGTTTGAAATCTACAGGTGCTACAGATGCTGAAGTAGTGGTAAGTAGCAAAGTCCACTGAGATAACTATAAAAATTAGAATCCTTACCCTAAACCCTCGATTGAGTCTGTCCTTCATAATGCCGATAAATTCTTTATAACTCAACTGGTCGTCTCTGTCGACATCAAAAATCTTGAACACTGTGTTCACCAAATGTGGTGAGAGCTTCACGCCTGTGGCTACATACACAGCACGCTTGAATTCATCTGCAGAAGGAGAACACCAGGAAAAAAAAATGAAAGAGGTGAATTTAAGGGTACTTTGTGAACAGCATATTATGAAATATAACTAAACTTTTAACTCGAGTTTTCACATTTAAATACTCAAAAATATGAAAAAGTGAAAATTAGGACTGAATTTCACAGTTTTGAACCAAATAGTTCTTAACTGATATAAAATGACACTGCTTAATTGGTGCCAATTATTTTACAAAAAAGATAATAATCCATATACTGCACTATGTGCAATAACAAAATTAGCAAATCATATTATAATTAAACCTATGTTACATATATGGCATTTACTTATTTGACACAAAACAGAACCCAAGAAATAGAGCACAGAGAAAATGACAGAATCCCTTGATAAGGCCACATGAGGTAGAACCACACTGGTGTTATGGGGTCTGACCCATGAAGAGGCTACTTGAGGAGAGCACACAAGTCTGACCACTTTGCATTTTGCTCACCTTGTGTTCCCCAGGCATCACAACTGTTTTATTAAGGATTGTAGTAGGTACATACATGCCTGGTTCTTTAAGTACCCACTTACTGATTTGTTAAAAATCTGTCTGATCTCTCTTTGGGCCTTCTGACACTGTTTCCTTCTACAGACTTTATAGAAGGCCAAGTTTCAGATGCTCACTGTGTAAAGAAATGCTTTTGTTTATTTTAATCTGATCTCTCACTGGTGTCATCAAGTGCCTCTTAACTCTTATACTGTAGGATTTGATGGACATCTATTCTGCATTCAGCTTCTCCACCACTTATATGACTTTACATGATACCTCTTATGATATGACCAAGCCTTTCCCTCTCAAAGCTGGAGTCCTAGCATTTTTAGCCTTTTACTGGAAACATTAAAACTACAAACTAGGAAATTAAAAAAAAAAAAAAAAAATTGCATTTTTGTCAATGTTCTATATGGGTATCAATGGATTTTTATAAAAATACAGATACTTACCTTGACCTATGGAACGACTTGCAAAATTATACATTTGCATTGCAATTGTGAAGTCTTCTAGATTGTTCAAGAATTGAAAAAATGATCTAAATTCTTCAAATGTGATACCCTAAAAACCAGGAGAACAATATGCACTGTAAGAATTATCAGTAGTAATAACAACTGAATAAACAAACCTTGCAATTATATATGTCAACTTCATTTAACACAGATACCACACCCATTTAAAAAAAAGGAATTTTTAGTAAAAGTCAATCAAGTAGAGAACTGGAGTTTCTTGAGGAATGCAATACGTCTTTCCTCTCTGCAACTGCAACAAGACAGCAATTCTTACCAGAGCAGTCAAAAATACTGTTCCATTGCTGAGGGCAATTTTTAAGAATTCCAGGATTATTACAATATGATAGTCAATACAGAGAATAAAAATTCTAGGTTTGGATGAACATTGGAGTATGTTTACTACAGAAAGCCACTATTATATCCATGTGAGTGTATGCGCTCATGTAAATACACTGAATGGATTCATAAATATACGTTATGATCTATCTTAAGCCTGTACTTGAGGGTGAAATTTTCATATATCCAGACTTAGAGACCCAAGTCTCTTCAGAGGACGGTTTGCAAGTACTGCAGGGTTTGTCCAGCTTTTAAAAAATCAATTGCATTTTAAGCAGACTTTACTCTATCTTCTGTAGTTTCACTGAAAGTGTTCTTGTTAAAAGAGTTTATCTTCATTCCTTGTAATATTGGTTCTGCTCTTTTATCATCTTAGAGATCCAAACATCTGATTACTATCTCTAAATCAATTCTGAAAGAGACCTGAAAATGAGACTTCGAACTAAGCCAGAACCATTGCCTATATCAAATTCCCCCTGGTCTCAGCCATTCTGAACATGGAATGGCATTCTATGTCAAATCTTGATTTCCCTGGACTCCTCTAACTATAATTCTTGGCTATTTTTCCATTTGCTTTTATTCTTTTATCCTATTTAAGTACTTGTCTCTGAAAATATATTTGAAGGCAATAGTAAGACCTGTGAGCCTTTACGTTAAAACTAAAACATTGATCTATATCTCTGCTCAAACATATACATAGTCTTTATAGTATGGTGGAACACAGGGAACATGCAAATGTAGGTTTGTGCCAGAAGATGGCAGAGGTTGGATGCTAATCCATTGAAACAGCAAGGACTGTGGAAAATGTGGAGAGCAGCATAATATTGTTATAAGACAAGAATTTAATAGGTCTCCACACACTTGAGATGTAAACCCTTGCTTAAGTGATCCCACCTAACCACTGGCTAAGATTTAGAAACTCTTTGGAGAGCTTGGCCCATCTCCATCCTGAGTTGCTTTTTTCAACAAGCAGATCCTTCACAATTAGAGGAAACCCTCATATACACAAGTAGAACTACCACCTTATTTAATTTTTTCTTAAAAACTGAATTTAATATTATCAATACTGTCTTTTTGTTTCATTGCATTTGACACTATTAGTTTATGTGCCCAAGTTCTAGTTCTTGCACTGTGTTTAGACTGAAAGCTCTATGGGACTGGAATAACTCTGCCATGTATTTGTGAAATTCCTTGATCAGTGAAACTTAATTTCTCAGCCAGGAGCCTCAGGTACTATGGCAAAACAGCAATTGTAGAGAACATCCACCCAAGTCTTGAGCTGACATTTTTAGGTTCACAGATCCTTAATGTGCAACAATTTGTCTGTAAAAATTCTGAATGCAAAAAATAAATGTAAAAGGTCAGGCTACTGCAAAAACCTTGTTTGTGTGCATGACTTTTGCTTTTCCTAATAAACTGCTCTTTCTCATCCCTCAAATTTACCCTTCCAATTCTCTCCCTGATCCTGCAGTTGGAGGAGTGAGCAAATGGCTGCATGGGCTTTGGTCAATGGCTGAGATTAAACCATGACAAAAAAAAGGAAGTTAACTTTTTAATTTAGATGGACAGATTTTATTTTACTACAGCAAAGAAAACTCAGATTAATGTACCCATGCTGCTAAAAATGCACAGACTTTCTTCAGGAGATGATATCCGTAGTAATTCATCATGCCAGCTTATATGAATCACTGCTTGGCATCTAGTTAGTAAAAGGAGGAAGACATCCTGTGAGCAGGCAGCATGCCAGCTGAACATTTTAACATGATTAAAATATGACAAAAGATCAACAAGCTGGTTATCATGCTGGAATCCTCTGGTTAGGATTAGTATTGCAGCATATCACTGTCATGAAATAAAGAGCAAATTTCATCATTTTCAAATTATAGTGTTATTACAAGAGCCAAAAATATGTGACAACATTTTATCAACATATGAACACCACCTCCATGGCAGTAAGTCAAAGTCCTATTCTTAAAAGCCTGTGGCCAGCATAAGAGATGTAGTGACAGCACATTTACCAAACCAATGATACAAAGTTATGAAAAACAGCGATGTCTTGTTTCCCCTTAATCTAGGTGTAGCATATGACATATCTCAAATACCCAAATACATGGCACCCATCCAGAGCCAGATCACAGCATAAAGGGAAATTTGTAACTGAGTGACAAAGCTTTCTACATGGAGGTTTTCCTTAACTGTTGGTCTCACCAGAGACCAAGAAGAGGAAAGTACAGTAGAATACTTGCTATGACATTGGAAGACTTCGACATGAACTTCAAAAACTACTACCTTGTGTTCAAAAGAAAGTGTTTGTATATTTACTTAACTTCACCTTTGACATTCAAAGTATTTCTCTATAACTACAACAGTCATTATTTTTCAGTTTCCCAAGTGACACATTATTGTTTTTACACAAGACCCAAAGTGAGTGGGTTTTTTGGTTTTTTTCCCCTTAGATTTCCATCTGGAACCATGCAGTTATAGCAGTTCTGTTGTACTGTCTTTGCTCTGAATATTAAAAGCTGCACAGACCTTTGACAGCAGTTTGATCTGAGCACCTCAGTGCCTAGACCAGGAACTTGGAAAGGGTGACAGAGCAGGAACTCTGATCCCAATCTTACCACATCATCTGACACCTAATCTGGTCAAAAGAAACAGCCCTGCTTTCCCAGCTAAATTTAACACTCAGTGGCTCTAACTGCTGTACAAGCACAGGAAGAATCAGATAATCCAAATATCTGAACAGAAAACCATTATTTTTTGGAGTGTGCTTACATCAGGTCAGTTTACTGACCTTACTTACTGTAAAGACTCAAAATTAAAATGTCATTCCTCAAATAAAAAAAAAAAAAACTAAACAAACTGTTCAAACTGATTTATTACTTTTCTTTGCAAGCTCTGCTGTCAATGCTATTAAAAGATATAGCTATTGAAAGAGTTAGATTTCTAGGACAGATTAATCCGATCTTCTCCTGTAAACACAAACAGAAGAAATATATCCAAAATATCTCTTGTTTGAAGTGCTACTTTTAACACTATCCTATAAATTACCACTGATGCATAGTTGGTGTTACATTTCTCACAGATACACTTCTGACAATGCATTTGTTGTTAAACAAATTAGGGACTATCTACCTCCTGACCATTACTGTTTATATTATCGTTTCTGTCTCTTCAGTCTTTAAGAAACCCACACACTCAACAATAATTACAAGCAATTCACTAATAAGACTAAAACCAATGAGATAAAATGTGATGTTACTTCTGAGGAGATGCTATTCCAGTGGCAGTGGAAGGGAGGGAGGGAGGGAAGGAAGGAAGTGGCGGAAGGAAGTGGCGGAAGGAAGTGGCGGAAGGAAGTGGCGGAAGGAAGTGGCGGAAGGAAGTGGCGGAAGGAAGTGGCGGAAGGAAGTGGCGGAAGGAAGTGGCGGAAGGAAGGAAGGAAGGAAGGAAGGAAGGAAGGAAGGAAGGAAGTGGCGGAAGGAAGTGGCGGAAGGAAGTGGCGGAAGGAAGTGGCGGAAGGAAGTGGCGGAAGGAAGTGGCGGAAGGAAGGAAGGAAGGAAGTGGCGGAAGGAAGTGGCGGAAGGAAGTGGCGGAAGGAAGTGGCGGAAGGAAGTGGCGGAAGGAAGTGGCGGAAGGAAGTGGCGGAAGGAAGTGGCGGAAGGAAGTGGCGGAAGGAAGGAAGGAAGGAAGGAAGGAAGGAAGGAAGGAAGGAAGGAAGGAAGGAAGGAAGGAAGGAAGGAAGGAAGGAAGGAAGGAAGGAAGGAAGGAAGGAAGGAAGTGGCGGAAGGAAGGAAGGGAGGGAGGGAGGGAGGGAGGGAGAAAGAGGGTTTTTTGATAATTCATTGCAGGAAAATTTTTATTTTTAATGTCTTATGGTTTTTGCAATTTAACCTGTTGTATCGATCGGTTATGTTCTATCTGAACTTCAACAATACTACTAGCTAAATCCTATGGAATATTATTCTATGCTATTTACTCTTCTACATTTTATTCAGCAAGTAATCTGAAAAACCAGGCATGCAGTTTATGATCAAAATAAAATCCTAGTGCTAAGTAATTCAGTCCAACAAAGCTATGTTTTCATGTTAATGACACTGGGACTGCATGCTGTGGTCCACTGCTGAGCAATTACCTTTTCTTCAGGAATACTGCCACGCATGTTTTCCAGGTAACTTGATGTATTTTCCACATTTGTATACCTCAAGAGAATATGGGCAAAATCTTCCTCACTGATGGTGTTCATCCCATTTGAGTAGGAAAGGAATTCTATCTCTAGAACCTCGGTTTGCAGGTTATCCATAAATCTAAAACAAAACCAAAATGTGAAGAAATTGTCATACTTTATACTTCTACTGTTTGTGTCCTTAAATAAGGACAGGACTGGGGTATAACCTTTCCACCCCAAAGTAACTAAAATTTGCAGCAGCACTGAAAGAGGACTTTTTATTATTGGGCCACTTATTATTTTATTTTACTCTTTGTGTATATAACACACACAAAGAGAACATAAACCATAAAAACATACCTGCATAAGCTGTGTGTATAGTAATACAGTATACAAATATTTTTTACAAGGAATTAATGAAGTTGAGACTCACCTATAAAAATCTTCAAAGTTCAGTTCTGCTTTTCCTTTCTTGCCAAAAAAGTGTACAAGCAGTGTAGTATCTGACAGTGAACTTGCATAATCATCAGCACGCTTAAATATTAGAATAAAAAAAAATTAAAGGCCGTGATTGGATCAGAGACAGAAGTATAATACGAGAATGCCTATCATCATAATAGACTTTTCTATTAAAAGAGTTTGTATTTCATGTTTATAGTCTTTAAGAAGATTTTAATCTTGCAATCCATTACATTAATTTTGCCATGCAATTTTCACACAACATAGCAGTAGCTGTTAATTGCATTTAGTAGAAAGTAGTTAAACTAACAGAACAATATAATGGAAGCTGCAATGAAGGGGGAAAAGGTATGAAAAATAAAACCAGAAACTTGTAAGGAAAAAAAAAAATCTCATCAGTTAAGGTAAACCATAAAATGTAACTCCCTTTATACACAATCTCACTTCCCTTCTACTATGAAACTACAAAGAAATTAAAATACAGAAGTTCATATATTCTTATTCCATATTTCAAAAGTAAGTACGGGATTGTATTCCACAATCACATCAGTTAGGTGTACTTTACATGATTCTTTTCTGTAAGTTGCAGATAGCTACATCTTAAATGCTATTGCCCAAACTCATTTAAAACACCAGAATTAGGAAATATTTTGAAATAATGAAGCGATATTTGGACTACTTCTCTTAGGACTGTTCCTCATGTACCAGGTTGTGGTCTCTGCGCAGGACTGGAATCTCTGAATATATATTAGTACCTTTTCCTTAATAAATAACTAAGGTTTTGAAAACCAGATTTAGAAGAGAAAGCCAACTAATTTTGACCGTTTGTCATAGCAAAAGTTGTAAACAGGAATCCAAACAGAAGTAACTGTCATCTGTGTATAGTGACTGCAAAATATTCCTCTTTTTTTACTACTTATTCACTGCCCTTAACTATTGTATATATGCATTGATTTTACCGCTTTGAAAAAGAAGCTCTTGATACACTGAAAAGCTGAAGAATAATTCAGTAATATAAGGCTCTCGAATAAGCCACAGTAGCCCAACATGACACTGTCCTCCTGGCATTAACATGCTTCTGCCAACATTAGAAATTTAAAAAGTAATGTGTTTAGTCTCCTTACTGCACCTGCTTAGGGATTACCTCATGTCCAAGCTCTCATTTTTCTTACAAACACAAGACTTTATGAAAAGTACAGAGGAGGAGAGCAGTCTCTGCTCTTCCTCAGCAAGCTACCACCCATTAGGAAGTCTGTCTTCTGACTCTAGTGTTACAGTACAAAACAAGGCACGGTACAGAAACCCAGCAAATATTTGGGACATATAACAGTAATAATTTATCACCATAACAATACATTATAAACCTGTGGGATCACCATAGGTGCAGAAACTGTTTATACCGCTCTATAAAGATCTACATGTATAAAACTGCAAGCCACACTCAAGAGTCCTTTAAGTCTGACTCTATTTCTTCACTGAAGAGGCTATAAATTTCTAACAAAGAAGCTCTAAGTGAAGAAACCAGGAAAAAATTTTGAACAATATAAAATAGTTCAGCATCATGATAAACCATGTACCCTGAAAAAGCATTTCACATCTACATTCTCTAAAATACACTATATTATTTTCAAATTTACATACTGATTTGTAAAAAAACGTAAAGTGCAACATTCATTGAGTATTTATGTATCAACAACAAGGGAAAACACAAGGCAGTAACAACACAAATCCCTTTCAACATCCAATCTAAAGAAATGAGAGAGACTTTTCTGTTCCTTAGTATAATCAGTTTAGGATTCTCAAGATTGCATTTCATGTACTCTAGCTTCCTCTTTATTCTCATATTCTTCTCCAGGGAGAAATAAGATGACATAGTGTATACAGAGGTAGAGATATTTCATGTCCTTCAATTAAGACAGCTCTGCTCTTCAAGTGAGCAAACTAATTCAGAAAAGTAATCACTATTTGTCTTTTAATATTGTTATCCTTCACTACAGGACACAATATACTGAAATGCAGATACCCTGATTTCTTATGTCTTTTAAGCAATTAAATCCCTGAGCACATTCAAACAATTTCCCTCAAGTACACTGAAAAGATATCAAATGTTAAATTACAGCCTTTCATCTTGCAAAAACATTTCAAGACCTTAGACTTAGATTGCATTCACCCATATCTAAAGAACCGTTTAAAAAAACCTACAATCTGTAAGTCTTTCACAATTCCCACTTGGCTGGCCTCAATAAATGAAAAAACCCCAAACAAAAACCTCACTGCAGAAACTCAACCCAATGTGCTTCTCTGAAGAACTGCAGGCAACTGAACACTATTCCTGTGCTCCTTCTGCACTGATAGCATTAAATAAATTCTCTTTTTTATGGTTAAGGATAAAACGAGAAGCTTTAATAATTTAAAGCTATTATTTATTTTTCATGATAAAATTAATTTTATTTATTTTAGATCAGTGCAAATTAAATTACCTCACCTTTCCATGTATACAAATACGAGCCTCAATTTTGATCCAATATATTTTTAAATAAATCATTTAAATGAGAATAAAATCCTTCTCATTTCCCTTTACCTTTACACTAACTGGAATACAAATACAGGTAAAGAGACAAACTGAAGACAAGTGTTTCAATCACTTTATTGACTAGCTGCATAATGGCAATATGTTTTTCTTTCTATTTTCTAGCCTGAAGTGCAAAAAGTCTGTTTATTTTGTATTCTGCAAAATGAGTTTCAATTTCTTGATTAACAAGGGTTGACTAAAAGTAAGTAATGCTTATAAGCATTGGTTCTCCTTTTACCAATATATTCCAATAATTAAGTATGTATATTATGATTTGATTCAATAAGAGCTTTCTTACTGAAAACTCTTGATTTTTCCAACAGCTATAACTAACCTAATGGTTTCCAATTTCACTTAGTAATTTAAGAATAAACCCCAAAACTGAATTTAGTGATAACTGCAATATTCCAACAGGATGGTGGAATTGCTAAATTAGTAAGTACAAAAACAGTATTAAACACTGTCCTAGAAAAACTACTTGTAAATAACTACTCTCTAAAGAGATCTTTTGATTCCCATAGCAACAAACTTTATTTACTCTCATTTTTAACTCACATATAGCCTTCTCAAAAGCCTATGAAACAACACAGACCCCAGTGTCACCTTGTTTCAAGCCACTTTCTCACTACAAACAGCTATAATATTATTAAGATGCAAGAGTACCTGGGAGAGATAAGAATATGGATGAAAGCCAGCTGGCCCAAACCAATCAAGATAAAGATAACGACAGTGAGAAGTGGGAAATCATCAGTGGAGAAAATGCAGAACATGATTTTTCTTCATAAAATGATTTACAAGTGAGCAGACAGGCTTTTTATACACTTTACAGAGAATTTATATCACTACTAATTATAGCTGCTATTAAGCTTCAATTACAGTATAGTTGCAGATATTAGTCTGAGGCATTGGATATTAAAATACCTCTCTTCAAATTAAACGTGTGTAGAGATTTCCAAACTTAAGTCCCTCTATACTTGGTACTGAATTCAGGCCAGCTATCTGTACATTAAGATGATGCTTCATTCAGAAAACTCAATGCCCCAAGCTTCTTGAATAATCAGTGAATTTAGAAGCCTTCTCTAGACAATAGCAGTAATATTCTGGATTTTAAAATTTGGTGGAAAAAATTAGGAATAATAACTGGATTAACAATTCAGAAGTTCATGAGCGTAGAAGCAAGGGAAGATAGGCTGGGTCTACTGCTTTATTGAAAATTACTATGTATATGCTATTACTATGGATATTGCTATAAATATTGTTGTAAAACTCAATTTTGTAATACTACATTTTCTTTTGTCGAAGGGCAAATAAACACAAGCTGAGAGAAATACAGAAAAGGCTTATTTGATACCTAGGAAATGCAGGTTCTACCTTAAAAGAAAAATCAAATACCTTATTTTGTTTGGCCCATAATTAAAATTCAAATAAATTTAAACAGAGTGCTATGACTGCATTTATAAACACAACCATGAGTATGAAGATTAACACTGAAGAAGAAAAATCATTATGAAAATTAATGAACAGCAGACTGATATAAAGGGACTATGAGTAAATTAAGCCTGGAAATCAGAAATAAGCCCATTGAAGTCCTCAGGTTATTCAATAGCTTTTGCAGAGGAACAGCAGGGACAAATCACTAATTACTTTCAATGTGAAGCACACATTGCTCCAAACCAAGGAAAAAGACTGTTTTACTCTGGAGGTCAGGTTCTTGTTCTTTTCTCATTATGATCTTGCTTAGGAAACACGGAACTCTGAGACCAGAGTCAGTGGGGAGTTGCTCTATGTTCTTAATGTCACTACCAGCAGAGCCATTACTCTCGCTGTGTGGGCACAGAAAAGCATAAATTATCTAGTCTTTTGACCCTCTGAAATGATAAATACAAAGAAATATCTTACTCAATTATCTAGAAGCAGATCATGAAATAAGAGTTATTAGAATTTAAAGCATTATGGAAATTAATTTGACAGCTCAGCAGTACTTGTAGAGCTCCATGATTGTGTAATATTACAAAAGATGGACCAATGTTTTGGTTACCTTAAACATTCCTGGTTTTCCCCAATAATTAAAACAATCTTTGCATTATACGTTTTATGATGATTGGTTCTGATAATATACATAAAAAGCACATTAAAGACATAAAGATTAAAAGCTTAAAGGGATACAACTCTCAGTAAAGTTGTCATTTTACTGGACCACGCCTAAAAGATAAAGGTTTCCTGAATTACTTCTCCAACTGCGAACTACCATGACTATTAGTGTTAGAAGATGTGAAGGACTGAAGAAGACTTCAGCTTCCAACTCTTTCAAAAGGCAACTTTGCTTTTTCTTGGAAATGACAACCTTCAATTATCACATTGTATAGAACCAAATGCATTTGATCTGAACTTTGAAGTTTAAAACAAAAAAGTAATTAAAAGGAAAAAGAAGAAACAGGGTGCATAATGTAAGAAAGCAATCAGAATAGAAGAAATAAAACAGCAGTCTGTTTATGGAGCAGAGACCAGAGAGGTTGTTTTATACCTCCGCAAGGTCTGAAAAGAGCGCTTGGCTTGTGCTACGTCTCAAAGTATCCCAATAGCTCCTGGGGACAAGGTCCTCTCCTTCTGTTTTAAGAACCTGCAGTTTCAAGAAGCACAATTGTTTGAAAAACAAAAAACAATGGAACAACCACTTATAAACTTTAAAATATTTTCTAGCTGATCTTCAAAAACAGGGCTTGGTTCTCTTGCTTCTAAACAGAGACATTTTTACCAGTTACATGACACTTTGTAAATGAAAGGAACATTGGTCTATTACAGTTATTTCCCTAATGCTCTTGGCTGCACCAAAAGTATCACCAGACTCCATCTTCCCAAACAAAATAAATTCAAGAAAGCAGAAGTGAAAATATTTACTAAAAGTGCATACCAAAATGGCCATTTAAACTCAGCATTTTGCCAGTGTTTTTTTCTATCAATTCTGTTTTTCCAGAAAATATTAATTCATATACTTATACAATTAATTTTTCATCGGTAAAATAAAAATATCATCATATAACTAGTAATTTAATCTAACATTTATGATGACATCATAAATGTCATCATAAATATTAGATTTGTTTTGCCAACAAAGAAGGGCAAAAAACAAGCCTAGTAAGTTCAACTTCAACTGTAACATACTTATCAGGAAAAAAACCACTATACACATCTGATGATCAAACTTACCTTGTCACCTTGTCATAAGAATGAACACCACATTCTTTATGCATACAATACTATAATTATCTATCTTAAGTATTCACTGAATTTGTTCTTTTACTGGAGTTACTTTAGTCAATTGAATTAGTACTTCTGGCTGTGCACATTTCATTTCCATTACATGCATCACATCACAGTTACCATGTTCTGGTTGGCATTTGGCCAGTGAAAGCACTCATGCAGTACATGCCAAAGCAGCCTCAGACACAAATGCAGTATGCACCAGAACATGACTTGAAAGAATTAACCTACACAAATCAAAATACTGAAATATTTAACTCATTTAAAACATCAACATATGCTTTTTATGGCCAATGGACCTCAACACATTTAAAAAAAAATAGAACTGATTTGTCAGATGAAGTGAGAAGGGCTTCATGCATGAGGCAGCATGTTGGACTATTCCAGACATTTTAGGGTTGCATCTCCTTGGAACCTGGGTATCTTCAACTCCTCAAGGCTCCCAGGGAAACAAAAGACTGCTGCACTTCTTGTTTCAGTAGAAGAAATAGAACCCCAAAATATCTTTTCTTGGAGATGAGGGATTTACTGAATTCCTATACACCTGGGTCTCCTTTGCATGGAGATCTCCATTCAGACAGTAGAAGGGCAAAAAACACGGCACACACCTGGGCATTAACTTTATAAAGTGCTTGGACATGGCTCAGTCCAGAAGGAGATGCTTTTACTGCAGCTGAAAATTACATAAGTAGATTACCTAACTAGTTTGGTTTCAGTTTGATACAGGAGAAAGCATGGGAATATGGCAATCACTGTCCAGCAAGTTTTGCTACAGTAAAGCCTGATCTGAAATCTATTGAATCATAAGGCCTTGCATATTCTGCTTCATTTTTCTCACATCGTTGCAGTATGCACATCATGTCAACTGCACATTTTAATTCAACAGACTTCCTTCCTGCATATTGCTCCAATTGTAGGTGCCAACTTCACAAGAAATAAATCTGTGCATTTCTGTGAATAATTATAAAACAAAGCAAATTTTAAAATTGGAATTTCACTACTCATCTAATTCTCCTGGATCTGATCCCCTCACTTGGAATATCATAATAATGCCACAACAAGATGAATTCTTCTATTTAAACATAAAATCCATCTGCTTTTTAAAAACTGTTTTACTTTTGCCATGATCCAGAAATTAATCAGGTCACGATGAAGACATTAAAAACCTCAGAAGATCTCCTTCTGCTTCTCTTTTTCAGCCCTCAAAAATTATTGTAAAGAAGTTTACTGTCACCTGAGTAATACAGGGAACATTTTTGTAAAATCCTTTCCTAGTTCAGCACTGAAAGTTCTCATGTATTTGTTCTGTAGGTGAAGCATAAAAATAGGAAAGCTCTCTTCAGGTTTCTTTTTGGGGGGCAACAAAGAGGTGAAGGATTCAACTGACTAATTATTCACACTATACACAAGGAAAGAAAGAGATGGATCAAATGACTCATGCAAGATGACTTAATTTCACACATTAATTAAAAACATGTCTACAGTTTATTGAAATGCATTTTGTACTTTCCCTTAAAAATACTGTTTCTTCCATTTCATATAAATAGAGAGCAACCTTTCCTCCTGATAGGCTTGCATGTTCAGCATGCATGCAACAATCTTTTATGCAAGTCAAGAATCCTCATATTTTTACTGATTAGCAGAAATAATTTACTTGATGAAAAATATAATAGATTTTCTTATAGCATATTATTTCATCTCACTGGTGAAGACTGCATCAATTGAAAATAATTAGAGTACATACACTGTTAGTAGGAGTATGATATCCATAAAGTTGAAGACGCTGACATACAGCAAAAATGGGCCAAGCCAAGTATCACATGTCAGAATGAAGACAAAAGAAGGGGAAAAAAAGACAACAGAATAGGTTAAGACAAGCAAACCTTTACTTTATATATATTATTATTGTTGTTGTTTGTTTATTTGTTTTCAATATGACAGTGAAGAAAAAAAATGGTACATTTTCAGTCTTGCTCTTCAAATTTTCAAAAGAGAAGTACAGGTTTTTAGAGATTACCCTCAGGGTTTATGTGCCATTTTGCCATCTTTACGTTCTCCAAAAGCTCTTCCTTTAGGTCTAAGTTTCCTTTGTTCAAAATAAATAGTCTCTGAGAGATTCAACAACAGACCTACAGTTTTGAAAAGCTGAGCAGGATAGGTCTCAATGGGTGGGAAGAAAAAACATTTTTTTCTCAGGGAAGGTTTAAAAAGTAATAATTCTTGAAAATCATACTTCCTGTGGTTTCAGGGACAAAGAACTGAAACTGAGCATTGATGTTGGCAAAAGTATAATGGACACTAAGAAGCCCTGTTGATATGTCAAAACGTTTCTTATAATAAGGAATTTTTTCCATAAATATGCAAATTGCAAATAAACATAGCTTTTTTTTCTGCTCTCTGCTTGGCAGAGATTTGTCTGTGATGTTTACTTGTCCAACAGTAAAAGAATACCTGTTACTGCTGCCATCCCTCAGACAAACCACCACAGACTCATTTATTTCTGACTTACCTTTTTATTTGCTTGCACAAAATGCAAATTTGACATTATGTGAGTACCCAATATTCCATGAAAATCTATTCAGGTTAATATATTTTGCATTGGTCATAAGAATTATTTAGTAAGAATTTAAATTTGAATATGAAATCTAAGTTCAGCTGTAACATTTCATAATCTATTTTAAAACTACTCTGTGGATAACAAGCACCAGGATCAGAAGGTCTACATGAACAGCTTCAGTTAGTTCTGAAAACAAGTGTGTAACTGGATCTTCCCACTGAGATCTCTCACTGTTAGAGACAGTAACACTGGCTCATTGCTACTCACTTTTCCCTGGATTTCTAAACTCCAAATGGAATCAATTCTACTGTCATAACATCTACTATTGTATTTAAACACTATTTTTTCCTTCCTATAAACCACTTGCTCTTTTTTTCCAGTAACTACAGTCTAGGCTAAATACTGTTTTTTTTTTTTTCTACATGTGAAGTTATGCCTATTCTTCAAACAGTATGAATTTAGTGTTTAAAAAAGTGACCAGTGAAATATATACACACATAATTTTGTACTACATAAAAAAAAAAAAAAAAACCCAAACAAAATACCAGATGCATCTTTTCTGATTTTACTTACCAGCATTGCACGTTTTTCTTCATCTCCTCTTTTTTCTCTCTTCTCATTTTTTTTCCTGAAGATCTCTTGGAGCTAAAAACCAAACCATTTTGTTCATATTTAGTGTTCAGCCTGTTTTCACATACATAACAATGCCCTTCATCATAAGGAATATTACAAACAGTATTAAAATGCATTTCTTTACTGAAATATCAGTTTCAATGATGCTTTATTGTTCATATTCATGCCTCCATGCTCCTTCTGTGACTTAAACAATCACACAGAAAGAAAAAGGAAATATTTTTTTCCACAAAGTAACGGTAACAATTCTACCTGGGAGCACAATACCAAGAATGTCCTATTTAGCCAATCTGGCCCACATAAAAAGGGGAAGTTCCACACTTTTCACCACCTCCAGGCACATCCTTTCGTGTCAGGTTCTAATTAGTATCTCTGTGGTTATGTAGTCAGCTGGATCAATCTTTTTTTCACATTAGCTTCCAACCTGATCAGTTCTTACTCCTGCTGGCACAAGGGAGGGGTAGAAACACCTGGTGGGGGTGAAACATTCCCCTTCATCAGCAACAAACTACTACTCAAGAGTAATTTATCAAGTACCCTTTCTTTTCAAGTCTGTTCAAAGAATACCTTCAGGTCTTGTAAAATACCCCTTTCACAACTATCTCAACATGAAGAGCTTTAAACATAACTTCTGAGAAAACCTCAAATACAAGATTTCAAACATACAGATTCTTAAGCATATTTATTTTTGTAAAGTCTTCAGAGTAAGAACTGGATTGTACTTATCTTTCTCTGCAAGTATCTGTTTTATTTATGTATTTTTATTTATAGTAATACCAATTAATGTTCCCAAACCATTAGAAAAAAGTTTCACAGTGTTTAGCAATAGAAGAAAGTATTAAATGTGATACCATCTAGGTCTCTACTGGACCTTCAGCTTTCATAAAAATTGCATGTGAAAATGTTGGACTGTTTCATGTAGCATTTGTTATCCTCTAAGTGGGCTGGAAAAGAAATAAACCCTGATCTGAGAAACTTGTCCAACCTGGAATATGGTATTTTCAGGACCAAACACCTTGGAATACAGACACAATTGTGGCAGTCCTTTCAAAGGAGCAATTTTACCTACCAGAAGTCTAGTAAAACCCAATAATGGAATGGCATGTACACAGAGCTCCACAGGGACTGGAATGTGAAACATAATGTGTGTGTGATAAATTTTGCGAGGAATTTTTCCAAACTAAATTTCAGAATATCTTTATTTCAGAGAAGGCAGATGACTAAGACAAAGGAATCAGCAAGATTTACTGCAGGGGTATGACAACACTGAAATGAAAGAATTTAATGTTTAGTGATTAATTAGCAAACACATTTATAAACAACATGTTATGAATTTCCAAAATTGACTACTGAGTTCTGGAATTTCCTATCAGGCAAATACAGACCAGAACATTTTGTGTATCACAATATCTATTTTTGAATATGGGATAAATTTACAGACCTTGGTAAATTTTTTCAATTTTTTTTGCGAACCTACAGGGACAAGTTACTGTAACTTATGCCAACAAGGAAAGAGTCTTGGTAGGATAGAGTAGTACAAAGTTTACAACCCAGAACAATGCAAAGAAAAAAGTTAAGTGAACAGAGAGAAACAGAAAGAAAATCCCTTGTGAAAAGTGAAATGACAAGCCATCAAGCAGGAGAGAAGAGTGGCAGTAATTGAAAAACCAAAAAAGATCAGTAAAAAGCAAGGCATCCTTGGATGTATTTCCCCTGCCACAGAGGCAAAAGAAGTAGGATTCTGTTGCATGCATTATTAAAGCCCTTGCTAAACTTCTGGAAATGGATCTTTTGTTCAGAAAGAGTGCTATAGGATACCAGTGACTGAAAAAAAGTGAATGCAAAAAGGGACTAGGAGTACTTTCATAGGAACATTGTTTGAAACAGGATAATGAGATTGACTGCTGAAGGCAGCAAAACCAAGATCTCCAGTAACAAGGCAACACAATCCTTCTGTTCCCTGACCTCACCCCTATGACATAAGCAAAGAGGAAAGCACAAACACCATGAAATTAGTTTACAAAAACAATACAGCTGTTATCAGAAAAATAAGGTCTTTTTCAACTCTTCACTACACACACTGTTTCCTCAAGAATCACATAACATGTGATCCCTAAACAAAGCTCTTCAAAGTCTCTTTATTTGTAAAACTGAATAGCATTTATTACCAATTTTGCAATAGCTGCCTGGAATTGATGGATAAATATTTTGCAACTGTTGGGGTAGTTCAAATGTCAACTTTTGAGCAGTCTCCTTTCAGGCACAAAGGATATGATACATCATATTCAAGCAAGGTGAGTAAAGATGCCAAATGTATGGTCTGGGGCCAGTTCTATCATAGCTGCAGTATCACTGAATCAACTTCTATTTTCATATATACTTTCATTACACAAAAATTTATCTACCTATATATTTTAGTCTTTTTCACTTCAGATCTCACATTCTGACTTAAGGGCTCTGATATAATTTTTGAAGGATCACTGACACCTAATGAAGCAGAGTTGCACTCAAGTTTGATCTATACAAATTGTTAAATACAATAATCGCCTACAATAGGTAGGGGACAGTATACCTAATGTTTAAAAGTTCTACTTTCTTTCTTTTATCCACTAAGTCTCCTAACAGAAGAAGAATAAAGAGAAACTTCAGCCAAGGACCACGGCAGAGAACAAATACGTAGCAGGATGAGAAGAGGCATAGTTAGAAAGAAAGATGCAATATCCATAGTTATATATTGTCCTTCTTTCCCACTTTCCATGCTTATTTTTATTTAATTTTTAGCATCAGTTTCTGAAAGACAAAGCCTCTTGCTTCAATTTCCTCCCATTTAGCTGTTGTAATGGAAGCTCTTTTTTCTATCAGAATAAATCTGTCCGTCTATTCCACCACATTCTGTTTAATCGAAACATGAAAGATGCTTGCTTTTTCTTCTTCCTCCATTTTTTCCTTTTGTTAATTATTCCAACGGTTGCTGGTTTGTTCCTCCAACTGGAGAAGATGCTTATTAGAGAATCAGCACTTACAAGGATGTGTACATTTAATAACAGAATACAAAAGAATTACCAGCATGCCACAATTTGTAAGTGGTGTCAATTCCAAAATAAATTTGGAATTTAAGCAGACACCTGTTCAGCTTAAGCCATGTCACCTGAACAAGCCCCCAGATCTCACTTCCCTGAAAAGGAGATTGAGGGAAGTTCAGCATGGTAAGGAGAGTTTCTTTCATATTTCTATTTTCTTAAGGTTAGCATAGTTTATTTGAATCAATTAAGAAACCACACACAGGAAACTAGAGTGTCATTATTTTAAATAAACTGGGCTTCGACACTTAAATACATTCCATGTGTCTGTGTCATCCTTGGTATTTTGTTACATCTTTTTCAATAAGGCACTGGGCTTTTTCTCATGTGTACTCACTGTATTTCTTCATAAGCTCAACTACACAGAAATGTGAGGAGATAAAATGTACGTCTTTTACACAAATCTATTTTTCCAACATCTGATTCAATTCTTATAAATATTTTATTGCATTAATCATCTGTACTTGTTCAGTAGAAAATGAAGGCCTTGTGTAGTCTTCAGAAACCTTGCCTACATCATAAAATTTTACATTTTCATTCTAAAGAAGTGTCAAAACCTATGTTCACCATAACTGAGTGCTTCAGTGTAATCCCAGATATCTGCTACCAATGGATACTAACAATTTAGAGATCTCTGGTTTATGGTGCACTTTTTTTAGCATAAAGCCACACAGTTACTGTAAACTCAGAAGCCTTAACTTTGAGTGGTCAATTTTCTGCATTTCCTTTTTTTTTTAATGATCAGTCACTGTCATTTATTTAGAATGGCATTAATAATTCCTCCCATTTCTTTTGAAATCAGAAAATAAATTAAATGAACATAAATCTAAAATAGGCCTCTTGTTACTGCAAGATCATTCTTGTGAACTTGGTGTATCCTACTACCTGAAAACTTATGAAGTATTAAAACTTTAATCTGAATTATTATTGAATTGAATATTGAAGATTTATCATGATAAAACTGAGTATCTAGTGGACGATTTCGGATTTTCAAAGATTTCCCCTCAAGTGCCAAATTATTCTTCATTTTCAAATCTCACCAACCTTTGAATTTTTCTTTCAAAGTCTGGGCTTTTTAAAACTGTTTACATTGCTAACCTGAAAAAAATAAACTCTGCATAAATAATGAATAAGACAAATTTACAGAACTGCTTTTTTCAAGCCGTAAATAGAGTAAAGCTCTAATTTGAAAAATACTTTCATTCAAGTTAGTAATGTAACAAAACCTTGGATGCAAGCAAACTACTGCCAAGTTCTAGGTATCCTGCCATCTGTTCCAAAGCACATGGAAATCATTCACATTAAAGTCAGTTTCCCCTGTAGGAATATTGTCTGTAAAAAGTACTCACTGAAACCCAGCTTAGCAAATTGCTTCAGCATATGGATTTAGGGGCTAAATTACATATATGTGCAGTATGTTTTATTTCATTACAATCTTGTCCAAACCAGATGATGATGTCACATTAGGTCAGTCAGTATTTTTGGGTCACTTGTGATTACCAGCAGAATGAATGGCAAAGTGAGGTGATCTCCCAGCAAAAGATTCTTTTACAAGTCCTTTTCTCATTAGAGCAATTAAATAACTCTGCAAACCATTAAAACATTTCTATTACTTTAATAGCCTATCTGTGACTTACAGTAACAATTAGAAGATCCAGAATAAAAACTAGAATTAAGCTTCAAAAATAATTATATACAAGACTCCTGTGAGCTCTACGAAGGAGCTTCTATTTTCAGTTTACATTATAATAACTCTTTATACTAAATCAGGCAAATAAACAACTACATCCAGTGAAGAATAGTAGATAATATTCTCATGACTACTGACATCATCACATTAGTTTCAAGATTACATCAAAAACTGCAAATATACATACCACTAAGAATTCCTTTTTGTCCACCATTTCATTGCCATCAGTATCAAACATGTTGAAGGCAATTCGAAAACCTGCATGTGGCTCTGCCAAAAAAATGCCAAACATTCAATTATTTATTTCCTTGGAAAGAAAGCAAGTACAATACTCTAAGAAATTATTTGGTGTCCCTTCATAAAAGCCAGAACCTCAACTAATTTTAATCAGGATGTTTGTGTACATACTAAATGCAAATCATAACATCTGTAAAACAGTACAACCCGCACGCTCACAAAAGTAGAAATAGAACATGAAATATTCAAGAATAATATAAAAGAGTGTTAGTTCATGGATAGAGTCCATTTTATATTACAAACACAAATATGTAGAAAATAAATTTTCTATGAAAACACAGTGTTCTAAAAGACACTTTAAAAGATTTTGAACAAAAGGTACAGGACACAACTTCTGGTCAAAGTAAATGTTATGCTGAAAGACACTCAACATTTTCTTGTTTACATGCTTAAAGCCATTGAAATTTGAGATCAGGTTAGAACTTATTTCTGAAACATGGTGACTTTGAAGGTAACTGTAAGTAAAGCCTTTAGGCAACATTTTGGAGATACCCACTGATTTGCAATATGAATGAATTATGGCCAAAGTTAATTCAGATAACAAAGAAATGATGGAAGAATCATTGATGCCATAGTGGAAGATACTAAGGGTTCAGGATCAAGTTCCAGCTCTGATTCATAATAGGAATCCAGTTCATGTCCAAAAAAACCTCACCAATGAATCCAATAGAAATTATTTAATTACATCTAAGTGAAAGACAAGTAAAATTCTTTGCTTCTTCTCAGAAAGCACCTGTTAAAATATTAATAAAGTCTGTATCAGGCTTAGTTTAGGTTATTTTACTTCAATTTTATTGGAGATAAAAGAATAATGTTTCAATTTTGTTAGTGTTTCTGAAATAAATACTTTATATTTTACCACTGACTCTTTGATTTTGCCCATTATGCACTAATTGACAAAACAAACCAGTAATAATGTGTATCTTTCTGTTCTCCCTGTATTAATTCAGTGTCCCTTACGAACTTCAGCAAATTTAGCTACAAATTTTGTAGGAATTTCAAACAAGAAAATAAATTAAAGCTATTAACTGGGGTTTAGGTGGAGCGCATGGCACAGGTTCATCAACAGCCACTAAAAGGTATTCTGGATAATAATGCATTTAAATAAAGCATAACACAAGATTCCAGAAGGCAAAAGAGGTTCAGATGGACATAGAGATGCATGGTGTAGTTCTTCTATATGCAGGGACGGGGAGTGTAATTTAACACACATCAACACATTCAGAGCTTTTAAATTGTAAGGAATTTTTTATCTCCAAAATTACTTACTTGTTAAAATACATAAGAGGAATAAATATTCTGTGTAAGATATCACACCTGAAGACAAAAAAAAAAAGAAAAGATGCCATGTTAGTTTCATCTTGTCTTCACATCCTAAACTTGAAAACACAGAATCTATATATATGAGAATTTTTGTACATGTGCTGTGCATATGCATATTTATACTTGTATGCATGCAACTATTTATTTTTGGTCAATAAGTTATTGGTCTACAACATTCATCTATGGCTTGGGGCCATAGATGTTTGGGTTTGTATTTTAGGGGAAGAGTACATTAAACATGGCAAGTAAATTGACATTCAGTGGAACACGGCTCATTAAACAGAATCTGGATAGACTCTTAAAAGCTAATAGAAGTGTTTTATTCAATTTTCTTTCCAAAAACCCTACCAGTAATTCATGATAATACTCTGTAACAGTATGAAAACATTTACTTTGAGAAGATTCTCAACACATTTCCTCCTGATACACACCATTTGAATACAGTTCTTGACTTTATTAAGTATTTTTTCAGTCCATGTGCTATATTAACTGAAAATTGATCTCATAGTTTTCCTCTTTTTGCAAGATTACAAAAGGGAACCACACTGTGGAATGGCACTTTCTTTTCAGAAGTGATTAAGGCAAAATTTAATTTAGAGCTGAAGTCAACACCCAAAGACTGTGTCTTGTACCCTAAGTTGTATTTGAGCCTTTCTAGCTCTGGAGTAAGGGGTAAAGAGACAGCCTTGCAGAATGTCCAGATCAGCAATGAAGAGAAGCATCTCATAGTTCAACAAGAACAGAAAACAACAGCTTGCAGCTCTCCCAAAAGCCCTTAGCTCCAATGACCTTTGAGGCTGCACCAGGGAAACTTGTTCCTGATTTCTTGCAAACTGGTTTTGTCTGTCCTCCAAAATCAGAAGTGTTAAGTCAGTCCACAATCTTAGATTATTTCAAAAGAGTGAAAAAAGAAGTATTTAGATGCCTGAGAGTAAAGATGTCTATCAGCTAGGATTTTCAAAAGTTGCTGGCTGTCTCCTTGATTTCAGTCCAAGTCAGGTGCAAAAGTTTTTCCAAAAACGGACACATCTTTGGATGTTTAAACATCTTTTAAAATCTGACTTAACTGAAAATGTGACAAACTAGTTAAACAGTCATGTGAATTTTTTGCACTGAAAAACTTGTACAATTAAAACTAAAAACAGTGTATCATTCATGTGGATTTTACTTCCATTATACTTCACATCCCATCTTTTGATCCAAGAGCAAATTTAAGTCTTCAGAACCAGTATTTTATTACTGCTAGTAGATCTAGTTAGGAAAACTACTATGATTTTTTTAATACCACCTACTCTTTTCCTCAATTTACACATTATTGAAGATTAGCAATGATTAAATATAGGCATTTAAGTAACACACGCTCTATGCTTTATCTTCTTGATTTTATACAGCAGCCTGCAGAAATTAAATTTTCAAAGGCCTGCTTGAATCTGTTTGGACAAGCACCTATCAAGAAATCAGATACCTCAAAGGTTCTCATTCACTGATGTAAAACATTCTTTAATAGCCAGTCAATAAATGTAAATATATTTTTTTAGTTTTTTGATGGCACCTTCTTTGCTGTAAAACAGGAAGAAAGTGCAACTGTGAAATAGTTGATCACAGCTATGAAGAAAGCAATAGAGATGGCCCTGAAAGCCTTCTCTCCTTTTGTTTGCACTGGCATATTGTAGCTGGAGACAGATAGTTCTGGTTGATTGCTCTGAGTGCTATGGGAGAGAGGCTCTGAAATGATGATTGAAGGGAAAGAAAAACTTACACTAGGATCAGAAAGAAGAGAAGGAAGGCACTCAAGGGAAAAACATAATAAAAACTTAAGGTCAGTGGGCATAAATCAGAGTGCCTCAGCTGAATTACATAAATCCATGGCAAAATAAATGGACATAGGCTTTTGCTAACTGCTTCATATGCGCATGTTAAAAAAAAGAAAGAGTAAGAAACAAAAAAGTAAAGACTGCATTATAACTCAGGAGACCTGAATTCTATTTCCACTTCTTTAACCAATTTACACTATCACTCATAAGATCCATCATATTTTCTTGTATTTTTTATAAAACTGGGCAATAGAACTCCCTTTTTCATAAAACATGCTGAAAAGATATCCAACTACTGAAGTCTAATACTAATTTTACCATCTTATTTTTGACAGTTTGAGTCCTACCAATTCCATCAATTTCTGTAGAACTCCACTGGCAGAAAACTGAAGTAAGATACTGTTGAATCAAGACTACTCATGTTGCAGACATTTTATTACAGACTTAATAAGCAACGTCTAGATACATTTTTAACTGATCATGTACTGATCTAACAGATTCTGAGGCTGAATTTTATGCAAATAATATTTCAAAAGTTAGCTGTATACTGCAATTAATATATTTATGAAATTAATATTTCAAAAGCCAACTATATAGAAAGCAGACCAGAGCAAAGAAGTACACTGAAATACAATGCAAAGATGTGCCAATTTCTGCCTCTCTGTGAGTGTTGGCTGTAGACTCAGGAAAAAAAAGTGAGTGCCTCCATGCACTAGAGAGCCTCCTTTGAAAGTTATGTCCACACTACTTACTCCTTGGATAAATCTGAGCTGCATTTGAGTTATATTAACCAATTACATGCATACATTTGATTAGAATTCTGCTGCTGGTGTGCTTATTTTAAACACCCATAAAGTGTCCTTTTATAACAAGAACTTGTGTCTGCTTTTGAAAATATTTCAAATGCATTACTACACCTTTGCCACTCTGAATACAAACAAAGAAATATGTGGATCATTTATTATAAATAGCTTTTAAATGTCTGTAAAGCCATAATTGTTTTATTTCCTTATGTTTTTTGTTGTGAAGTGATAGCGCTTATTAAGAAAGAAAAAAATACAACAGAGAAGGCTCTTCACTTACCAATAATGTGAATTCTAAAAGCTATCAAAGCCCTCATTTGCAGAGTTTAAAGGAATATATAACATTTCTGAAACTGTCTCTTTGTGTTGTGTACAAAATGCTTTTCCAGTGATATAAGATAGCACTACTGTCTTTAGAAATAACCACATTATTGAACCTATTGAAAAGAAGTAAAGAGATATTGTTTCTTTACTGGAATAGTCTGTCTACAGTCCAGAGATCATTCATGGCAACAAACTGAACCCTATATATTCAAACATCAGCTTAACAAACTCTGAGTCCCCAATCACTTAAAGAGGTTAGTTGGAAGCTGGCATCATTAAAACACTGTAGAGATTACATGGAACTTTTCCATGTTGTAAAATGTAGAATGCAACAGCAAGCAATTTCTTTATTTTTGAAAATTGGACTCAGATTAAAGTACATAATCCCAAAAAAGTTAACAGAATGGTAATTTGGTTCAGGAAAATAAATTCTTCTTCATCACCTTTCTCATTAAGATTACGGAAAAGTTTGGATGATCCTTTCCAAACCGGTGGTGTCTCCATAAGGATCTGATTCAGTTCCTAAAAAATAAGGTTTAAGAAATTTAAAAACATATATTTCAGTATTTAATTAAGTAGTTAATAGATAATGATTAAATTCTAGGATATCAATATAAAAGACAAGGAACTGCATGCAAATCTACCAGTTAATTGAACTTCAGCTACCACAATGATTTTGGAAGTACTCAAGCACTCCAGAAATTTTTGCACACATGATTATTGCAAGAATTACTCATCTGCATGAATACTAAGTGTTTGCTGAGCTGGAGAGAGATACGTAATGTATATGTGGCTGAAATAACTCATCACTGTTCGTATTGACTGAAGCCAAGGATAAGTCCCCCTGGATTTCAGTAAGGTTTTCATACAAAATCCAAGCAACTGTTCTTTTACAACACTTGACCTGAACTAAAGCAAACTTCACCCATAAATATGAATGTACTTTACTTAAAATACAGGGAAACAGACAGGGCCTTTTGAACTTATACAAATGAAAAAAAAAAAAAAGAGGCACTTAAACACCACAAAAGGGAGAGAGTGGCATAAATATTTCAGCCAGTTTTGGATACACCTGTTACATATATCTAGACACTAAGAAATGCAGTCAGATATAGGCTGAGGGAGAAACTGACAGATGATTAAGTCAGTAAATTAAACAAAATAGGCACCATAGCGAAAGTATCTGAAATTCTGGATTCAGTTGAGGCTGAAGTGACAAAAATGAAGAAATGAAACTCCCCTGTGCCTCTACATTTACATCACAAATGAAATCAACTATCAAAATGTATGGTTATAAGACCACACAGGAATTATTGCTCACCTGCTTTGAAAGGGATCTCCACTTTTTAGCATCTGCAAAAAAAGAAGTTGGTATGAATGCACGGGAATTTAATTATGCCAATGTGGTGTCATAAAAATTGGGATACATCTATACTGTGGTATTTGTACACAAAGAATTATCTGCCTTACTTTATGAGTGTAATTGTCTTTATGTTATTAAAAAACCCTTTAACTTAATACATACCTAAAGTCCTAACTTTAAAGAAACAATTCAGACGTAGTTTTTAATCCAACTCAGCTTCAATGAGGGAAAAGACCTTCAACCTACAAAATATATCCTTAAAACATTTCACAGGAAATAGAAGGCATTCATGCTAACCTCTGGTAACAATATTCTGAAATTATTATTTAGTAGCAGTAGTATTAAAATGAAAATTGTAAGGAGACCTGGATTACAACCCCTGCTTAATGGACCACTCATCCTTTTTAAAGCAAATACGGAAAAAAAGCTCTTGAAACTACACCAAGTGCTAAGACACCCTTCATCCCTTCCTACTAACTCAGATTGCTTTTTCCAGCCTCTGTCAGGCTCAATTCTTTGGTAGCTGTAATTGAACAACAGTTGTCCATAACCACTCAAGAATTCAAAACTTGAGGCTCATCACCACCTTCTCAAGACAAGCACTCATACAGATTCAATATATACAATAAAGCATTGTGAATAATAGAATTCATAAAGGTCCAGAAAGTAGCATTTTATGTGGTCAACTCCGTAACAAATTTTTGGTGGGTAAAGGCTTCTTTTTGTAGAGCAAAAGACACTTTGTTATTAGAAATCCTTTTTTTATAATGAACTTCATGCTCCATTAAATAATTAAAACAATACACAAGCTACCCACTATGGTCTTTCATCAATTCATGGTTAGAAACTGACTGAAATTTTAACTTTACATCTTGGTAAAGGTTTACACCAAGACTGTTGACAAATCCCACTCGAACTATGGTGAAGTTATATCAGGCAACATCATAACATGAGCTAACAGATTTTCATAAGATTTTCAATTTATTTTTTTAAATAAAATCCCCTAAAACAATCTCATTTGCCATACAAATTGGTGTATGTTTATGCCTACCATAAAAAATTCAGAGAATAAATATATCTAATTTTTCAATCAGATAGTTTTCCAGTCTCACATGTTATATACATATCTTCTTCCTAGACAAGTCAGTGAAGATTTATGTGTGTGCGTATATATATATATATATCTATATATATATTTCTTATAGCTCAGTGTTAAGCTAAATTTATTATAGTTAGCACAAAGGGGGAAAAATATATCTCATCTTCTCTTAATTTGCTTTCTCAATATATAAACATATATTCAGATTATAAAAGTGTGAAAATAATGACTCTTAAAAATAATGTATGCTCCCAAATGAAAGCCTGCAGCATAAAGGCAGAAACTAGTTAATGACAGCTTTTTTTTTTTTTGTAATAAATGCCTGGAGTAAGAAGTTACATTTTATAAAAGAAAACACACTCTTACCATATTAGTTAGTGTTTAATTAGTTAGTGTTTAATCAAAAAAGGAAGTGAACACCCTCTTGACTTTTGTAGGGTTTACATGATTTCCAAAGTAAATCAATCACAAGAGACGCATTCACTCCATCCCAAACATCGTTCAGGCCTAATATTATTAGCTTTTCTATAAAGCAGACATAAAGAGCTTCTATTATTATACTTCAAAGGGCATTTTTGCTTTTTGACAAAACTCAAGACCTTTCTAGTCTTCATTCATAAAAACCCCAGGTATACGTTCCTTTTTTATTATTCAAAATATAGATGGTCTAGTATGTCAGCTGGAATGGACCCAATTATATACAACTTGCAAGTTATTTATAAAATTACCCCCCCCCCCAAAAAAAAAAGTTTAGAATGCATTATTAGAAAAAAATCCTTCCTTAAATGTACTACTTTCAAGAGAGCAAGACAGAAAATTGACTTGCCCAAGAAGAGAAATGGTACTTTGGCAATGCTGCAGAACAAAGGTTAAAATTACCATAGTCAGAGATGGGAAGCTGGATGTGGTAATCTGTGGGTCATCTATTTCAGCTATTACTTCCTATTTATCAGCCTTCTGTCTCAATTTCCCAGACAAAATGACCTGCAGTAGAATGAAGTGATCCACTTCTACTTAACTGTAATCCTTTTAAATAGTTATGTCAGCCATGTAATCTCTGATACCACAAAACCTAAAAGACCCAGGTTAGCATTGCTTTTGGTCTCAGAGGTGTACTGGATGAACAGAAAGGATTTTGATAGAAACAAGGTTTGCTACATTGAATTCAGAAGGGTGCCTGTCTAACTCCAGATCTCATCTCCTTTTCCATGAGATAAACAGAATGTCCTTATGAGTTTAATGATTTTTGGTTTAGTTTTGTTTTTAAAATCTGAATACTCGCTTTTTGAGAGGAGGAAGCAGAAAATTCATCAGCATGGAAAAATCTTAATAGCAAACCATACATACAGTGTAGTCTAGCCAATCAAACTGTCATTAAACAGTTAAACCAAAATGTTTTAATGATGTCCATAGCACATAGCACAAATGTTTTGTGACCATACACAGTGAAACCCAACTCCACACTAAAAAAAAAGGGAAGACTTGAAGTTCTGAGCAGAGGAAATAGATAAAAAGTGCTGATTTGTATTTGTATTAACTTGTGTGATAAGCAATCTGCTTCCTCTCTTTTAACTGCAAAGCAAAAACAAAAAAAACCACCTGCTTTCTGGTAAGAGTTTCAAAGTTTTGCAAGTTTTCACCATCTAAGCTCTATCTTCTGTCTTCACTGTTACAATGAGATTATATCTTTACTCAAAAGTTACAGAAGTTTTGATCACTGATGTGCCATGACTGAATTCTGTCCTCTTGTTTCATTACTGTTAACAGAACAAAAGGGAAAAATCCAACATCTGCACAGAACTTTAAGAAAACTTAAAGTGGGTTATTATACATGTCACACCTGAGCAAAGATATTCCCATTCTCCAGAAGTTCTGTGCTGCTATCAATGCACTGCAAGCCTGAGGGCCAGGAAATCAAACATGAGCAGAAAGGGATCACCTTACTATTTTAGTCACTCTTTGATAATTAAAGATTTTACAATATATGACACAAAGTTGATCGTTAATTTTTCATTAATTAACATACAGTACTAACATTGGCAATGTTTAAGTGTAGAAAGTGGATTCCCTGGGGGATTAAAACTCTGACTCAAAGCATGTTATTTAGCATATTTCTAAATATGATACAGTCATATGTTATATGTTATCTTTAGCCTTTTAGAGAATGTGTATGGTTGCCTGCTTACAGAGAAACTACTCAAAAGAGGTAGCAAGAGTTGTACAGCAATACAGGCCTGCTCAGAAAGAAACTGTCAATGCAAATGGCACAAATTAACTTGCCATCTTTCATGACTATTGAGCTGTTTGCAACCTTTAAGACAAGAATATTTAACTAGCATACAGATGTTTACAATCTAGTAACAATCAGGATACTGTCTGTATGCATTTGGACACAATTAAAATTCTGAAGATCCAGTACCTTTTTACTACAAAGAAAAGCAGGAATCAAAAGCAAATGGGAAAAAAGCATGCACCACAGACATTTTCCCATTTTCCCTAGCAGTTCTAGCATTATAAAGCTCCTGCTTACGTTTGGGTTCATCACTGGTAACAGCCTGGATGAAGTCGTGTGGAGTCATGTATAGCTGTCCTTCAAATTCCAGACTGGCAAACCTACGAAACCGTTGCTCCCGCGGAGTTGCATAAAGGTGTAAATCTTCCAGGTCTGATCTGCTGTCTGTAACCTTCAAAGACAGAAGGACGGACACAGCTTCAATCTATGAAAGAGGTTCTGATTTACAATTTTTTATTTACTATTTACAATTGCCACATTCACCATAAAGGACCTGTAACTGTAAAAGTGATAATCCATAAAGTCAAACATATCCAAGTATTTTTCTATGTTAAGAGCTGAAACTACAATTGGGATTTCACTGCTATCATTTTCAGTCTTCTACAACTTTAGCAACAATCTTTGGGTATTGAAATTGGTGGTACTACCCAACCTCAGAAGAAAAAATTAAGAGAATTTCAGCTCCTGAATCATAGAAGAAGGGGAACTTTAACTCAAGGAAATCAATGTAACTTCAGCAGGCAGACTTCAAACAACTCTGCCAAAACTACTTCAGTTTTCTGATAGTTCCAGAAGAGAACAGAGTAATACTTTTTCTATATTGCTTCTTATTATAGAGGGCAGCTCTATTTGTGGATAGAAATAGGCCTCCGTAATATACTGCAGTGTAAAGCTACCGTATCTGTGGGAACTGAAAAGAGAAGAGCATAATTATAATTCCAGAGTTACGAAAGTATAATACAGCATTAAGTTCAAATATTACAAGAGTTTCTGGTATATTTCCCATCCAGCTGATTTAAATGTAAACTTGGTAGTACAAAACTGTAAATGTTCTAAATTCTCACATCTTTCTGTGGCACTGCCAAACCTTTAACAGAAAATATGCTACTGCTATCTGAAAACTATTTTTAGAAGATAATGAGGCAAGCTCCTCTGTGGAATCATTATCTTGAAGAAAATGTAAGTATCAACATTTTTTCAGAGATGACAAAACCAAACCCAAACTGATTCATAGAAGGAAAAGCAATGATAGAGATAATTTCTCCCATTATGTTGAAATAGGAATGCAGCGTCTTATCAGTGAAATCTCCCAACTTGCTCATTATTCCTGTAATTTAATACAGTATTCCTAAAATTCTCCATCTGTCTAACTAAGGAACACACGATTTAACCAATATTATGTTTTCTTTTAACAACTAAGGAAACAGACAAAAGCACTTTTTTTTCAGAGAGCCATCTAAACCCAAACATAAGTTGTAAGATGTCTGCAGGGGCTGTCCACTAAGAGATAACTGTCCCCAAACAGAAACACAAATTGGTTTTCCAAAACCCTTCTAAGAACAGATTACAGATTTCAGCAACTAGAAGCAAAGACACATTTATACTGAGTAGTCAAAGATCTGGGCTCACTTTTCTTCAGCTTTTCAAACAACATCCTTAAAAAACAAAACATTAGTGAGACTACTGCAGTCAAAATTTTATGGCCTCAGTTGTAAATAGGAGATTAAATTAGATTTGTAGAAGAGAAACATCAAAAATTAATGTGTCTAAAAGAGGTCAAACGCTTTCTATTTGGAAAAAAAATGTTTTATGGGGGAGTCTTAATAGCTTATCTAAGACATTTTAACCAGCCTTCTGTAAGGACAGAAGACTATTGACTGTGTATTTCTCTTTCTGGACTGCCTCTAGTTCTTTTGAAATCATTGCTCCATGTGTGTATGTGTGAAAATGTTTTGTTTAAACAGATGAACCTGTCACAGGAAGCAACATTAAGAGAAAGGTCAATACAATAATTTCATTTTCGGTAGACTGCTCTACAAATATTCTGCACTCCTGCCTGAGAAGCAGCTCTAAACCTGGGTTTCATGTTTTTTATAATTTTCAAATGATTACCAAAGTAAATATGGGGAGGAAAAATAGTCTAATAGCCAGACATACAAAATCGTCTTAAAAGGAAATAAGCAGAATTCTTTTCTAATGTACCCACATGCAAGACAAAATATTTCTGTCCTATCTCACTGTTGGAATATTTTAGTCTTACTGATCCTTCAGCAGTCCAGTGGCATTCAAGCTATGCATTCATGTGGGAAATACACAAGTCAGTTGTTTTGACAGAACTTGTAGTGACACAAGTGATTATCCCTTTATTTGAAGTTTAGTAATCTATCTTTTTTTTTGAAATGTATGCTATTTTATCACTATTAGAAACATGCTCGTGAATACAGTCAGGTTGTAAACATGAGTAATAAAGCATTATTTCTGCAAAGTAAATTTGCAGAAAAGAAACAGCTTCAAGGCCATATTACATACATTGTATGTATAATAAATCGCAATCAGTCATAATCAATCATATACAATCACAGAAATCTCTACATAATGTAACTCTCAAATATCATTTTTGTTTTGATTGCTGTCAGTATTTAGAGAGCATGTTGAGATTCTTTGCTCTCAAGAAATTCTCAGTCTCAGGTACTACTGCTTAATATTTCGCTTGAGACGCTCAGAAAAATATTTGCTAAATTCTCAGACACATATTTCAATATTATCTTAAGGACTCTATGCTAGTACAAAATAACATGCTGCAAACATGGAATTTTAAAGATATGCTTAAAATTTATGCATGTCAGTACTCAGGTCTGCAAAGCCTTATTTTCTGCCTCGTTTTTCCATCTAGTTTCCCTCTGACTATATAGCAATGCCAATATTTCATGCTCTGGCTCAAAATCATGGTAACCTGATCTGAATACTGCCTGCTCCCATAAAGAAGAGTACCTCCCTAAAGGCCCAATACCTGCATGACCTTGCTCTGGTAGGTTCACTTTTCCAAGCGTCAAACTGGATAAGGGAGCTGCTCTGACTGAGAACTTTTCTATTGGTGGTGTTCTTTATGAGCCAGATAGATGCCTGGGTCTACCCCATGAAAATAGTTATTTGTTTCAAAACCTAGGCCACAGGAGCTTGCAGATTATGGAAAAAGAAAACACCACCTGTTCCAGCAGCAAGCTCCACCTACTTTAAGTGAGGGAAAATGGTGGGCTTAAGCATTATTTTATTCCAAGGAATAAAAACACCACTTTATTTTGAACTTGGTGGCTTTATCTGAAAGAATCAAAACAACTTATTTCGGCTATTGATCCAACATGAATTTAAATAAACATAAACAAGGCTTAATATGTATTGGATCACTGGTCCATACACCAAATGCCAAAATAAAAGCAAAGTTTGGCTACAGAAGACTCCAGGCACACAATCAGCAAACTGACAAATAAAACTTTCTTTGGAAATAATATTACTTTTTATCCAAATTTCTTTTCAGAGCTTTATTGCTTCTATTATGCTTAATAATTTATGTATCATACAGAACATTTTCTCTTGTATAAAAGCCATAATTACTGGGAAGTAACAAATATTCTAATTAAAAAACAGAACATTCTAAAGTATTACCTCAATTTGCACTTCTTCAGGCATTCATTTAAGAAATTGATCTCCACACATAACAATGAAGCATCTTCTGTTTTCCTCAACATTTGCAAATGATAATGCTGTGAGCCAAGTATGAAAATCTTAGTAACACAAACAATTGCTCTTGACTGATTTATTTCACTATTTCACATTTATGCCCATCTTGGGGAATCTTGCTGTAGCAATGGACACAACTGGCACATCTCCAGTCAGGACAGGCTGAGAAAGTTGGAATTGTTCAGCCTCAAAGAAGCCTGGGAGACCTCAGAGCATCCTACCAGGACCTACAGGGGGTCTGCAAGAGAGCTGGAAAAGGACTTTTTACATGGGCAGGTAGAGATGGGACAAGATAGAATGGCTTTAAATGGAAAAAGGGTCAAATAAGATTAGATCCTAGGAAGATATTCTGCACTGAGAAGAATGATGGTCAGACTCTGGCACACGTTGCCCAGAGAAGCTGTGGATGCCCTGGAAGTGTTCCAGGCCAGGTTGGACAGTGCTCTGAGCAACCTGGTCAAGTGGAAACTGTCCCTTTCCATGGCAGGGGAGTTGGGAACTAGATGACCTTTAAGGTCCCTTCCAAACCATTCTATGATTCTGTGAACAAGACACAGAAAGTAGGTGTTGAATACCTCAGGGAACATACTGTTGGTGAAGGAGTGAACAAGATTCACTAAGTTCCGATTTCTGTTTGAAGTTTCAAGAGCTTATCCAGACTAAATCTCTCTGTGATTAGTAAGTATTTTCAAAAACTTTCATGAAAGCACATCTCTCTGACAAACAAATGAAGGTAGATTTTTTATGCTACATGTTTACTAATCCTCTTGGAAATCATGCCTACTAATTACTATGATCTTGTATCATGTTACAATTCTCTGTCTTTTAAAAAACAGACCCGCCCATTTCCATCACAAAGAAAGTCACAAATCTCCTAATAGCAGTTTTACCTTAATTACAGGCATAGCTGCTTATCTCTGGTTTACCTGCACATGTACACTGACCTGCTTTGTGATTAGAAATATAGGGGGGAAAAGTCCACAGCTAAACCCAAGAATCTAGCTGGTAGACAAACTTTCCATCCTTTCAACTTCATAACTTGACAAGTAAACAAAAAGAGGTAAGACTGAAACTTATAAGAACTCATAAACAATGTATCATCTTTTCCCTCTTCTCAAAAAATTTTAAGTGTTAACAGTTATAAAGAAACAAATTACGGTTATCATCCTTCTGTCCTTCCTCAAACTCTTGTACCTTGTTGCTCCACATTTTACTCCATCCTGCTATGCCATACTCTTGCAGAAGGACTGCAGAGAGAACACAGCACCTGTTCTGGGTATTTAAACCAGCTGAAGAGAAAAAATTGTCTTGGCCTATATTCCTGATAATCCTTAACACAGAATTGCATATACACACCCCTAATTCTCCCATGGAGGATATTTCAATGCCCTTTCTAAAATGGATTAAATAGATTCAACAATTATATACAAACCACACTTGGGCAAAGGAAACAGAGGGAAACATTTTTTATTGAAACAAGGTAAGTAAAAATTAAATTGAAGTCCAATTAGTAATTTGGAAGGATACTTCTCTGAAGAGAGGGTATCATTCAATTGAGTGTGCTGTCATTGTCAATCTATGCTACAAACATATTACAAATAGCCTAAAATAGCTGGGAAAGGTCGCAAAAGTTTAAAATTTATTATGAAAATGAAAATATGATGATAGTGCTTTCTCACTAATATGTTTCAATGACTTAATATAATTACTAAAAACTATTTTCTGCAAGTATTATATTTAAAGAGGGCCACTTAAAGCTCTACTTGTAATAATACCATTATGTCTGTCACAAAGCAGTAGCCCTTTAGATGAGTTTTTGACATTTTTAAGTCAATCAACTTTGAAAGTATTCCTTATAGAACCTCTTCAGAGTGGCACTTCACAGTATTTTCTCCCTCTATTCACAGCAAAAACTTGAGTAAAGAAAATCTAGCCTTTTTATCAACCAAATTCAGTGTTCAAAACACATTCCCATTTTGGGTTCATCTTTCACGTGCTGTGTCTATCAATAGAGACAAGTAAAAATGCCCTGAAAATCTGGTGTTCACACCAAAGGTCTCCATGTACTCCTTGAAGTTCCTTGAAGCACAGGTTAATCTCTATTTCTGGTCCTATGTCCATGTTCATTTACCAGTTGTCTTACCTCAGAAACATTTCCTTTCAGAATTTGGTATAACATGAATTCACTGGTATGGCATTCCAGTGAAACCCATGCAATAACTTTACACTGTCATAACACAATACAAGGCCTAACACAGGGCAAATTGTGTCACTGAAATAGCTAAAACTTTGCAGTACTAATGACACTGAACTATCTGAAAATATCAAAAAATGGCAATAATATGGCCCAAATTCACTGGGAGTATAGTGTAGAAGATAAAGCAGTATCTGATTATTTTTTTTATTAAAAAGCACAAAATAAATGTTCTTTGTCAAGTGTGAGTCTTGTGTAACATTAGGTTAGTAATAAGTAAGTTCTAAGTTACTTCTCATAGAGGTAAGCTTAAATGCCAGATACCTGATTTTTGGAAATTAAAGATTTTATGCCTACAAGCTGTGCAGAAGTAATCTGCAAGAATCCATTGTTGAAACCCAGAGTAATCCTCCAATTACCAGATTCTGAGAATATCCACAAAAAATGAAAAAAGTTTTACAGAACAAATAGTTAAAAATATACATTTTGTGCGTGCATGTGAGGCAAAAAGCTCCAACAGTATCACATAAAACCTCACAACTTTATTCCAAGTCAAATCAGTGTTCTCTTGCTTTTTCCAACTGAGATAAAGGAGAATCTATTTTAGCTAAAGAAGCCAACATTTACTACTAAAGATACATTTTGCTTGCAGTCAAAAATATGTTTGCTACAGTAGTTTAATTTATTTCAAGTGAGTAGCTTTCTTTGAATTTTTTGTTTGCAAAGTAATCTGTCTTCCATCAATGAGAATCTGTGCAAATTATTAAAATAAAAAGGTTTTCAAAGCAATGCTGTTCCTAACTTCCTTCGTTTATATTTGACTTCAGGCTTATTTAATATGCTCCCATGTAGATAAAAGTAGCAGAGTTCTGTTTTCATGCTGGGTGGCCAAAAGGTTAACCGTCAGGTTCCCAGTGTGGGAAAATCCCAAAGTAGACAAAATTGTTTTGATGCTCACTGAAGTTGTATTTCTAGTAGACTACTTAGATGTAGTACAGCCAACAATTCTGTTAGTTGATCCTGCTTCACTCAGATAAGGACTTTATTATATTAAAGTATTTACAAGCATAGCAAACTGGAATGTTTTTAAAATGCTATAAAAAGGGCCACGTTCAGATAGAACCCTGTCACAGGAAATCCTTGGGGTAACAGTGTAACTGATATATCAGTGCTTCTTGCATTAGTTTCACCTATAGCAGTCCTTCAAGCAGCCTTAGTCAGTATGTACATCCAGCCCTATATGTTCATGTTTCACTGCATGCAACACCAAAACACACTAGTAGCTGGATCTGTCCATCCCAAACATGTACCATCCTTTTTAAACACCATGAGGAACACAGAAATAAAGTAAAAGGTAAACCTTTCTTGTTCTTCAGCATGGCTCTCACCACAGCTGGCAAGCAGTATCCTTCTCAGGATTATGCTGACAAGGAACTTCAGATGGGATCAGCTGAAGAGCAAACCATCTTCATACATTTGGCAACTGCCCTATGGCATGAAATGCACAATACTTATGAAACAGCATTTGCTGCAAGTGGCTTTTGGAAAAGTGATGCTTTACACATCTCTTGGAACAGCATCTTCTTTGAGCAGGCAGGAGAGCCTCCTCCTGAGGGGAGCTTCCCTTACTTTTTGGAGGTAAAGTCTTGCTCTTCATTTCACAGAGATGGAAATACATGATGTAATGCACTTAAAAATGTGCTGCTATGAAAACACTTGACCCTTTGATTATTTTCACAAAGTGGGAGTTTGACAGTACTGCTGAGATACGAGGGAAAACCCCCTTGGAAACACCCAAGGTATATAGCTTTCTTCTCCTGGAAATTAATGTGCCTTCAAGAAATGTGAAGTACACAGCCTGTGTCCATCTCTCCTTGCCCTTCTTTAGATTCCTAAATCATCTCTGAAGGCAGTGATTCACAGATCATATACCCAAAAACTAAAGAGAGGCCTGGAGTTCATTACCTTTACATAATGACAACGTGATTACATAGAAGGCTCTTAGGAGGACAAAGATGCATCATTGGTATTTCCAAGACAATTTTAGCAAGTTCTGCTAATGACACTGAACTTCTGGAAGTAAGGATCTGGAAAACAAATCTTAACTCCTCTGAGGAACTCTGTTAAAGCAACAGTTCTTTCAAACAGATTCTTGCTCTGCATAGCCATCTCCTAAACTTTAAAGGAGCTGTCTGCTAGCAGAGCTCTCCCAGTCTTCACCAAAACCTTCAGACACAAAACTAGGAGCTCTGAGTGCAGAATTTTACTTTGGTTCTGAAATGTTCTGTTGCAACACTCCTGGAATTAAAACTACCAGTTTATTATAGTGTCCAAGATTTCACTCCAAGTAATCATATATAAAGCCCTTGGGTCCAGAGTTATTCTCAGAAAGCATCTGGGAAAGGTAATCCTCTAGGGAGCTTAGCTTCATGCTGCTTCTGCAACAAATCTGACTTTCCACCAGAACACCTCAAGTGTTATGGTCAAGCAAGCATACTTCTGCACTGATCCTATCATCTTTGTCTGATCAAACAGTCTTCTACACCACAGACCCCATGCTGGTGACACATTTCAGAGCTTACTTGACTTTTGGCAAACAGCATTTTCTTACTTATCTGTACATAAACTCACAAATCTGTTGCTCGTCAGGTTTCATACTTCAACAATTTTATAGAACACAGAGACAGATAGGCAGACCATTTTGACACTTTTGACATTGTTTCTAGACAAGTCTCAAATACATTTTTTTCCAGTTAGTCTCAAATGATGTGCCTCATTTTTGAACTGGTTAAAAAGGTTTCACATCAACATCTGTGTAATCATCACTATTAGTCCTGGAATCTAAAACCCCTTTTAAAATTTCCTGAGTTGTAAATCCTACAAGATTTACAAGTAGTAGGACAAAGCAACCAACTATCAAGATATATCTTATACCTTTATACACTTAAATATTCTGTCACTACTGCCAAGCACTATTTCAACTCAGTGAGAGAATCTGAAGTCAGCTGTAGGGATAGTAACTGGGACTAGCACAACTCTCAAAATACTTTCACAGGCCATATGAACATTATGTGGCAGCACGTGGCCTGGCAGAAAAGACAGTTGTTCTTTGAGAGTCAATATGTAAATTAAGTTAACCCCTGTTTTTTAGTGTTTGGGAGTTATCAGAGAACTATTCTGCTGTCCGCTGGAGGTGCCTGGATGAAACAAGAAGGTCACTTCACTCATTAAACTTGTACAAAAATTCCTTTGAGGAAGTCAAAAAGACATAGGCGAGTTCAATACCAGGCATTGTACTGATTTTGGCTGGGATAGTTAACTTCCTTTACAGCAGTTGGTAGGGTGCTATGTTCTGGATTTGTGACCAGAAGTGTGGCTAACACAGATATTTCAGCTGCTGCTGAGCAGTACTGGCACAGTGTCATGGCTCATCCTGCTTTTCACATTGTCCCACCACTGAGTCATCTGGAGGTGCACAAGAAGCTGGGAGGGGACACAGATGGGACAGCTGACCCCAACTTATCAAAGGGAGATTTCATACCATACAATAACTGTGATTGCTAATAAAAGCTTTGGGGAAGACAGAGGAAATGGACACACACATTCAGTGCATTTGTCTTCCCAGGTCTGTTTGCCAGGGGATGGCTGAACACCTGCCTGCCCACAGGAAGCAGTGAATCAATTCCTTGTTTGGCTTTATTTGCATAGCTTATTTTCCTTTGCTTGTGTAGACTTTACTCTGCTTGTTAACCTGCCTCTATCTCAACCCACAAATTTTCTCACTTTTACACTTCCAAGTCTCTTTCCCATCCCACTGCTAGAAGATGGGGGAGTGGCTGTGTGGTACCATGTGGTGCCGGGTGGCCAAGGTTAACCACAACACTAGAGACAGCTGTAACTACCCTGGGTATCTGAGTACTGTTGATACTGACTTCAGTTTATAACCCTGTTAACCTTTAAAAATGAAATGATCCATTGTCAATTAACGTTTCAGAATGGATTTAAAAAAAAAATATCAGAAAATCTATGGCAGGACATAGATTTCCTCCCCAGAACATTTACAAAAATTTTAAGACTCTGTCGAGAGAGTTTATACAAATCCATATATTACAGCTGCCTTAAAGGAAAGAATTCCAGATTTTGCAAGGGCTGGTCCCTTTACTGTCAGTACTGGGGCCTTTTTTAATGGTTCTCCTGTCCCCCAGGAGTGATGTAAGAAACATTTGGTGTAATTGCTTCGACCAGCTGCTGTAGATCTCTATACCAAGACACTGACAGCAGAGACACCACTTCCTGCTTCCAGTCATCTAAGTAAATAGCATTTGGGAAGAGCATGCTGCTAGAGGAATGATTAAGGAAGAAACATGCAAATGAAAATATTAGGATGAAGTAGAAGAGTGTGGCTTGGATGGAGGGAGGAGGAAAAAGAAAAACCATTGCATGATTTGCTTTGGTGGAATGAAAAACAGCCTGAGATTGGAAATGAAATTGGGAACTAGGGAAATTTTAGAAACTAGAAAACCCCAGACAGCAATGCCAGACTATGCCTCAGGAATAAGGACCAAAAGCAACTGGAGAGGATTCCAAGATACTTGAGCCTCATCATTCTTTGTTGGTCAGTACCTGATAAAACTGTAAAAATATCCTAGCAAAACATGCATCACAGCTCCATCAACCTTATCTATACAGAATCTGGAGGTTATAATTCTCCAATGATTGCTCTTAACACACTTGAGAGTAGATCCAAGAGCTCCAACCTTAATCCTAGCAAGACTAACATCTTTATGACTTTTTATGACAGAATTTTCTACTTTCAAAGTTATCAGACTTTTTAAACTCTCATACACTATTAAAGTTGAAAGCTCAGCACTCAAAATCAGGAATTAAAACGTTACTGCCCCTCAGGCAACACTAATTCAGCCTTCTAACAAAGGAGGTAACAATACAATACCATTGCAAAATACCATGAAGACCATTCAACACAATTTGAACACAATATTTTCACCCATTTTCCATCTCTGGAGATGTTTTAGAAATCTGTAGTGAAAGAGCTGGTGCTCATCACAGGTCCAGAGGGCAATTATAATTGGATTACAGATAGAGTTCATGGTCAAACTACTTGTGGTAGTTCCCTGTCTAGATTCACTTTTAAACTATGGTCTTTCCTCACAAGCCGTTCTGTGGAACAAGAGTCAATACAAAAAAAAAAAAAAAAGCACAGGAACCCACGACCAAAAATTTCACAGCTATTTGATCCTCATTTTTATGGGGCTTTAATTGAAAGGATATTTTTTCAGGAATCCTGAGTACATAGGCATGGAACTGGAAATCAATTAGACCAATCATTCAAAAATTAAAACCTGCAACATAAAACTAATATTCTCAGATATCAGTCTGGATTTAGTCCACACAATCTGACTGGACATATTTCAAGTTAGTCTTTCAAATTTTCTGCTATGCAAATAGAAAACCAAATTAATTAAGAGCCCTTTGCTATACAGGAGCAAGGTGCTTCAAGACAGTTACTGCCTATACCTCTGTACACCTATTTTTTAAAAAAACCAGGTATAATTAGATATTACATTTTCTAATTATTTTTAGCTTTACATTAATTAAAATATAAACTTAGTTCTTAATTTTCAACCTCGATGCTTTTATAGTGATGTGCACAAAAATTCATAAGCATACATCCAAGTAAATTCACTCACTTTCAAAGGTACAGCAGCAATACTTCCTTTTAAAGGAAACTGACCATTAAGACTGGCTAAGTAAAACAATGTAAAGTTCTGTCAAATCAAAACGCTACGAAAAACTGAAACAGTTTGTCTTCAGTCCTCTGTGCCAGAGTAACACACTCCAGACACAACACCATGAATAATCAAAAATATCAGATTCTACCTCCCTTCATAAGGGATGCCCCCATGAGAATCTGCCTTTGAGCTAACAATGCAGGGCAAAAGGGTGAACAACATTCATACCTAGGCACAAGACCTCCACTGCCAAAAGGTAGATCCTGTTCTCAAAGCAGTATGAAATAAAGTCGGTATAGAGAGAGCAGGTCATTTGCACCACTGACTTCCAGTCTTAGCAGATGCCACTGTGACAAACTGCCTTATCACAGCTCTTGACATTTTAAATTAAAAAAACCCCAACCCTATGATTACCATATATTACATAGGCTGTGGGGCAGGAGTTCATCCTTATCACAGGAAACTTCATTTCCCAGGTGAACGTCGACTGTTCCTTGCTACCCCTAGTTACTCAACCGGTCTTTTCGCTGAATCGGTCGAACTGAACCGTTATTTGTCACAACGCTGTCACTTCTTACGAAGTTCAGTGTAAACCTTTCACTCTACAGGAAATTTTATATAAGAAAGGTAACTGTCCTAAGCACAAATCGAAACTCAGTGTTTGCGCTGCCAAAAGCTGTTCCATTTGCAAACCAGCGTTTTCTATTGAAGACTCGATCGACTAGGACAGCACCGAGGCGATACGCAGGGCTCACGCTGCGAGGCGCGGCCAAGCGCCCGCGCTCCGGTGACAGCCCGGTCAGCTCTCCCGATGGCTGACAGCTCCTGCCGGGGCCCTGCCTCGCCTCCCGGCCGGGGCTGGCTCCACGCAGGGTCACCTCTGCGCCACAGCCGGGGAGCGCCCTCCCGGAGAGCGGCCCCGGCAGAGCCGGCTCCCCGCGAAGGGGCGCGCACACACCTACCGTCACCGTCTCCTTGGCAGCGGCCGCCACGGGGATGGGGAGCAGCGCCCGGGCCCCGCCCGGCTCGGCGGCTGCCGGCTCCCGGGAGGGCTCCCGCCGCCGCTCGGACAGCCGGTACCCCGCGAACCCGGCGAGAGCCGCCCCCGCCGCCGCCCAGCCCAGCTCCCGCCGCCACCGACGCGGCCCGGCCGCCCCGGCCCCGGCCCCGCCGCCCCAGAGCCGCCGGGCCGGCGGAGCGCCGGGCGCGGGCCCCAGGCGGCGGCGCCAGCGCAGCAGGGAGCGCAGGGCGGCCATAGCCCCGCTCCGCCCCAGCGCCCGGCGCACCGAGCCCCCGGTGCCGGCAGAAGCCTCGCGAGAAGCGGGGAAGGGGGTGGGGAACCGAGCGGGCCCTGCAGTCCCCGCCCCGCGCCGCCGCCGGGCCGCCCGCGGGCGCTGCTCCGGCTCCGGGACGGGCGAGGCAGGCGGCGGCGCGGGCTGTGCCGGAGGCGGGGCGCGGCCAGGCTAGCGGAGATACGAGGCGGGCGGACCCAACACGGGGATCCGGCACGGAGCTGGACCCGCGCACTGTGAGCCGAAGTGCCGGGCAGGGTGATGCGGGGGAGCTGCCGTGAGCGCGGCAGAGCCGTGCGCGCCCCTCGCTGCCCTCCACCCGCACACCGGGGCCGCGTGTGCTCCGCATCGTGCCCAGAGCCTGACCGCGTTACTCCACGGCCTTGCTCCCGGGGCAGAGTGCCGCACCATGCTCCGATGTGTCCTTGCCATGTCAACAGCCTCTCCTCTGATAAATATTCTTGGTGACAGGTAGCTTCGCTAGCATAACCAAGAACTCGTTGAAGACCGCTTGTAAAAGTTGAGCATGGTCTTTTGTCCCTGCTTGGTATTGATGGGCAATAAATCTTGTCAGGCATTTCATGTTAGGGCATTCTTCCATGGTACAACCTGCATCACAGCCTACATTAACTTGAAACTTTATAAACTACACACAAACATTTCAAGACACAGCACACCTTTTGTCATTGTTTTTGCAACAGTCTTAATCTTTTTCTTCTTTACATAAGTACATTTTACTCAAGATTCTGCCACTTATCCTTTCTCTCTCCCCTCCTCCCAGTCCCCCCAAATCTCAAATGACTTTTTCTATTATTATGAACAAGATTTTGGAAAATACACAAATGATATCTTGATACCTTTTAAGACAGTCTCATGCATTTTCAGTAAATTCAGTGGTTATGATATGTGTCAAGGAGTAAGTGTGGGCATCTTTGTCAACTGACAGTCTGTCAGATCATGCAACTGTAAACATGGCCAAGGTTGAGTTACCTCACAGCTATGGCTGGAAAGGCAGGTATCTGGGCTCAATGATGGATTTACTGCATTTCTTTCAAAATTTTAGAATACTGCAAGCCAATTCATTCATCAAGTAATTCCCTTGACCTCATTATTCCCAACTGTCAAAAACTATTTTTGGAGTTTTTCTTAAAATAATCTACTGCTTTATTTTATAAATACTTTATATGTATGACTCCCAGGAAAAATCCTTGTCTGCAAGTCTGAGTTACATCTCTGTACTCAATGACTAAAGGCCAATATGGAGACCAGCTTTTAGGAGTCAAGGCAATAATAGTTTCTGATGCTCAGCATTACTGGAACACAAGTACTTTTCTTGCAAGTACAGGACTAAGGATCCAGTCTGGAAAATTTTGTAGAATGTGGCTCTTGGATCTTTTCAGCTCTAGCTGCCTCATTAGGAGACATCATTCACCAATATGATTACCTTTTTCAAATAGTCTACCTCTTTGGTTTGACTGGAAAAGAAACCACTTTTGGTCAGTGTGGTGTCCCAAAGTAAACCTGTCAAGAGCTCATCAGTCGCCTAAACTGTAGTCATGAACCATGAGTTATCTCCCTGTTCACACTGTTTCCCTGAAATTAATTAGCCACATTTTACTGACTTTTCAATAACACCTTTAGGCTAAAATTTCTTTCACTTCAAAAATTCAATTCACATCTGCAACTATTTACACCCAGGTAATTTTAGGCAGAACTCCCCTGGTGAAGTGTTTGCTTAGGAACAAGAGGAAAATTTATTTGTGCAGCAAGTCTAAAAACATACATTGTCTGAACATCTTGTATGCAGAGATTCAGAAAGCATGTCATTTGAATAAATTAATGTTGTTTTAATCCAATGATTCACTTACAGGACTAATAAAAAAGCTGTCAAATGAGGCATTTGAATATTGATATATGGAAACAGCGTATTCTCACTGGATGTAGCCATGTAAATATGCGCTCATTGCAATAGTTTCTCTGTTCCATTCTGCATATATAGGGGTTATTCACGTGTGTCCACAAAAGCATGGACGGTAAGATCATGAATCTTAAAAAACCCTATGAATTTTTGTCTTCAATTAAAGAAATAAAACAAAGCATGAAGGTGTAAGAACTTCCTTCCCACAGGAAAAAAAAATCCTTGTTGCTTTTTCCTCATCTGCGTTTTTTAAATAGTTAAATATAAATATACATATATGTATACATACCTGCTACTGTATTTGTTCAGAAGAGAAAGCTTTCAATGTTTTTAAAATTGCATTTTAAAGGTCATCAGATTATGGCCTAATTTGTACATGGAGCCTTGGAAAGGTTCTGTTCTTCACAGTGAATTCTGCACAAAGATACACCTTTTTCACTCAGACTTACAGTGCTTAGAAAGGCACTCATTGTAACTTGTGCATGTTCTGCTTACCTTCCTGAAAGCAGAGAACCATATTTTTATGTCCAAATCTGGGAAGAATCTGAGACTGGCCATGATACATAGGTATCTCCAGGTGGACGTATCCCTTTGGTGCTACTCCATGGTTTTTGTTCCAGCAAATTTGCTGTTTGCTTTCTTATGTATTCATGAACCCTCCCTTTCCAATATTTTATTACATCATTAAAAATTTATGGCTGGCACAGAACTGTTGTGAGGGAGTTCTAAAATTAGCAAAGGTGCAATAAATTTTAGGACCTAAAGTTTAATAGCTCACAGGAGTTTTTTAGATATGCAGATCGATCTGTCTTTCCATATATGTACAGACTATCTATGAAAGATTTCAGTCCATTACATTCTCCACTCCTTTGGTAGCCACTGTTTTGCTTATGACAACATGCTATTCTTAGGCAATATACAGTAATTGTATTGTCTCTAGAAGTCCTAACTACTTGCTATGGAAATAAAAACTTGACCACATATATATTTGTTCAATGACACTGAGAGTGCCGTCTCTAGGAAGTATTCGTAGAGTCGATTAGATTGTACTGTATACTTTAAGTTGAATTATGTACTCTTGTAAAAAAACTCTTCAAAATTATTTAACTTCCCATGGTATAGTTTCAGAAGGTGCAAAAAAATCTTTAGCGTTATCTTTTCCTGTCACATGGCTAATGCAAACACACACACACAAAATCTTATCTTTTTGTTTCTTTTCTGGTACTTTATGAAACAGCATAACCGGTTTAGTTCCCAGACATTAAAGACTCCACTCAGAAAAGATCAGTGTTATGTATTCCGCTCTACTTTAAATGTTTCCATTATATAACAGGAAAGATTTAGCCATAAGGGTCTTTCAGTGTGTGATTGCTGAAGACTTTTTTTTGTTCAAAATAACCCCAACCCTTCTCTACTGGAGACAGTGAATGTTATCTGAACTGTAGACCCCTCTACTGTTTGTAGGAGTCAAGGGTACTGCTTGGACCAAGGAACAGTATCTGTAGGGGAGCATCTTTGGGCTTAGAGCTTCCTCCATTTAACTCTACCATCCTGGTGCATGTCCTGCAACTCAACAGCTGTGATGAGCAGTTTGATCTTGACCTGCCAGTCATGTCAATAAAAATACTTGATGTTTGTTTCAAACGTTTTTGGTGATTTGAGTAATCAGTGAACAGGCTATTTGAGAAATAGGTGCCATATAGATTATTCAACTTTGATCTATTTCTTTGATTTAGCACTACAATTAAGTAGATTTGCTTCAAAGAGAAAGCTCATTGGTTGATGTTTTACACTGATGTGATAATGTTTACACAGATGTGCTTTGAAATCTCGATTATGGTGGATTTTTGGGTCCCACCACATGACAGGCTCCTGTTATCTGAAAGGTAAAATAATATAACATCTATCTGTAACTACCTTCAGAACAGGTCTGCCTGTGCTCTCCTCTGAGGTGATTTATCTGATCATTGTATTTAGCATTATTTTTTTCAGTTTTAAATCCCTCCACAGTAAATCACTTGCTTTAAAGCAGCCTTTTTATAATTCAGGTGCACACAGGGGCAGTACTTAGGACTGCAATGATGAAAAGGTGTCACATTACCTGCTTTAAAGCACCTGCCAATTAATTAGCCCTATACTCTCCACAGCAAATAAAGGTAAGCAGTCAAATCCATTTGATCTCTCAGATTTAGACTGTGACTGAAAAGACCATGAAGCAAGACGGGAGAACTAATCTCTCATGATTCTCTGCAACTTTTTTGTTTAAATGAAACCTTAAACCACCAAGTGATTCTCTTGAACTTTTGAAAGAATTAACTATGAAAGATCTTTACATTTTATACTCTAGTACCATGTTTTAACATTTGCAAAGAACTGCGTATCTTAGATGCTGAGATAGGTCATGTCATTTAAGCCCTAAAATTCATTAGACTTTACAGAAAAGGCAGGAAAGATGGCAAAAGTCAAACTCTTGGATTTAATGCAGCGATGTTTTACCATTGGTGAATATCTCTTGGATTTAATGCAGCGATGTTTTACCATTGGTATTTTCCACCAAAATATATTTTCCTGTGTGAACCATTCTACTCTGGGGATGAAAAAAGTGCATATGTTCCTCTGGAACAGGACAACAAAGTCCCAAACCGATTCAAAATATTGTAGAACTACAACAGGGATCTTTCAGTAGATAAAATTGCTAATTTATAATGCTCACAGACTTGGCTATGGGCTCAATGAAAAACCCCAAAGAAGATGGATTAGATGAGCCACAATCTTTCTTTCTTCTTCTCTGCAAAAGATTTGAAAATATTTATCCCAAACGATGGGGCTGCCCATTTATATTTATGTTTTTAACACCTCCTGTCAATACCCAAATACAATAGATCAGTTTGGTGTCACATAAATGATAAATGCGAGGGAGAATTTGCAGAGGGGAAAGCACCTCCCTGACTATGCCAATTTCTTTAGAAATTCCCCTCCTTGTAGTTGAAGCGATAAAAGGGAAGCGTAATGCATGTACATTTTATTAGCGCTTTAGAAACAGGGAGTAAAACTGTCAGATCTTCGGGTTTTTTTCTTTCATGTGTGTCTGGGCAGGTCTAAGCCTCAGGTAACGCCCTTTCTCCTTCTTCCCTCCTGCCTCTCCTTGCACCTGTCCACGTAATGCTCCGGCAGCTCCCGCTGCCCGCTCCGCTCCGGGGCCGCGCCCGCGCCCCCGCCCCCGCCGCGCGTGTGCGCGCCCGGCAGCGCGCGGGGGGCGCGCCCGGAGCCCCCTCCCCGCCGCACCGCAGATCAGAGGAAGGTGTGAGCGGAGGGGGAGCCGGTTTACAATTTCAAACGCGGCCTCCCCGCAGCGGCTTCATTAGCATATGTCAGGGGACCGCCGTATATATATACACACGCGCGAGGCTGATGAGCAGCACCCCGCCGCCCGGCTCGCACCGCCTCGGATCAGCACGGCTCGGCCCCGGTCCGCTCCGCTCGGCCCTGCCGGCTCCCCATGCTTGGGGCTCCGCCGCGCACCCCCACATGCCCGCCGGGAGAGGCCGGCAGCCGCTCTCCGCCGCCGCGCCCTAGCCCGCTCGCCCCGCGCCCGCATGGCTCCGCTGGCCGAGGTGGGCGGCTTCCTGGGCGGCCTGGACGGCCTGGGGCAGCCGGTGGGCGCCCACTTCTTGCTGCCGCCCTCCGGGGAGCGCCCGGCGCTGCTCGGGGACCGCCGCGCCCCGGCCGAGCGGGGGGACCGCCGCGCCCCGGCCGCGGCAGCGGCGGCGGAGCTGGCGCACTTGCAGGGCATCCTGCGGCGGCGGCAGCTCTACTGCCGCACCGGCTTCCACCTGCAGATCCTGCCCGACGGCAGCGTGCGGGGCACCCGCCAGGACCACAGCCTCTTCGGTAGGCGGCTGCGGCGCGGCCCCGTGTGCGTGTGTGAGCGCCTCTGTGTGTGCCTGGGCGGGAGCAGTCGGGCTCTTGGGAGGGAGATGTGATGCTGGTGATGCCGAGGCAGGTGGATGAGTCCTCAGAACAGAAAGGCTTCACTCTGCGGCGTTTGGCCGTGGGGTCTGCACCAGGGCGGGGTAGTGAGGAAGGGCTGTGCATCCCAGGTGAGTCAGGAGGCAGGCACTGCTCAGCCTGTGCTGAGGGTCTGTAAGCACAGGCATATGCCGGTAGGTGCATGGGAACGGTGGGGAGTCAGATTGATCCTTTTGCGTTCACTGTTGGTATTAGAGCTTCTTGGGCCTCTGTAAAACAGTATAGGTCACAGACTTGGGCATGCTGATCCTGAGGCTGCATTAGACTACTTTGCTTCACAGAAAGACATAAAGCTGAAGCAGAAGAGCCTAAAATGCCTCTTTGATTAAGTGCTTAAAATTCTTCCCAGCCAGCTTTCTCTGTCAGTAAACCCAAAGGGGGTGAAGACAACCTGTGATATGAAAGTAAATCCTAAATAGTAGTTGTAGAGGCTGGACATCTGAACAAACCTGCTGTTGTCAACTACATGTGAGTTTTGGTGTGTATTGGTTTAGCAGTAGTAAAAAGGTGATTAAAGAGCTTCCTATCATCCTCCCCGTAGTCAAAACAATCTGCTGGAATGGCTCTTAATTGCTTTTATAGCACATGGATGTTTTAAGAAGTAGAAGAGTCGTAGTCAGTTCTTCTCAGAAGGAAGATTTCCTACAGCGTGTAAACATGAAATAAATGTTTGCTTTTAAGAGAAAATCAAGTTAGCTATAGATCTAACACTTACTGGGCTTTTTAGAATTGTACTACCTTTATTCTACCACTACTCTTGGCAGGTTTGTCTGATGTGGTTTCTTTGTGGGTTGTATCACCTGCTTATTATGCTTTCGGAAAAGAGTGGCTTTGAAAATGATATCAGAAAGACAAAATGCCTCCAAACCTTTTATGGGACTCTGTGCTTTATGAACTGGAAAACGAGGATGATTTATGTGTGATACAGTTTTTAACGCTTACTCTTTGTAAAGGATTTATTTTCTTTGCTGTTTGTTAATACAACTAAGAAACCTGATGAAGCACAATTAAAATTGAAAACATTTTAAATAATAGGTTAGCCCAGATAGTCCATCTGTCTGAGATTGAAAATTGTCCTGAAATCATAAGTAGTAAACAGACAAAAAGTCGTAATCAGCTGCACTATTTAAAATTACTTACGTTAGATTCAGGGGTTTTTTAAACGTTTTGTGGTTTTGCTGCTGAACAGCAATCTCTCAGATATGATTCTGGCACTTCTTTTTGAGGCTTTGTTTATGTTGTTAACAACTTCCAAAAAGCCAGTTCACACATTCCTTTTCTTTCATGTTTTGGATGTGCTGTAATCTGTGCATATCAATTGGTTAAGTATGTTGGCTTGCCTTTGCCAAATTCAGGCTTCAAATAGTACCTCATGTCTCAAATACTTTATTAATATATATTACATTTTTGGGCAAATGTAATATAAATAACGTTATAACCCAAACAGTAGCAAAAAAAAGCAGCATATTTTATGTACTTTAAAAGCCTGCACTAAAGACAGCAAGTTGTGTCAAGAGGTGTGGGCCCATATGCTAGATAAGATGTCTGGCAAATACTTTTCTTTCTGTGGGTAGATTCTGTTATATAAAATTCCCATCTGTACTTTGATTTCCATTCAAATGACCTAATAATGGATGTGTTTTTTTAAGATAACTCTGTAGAGGTAGTAAAGTATATTTTCAGGTAATTCAGACCAATCTTCCAATATTTGAGTAGGCAGTTTAGCAAATAGTGTACAATCATTAAAGACTCCAACAGCATGGTAGTAATGGCTTTAGTCTCAGTGCTGAATAAAATCCTTTCATATTCAACATTTTGAAAAAGTTTCTTAAAGGGTGAAGGATTCATGTTCCTAGATGAGGCATCTCAGACTGCTTTCCTGTGAACATTGTGTACATTTTCACCTAGTATTTGAAATTTCAGGGAAACTAGGCCACATTTACTATCGTACGTGCATTTTCTACTTGTTTTCAACTGAGTTTTTGGATGTTATGTGTTTTATGATTACAAAATTAATTAAAGCAATTTTTTTTTTCCAGGTATCCTTGAATTCATCAGTGTGGCAGTGGGACTGGTCAGTATTAGAGGCGTGGACAGTGGCCTTTACCTTGGAATGAATGAGAAGGGAGAACTCTATGGCTCTGTAAGTACCACTTTCATATCAGCTCATAGATCTTATATTCTTATATTCATACATAAAATATTCTGTTTCTCCACTTCCTTTGGTTGTGGTCATTCCAGTTTAATGTGAGAAGTGATGCACACCACAAAGAAATATGTAAATACTCCCTGCTCTGTTACGTTGCATTTCAGTCCCTCTACCAAATCTCATTTGTAGAACAGCAGCTAGTCCAAGACAGAACTCTACATAATAATACAATTCATTCCAAGATGAATTTAAATTAAACCATAAATAAGTAATGCTTTCTTACAGTAAATGTTAACTAATTCACTTTTTAAATCTAAAATTGTAGGTGTACAGGTCCAAGCTTCCAAACTCATTGTCAGGTCTACATACTCTTCTTCGGTTTGTTTGTTGACATTTAAATGAACAGTAAGGCCACACAAAGCCTAAAGCATTTTGTTTATTTTTATAATATCTTTTTTCATGTCTTCAAATATCTAGTGGCAGCTTAACTTATTTTTCTTTTCCCTTTCTTTCTGTAGGAGAAACTAACTTCTGAGTGCATCTTCAGGGAACAATTTGAGGAAAACTGGTACAACACTTACTCATCCAATGTCTACAAACATGGAGATTCAGGGCGGAGGTACTTTGTAGCACTTAATAAAGATGGTACTCCCAGAGATGGGGCAAGGTCCAAAAGACATCAGAAATTCACACATTTCTTGCCCCGGCCTGTGGATCCTGAAAGAGTTCCAGAACTGTACAAAGATGTGTTAGGATACAGCTGAGCAAAGAGGCAGCTTTGGCAAATACTCAAACTGGAGCTGTTGCCCATGCTTTCATGGCGATGCCAGCATGAGGAACCTGCAGCAGTCGAGGAGCTTGTTGTGAAGAACCCACTTGGTGAAAGGCAGGCCTCTGTTTTCTAACCACTGGATTTGGGAGACAAAGCCTCGAAGATGAGCGTGGACCAGCCTCCTCAAGACTTGCTGAATGGTTTGGTAGCCAGTCACCAGGGGAAAGAGGGACTTCTTAAAACATAACCAACTCCTGGCAATTCTGTCTGGATTACCTGTGCGCTGTAGACTAGCAAGGAACCATCTACATCATATGGATGAGACAATGCTGGAAGAAATAGAAAGAAATGGACTATAAAATAGTGATAAATCCTGGGAACTGTGTGTGAAGTTTTACAGGCCCCACTTTAGTGATGGACATTAGATGTCAATACATAGTAGTCAAAACTGGAACTTTTCTTCAGGATGGACCTATTTATACATCTCCAGATAGCATATATTTATTTTATATATTTATTTATTGAAGAGTTTATTTTTTACTGGGATATGAAGAGAATACAAATTCCTAACCCCAATGAGAAATCATTTACAGTGCCAATATTTACTCTGAGTAGTGTCATGATACAGAAATGACATTACATTGCAATGCATCCAAAACCTGAACATTCATGTTTCATTGTTTATCAGTTACAGATCAGTTTATATTTTATGTGCATACCATTGCCTTGTAACTGTCCTTATTTGGAAAAGAATGTTTATTTTTTTTTTTACTTTTGAGAGTGCCTTACAGATTGTATTAAATTCAAATGCACATTTAAAAAGGGAATTAAAAGTTACTTCACTTTCTTTGGTTTACTGTTATTTTTAATCTGCGAATCTCTTAGCACACTATGTACAACATTTCACACCTGCAACAATTGTGAAGTGTGTATTGCAGTTACCTTGAAAGAAAAACTAATATTAACTCTTGAAATCTTGGTTCAAATCACAATATGCTTGATGGTTTTTGGCCAAAGGATTCCTACTATCTTTACTAACACACAATTAACTATTCTCTGTAAAATCTTCATGTAGTGTTCTCATGATTTATTGTTCCAATCAATATGGTTAAGGGGAAACAAGTTCAGAGTGCAAAGTTTCAGATACTGCTGTATGAAAAGTTTGAGTGAGAGCTGTTTCTCTGCTGAGTACAGAGACGCCTAAGAAGGCAACTTCCTTACCTTAATTCCTCATCTAGGCAATATTTTCAGCATAAGATGTTCTTTGAAAGCTGTCAGAACAAAGATGAGCTGTGTCTGCGCTACTTACAGCTATAAAACATGCAGATCATACTAATTTAATTCAGAACTGTCAGTTATGAAGCACAAACTCATCTGAATATTAACTGATGGGAAAGTCTGCTCTGCAGGAATACAAAGGGTAATGACGGATTTATGATTTAGATCTAAACCTGCTGAACCTGTCACATGATTGCCACCTGCATGGACAAGGCTGGCCCAGGAAAACTGCAGGGAAGGCAGTTCAGGAGAGGGCACCAGAGGTGGTCTCATGTTTCAGATGCCAATGCTCCCAGTGGGCTCCTGCTCAAGGTAACTCATTTGCATTCAGGTTTAGGCAATTGTATATGGTTCAAGTACTGCACATGCATAATTTATATAAAATCAAGGTATCAATGGAAAGCATTTTTCAGTATGTAGCACACTTGCTAGAACCTTCACTGTGCCAGAGCTGCTTCTGCTCTATAGTGAGAGGTGGATGAGCATAGGTTACTGATGGATTGTTGACAAAATCATTTTACTTTCTGCCAAATAGAAATGAAATGCAGATACACAAAAGCATGTTTCAGCACTTTGTGGTTAGCAATGTCTAACTTACTGAGATAAAAGGTTTCATTTAAATTTTCTGAAAAACGGGAGAGGGAAGATCTACAGTACACTGAAAACATCTTAGTAAAATAACATTGTAATGCACGCCAGTTTACAATAAAATAATGATTTTGTAGGTGACATTGAGTCCCATCAGTAATAGATCAATAGCTGAAGATAAAAATATATACTTTAAATAGAAAAAATGTTTCTCTGCATCTCAAAAAGCAGTTTATTCCATACAAATTGTGTCAAAAAGTAGCTGCTTAGGATATAATTCCTATGCATTTCTGGCAAACACGCTCAGTGTTTAAACCATAGGAGGAAGAATTCTCCCTCTGTGGATTACCAGTTTACTGTTCATCTTCGAAAGTACATTGAAGATGTCAAGGTCTGTAATCAACCTTGTTGTTATCATTCTGCATCTTTTTTTCACAGATATGATGCAGCCTGTAACAGTAACTGAGGATACCTCTAAATGGTAAATAATTATCTGAAACTTCTGGATCCAAACACATATCCAATATCTAAGTGAAGAAGAAGAAGAAGAGTGATATGTGCTTGCCCCATTTCCATTTTAGATATATGCAAATAAACCTTGAGCAAAATATAATGGATCAGGTACAGTGGTGATAAATGACTGTACAAAACCTCCAGAGCACTGAAAAGCTGTCACAGCCTCTTTTTTAGTTCTGATGTATTTCCATTGAAGAAATACATCAAGGTTCCTTATTTCATTTTGAAATGTTGCTTGCAGCATTTATTTGCTTTCAGTTCCATCCTGTCCATCATGCTCTCCAGATACAGTTAATGTTTTTCTAGTTTGAGAATGGTGAATACAAAAATTACACCTCAAAAGGGCAATTTTTATATGTTGTTAAACTAATAGCTTTAATTGTCAGAGGTTGGGGGGTTTTTTGTGTGTGATTTTCACTCCCACTTCAAAAAGCCCAACAGCACAGAGGGAGGGGTCAGTTCTGTTTAACCAATAGAATAAACTACCTAGTTTAACTCTCATTATATTTTAATAACTTGATAAATCTGAAAGATGTGGGCTGCTCTGATAATATGAGGGAGTAATCTGAAGGAGGTGACAATGTTCAAGGTTCAGAGGAAACCTCTGAAGGCAGAGAAAATGCCACATCTTGAAATAAATTCCTGTGTAATTGACTGTCCTATTTTTGTCTTTCCTTGTTTATCATTTTCCCAGGAAAGAAGAATCATTCAAGTTAATTCAGTTTGTGCAGCAGTTGCAGCTCCACTTTCTGCTTCCCGTGGATTCTCCTAAAAGTGTAAAATTTGGCCCTTTGATCTCAGAGCTGGCTTGAAATGGAGTGCTCCATGCCAGTTCTGTATTTCTTCATATATTTTTGTTTTTGCTGTTCTGTTCTCCAGGTTATCTCAGAAATAACACACTGGCCATACAAAATATTTTCTGAAAGCCAAAAGGAACCTTAACTTCTGACAATATTTGAAGTGAAATTTTTACTTCTATTAATCTTTTTGCACTTAATCAGAATGCAGAAAATAGAATTCCTAACAGTCTTCTGTGGAAGTTTTACATCCATAATAGTTACCAGATATAGGAGAATGCAAATTCCTTTGGAAATGGATATTTTTTAAATAGACAAGCTGATATAATCAGAAAAAGGGGACAGCTAGTCTATAAGGTCCACAGTCCTTTCATTGGTCTGAGCCATTTGTGTTTGCATGGAGCAGTTTGATCCTGCCCATATCTTCGAGTTGCTATCATAAGCTAATTGATGTTATCTTTCATACTCAGGTGTGACAGCCAGCTTCACTATCTGAAAATTGAAATCCCTGGTATGGCCATGCACTCTGGGAGCACTTCAGGGTTGGGCAGAATTTACTTTCTGACATGTGAGAGTCATTTAACAAGTGCACTTTCACCATAGCTTTCATTTCCATCTACCTTCACTTCTTTATGTGCTTTGTTTACTCTTTTTTTCATGGGCATCTAATCTAGCTTCAGTAACCTTGTGAAGTTTACCTAAACATAGGCCTTTACTAGGAGCTATAAGAGCAGTGGGTGTAATTTAGTTATTTTCTGCTGCTTATGTAATCTTAATAGTGCTACTGTGCTATGGCTCTAGTTACACCATTGCAAATTAGGTTTACCATACTATTTTTATGCAGCAAAGAACTAAACAGAGGTAAGGCAATTTTATACACCATAAATGCATCTTTACCATTGCCTTAATATACTGGACCAAGCCTGTGTCAGATATTGAGAACAAGGGGTAGGATGCTTAAGTTTTGCTCCTATTGCTCCATACTGCGTGGAGATGTTATTGGTAAGGAGACCTTTTGGAAATGTTTACTGCATTTTCTCCTTTCACCTTAAATGTGAGAAAAACTATTGACTTCATCACTGTTCCAATCTGCAATTATGTGGTAGTTTTTTTAATAGTAGATCCATTTGAAGACTGAAACATTATATGAAAATAACAAAGGCTGCATGAGGTAAGACACTACCACCTTGGGGGAGAGTACTTCACTGGAAGGAGAGTAAGACATATATTCTAGGGGTTCTCCCCTATCAATTCTCCTCTAGGCTATTTCCTTTTATGAGGAAGAAAAGAGAAACAAATATTTTACAGCGTTGAAATATATGGTGGTGGAATTCTCCATTTTCTGGATGATTGCATAAATGTACACTTTATCAGACATTTCTCTTAAAACAATTTCCTTTGCAGTTGTGTATTCTGCAGCTGTGGTGGAATTGTCACTTTTACTGTACCTAGTGTCAGTGCTTGTCTCAGTACATGGCAATAAATATATTGCTAGAGAGGGAAAGAGAACATTCTGAAGTTGTTATACGCCATTAAGTGGAAATCTGGGAAGTTTGGTATATGACATTAGTTTTAACTCAGGTTTTGATACAGAGCCTTGCATATGTTTTGGCAATCCATCGTGATTTCTTAACATTCAGAGATTCAAGGGCAGAAAACCAGAAAGTTGTAAAAGTTCCTCAGGTGGGGCATACTTAACCATGACATCTTTATTAATAAGTTGTGCACAAATAGGAAGAAAAAAAATATCCAAACAGGGAAGAGGTCAAACAGTTACTTCTATTGCAGGTTGGAGAGAGATTAAGTTTCAAACAGAAATTGGTTGGCAGCTTTCCAAAATAGCTGTTTAATCTGCAACATGATCAGTCACTAGAATCATTCTGGAAGTGCAGGAAAAAAGAAAACGCTGAATTAAAACACTGGTGACAGTAGCTCTCTGTATTTTGAAAGTATCCAAAATGCTGTTCTCTTATTATAGCAAGTCTTTTGTAAAGGCAGTTTATGGGGAAAGGAGTAGAAATGTTAGAAAGGCAGTCTTTTGACAGTGAGCTTAGTAGAACTCTTCCTGTGGTAAGGTCCTGTTTTATATATTTTGTCTAATTACAGCAAAACTGAATCATGTTTTATTTCACTTAAAATATCACAAACCATGTGTTACTTTCATGGGTATCTTCAAGTCAGGAGTGATATCTGATTTATGAATAGAACCCATTTAAATCACATTAGTCACTTTTGACTCCCAAATGTAAACTTTAAAATATCTATATCTATAGTCTATATAGATATATCTATAGTCTATATAGATATATACTATATCTCTAGCATATACTTATGAACTTTTCAAATGATTTTCAAGTGTTTCTGTTGTTCCTGACAATGACAGTCTCAGTGGCTGGTAGAGTGGGTGAAATGTTTGTTTCTTTATTGTTCTCTAAGGTCATCCATCCACCTCTATTTCCAGTGACTGTAAAGTGCAATAGACATGAACATGGCTCTCAAGACAAGTAGGTTTGCCTTAGGGTGATTTCTTCAGTAGGTGGCTGAGATATCAGAAGATGGTGATAGGTAACTATGCTTACACTGAGGAGGTTTTAGCAGTTGACAACTGCTGTGCTGAAGCTTCTGGAACAAAACATTAAGTAATGTTAGCTACAAGTCATCAAAGATCTGCTTATGCTGGTTTTATGTTTTCTAGTTTGCTGGAACCAGAAAATATGATTTCCTTTTCTAGTAGAAGTATGGATGGAAGCTTGGTATAAATATTATGAAGGCGAAATGATGGAAGGAGAATATTCTCAAGACTTTTTTGCAAGCTCTGAGATGATCTTCACAATTTTGAAGTTTTTCTTACTTCTCTGATCAGATGGGTTATCAAGTTTTGAACTCCAAAAAACCTCTTTTTCTTTTTAGCTGGACAAAGGCTGTGTCTTCATCTCTTAGATTTAGTGCTACTTTGGCCATCTACTCTTTCTGAAAACTAACATAATCCAATGACAGCATGAAAACTCATAGCTGCCTTCTCCTCTTTGTTCTGCCTTTTCCTTTAGCTATTCAAACTTGGGCCTACCTATATTCTTTATATTTTAATTTCACACCTATCAGGTTACAAGATGTCTAACTAAACAAATGCTGAAGTCTAATAAGACATATAACTGTATACTTGGTCAAGAATTTTAACCTATTCTAGAATGGGCCTGTTAAAATTATCTATATCTTTGGTAACTTTCAACACGAAGATGATTGTAACCTAATATGTTCCAGCTTTTTTTTAGAGCAGATTTTGGTTTTTAAAATGTCAGCTGGTATATTTTCCTGTTCAGGAAACTCCTTGTCATGGTTGTACAAAGCTATGCTGTCTTTCTGGCCATCCAGTCAAACTTTCACAACCATAATTCTTAACCACTGTGATTTAGTGTAGTGATCTGGATATCTGTTTTTTTTTTTTTTTTTCTTATTTTATTCTATTTTTTCTTATTGATCTCTTTACAGTTAATTCAAAGGAATCCCTACTCTTACTAGAATGGTGTACCTCTTTGTACAAAGTAACAGATTGTAGATTTTTGCTGTGAGAAGTTTGCTTTGTCTAAACTTTCCTCAGTGATCTAGAATCCAGTACTTAACAGTCACGAAATGATCAGCAAATGCTCTTAATTCTATGCTATTATATTTATGAATAAAGTAGAAACTGCCAACACTGAGCTCTGTGTGGCACAGTACCTAGTCACTCGCAATTTTTCTTTTAGGTCATGGTGCCATGGATTTCTTTTCCAAAATCATAAAGCCTCCTGAGGTGAGTGTTGTACTTGTGAATGCTGAGCACTGTACTGTAAGGTGCAGTATGAAGTTGTCTCAAATGCTATGAAGTTCTCATCTGATAGACATTTCTCATGGCTGTAGTCAAGTACCATTGCAAGCACCACATTACATTTGATTTATTATGAAAAATTGTACTCAAGATACTCACATTTGCATAGTGGTTGTGGTTTATAACCTCAGTTAGCTTTTCCAGATGACTGTAATGAGGAGGTAAATTCTTTTATCTAGGAATGTGTCTGCTAATCTTAACTATGTAAAGTGTTCTTCATTCTGTGATGGTGCTGGGCAAACAACTACAATAAGGAATACGTAGACATTAATGTAGTTTTCCTTCATGGCATATACACCTTGAAAAGCTCAAGTTGTTTAATTCTAGGTTATTAGAAGTGATTGCCTTAATTTGTTCTATTTGCTCTCACCTTTTTTAGGACACTCTTTAGGATGCATTTCCTAAGTCTGAGAAAAATCTCTTGCAGCTCAGCAATACTTTTTCAAAGACTCTCACTTTAAAAATAAAGTGCATCTAATATCTAGGTATTTTGTACGTATTTTTAATTTTTTTCTTGCTGCCTTGGGCTATTAGTGCATTCAGGATCACCCCCAGACCTTTCTTGGCTGTGCAGAGTAGTAGCCCTTGCTACCTTTGATATTTAGGCAGCCCCTTGACAGTGTTTCAAATGAAAAGTTGACAGAAGATGAATGACACACAGCACTCATATGTTTTCATATTTAAAAAAGGGTACTATTGTTTCAAAACAGCAAAATGCTTTTATCTCATGAAGAAACTTCAATAACTCCATGAAAGTTTTGATTTCTTAAAAAGTTGGTGAGTGTGCCCGTATGTTTTTGTATGATTCTTTTATGAAGCTGGCCAGTGATGATGAAATTAGCATGTTTTGATCTATATACAAGCTGTTCATAAAGAACTTGAAAGGAGTAGTTCGGAAAATCCAAGTGCTGAAACATTTAAGATGTACTTTCTGGTCTCACTTTTGTGTGATTGTCAGCCAGGGACTATCACCATTAAGGTAGCTTGCCAATTGCCTGCCACAGTTACAATATTTATTGCTGTAGTGGGGATTTCCTATCAGAGATCTGAAGACAGACTTTTATACATTGTTTCTCCTAGGTAACTTATTCAAATCAGCAGAAGAAATCTGATAGTGAGATAAAAATAACCAAGAAAAATGTATTTTTGGTCATTGGGCTCATTTGAACTTCATTTTGTTTTGTTCAGGTTTTCCTTCACATGGCTGGAAAGAGGTGAAGGAAACCAGGTGATGTTCTGGTTTTCTATACAAAATTCATAACTGTTTAATGATGTTAAAATTAATGTATTTTGCTACTGACTTATGAGGTATAAGATTTATTTTTTTCATGCTATTAAAAAGTAGATACATACAGTTTTTCAGGAAATTAATCTCTTTTCAGTCTGTTGGAAATATATGGGAATACTCTTTTCCTAAGAGAGAAATAGACAGTGTTTTAAAGCACTAAGAATGACAGGGTGGGGTTAACATATTGTGAATTATTCCCAGTCCCATGGTCCTTTCTATTCATGGAAGTGGCTGAATCCCTCCACAGGCTGATCAGTTAATAATCAATTTTTATTCTGTGTACATAACCTCCTGTTTCCCTTTGTAGGCACATTCACCTGTGCACAAATCAGGTCTTCCTAACTACACATTCTTACATTTTTTTAGAAACTATAGCCTTAATTCTTTGTTCAAGCAGCATCTCCTGTTTCATTGGAGAAGCCTTCTGATGACAGTTATGCTCCTGTTGCTTGTATTGTTTAGTGTTTACTGTCAGAGGCAGCTGTGGATTTTGAACAGCTGTGCTCCCGCTTTTACATCTTCCAACTCTAAAGGAAGGCATCACCTTGCCTCCCTAGGCATGCCAAATCCCTCACCCAGGGGGCACCTTCACCTGCAGCACCAACGCTGCTCCTGTGCAAGGAGGTGCAGCTGAGGCAGGTGCAGGAGCAGGGCAGGGACACGAAGAATGCCTGAGCAGGGCAGGGACACGAAGAGTGCCTGAGCAGAAGCCCTGTGCTGAGGGTGAGCGCAGCAAAGCCATGCGTGCAGGGAGGGAGCCAAAGGCAACCGCAGATAAAACTGCTGTCCTCGTGTTTAGCCCTTGGTTATAGAGCTGGGAAGCAGGATCAGAAACTGTCTGGTTTTAGAGATCTGACACAGATCTCATTGACTGTGTATCCTTAAAAGGCAGATGATTTTTTTCCTTTGAAGAGCATTCAGTAGAATGTTCACTTTCCATATTCTCTGAGCTACAGCACCTGAGGCCTCTTTGTGGTGCAGGTTTCCATAGTGCTGTTTTTATTTGCCAGCTAAATAGTGCAAAAGGTGATTGGCAAACATAATAGTGTTTTTCTCACACCCTATAAACTATATGGGCAACAAGTTTATTTGATAGGGAATGCTGATCAAACTATAACTTTATAGTAATAGGATTCTTTTGTCATCAATGTCTGATTATACAAAAACCTAAAGACTTTGGACTATTTGTTCACTTCTGGTCTGGTGCATTCATTCATGGAAAAAACAAACCATCAGAATTATTAATGGCTATACTTTTTCATGTCTACAATTTACATTTTAAAATTTCCTAAATACCTTTGATGGCTCTGTAGCATATTAAAGTTTTTCTATTATTAAAACCAAAAGTTTCAATAAATTATTATTTTATTTCGAAGCACGAATATATTAGTAAACACAAATGTGAGAATACTCTGTTTCAAGTCTGACTTATTATGTCATTGTGCCCAATGAGAAGAGAAATTTTGCCAGAAGGTATTTCACTAGGAAGGCAGGAAAGGACGCACTGCAGAGGCATTAGCAAGAGTTTCAGCTTCACCAGGAACTTTAGCCACCTCTGATGCATCATTGCAAACTCACAAAACATGATCGGCAATGTCTTTTTCCTTTAATCATCATCATCATCATCATCATCATCATCGTCCTGGCTTTCAGCTTTTTAAAGACCTCAGTTTAAAAGTTATATTTCTGCCAGCCAGGTTAAAGATGTCATGGTAGAAAAAGTAGAGTTCCTAGCCACAGATCAGAAACAACAGGAAAAGATCAGAAAAAAAAAAAAAAAATTTCATATACTATGATTACTAAGATAACAATTTTCTTCCTTTATCTGTGTGCCTTCTTTCTATTTTAGTGCACTTACATCATCTCATCATATTATGTATATTCTTAGTGCTCTCGAAGGGCCAATGATAGTGTCAATTTGCTGATTTCTCATTTCCTGGGATTGAATATCTTGCCAATGAAGTGAAGCAGAAAATTAAATTAAGATAATCCTATATTTTAATGAAGTTTGAAAAGAAAAGTAGTGGGTAAAAAAATCATGCCATTTTAAATAGAGAAAAGACCAAGACAGCACGAAAGAGATATTTTTGTCTCACAAAAGAGACACAAACTTGTGGCTAAATCTGTGATATACTGGTGCACAACACTAGTAATTAAAAAAAAAAGGGAATCATGCTAATTTCACACAGGTGGGAAAAACCAATCAGCTCAGATAGGGTGCAAAAATAACAAGTAGCCTGAGGTAGGGCTTTGTAGCACATCTGCTGTAATTCTGTGCTACTCAGAACTCCACCTTTCACAGAAATGCTTTCCCAGCCTTCAGGGTAAATGCCAGTAAAGGACATGGCATTTTGATAACGTGCCTTTCCAGAGGAATAGATGGAATTCTAAAGAACCAGAGATTCTTAAAATGCTTGTCTCATCAGCCATTATTTGCAAAATAGAAATCCCTTGAGGAATATTGTGAGACAAAAGCAGTCCACTTAGCAGACTGCCTGAGTGTTCTGTACATGGAAGGAGAGCGCAGCATTAAGGAGGGTGCTGCCTCTTATCAGGCACCTGCAGTATTAGCCCTGTAACCTTGAAGAGTACAATCCAAAGGAACAGAACATCAGTAACCATGTTGGAATCATGTATGCTGCAAAGAGAGAGAGAGAGAGAAATAAACCACATTTTTAAACTGGGAATTATTTTTTCCCAGTTAAAGTGTTGCTGCTATCAGAACAACCGATGATAAAGAAATGCTGAAAAAGAGCTAGTGCAGTTCTTTACTATAATTTTCCTCCAGCAAGACTGAAAGCCTATTGACAGAAAGTATAAGTGTAGATCTGCATGGATTGAATGACTGAAATCCTGAACAGACTTTGTGGATGGAAATTGAGTTCGTATGTTTTGCTGGTAGAATTTATTCCCAGACAAAACAAAACAAAACAAAACAAAAAATGCCCTCAAACCCAAACAAACAAACAAACAAACAAACCCAATAAAAAAACCCAAAAACAATAACAAAAAAAAAAAAAAAAAAGGAAAAAGGCAGCATTTGGGGCATTTGAGAACAAGCTGTATCCTGAAGAGAAGCCTACATATAGTATGAATAATTTTTTGTTAGTAGTTTTCCTTATGAACAGTGGTATCAGGTTGAATGAGAGGGTCTGCCCATCAATCTCAATATCCTGCACAGTGTCCAAAGCCAAATGTGAAGAAGATGTGGCCAGGACAAGCATATATTGATATTTTTCCAGTACAATTCTTCCATCCTCCAACTTCTTGCTTTACTTCACTATCAGTCATAGCAAATATTTTGTTGTTATCTTAGATTCCGTGTCCCTTAACACAAAAGTCCTTTTTTTCTTTCTGTTTTAATATACTTCTTCCTCCTTGATAGATATATCAAGGGAGGAAAGGAGTATAAAAAAGTTAGGAAAGAAAAGAAAATCTCATATATGCTTTCCGTTCTATAAAAATAAGATTTTCTCAAAAGTAAGATAGCAAGTCATTGTTCTATGGCTTCAGATTTTAGTGTAGCAAAGGGTCAGCATAGATATCCATGATACAAGAGAAATAACTTACCATTCTTGGCATTGTAAAAGCTCTTTACAGGACTTTATTAAAGCAGTTTCAAACTTTTCTTTGGAGCTGACTTGATTCTTAGCTGTTCTGAAGATCAAGAAAACATAAATATTGTTTAAAGTCATAATTCCTCTGATTGCACTGACTTCTGGAATACAGGTTTCTTGAATAGATCCTGGGTGTTAAAGATGATTGTAAATAATACTTTATTTATTAAAGCTATAACTTTTTGGCAAGTAGAATAATATCTTGATTCAGATAGCAGCACTTAGCATTTAATGTTAAGATACATTTCGAGATGTAAGACAAACATTTGAACATGTATATAAACATGTATAGTTTATCATGTAAAGTAAGATCAACTGCTTTTCTTGGTGAATATAAAAAAATGTATAAAAGAATAAAACACTTGTTTTTGCATGTAACACTGCCATCTAATGAAATAACTGTAAATTACATGAAACCGTTTCATGGTTTTGTCACCTGTTTTTGGAGATATAATACAGGCTATAACTTGATTATTAATAGCACTTTTATAATAAGAAAATTGTACCTTTATCAGTTAGCTTTTATTAATATAAAAACAATAATGGCTATTCATGTTGATAATTATCAGTATTAATAATTATATTTTAAAATGAGAACAAATATTTTTTTCAAGCATCTGGAAGAAACCCTTATCCTACAGATGATATTTAAATAAAACTTTGAACTAAATAAAGACAATGAATAAGGTTTTCTCTGAAGATTGGAAATAAAAACCCCAAATTATGTGAAACTTCCTTTCACATGTCATAATAGATTTATTTTCTGGGTGACATATAATTCTAAACACAGTACTTGCAGTGCCAGAAGTTGGTTTTGCCACATAAGGTCCTAAATGAATTTTGGGGATGAAGATGCAGGGAGTAGAGTCTCCTGGGCTCTGTTTGCAGATGTGCAGTGTAGTCCTTGAATGCACTTGAGCAGTCACTGAGGGAAAGTCCTGCCCCACATCTATCTGTGTAAAATTGCTCAAGCACAGCAGCACTGCTGTGTGGATGCTGAAGCAGGACAAGGGGATCCCCTGAGGGCTCACAGTGCTTCATTTTCTGGGGCAGTTGGAGGCCAGGCTGGGATGCAGTCCTGTTTGGTCATTCTGGGGGTCTTGGAAAGCTTCTAAGCAGCTCTGGGTGTAGGGCTGAGCGTCTCAGCCTGGAGAGACTGTGCATGAGCCTGCTCTGCACTGTGCCGGGGACTTAGGGCAAGGGGGCTTTCAGCCTCACTGTAATTTCTAATTATCAACTCAGTTAAAAATAATCCTTTTCTTGCTCCAACCCCAACTACGCAATGCTAATTGGAAGCAATCTTGTTAGGTGCCATGTTTGTTTAAAAAAACCCTGGAGACATTAAAACATTATAGACAAATAAACAACATTTCTAAGTGTCTGTTAATTCACAATGTTAATGGTGTGTTTTACTGCAGAGTGCAACCATTACTATTTATTTCACAGTCTCAGCTGTTATTATGCTAAAATGGCCAGGTCATAATATGGTCATATAGCATGATATTTTATTCTAACATACCTATGTCATAATAGGAAAGGCACTTGATATTTCAACAGTGTTTGTGAGGCCATCCTGCAGCTGAAATTTGACAAAGGGAGAAAGGCACATACACTAGCAAGTAGTATAGTCTCACCAATCACCAAGTCTGTGATCTGGCTTTTCAGTGAATGAGAGCATCTAGTTGATTTTATGGAACATGAGGATCCTCACACAAGGAAGATCAAAAGGCTGCATTACATTTCAGTACATAAGTTTATGGGACAGATGGAATCCACTCAGAGAGACCCATGACACTCAGGGCCAGATTATCAAAAGTTTCAGACACTAAAACCTATTAGTGTGTTCAAACCTTTATTCCAACAGTGTCAGCACTTTTAAGCTCTATTTAAAGCATCAGTCTACAATTTAACTGCCGCTAAAGTTCAAATGGAGGTTAAAAGGATGGGCTAAAGGAGGTGGCAAGTCAAAAGAAATTTTCGGTTGCCTTTTCTTTGTTTCCACACACATATTGTCAAACTTTTGGATATAATTTTGTATAGCAAGGGAAAAATGAATATCCTTGTGAAGCGTACCAAAATATCTTTGGTGAGGTAATAAATATTAAAATGCTGCGTGTCCTTGCCTCTGTGATGTTGAAGCATGAAAAACAGTTTTGTTATATCAATGTTGAAAACATTTCAGGAGTTTCTATCAAATAAATACAAAATACACTCAGGAAGAAAGGAGGGGTGAACTCTCCATCTTAATAGAAGTCTGTCAGATTCCTTAAACTCCGTATTTGCCTATGTTTTGCTTTATAACGGATTGTAGTGCTTTGGTAAACTCTTTTGAGGGGGACTCTAGTTAGGATTCCTGCTTTGTGTCTTGAAGTGTCAGAGTCCATGCTCTGGAGTTACCTTTCAGTGGGTTTTAACTCTGGATACTTAGTTCCTCAATGCCCAATATTGTTACATATGCCCAGTATTGTGCAGACTGTGATTTTATGGAGAAAAGACACAAAGCTGAAGTTGGTTGTTTTACAGTACCTAGCACAAGAATACACAAACCCAGACCACGCAATAACTACCACGTGGGTGCTCAGCCTCAGATTCCTCATCTGTTCAACTCTGGAACATTCCTGAAGTCCTGTTTAGAGACTGTTGTCCTCTGCTCTTCATTCAAATGACTTTTATGGAACAGTCAGCCTTTCTCAAATTGCTATTGAGAAACCCTCTGTATGATGATTGTCTGTGAATTGTTTCCTGATGCATATGAAACGATGAAAATTCATCCTCAGAGTATTAATTTCCTAATTTATTAAGGGGTTCTGACTTGAAAATTATGTTGCCTTAAATGATAGCCACCTCAACATTGATTGAAGTGTCATTTCAATCAAGAAGAGTTGAAGAGCTCTTGCTGAGTAGTTCTGCAGATGATTTTTTTTTGCATGGAGGCAAAGATGAAAAAAAAATACAAATAAGCTTCACATTCAAACCCAGTAGAGTTCTTGGTATTACATGGGATCACCTGTTTTTAAACATGAAGAATTTCTACCAATGCTTCTAACAAAATCACAGGTCCTGCTGCTGCTTCTTTGATGTGATCATTCTTTAGTATAATTTTGGTGCGGGCAAAATGCATGGTTTGCACAGCTGTAGTTGTACTTAGTAGAGTCCACCCTTTCCACCTCAACCTTTCTCACTGCTTCAAGAAGTAAAACTATATCCCATATTATTCCAAATAGGTTTTGAATTCATTTGGAGCTTTCCAAGCAGTAATGGAATATACTAGAAAATGGTTTTTACAAGGAATAGTGAAGGAAGCAGAAAGTGACATCAACTTAAAATGACAATATTAGCTGCACTTGCTGCACAAGTTTTCAGTTAGGCAAACTGCTTTTATTGACAATGGCAATTACCCTGTGTGGATTATCTTAAAAGTGTCTGAGGACCTAATAATGTGAACCTCATCTTTAATGTTAATTACAACAGAAGAAAAACTGTCAAATGTTCTTATTTTTGAAGGACTGGGGAATATTGAAATGTAAGAATTTCTGCAATATAAGCCCTTGTTCATTCATTTGTGACATTAAGCATAAGCCCTCTGCACATCAGCATGTGCACTCAGTGCTTACAGAGTGCCAAAGCAGACCCAGTAGATACCTGGACTCAGCTTTGGCTGGATGGTCTTTAATTATATTATTGCAGCCTCTGAAAGGCAGGGAGAATGATTAGACCACTCCTGGCTTTTTGCAGCTTGTGCCTGGTCAGATATAAATATGTGATAATACAAACATGATAGACACATAAAACAGCTCCACACAGCCTGTATGATTTTTTTCCCCATAAGTCTGTAGCCATAAATAATCATTTCCAGTGTTACAAAAAAAACTGTCAGGCTAGATAGCCCTTCAATACAAATAAAATAGTATTTAATACATTTTGACAAGAAGGTAAAATGTAGTTTCTGTTTTAAAATTGTGTTTAAAATCTCTTTGGTTGCATCATTCTACAACAATCCCCTCTTATTATAAGCAAGACATTTGAGAATGAAGATGAAAGGGTTAAAAACTATCAAGCAGGTGTGTTGGTTAGCAAAGGCTTTAGCTTACTTCTTGGCCCTCACAGAGTGCAGGTGTTAAACATCAGCATTTTCAACCTGTTTGATATCTAGGCTTTTGTGTTTGTCATCTGGGGACTTTTACATGAGATCTGTAGGAAAACCCCCATTGCTTTGTTGTTTTGGCTGAATAGGATAAAACAGAATTTATTTCTCACTGCTCTTAAGTTTAAAAAGACTAGCACAGCTATGTCTGTCAATCTAAGAAGTGGAGGGTTTTTTTAACTTGATAGTTTATGTTATTGTATATCATCTCCTATACAACGGCAACCACTAAGAGGTGAAAAACAGCAAGATGACAATTAATAAAATCTGCAATTACTGATAAGTAAACAAAAAAAATGTGTCTAAAAATGCATTCATTTAATTCCTGCTTTGTATATCTTAGCTTATAAATCTGATAGATGTCCTGGCAAAATGAAAATCATTTTGTTTTTATGATAAAAATTCATTTCTAATTGAATTCTGTGTGCGATGTTAAAGAATAAATAATGAAAGATATAAGAAGCTCATGTAACTTTAAAATCCGTTACATATGCAAAAGACTTTTTCTATGTCTTCATATGCAGATTTAAGTGCCTTCAATATCAATAGAATCTGCACAGTAATTTCTTTTCCCATCCAAGTAACTCTTAAGACATACAAAAGCTACCACTGCTCTAACTACTGTAAAGTGATGAACAAAGTATAATAAGGCCTTCTGAATAATTATAAAACTTAATCAGCAACTGGTTTAGTCCCTTCATCTTAAGAGTGTGAAACTAATTTTGAATAGCTGATTTCTCATGCAGTTGTTGTTCATGACTGACTTTGTTTTGCATGGAGACCATTCAGAATAGAAACCTTGAGTAACTTTAAGACATGTTTACTTTCCCTTGGGGATTTCCCTGAAATTGCTTGAACTAGTCTGGTAATTAAAATTGTTAGAAAGAAAGTACAACCCTTCCACTTACTCCCAAACTTAGTTCTACAAAATCTTTCCAATTTGTATTACAGTCACTTGCTTGGTGTGGAAGTGTTTTTCAGGGCAGCATCCTCGTATTCCTGGATGACATAGCAGCATGAAAACTGGGGAATTGGTTCACTTTTTCTCAGACACTAGGACTAAAGATGTCAGTCTGCCTCTGTGAAAATTATGGAGTCCTCTTTTTCAGAGTAATTTCCAGATAGCTGAATAATTTTGACCTCAGATATCCATCAAAACCTTTCAAAATGTAAAGAAGTAAATGCACCTATTTATATATAATGTATATATGTACATATATATAAAATTTTATTACATAAACACATGTATATTTTAGCAGCAAGAAGAAAATAGTGATACTGTGCTGCCATTTATTCTATTTGTAAACTCCCAGATACATTCCCCTTCTTAAATCCCAACTAATGCTTGTAGTAATACAGAACAAAGTTTTGGGAACTAGTTCATACAATTGGCTTTGACTTTTTTTTTTTACTCACCAAATGCTGTTTCAAATGTATGCAAATATAATGCACCGATGCATTTAACAATAATAGCCAAGAAATTAATTTTGTCAGTGTGTTTCTACACTGTTAGTGCAAAACACAGGAAAATATTCTTATATGAGATCACATTCTATAATTTCTTCCTGGTATCACTGAACCAAATTGCAAACTGTGTCATATATCTTACTGGCAATCTATAAAGCAATGCATTTGTTCCTTGAAATCAATTATGTGGTCTTAACAAATCATCACACCAGAAGTTACTTTGTATGTGGAAGATTTTATCAGCTGTGTCATAAGCTCAAAGCACTTAAAGGGGTTAAACTTGGCTTTCTGTCATTTTATTGGGATGTTTACTGCATTATCTCATCATGCCAATACTTGGCTTGGACATGGAGAGAGGAAATTTTATTTATGATTCAGTTCCCTTAAATCTTTTTAGCAGTTACTGTGTTTCCATAACACACTTCACAGCTTCAGTGAAGATGCATTTTATCATATCACTGACACTGAAAGAATCAGTCTTTAAAACAAAGAAACTCTCTTCATACATCAGTGCCTGCCTAGAACCCATCCAGATGTCAGTGCTACTTCATTATTCATTTTGGTAATGATAACCAGCTGCCAGTTTAATGTCTGATATAGGAGTCCATTTGAGAATCATCCCTCTCCTCAGATAATCAGGCAAGTTGAGCAATTGTTCTATATTAGCAAACTCGTTTATTGCCCTGTGAAACCTAAACTGAAAGTTGCAAATGTTGTGTTTTGAATCACTTTCATGTCTGAACATGACTGACACAGCATGACTTCATTAACTTTCAGTAAAGTGCACTGGAAAAAAAAAATTAAGTCAGAGTTCAGGTGCTGAAAGGGGTGTACTCTTTATTGTTAGAATAGACCCAGCTTTTGTGTTGACATACATGCATATTTTCATTTTATTAGACTTGTTAATCTGGTAAAAAAATCTAAAAATATGTTGATTATTTTTGATCTTGAACATTTAGAAACACTTTCTGAATTGCTGAAGTTGAGAAACAGCTAAGAAGAAAGAGACAGTGGATTCAAATACTGGAGAAAATTCAGTATTTGAAAATAATAGGAAATTCAAGATTGAAAAATAGCAGAAAATAAAACTTGTGTACTTTTAAAGTGGTCTGATAATTACTAATTCAATCTTTGCTTATCCAAACAGGAAGAAAAATATTAAGGTGCAACAATAATAATTTTTAAACATTATTTCTTCAAAAAGCAAATATCAAAGAATGAGAAATTTTTCACTTAGGAAGGCTTTAAGAAGTATTCAAATATATGGTTATCATACCCTAAGAATCTATCTTCTTCCTTCCCACTTCTCCCAGCAATATCCTAAAATCAGTCATAAACTCTAAAACACCTTTATTCACAAATCATATACATTCATATCACAAGTGCTGAAGAAAAAATATTAAAGAGAAGCAGATTGATGCTGTTAGTTACTGTGCCCAAAAGAGAAATTGGCTGCTACAGTTTATTCTCAGGATGCCTGTAAAATGTCTATGTTTTCAAAAAGCAGGGAATATAATACTGTTTATACAAGTACACAAGATGATGCATAAACCAGGTGTGAATAACTACAAATGAGACCTTCTCACCTTCTACCTTTCCCTCGTCTTCTTTGAAGATACAAACTGTGCATCCCCACATCTTCTATGAGTTGTGTGATCTGGTGGATTGTAATCTAGCTTCAGGTTTTTGATATGCAGTCAGAGGTGGTTAATCTGGTTTTAACGTGTAGTGTATTGAACAGAAACTAACAAAGGAACACTTGACATGGCCAAATGTTTTTCCACATTATAGATTGCCTAGAAGAAAGATAATGAAATTGAACCAAAAGCAGACAGATCTATTAAACAGATCTATTAGTGAGAACATACTGTAAAAGAAAAAATTGCCTTTTTGTGTGTGTATTAGATAGGAAACCTGCTTTCTTACTCTGCAAAAGATGGTCAGTATTCTTTTTTTGGCAGCTGCCATGGTGCTGTGAAAGTCACTGGGTTTGCATGGCCAGGCTTTGGTTGTGGGGGTGCTAGAGGGGTGGCTTCTGTGAGAAGCTGCCAGAAGCTTCCTCCATGTCCAACAGAGCCAATCCCTGGCAGCTCCAAAGGTGGATGTGCTGGTCAAGGCTGGGCCAGTTAGAAACAGTGGCAATGCCTCTGTGATAACATATTTAGGAAGAAGAAAACACAGTATTGCACAGATGTAATTGCAGACAGAGAAAAGCAAGATGAGAATAAATGAGAGGAACAGCTCTGTAGACCCCAAGGTCAGTGGAGGAGGAGGGGCAGGAGGTGTTTCTGCCAGAGCTGAGATTCCCCTGCAGCCCCTGGAGCAGACCATGGTGAGGCAGCTGCCCCTGCAGCCCATGGAGGTCCATGGGGATGCAGAGACCCACACCAGAGCAGGTGAATGCCTGAGAGGAGGCTGTGATCCCATGGGAGACCTGGGGAGAGAGGACCCCACACTGGACCAGCCTGTCCATGAAGGATGCACTCCATGGAAAGGTGACCCGCGCTGCAGCAGCTTGGGGAGAGCTGTTCCCCATGGGATAGGCTCACATTGCAGCTGTTAACAGAGAGCTGTTGCCCATGGGATGGACTCACATTGGAGAAGTTCATGGATGGACCCCATGCTGAGTAGAGGAAGGACTCCTCTCCCTTAACACCAGGAGTAACAATGTGTGAGGAACTGACCACAGCCCTCATTCCTTGTCTCCCAGCATTGCTAGGGGAGGAGGTGGAGCTGGGAAGGAAAGGGTAGGGGTAAGGTGTTTTGAAGGTTCTATTTTAATTATCATTATCCTCCTCTGATTTCGTTAGTATTAAATTCAATTAATATCTCTAATTCTAGCCCTTTTTGCCCATGTTGGTATTTGGTGAGTGATTTTTCCTGTTCCTTATCTGAACTCATGAAACCCTCATTATATTTTCTCCCCTGTCCAGCTGAGGAAGTGAGTGATTGGCTTTGGTGGGTGCCTGGCATCCCCCCAGCGTCAACCCACTACAGGTGAGGTATTATTTATAGCTACCAATCATACAAGAGGTGTTAATTTATTAAAAGAAAGAAATAAATTAAGTGGTGGAGGAAAGTTATGCAGTAACTAAAGGTTTAATGAAGAGGAAACAGCGAATAGGATTTGTTTTAAACTTCCCCCAAAGAAGTTATTTTGATCCAGCTTGCTAAAGGAAGAATGTACCTGGTTTTCCCAAAGCCAAGGATGAGAATGAATTGTGTGCCTTCCTGAGAAGGTGCTGTTTTTCTGTTCATTGAAATCAAATCTGTAACCTATTAGATCACCTGCTTAAGCCAAGTTTTACTTGGTTTAGATGTAGAAATATTATTAAATTTTGTCAAATTTGCCACAGAATAGGCTTTATATATTTGACATTGCTGTGACATAACAAATATCCAACTTGACTTATAGTTAGAAGCACATGATACCTGGTCTAGAATAATATCTCTTAGGAGAAGTATACCCATTCACACTTTCTAAGGAATCAGTCTGAGATAAGGAAATTAAATTCTTCTACCTTCTGTGTCACAGGGTAGCAAACATCTCTGGTTCAGTTGGTGGTATCCTAAGCCTGGGCTCGCATTTGCACTGCACTCCAACATTACACAGCTGTTGGGCTGTCTGAATCAATAGATGCTGCAGCAAAAAAGGAGGATAACAGGCTTAGGGAGAAATTCTTCATTGTGAGAGGGGTTAGGCACTGGACCAGGCTGCCCAGAGAAGTTGTGAATCCCTGGAAGTGCTCAAGACAACGTTGGATGGAGCGCTGAACAACATCATCCAGTGGAAAGTGTCTCGTGTCTCTGCCCACGGCAGTGGATTGGAAATAGATGATCTTCAAGATCCTTCCAACCCAGGCCATTCTATAATTCGGTGATTTTTTTTGAGATGAAGTTTATAAGTACTAGTGCATCACTCATGTTATTGACACAAGAAATCTAGCTCTTATTAGGGAATAGATACCCTGTTTTTTCCTATTTTAAACACAAATGATGCTTAACTTTATATTCAGAGGGAATCCAATTCTCATGACTTTTGAAGAATGTAGGGAAATAATTAAGTTTTTGCAGAGCAAGGTGTTGTCTTGACATCATTCAAATAAATGTGCTTGGATTTTCAGTATGTGATTTATATTGTATTTGTCTTGGTCTAAGAGCTACTTCAATGCCAGTAATCAAGGGACATAGATGGATTGGAAAAGTTTTCTGCAGATTTTCTGGTGTATATTCTGATATTCATTATAAAGATGACCGTGGCAAAGAATTTGAAAGCCAAGAAAATTCTCAGAAAGTTTATCTGGATTCCATTGGATTGAGAAAATCAAAGAGCAAATGGTAAGAAAACACAGAGGGTAAAGAGGATTTGATAGAATTTCAGCTAAGAACGCTGGTGAGCAGCAGGTTTCTCAGTGGCTTATGGTCTGATGTGTTTTGCAATTCCTTCATCAAACATCATGGAGAAGGGAAATTCATGCAACATGTAATTTCAATATGATAATGAAGTAATAGCAGGCAACTTCAGCTATACATTACTCTTCTGAAACAGTTTTTTTTTTTTTTTTTGTGGAATAGTATTATTTTGCCTTTCAGAATGCATAACTAAACAGTTCTTGCTTACAGTGCTAATATTAATTTCAATACTTAGAAGAAATTCCCTTTGTAGCCTTATAAAAAATTTGCAAATGCTTCTTTATTCTAACATGGCATTTGAAATAGTAGATATAAAATTTTAAAAGTCGGGAAAGAAGGACAGACAGGAATGAACATTTCTCGCTCAACCTTATTATTCAATCCCCTTGTGCATATGTGTTATGATATAATCTTTAATTACACAGTTGCACACAGCTTTTCTCCCAGGAGACCTCTGTCTCACAGAGTGAGTAATAGTTATCCAACATTTCTTTTTATCTTGTTCACTATGTGGTTTAGCCTCAGGCCTTATTTATGCTACATCATCCAAAATCTTGACTGCAGAATTATTCATTTCTTTTCCCGGGAATTTCTTTGGTTCTCTTATCACATCAGCTAATTGCTTCATGGCTGCTCCTAAACCTATCTTTATTTTCCCTTTGAAAATGTATTAACAGTGTCCCATTTTTGCAGCAATGGAACTGAAGCACAAAGAGATTAAAGCCAAATTTACCGTGTCCATTTTTGTGTGCCAAAAATGAGAAATGAAAAATGATTCTTCTAAGAATATCTGAATTTTTGAAAGCAATATGTACATAATTGCAGTGCTCACTAACTTTGTTTGCAATCCATTACAAATACTAGATGACTCACTGGGATTTTTCATTGGGTATCTAACTGCATCATGTAAGACCTGAGTGAATTTAATTTAATTAGTGCTCTTTGATTTCCTGAAATCTTTTCTCTTTTAATTCATACTTTTTGATGAAAGGAATTAGGTTTTCCTCATGTTCCTCCTCTGTATGTGTCCTTCCCAGCATCCTGGCTTTTTGGTATCTTTCTGAACTCCAGATATTTGTGTTTTCTGGAGCCTCCTTTATGGCTCCTGTATTTCTCTACCTCTGCAGCTCCTTCCTCATTTTTCTGCTGACTTGCAAGCTGCATCTTCACACTTGCTACTCTTCTCCTTTCAAGAGAGGCAGTGTCCTCTTCTCTTGCATTGTGTGGGAGCCAGCTGAAAGGTACTTGAGGATAAGAGAAATGCACATTTTGCTTTCAGTTCCAGGGTCGTGTGTCACAGAATTTAGCTATTAGCTGGAGCAATCATAAAGAGGTCTTGTTGCAGCCTTGCATCTGTTGGCACCAGTGTGCTCAGGGCAGGAGGAATCACGGAAAGCTTGACTGCCCAGGTGTAAACAGCAGTCTTTGAAAGGCTAATAATTCAACCACAATACAGAGAATTTTTCAGAGACAGAAAATAGTGCAGGTCACATCATGGACACTGCCAAGACAAATTCCAGATTTCTACTCTTGATGATAAAAGCACGGAGATTTTCAGTGGAAGATTTTTTTAAGAGCCGAAATATCATTCTCAGAAAAGGCTGTGCTGTTGCAGCTGAAAGCTTCCCCAAACAGTTCATCCTAAGAAAGACAAATGAAAGTCTGACAAGAGATATAAAGTAGCTTCAACTCAAAACCTAAGAGTGAACAATGACAGTTTTATGAGACTAGTAGACTATAAAAACAACCGTTTTCCCATTACATATGCTCAGTCTATAGCAGCCAGTACATTTTGATGACTTATGGAACTTCACAGTCAAAGAATTCAAGAAACTTTTTTAGAATAAAGTAAAAACATGTTTCTAGGGCTATATTTCACTGACATAATGTCCTGGATCCATAATGCTCTTATGTCAAACAAACAGTAGTATCATTATTATTATCATTACCATGAACTTTTTTTTCTCATCCCATTGTTCTGATCATTATAACTTTTTCTGTTCTGTCAGGATTTCATGTTCAAGATCCAATTTACATCAGAAAAGCATCTCCATCTCCTTGCTGTTACTATTGACTCTGGTGTTGTGTTTTTCTTTCCTTCCCCTTCTGAGTCTTTCTAGAACCTGAAAAGATATTGAGGTTTTGGCCACTTTTGACCCCTCAAGATACAGTAGTGTTATTATATGCTTACCATGTAGTCATTAGAAATTGCTAAATAATAGTTTGCAAGTGAGGCTTTCTGTTCCTGTATTTATTCACATTGATCTACAGGTGCTAATACATTGTGTTTTGGAGTGATTGGTGCGCATTTACAAGGTGTAAGTTTTCCTGGTTTAAATGTGCTGAAGGAGTTCAAATTCAAAATAAATAAAAATTAACATTTTTGTTGAAAATTTTGAAAAGGTGAAAATAAACTTCCATAAAGAAACTACCTGAAAATGTAGCAAAAATATAAACATTTGTAAAGAAATTGAGAAGAACATGTTAACAAATCCATTGTTTTGAGATAGCTGATTAGTTTTTTTTTTATATTACAGGTTAGTGATAAGACCAAATTGGATGCAAACCATAAACAATGCTCATTAGTGGCATGGTTTAAACCATTTTAATGCCATCAGTTGACTTTTTGTTTAGGTAGGGAAGCATGCCAAGATGAGGGTGCAAGTAACACTTCCAAACAAGTAGAGGCACAAAGGAATTTGAGATGATATCCCTAATGAAACCCAGAGCTGCAGCACTGTGAGAAAATTAAAGCTTGGGCCAAGAATCAAAGAGAAACTCAAAATGCTTCAGAAGACTTTTTATAGTCTAGGATCAAGGAGGTTTCAGCTTTTAGTGTGGAAAGGGCTAATAATGATCTGCTAATCTATGTGCAGCATTTATATTGTTTTCCTTGTAATTTCTAACAGTCTATCAAAGCCTCCAAGTAAGGGTTTGCATGTTGGGAATCAGATGTGGCTGTAGGTCCAGTGCATGTAACACCACGTTGGCTTATGTGATGTGCAGGAGGATGTGGAATGCTTTTAGGACTGTCTAAAGGTTAAAGACTTTAAACACTGCTGCTCACTTCAGTCACATTCTGGGAACAGAGAGGAGACAGAGAGCAGAACAGAAGCACCTGGAGTATATTTGCCCTAAAACAAGACTCCAGCAAGCAGCTAAATAGACACCAGATCTATAGAATTTGTATTTCACTTTGTCCTGAACTTTTAAATAAACTTCCAAAGCAGCCAAGATGACAGAATTCAGAGAACTTTGAAATACATTTTTTTTCATTTCTTCTTATCATGATAATAAAAGCTTGTGGTTCCTACACCTTTTAAACTTTTGGGTGTATTTGAGTCCAACAGACACTCTTTATATCCTTTATATCCTTAAATATGCAAATTCCTCTAAAGTAGGTAAAGTTTTGACCCAAATGAAACTGATATTTTTCTGTTTATTTCTGTGCTACAGGCCTCCACATTCGGCTTTAAGTTTTAGTAGTAACCCTCAAAGCTTTTAATTTTCTGAAGAATCTCAGCTGGTAGATGATAAACACTCAAATATCTCAAGGAAAATACAGAGGAAAAATCTATGAGAAATGGAAAACAGACACTTATTTGGGTATCATGAATCAGTGAGATACATAGGACCCAATACAGTAAGTTTTCATTTTTACTTTTTCAGCTCACACAGAGTAAGCATCCATATTTTTATAATGTAAATTCTGGAAGTAGAGGCCTAATGTATTTAACTTTACGTTGTTTCTAACTAGTGGTTTTCGTGGTTGATCACTTCAAATTATTCCTGGCAGTCATTTTGTAATACATAATGAAAATCCTTGCTATTTCTTTGGGGCACTTCAATGAGATTTACATATCCACAGAAAATGAGATCATAAAAAAGTCCTCAAATATGTTTGATAGCCCTCATTCATAAATGATTGCAAACTTAATATAGCTATGCATTTGTGAGTAAATACCATTGAGTTTACTGAAAGACCCTAATATTTCATACAATTTTGAATCGGGGTTAGAGGTATAAAATATCTATGAATTTTCATGAAAGCAGACAGTAAATGGAGGGGCTATAATAATTCACCTCCTACAGAAAAAGAAAATGTAATCTGTAATGTTCCTAGTTGTTAAAAAGTCACATTGGAAGGGGAAATGAGGCATGGAGTTGAGGAGGGAGGCATAAGATTAGGAAGAGAATGAAAAATAAGAGAGGCTCTGAATATCTTGTTTTCTCGAGAATTAACTTATTAAACACCAAAAAATCCAGTAATTTTGACTGTGGACTGGATTCTCTACTGCTTAAAAAGGCATGAATATACTTTTTTCAGACCACGAAGTGGGATATGCTCTCTCCATGTGGTTTGTCTGTTTTCTCATAATGGTTGAGCTCACATTTATTTTAATTCATTTTAAATGTCTATCAATCATGAAACACAAATTCACGGGAAACATTCAGACAGATATATGAATTTCTAATGCTTTTCACACTTGTCAAGTCATTCCATCTTAACCTGGCTTGTCAATTATTTACTTTCAGATTTTACAGCCATATTTAGAGACAGATTGAAGAACTCATCAAGTGAAATGTGGCCTGCTTAGGTCTATGGGAGATTACTGCTGACTTCAAAGCAGGAATTTGCCCATATTGTTCCCATTCACATTCTGGAATGTCATGTTTACTGGATGAAATACCATGTGTACTGGCTTTGATTTTCTATTCAAATCACAAATGGTAGGGCATGTTTTCTTAGCAAAAGAATTGTTATCTAAGTAAGGCCAATTAATCTGCTATGGCTGTTGAATTGTTAAAAGAGAGATTAAATAGAAAACTTTTATATTAGAAAAAAATTAAGCTGCATGAACTATGGTATTTTTTTAATCAAAGCAAAAATTTGTTTTACTAGGCAAGCTACTTTCTAAATTTTTTTTTGTAGACCACAGAGGTAAGAAGACACATGAATAATTTCATGTTTTGTGATATATCACATGGCATGGTGAAAGTCCTCTTCTTTAATGAAGTAATCAAATGCTACCTATGAATTTTATGAATATTGATGTGATTTGCAGAGGGATACATGGGCTCTATAGTGCCTTAATAACCTGGGACCAATTTCTTGTTGGCTTGATAGAGCAATGTGGCAGTGGTAGACAAACACCTCCTACAAAGCAGAACCTAAGCTTAGGTCTACACTCATATCCCAGCTGAAAACAGGACCAGAAGCACAGATACCAAAGGATAACATTTCCAAGAAAACTCCCTGGAGACAGAAGGAAACCATGCTGTCACTGCTGAATTGAGAACAAATGAACATAAAATGATATTCCCGAAAGACAATTTGAAATTTCCCATAGTCTCCCATTTCCTAGGAAATTTTCTCACATTTTCTGCAGAGATTTGAGGAAGACAGGTTTAAGGATTTGATTGTCCTAAAATGTTTTTTTTATTAAATTCTTTCCAAAATGATTTATTACACATATTGTTTGAGGCACTAAAAATAAAATTGATGCCACATAGTGGGAACTATGGGGAAGTTCATCACATAAATAATGAGTCAAGGTAAGGGCAAGAAAGACGAGTCACAGTCACTTTAGTGATGGTCTACTCCATTTGAAGCAATAAAAAAGCACCCTAAATACCTTTGATACTAGAAAAGGGGAAAAAGTGAATCTCAGACTTGATTTATAACTAAAAGTTATACCTGCTGTACTCACGTATAAAACACATTCTGTATTAGGATAATTAATTATTATGGAGAAATTGAAAGAAAAAAGTGTTATCATGTCAGCTTCTATTAATAAAAGCAAGAATATGTGCTCAGTTTGCTACAGAAATAACAAGCCATCCATCTGGCATTAGGCTAGTTCTTCATTTCTGTGCTAAGGAAGAGGTCAGCTAGTTGTCCTTTTTGTCACTCAGCATGTTTTTGGTGTGAAAGGCATTAGCTTAGAAATGAAGGAATTATTGTCTAAAGTACATGTCAGGTAATAGTCTGGCTCACAGGAATACTTAGTAGAAGCAGGAGTTTAATGGAATGAGCAGTCTTTGGCAGATTTTAAAAGTGTTTGCTGCATGAGTAGGAAATGCCACTGTGCTTAGGAGTAAATGGAGTATTTTGAAGGATGAGCATGCAGGACCTTGAAGCAAAGAAGCATAAGCAGCTTGGGCTTGGTGCTGAAACTCATCAGAGTCCAAGGGTACTCTAAAATGCAGCTGCTGTGGCAAAGGCACAGAACTGGTGCAAGAAAGTGGCAGATTTAGAGCCCCTGCCTCACCTTCTTTCCTGTGCAGCACCCTTGTTCCTGCCTCCTGGCACCTTCTCTCTGTATTCTAAAGAGAGCACACACAGCCAAGTGCCTGAGGTTTTGTTTTTATCAGTTTTTATACCAGAATAATTCCATGAAGATCAGAGATAATCTCTGGTATTGCTCTCACTGTGAATAGGCAGACACTCAGAGCTGCTAAATAATAAGTTATATAAATATTATATGCTGGTGATTAAATGTAAAAATGCCTTAACCTTGATATAGAGGATATCTTTTATGCCACACAGCATAAAAGAAATTTTATAAAAGACTGTAAAATACATTATTTATATGATTACTTAATGTTTAGGGGAAAAGAGAAAACAACAGGAAATATTGCACTCTACTCTGAGCTGGATAAGCACTAACAGTTTTCCCAATGTTTTTCCTTATACCTGTGCAATAAGTTCCAATTTGTATATGACCCCTTCTTCCCATCCCTCAACACAGCAACCTTATTGACAAAATTCATCTAGAAGAAAGAAATTCTAATCTGAAATTAATTACTTTTGCTTGATTCTCTATGTACCCTGTTTAATGTCTCATTCTTTAATGAGGCATTAAATATTCTTCAAACATATTCATTAGTAAAGAAATGGAAATTGTATATAGCTCCTCCTATAGTGGCAGTGTCATCATTCTGGAAAAGGAATTGTGTCAGATACACGAATGTACTTAGGACTATAACTTCCTTTGGAAACAGTAAGGGTAAATGATGCAATAACTTTTTGGTGTTTTTACCTCTTAAGGTATGTTTATATGTTATATTTACCTTAATAACATTGTTGGTCTTGGTTGACTGTCAATTTGTTTTGATTAAAAAGACACTGCAGCAAATGGAAATGTTCTTGGAACAGTAAGGAATCTGCTGCCTTTTGTAAGAAGACATTTACATGGTCTTTAATGTAAAGACCATGCAGTGCTGCAAACAGCAGTGCAAATGGCAGGACAGAGGATTTCCTGAGCTGATCAACTAACAGGGGTCTGTGGGCAAGTATGGCAAACATTGCAGTTGTTTTCCCTTCTAGTTTTGACAATTGAAAAAAATCAATGTTCAAGTTTGAGAACTTGAATTGTTACATTATTTTTGCAGTTTTTTCCTAAGGGAAGGATAATCAGCCTTGTTTGTAGTGTCATAATGAAAACTTCAGAGAAAATAAGCATGTAAAAAAGCCAGGAAAGCCTCAGAAATGTTTTTTATCTAAAACTTTTCCACTGAAACAGAAGAATCAGTAAGCCCCATAAATGAAATAACTTCTTGCCCTCTAGAGAAAGGGTGATTCCTAGAGGTCAAAACAGGGGTTAGTGCTAGGTCAGCTGAGATAGCCATTACTGCAGCTATCTGCACAGTGTTCAGGCTTTAAGTAAACCAGAGATGTTATAATGTGGAACTGCTGGTTCTTGGTTGGCTTTCCTAAGGTCATAAAGAAAAAGACAGCTTATTAAGCCTGAAACCATTAAGGAAAAATATTAAACCCTGTCTCTAAACAGAAGTTATCTCAGGTTAAATAAAAATGGTGTTCTAGTTAGAGTATGACAAATCTGTTCAGACATTATTTCCACTCAGAGTCATCATTTAACTACTTTCTTGACCTAGTCACTGTTATTATTTATTTCTAACATATTCCACTTGATATTTTCATTATCATAGTATATTCAAGCCAGTGCTGCTTTTCAGGTAAGAAATTAATTAATTGAAAGCACAAATATTTGTGTTATAAGAATAAATGACCACTAAAATCAAAGTAAGATTGGTTGACTAGAGCTTCTATATATTGTACAATCTGGTGTGAAATAGCCTAAACAGGTATGCCCCTAAAATAACATAATATTTTACTTCTTTTGTATAAAAAATTTAAATATATTAATTCAATTAGTATTTTTGACACACCCTCTTTCAGTAATACTATTTGCATATTGTGCTATAAAGGGAATTGAAAATGAGAAAATAATGGATTATTTTTGTTTTGTTTTCAGGCTAATTCCAAGAAACAGGAAATGAAAGGATTTGTTATATGTGACAGCTACAGTGTAGTTGAAGTGTCTTCTTCTAGAAAAAAAATCTGTTGTAAATTTTGAGAACTCAGTGCACTGTTTTTTATGTGAAAGGTATTCACACCTTAACTTCAGATGAGATACACCACACTACCTCCTGAATTTCATGAATGAACCTACAATTATGCTCCTAAACAGGAGCTGGATAATACTCTGAACTGTGCCTGACCTGGACATTTGGAGAAACAGCTCCAGGAGAAATGAAAGCATGCCCCAGCACGTAAGTAATATTCAGCCTGGAAGAAGAATGTGGATCTGTGTGCTTATTCTGCAATTTAGCTTCCCTCAGTGCTCGATACATTCCCAACCCAGACAGGTCTTTGCTCCAGTTAGCATGTGTTTTGGCTTTTTATTTTGATGAGTTATCAGAACTCTATTTTATATAGCAGCTCTCAGCCTCGGTTCCCTTGAGCTGATTGCTTGTTTATTATATATCACAGAAACTGCTACCAAGAAAATAGGAAATAACAACCACCAAGAATCAATACTACTATCAGAACCCTGGAAACACCCCTTTGGTTCCCTGCTATTTTATGGTTAAGTTGCAGAACTGCCTGTGTCTTGTTAGGGAACTTGCTGTTCTTTGATGGGGAATGTTCATGAATATAACAAAGTAGTGCTAATCCTAATATGATAAATCTTACTCTTAACTTGCCCTCTCTTTTCTTAATCAGATAAAATTGTCTAAAATCCACCCCTTTTCTTTTTACTGATGTCTCTACATTCTGCTCTCAAGAGCACAGCACAGGGCCATTTTTCAAGCTAAAAGAATAGAAACTTTGGCTGACTTGTTTTCTTTGTCAACCATCCACAGAACAGAGCCAAAGGGAAAGGAGGTAAAATGTCTACAGAATTAACAGCAAAAAGTCCTAATTTGAGACTGTGTGGACAAACGATGAAAGGTCTCTTAGTTAATTTCTGTTATTTCCACCTTTATCTCAGAAGTCACAGGAAATGATTCCCAGTTTTATGTTTAGGGAAAGCTATAGTCATTTGCTCATTTAAAGTTATGTCTCCCTTCTTTTCTTCCCATTCTTGTCAATTACATCCTTGATATTGGAGAAAACTTTCCTCACTCAGAAGAACTAACATTTCTGCTGAAGTACATGAAAAGAAACCTCTTAATCATAAGTTCAATAAAAATGTGAATTCTCAGGAAACTCTTGGGATGGTCTTCTGAGTATTGACATTACTCTCAGAAGTGCAACTATCACAAATCAGAATGTGATATAAATTCTATTCTAGAGAAATACCTCACTTCTGGCTGTGTGGGTTGAATAATAGTATTGCAGTTTAAAATTGTGCTTACAATTCTCCCTCATTAATATCATCATGACCTCACTGATACACACATAACATTTAATTTCTATTTCAGGAGGTCATTTTCCCAGATACTGCCTCTTGTAGTCAAATCAGTATTTTCTGTATATAGACAATAGTAAGACTGCAAATGAGATTTAATGAGGAGTTACTAGGCAGTACAAATTTAGAACTCTGTTTTTAAAGGATGTCTCAAAAGTTGTAAAACTGCCTATGATGAAGTAACTTAGTTAAGCTTCTTTGATTTCAGCCCAATTAAAAAAAAAAAAAAAGGAAAAAACCAAACTAGACATTCAAAGCACGAAACATTCTGTACATTATGTTTATCCAGAGTAATTCACAAGTTCTAACTGGGCTGCTCCAGAACAGTGTCTGGGTTTCTGCTACCCTATTCCAACTATAACACAATTACAATATTACAATGGGAAAAATCATAAAATTGCTAATTATCATTTTCAAGCCTATCTATCTTTGTTGTGGATTAGATTGTGATTTTCTTTGGTGTGATCTGTCAAAGAAGTGTAGAAGGTGAATAGCTATGCCCACACACCACTCTCTAGAGCCACATGGGGAAATCCATAGGCAATCTCTGGTTTGTCTCTGTTATATGTATCTGAATGTAATTCAAAAAGAATTTCACCGAGGATATTTCATCTGTTCAGGTAGGATCCAGCTTTTTTCCATCTGTATCATGATCATATTAGGATTAGCACTACTTTGTTATATTCATGAACAAGTAAAATAATTAGACAGGAATTTTCATGGGATTAAAGACTCATTTTACTCTGCAAACAATGAATTTTGATTCATTGTTTGATTTGATGAAGGATCCAACTCAACAGGCAGACTGAGAACTCTGAATGCTAGTACATGGACAAGAAGTCACCTCACCTGTAAAACTGTAATTTACCAGCAAACATCACAGAAGTATTCTCTCCCTTGAGATATAGTTCCTTGTAGCATAGGCTAAGACTAAAATATTCCTATGTATTTTTTTTTTTTTGCAGCATATTAGGGAATTTGAAAACATCTTATTAACTTCACTCATCAAAAATAAAACAAACCAAATAACAACCCCAATTGTTCTCAATGTTGACATCACTAATAATTTAAAAACGACCTTAAAGCTGTCATTAGTCATCAGAAATGTCCACATTCTACTTGAATTTTTGTTACTATACAGTTTCTAAACTCTTGTATCTGCACCATGAGTATTCATGAAATTAATAAAGTAAAATAAGCTTACATCTGTCCGGTTATATTTTTCCTCTAGGGTTTCAATAGAAAAGAAAGAATGTTACACTTCCACCCTCCCTGCTCCCACAAAGTGGAAACAAGACATACTAAAATGTGTGTGTTAGGACTGTCCGGTCTGATGTAACAAAGCACACGTATCAAATTACTGGATACTGTAACTGTGCAGATATGTCAAATTACTGGAGCAGAAGGGTACGCAGCAGTCTCATTTGGGCACCCAAACACCCAGTCACAGGGAATTAGAGGACACCTGAAACATTTGTATTTTCCTTTAACCAACTTGATTCATTTCCTCTCCCTTTAAAACTAGGGTATTTCATTCCTCAGGCTCACAAGATGAAAACTGGAAACATCAGGAGAAATTTTGAGGATCTCGAGGTATGCGACACATTTGTAAACTGGCATTAAATAAATTACTAGTAAAAGTACTGTAGTATTACTTTCAAAAATTAAGAACCAGCAATATACTCACAAGAAAAGTATAAATTCATGAATGTGCTTTGATGGTGTTGCTTTAATAGATCATTTTTTGTGATATTATAAAAAGACGCTGGATAGGATTTGGTAAAAAGCCCCAAAATTAGTATTTTTTTTCAGCTTTAAGGCCAGATTCCATCCCGATGCAAATCTTATACAAATATTTTGAAGGCATTGGGACTATTTGGATGTAAGTTAAGATTGTATGTTGTTTTTTGCATAGAGTTATCAGTGGTAAGAGCTAGATACTGTTCATGAACCATGGAAATGCTGTACCTGGAGGACATACAGAAAATTGCAACACTTTTTAATGAATTAACAGACACCTTGTGGAAAATATATTCTAGAATTTCTCTTGAATATTGATATATTTTTTATTGATAAACTATATTTTTACCTATTGATTTAATAAAAAATATCTGCAGCCACAAAACTCTTCTCCAAAACAAAAAAGAGCTTTTGAGGATTCTGCTCAGCCTCTGGTGAAAAGAAACTGGGTGAAACTTATGAGTTTCACACTTGTACTGTGTCATGAGATAGACACAGTGCAAGTGATGCTACATTGAAGAGAAAAAATATATAAGTCTATTTTATTGTTCTGGTAAAACCAATATTTTCTAAGTTTGAACATTTTCCATGTTTAAAACTGAATGGTATGTCCTTGATTTAATGCTACTTGCTGACCTTCATAAACTATTGAATAAAATGATGTATCAGATTTCTTCCAATGTAAGTATTCCCAAACTAAGTAACAGGCACGGAAAAATGTGAGATCATATCACAGTTCAAAATTTGAAAAAAATAATAATGATTAACAGAGTAATAAATTCACGTTAAATGAAAAGTGTAAACATTGACTTCACTAGGCAGCTGAATGACACACAGGTGCAAGACTGACTCCCCCATGGTTGGGCTGCAGAGGCAATCCCCACCCTGAGGACCTGGAAGCAATGTGTGTGTATCCATGGCCTGGGCTATCCAGCTTCTCTTCTGGGGATTTCATCCTGTGATTTGCAGAAAATTTCCTCTGGCACTAAGATATTCAGTGCAGAAACTCATCAGCCTCTGTGCTTCACCAGCGCCCTGATAGCTCCTGATGGGTGGACCTGCCCAGCCATGGCTCTTGATGGGTGGATCCCACCTGTGGTCCAACATCCCAGCATGGCCTGGCTGGGGTGAGTCTGGCTCGGCCTGGAGATGACCAATGCCATGGCTGGGGTGGGTCTGGCTGGCCCCTGGAGATGACCAATGCCATGGCTGGGGTGGGTCTGGCTGGGCCTGGAGATGACCAATGCCATGGCTGGGGTGGGTCTGGCTGGCCCCTGGAGATGACCAATGCCATGGCTGGGGTGCTCCAGCTGCCCTGCTCCTGTCTGGGTGTCTGGCCAGGAACTGTCCAGCCAGCCAGGCGCCATGGTGGGCCCCAGCTCCCTGTCCTGGAGGCAGCAGCTGCTGGCACTGTGCCCTGGAGCTGGCTCCAGCTCCTCTGGAGCCATGGGAAGGGGAGCTGGGGGCAGGGATGGGGCTTTCTCCCCTTCCTCCTGGGTCCCTGGCACCACTGTTGGCCTCAAGCTCCCTGACTGGCCTCCTCTGCAGCTGGGCCAGTGCAGGGAGCTCCTTTCCTTAGTTTGCAGGACAGCTCCTAATCTGCAGTGATCAGAGAGATGGTGGTCATTCAAGGATGTGAAAATGGTATGTGAATACCGGTAGAATGATTGAGTAGCGTGAATCGTTTTACTAACAAGGAAAATGAATGTAAATCTTTTGACTTGGTTCATGGTGTACAAATGACATTCCTTTTAAAACCGAGTAACAGTTCTTACCTGGCTTTTGTTGTATAAGCCCTAGTCATTTCCTGGTGAAATGAAAGAGCTGCCCAGGAAATGGAATCATGCCAATTAACCATCACTTTCTTTTTCTGCAAAAGCTCCCATGGATTGTAGTAAGAAAAATAAGAGAGGCAGGGTCTTAAAAAATTGTATGTACAAATTAGCAAGCCAAAGGAAATGAAAGGGAAGTTAAATAGCACACATACAAACCAGTGTTTTGAGCAGAGCTAGGCAGAGAACATTTGTAAAAATACCATAACATTTAGGAACAGAGAAAATGCAGAATAAATTTGTTTGAAAGAGATTTAGATTTCATCTATGATTGCAGACAATGAACTTTGGAGCTTGTGGTATGTTTATGTTCATGAATATTTCTCTGGAATAGGAAAACAAAGTTGTAGTGTAAAATCCATTGAAACACCATTAGCTGCTAAAAGAAAAGGCAGCTTTACTTTTTATTGCAGCATAAGTGTTTCAATTTTTAGCACTTCTGACCATGTGCCAATACTCTTTGCCAATGCATTAAAGCTCAGGCTCACAAGGTCAGCAGCATTCCCTTCCACCACCTTTTCTGCAGAAGTCAGAATCAGTTATTTGGACTCTGCTCAATGATGAATACTGCATGGGTAGAAGTATATTTGTAACTGCTCCCATGATGATGCCTTCGTTCTAAATTCTGTGTCATAAATTCAGCCTGCAAACTCTAACTGATAGAGATCAGAGTGATTAGAGCATATCCTGTGCAGTAGGCAATAATCAGTACAAACACAGCACCATATGGACTACTGTGAAGAAATTGAACTTCATCCTAGCCAGAACCAGTACACGCCTCAGCCAAGTCTCATGGAAAATTTAACCATAGAATGGCTCAATTTTCTGCATAAATATTATCTTGCATAATTAAAGAGCTGATAAAGAACCACTAAATTCTTCTCACAGGTATGTTCTTTTGAAAGAGAGGAAAAGCACTTGGATTGTTCATTTATCTCTGGAGAATTATTTCAAACCCATAGCTGCTTTTGTATTTGTGGAGTGGAAATTGAGAACGAAAGGTAGAATTTGAAGTAACAGGTGACTTTGGCTTAATTAGATGCTCATGTATCTTGGCAGATCACAAATTATGTGTCAGACAGTAATTTTATTTTATATTTGAGTTTAGCAACAGAACCATTGTTTTAAATGAAGGCAAATCTCTGAGGTACTGGAAAAAGTTTTGTTTGTTACTGTAAATCTGAAGTATTCTGTAATTTTTTATCCAGAAACTCCTCCAGGGGGATTTTAATACATATTCGTGAACATGGTGTGGAGATTTTCTCCACATAAGTTATTCTATAAGTATCCACACCTTTATATTCTTGTTAAGCAGCTGTTAGTGGTCAGTTTTAGAGAGGAAAGCAAATTAAATAATTCCTCTTGTTTGATATGTGGCCATATCTTTTGAAGGCAGAAATGTGGAAAAGCATCAACACATGAATTGGAGATAACTCTACTATCTCTTTTCTGTCCTGTAGGAATCTGTTACTCTTTATTGTTGTTCAATGAATTGTGAACACTTGGAAAAGGATAATGGAAAAGTGAGAAAACATAAGAGCACATTGACACTACAAAATGAAGGCAGATAAGCAGAAATATACTGCTAAAACCTGGCTAAAAGTATTTATCCATGTGATAGTAGTGTGTGTAAAAAGTACCCCCAGAAAAAAGAGAGAATGAGAAAATCTCCTATGACTTGAGGGGAAAAATTAGTTTCCACTGGCAATAATACAGTAGAAATACATAGATTGTAAACTGTAATCCTAGAATTAGTACATAAACTCTTTAATGCTGTCTTGCATTTCCAAAATTATTGAACAAAAAAGAGTAAGAGATCCTGACCCAAAAAGTCTCCAAATCAGCATAGTTGCTTTCTCTGATAGTCTGTCTAAGAAGCTTAGAAAAATAAATAAAGTTAGACTTCTTTCTTTGTGTTATTGCTACAATAATAAAAGTGATGCTATTTCCTTGAGTGTCTGTGAGTGAAGGCAATTTTTATTTTTGCAAGAAGGAATAATATTTTCTTTATGGCAAGGGTTATATTACACAGGAGAGGTAAGCTGGAGGTTTTTCTACTTTTACCTTTAACTCTGCAAGTATTTCTGTGAAGAAAGGGGATGCCTGTGTACACTCACTGGTGAAGTTGCTGTAAAGCCAAACAGAGTCCAAATATGCTTGAGGATTTAAGAAAACTTCCACCTGGCAGGGCCTCACAGAGATCAAAGAAGGATGGTTAACCACTTAGACAGTACAGGAGCTTAAGCTAAAGCTCTGGCAGTGCAAAACTGTTGAGATGCACAAAATTTACCCGCCAACATTTGAAATGGAGGCAAATTGCAAGTTGATAGGGTTACAAAAAAACTTATTAATCTCAAAACTCTTTCACTGACAACCCTAAGTCTTCAGTAGATTTACATATATTTCTCTTCAAAGGAAGGAGGTGTAAAAATTAGAGCTTACCCAAATGATTAGCATTGCAGTAGTATTTCCTTTCTTGTAAGCCGCTTCTGATAGAAAAGTGATTGGTCATAAAAGCTGAAGAAGCAAATAAGGTGACTGTTTAGTCCAGAAGATTGTATGCAAATTAAAAGTCCAGAAGATTGTATGCAAATTAAAATTGATAGTAAAATTAGTAAAATTAATGAAAGAAACAAAGTGGTCAGCATATGTTGTTTCTTCTCTGTTTTGAGCACGTGAATGTAGCTTTTCTTACAAAGGCTTTCTCCTACAGGTCAAGATACAGAGACTGATGCACGCCCTTCTGGATATTCTTGAGCCTTTTAGCCTAGAAGAACAAAGTGTATCACCTGAAGGTTGCAAAATGCAGACTGATGTTCATGTGGCTGTGCAAGAGATGAAAGACATATGATTTTTATGCTCATGGGTCTAATCAGAAATATTTTCAAATCACATATTTCAGGTAAAACTAGAAAATGTGACCAGGGTACAATTAGCCAGAAGCCAACTTTTCTCTTCTTTTTACTTCTTTCTTGGGCTGAAATGTTACTTTTTTTTCCCTGTAAAATGAATTAATACTATTTCCTTATTATAACTGAAAGCTTCTCAGGATGTAAGAATAGTCTTATTGAAGTGCCATTTCTGTATTCCAATATCCCTGTTTTCCCTGGCTTTAATTTTGTAGACAAAATCACAAATATTGAAGGCAAAAATTGTCAATGTCTTTCCAGGGGATTTATAAATAGGATTATATTCCTATGAGGGCACATATTCTATAAATTAGTATGTATGGATTTTAATAAATAAAAAAAAGTGTTTAAAAATATTTTATCTCAGTAGAAAGAAACAGTAGCTGAAAAAAAGGCTATAGTTTGATTTTAAAAATATACAAACTTTCTTGTGGAAATTCATATTCTGAAGTACTTAGCCTTGACTTTTAAGTATTGGATTACCATCTTGTCAAATATTGTTCAATGCCATGATAGGCTATAAGGATGAATCATGACAGACTGTTACTAGGAGATGTGCTTTTAAAGCACAGAAGTTGTGAGTTAAAAATTATGGTGAATAGAGGTAACAGTAACACTAATCAAGTTTTGTCTGTCTAAATCCTACGTTGAAAAGGCTGATAATATAAACACACTTTCAGAGTACTTAAAATCTCCATGATATCAAATTGAGTTTCAGTATGAAGGGTGAAACAATAATCACAGGCCATAATGCAAATATGTTTAGGTGGTATGTGTAATGGAGCAAATTTTATGGCTGACTTGTTTCCTGATCCATGGCATGTTGTCTGTTGTAAAGAGAATCCATTCAATCTGTTTGCATTTCTTGCTATTTATTTGCTTTTTAAAAGAAATACAAATCTGTGTCATGCAGATGCACAGATTATCACAGAAGTAACTCTTTCAGTATATTTGACTAGTACAGAGAAAAAAGCTTAAAAACTGAATGTTTGCAGAGACATCACTGTCCTTTAATTGCCAGAATAGATGAATAAATGCCAGAACTGGGATGACTTGCAGCAGATAGTGGAAAAAAATTACGTGGGAAATCGATAAGCTTAAAAAATATGTTACTAAAATGAGAAAATTAGTGTAGTACATACTGTACTGTAGTACATTCTGGTCCTTTTGCCAAAGAGTGCTCTTGAAGAGTAATAATTGTCCTTGGAAGACTGTGTTTCATCAATATTTTAGTGGCAAGTATGGGCAGATGCTTGCAAAAGAGCTAATTCAACTGTAGATTTGGTCTAAGTTATGTATTTCTCATCTCATTCATGTTATATTGATCTTCTATTGAAAGCTTATCTTTTTGTCTATTTGGACAAAGTCTCTTCTTGATAATTCAAGACTTTGAAGAACAAGTGCCAAACTATTTTGCTGCTGTTCATGCAAAGAGTATTTTCTCTGATTCCAAACTAAATTTAAAGCAATGTCCCAATCCTCCCTCCAAAATATTAAAGAAATAACTGTTAAGGAATATCCAGTGCAGAAAAATAATATCAACAAATCAAGAGATAAAAAGTAAGCTGATAATTTGTTTGGAAATGTGTTTTAGAAAGTGTTGTGTCTCTTTTGGAAAATTCAAATGTTGAAAGACGAGATGCAAAATATTGATGAAAAATAAAGAGATACCCATCATCGGTCTCTGTAAAAATAAATTGTGGTAATTTCCTGAGCTTTATAGCAGCTAGTTTTCTGTGCATATTTAGCACTTATTAAATTTCTTGGAATAATTAATGGCTAGATGAATCAAGCTTTCTTTAAAACATCGACAGGGCCCTACTTATTCAAAGATGCTACAAGCACCCTAGAAAATTACAAAAATAAGACATGTAGCCATCACCAGTTTAAGTACAAACATTTTTAAAAACATTTTTTCATATTACCTTGCAATTTTTTCTGACATTCATTATCTTGGCAAAAATAGATAATAAATGTTTTATTTGCATTTCCTTGCAAACTGAGAATATAAGTTCATTGTACTGGTAAGTTTTCACTAAAATCACCCTGTAATGTCTTCAAATATCAGTTAATTATCTGCTGTTCTTCCAAACTGATGTCTTTTTCTTATTGCTAGCTACATGTTGACACCTCACTTTCTGCAGCAGTTTCAGAAGGGCACATCTTTGATGTTTGCCATCTGTATCAATATCAATCAATTAATTGGAGTCATGTTGATAGGATGAATTACCTAACCTGCTGACAGAAAGCCGATTTTTTCAGTGGTTTGTTCCTGTTGTTGATTTATCAGTTTATGAAATTTATCAGTTGATTTCTGTCAAATCAGTCAGTTGAGCTGAGACATCCTGAAGCCACACAGTCACTGATGCAAAGGAATGGGCTGGAGCACACTAGTGGAGGCAGAAATGAGGAGCAGAAAGCCCCTTTTGGTGACCATGAGACTGGATTTCACTTAGTTTGAATCTGCCCTCTCTGACAGCCAAAACTGCAAGAAAGCTTGGTTCTCTCATACCTCACATCATAGACTTGTTGCTCCTAATCAGCAGAAGACAAATTCATTTCTCTACATTTCATTCACTAGATTTGGAGTGAAAATAGTGTGCACCAGAGGTGACAGTCTAACTTGTCTGCTTTTCACCCTGTAGATATGTAACAGTCAGATGCCAGGAGGAAAGGCTCCATTAGGAGCTGTTTCACCCATTCAGATGGTGAATTACAAAAGAAACACTGTCAGGCAGGATTACTAAAAGCCTGTATTTAGTAATATTTAGTAATTTTCTCCTAAATTCTATTAACAGATGATTATCTTTTCTGTACAGCTGAAGGAGAATTTTTCTTCCACCTAACCATTCCTATGCATGGTTGTGGCTGATCTTGCTAGCTTTGTGTTTTCAACATATTAATGAACTTTAAAAAATTCATTACCTGAAATATGTTATGTGGCAATTAATAAGAAGGGTTAGTTAGTGTTAGCATTAAATGAATTAAAAGATAAATCCACTAATTGCTATAGAAAACCTTCTGAGAACCTGTAGGTCAAACATCAAAAGTAAGCAAATCTAGCAGTAAGCAAATCTAACATTAAGCAGTTTGCAAGCTGAGAGAAAACAACAGCAGCCAGGCAGGAAAAAAAAAGTAGCAGTTTGCATGGGTAATCAGTTTTTTTGGAAAACAACAGGAAGAGGATGGGAAATAAATACCCTGCAAGCAAAACCATTGTACTTCTATCTACATGATCACTGCAGGATAACACAGGAAGGTTCTTCACTGAGACTGTTTGTTGTTGAAGTGTTCCACAGAGGACTCCATAGCAGAGCTTGAGTAGCTGCAGCTATCTAAGGACTTTAATTAATGTAACGGATGCAGAAGCCATTTATCACTTCACAGAACTGTGAAAGTTTTATAAATTGTATCTATATTTGCTGGTAAATAAAGCTAATTATCATAAGTTCAGAAAGCATCTTTCAAAAGTCCTTTCATGAAAACCACATTTTATAGCCTCTCTAGCTTGTCAGGATAAACATAATCAAATACTAAATATTGCTAGCAGTGATTGCTAGCCTTAACTACCTAATGACCTGTATCTACCTTCTGTTTCTCATCTGGCTGAGGTCAAGATGAGTACACTGCTGTTCTGAGCTGATAGCATTACACACCATGCATGGTACCATCCTCTGCTACAAAACAGGCAAAGCAGTGATGAGCAGAAACTTTTGCTCAGCCTGCAGCTAAGAAATGCATGCAATAACCTTTAAGAGCATCTCACCACACTCTCCTGACACAGAGGTTAATATTAGGTTCAGAATATATTGCATTAAATGTGATTTATTTCCTTTTATTCAGTATTTAGGAACCCAGTTGATAGTTTGTATTTAACCACAACTTACATCACAAGGGCTTTTGCATGCTGCATCCTTTAATTCAGAGCATACACACCTACATGGGTGGAGCTCAGAAGGGTGTAAATTAGATAAAGAGCTTAATACTCTATACATCACTTATATGCTTTGTGTTCTTTCTGATTTCTTTCTGCAGTGTGGGAGGTGTCCCTAGACTTTTGAGTGCTGTTTTGAGGTTGATACATTAATCCCATGGAAGTGCTTGTCTGAAGAGTCCTGTGGTCAGGTAAGACTTTGAGTTGGGTATACATAGATATTTGCTTTATAATGAGTTCCTGATTTTAAAAGCCTCTAAGTGTTTTCACGAGGGTCAGTTTTAATTAAAATGGCAACAAGAATAACTGAGTCTTTTAATAGAAAGGGACACCCAGATACTAGAAATAAAGGCAGTTTATCCTGAACTCTCTTCCTGATAACTGTATTTCTGATAGGTAATGGGTTTCTGCTTCAGTAGTTGTGTAGCATTTACAGTTTCATCCAATGATTTGCAACATTTTTTGCTGCAAGTATACTTGATGTAGTAAGACCTATTTGTTGCCTGCTTCTCTCACACTATGTCTGGAGTAATAAGCAGCAAAGCAGAAATAGTTCTAGAAAGAAAACCAATTGTTTCTAAGCACCCAAAACCCATGTTGTGCATGTTTTGGATGTTTTATTTCAAGCTGGGTCTAGTCTGGTCCCCATGTCTCTATGCCAATTTGTGGTTGGAGAATTCTGACCCAAATTTATGTCAGCATTATCAAGGTGCCCATATCCTAGTTCACCTAAAGGGATCCATTTTATGTGGTCTGGGACAACTCTGGTGCAAATAAAAGCATGTTAACGGAGGAAAATGAAGAGATTTACATTGAAAGGGAATTATTGATGAAAGCCAATATGCAAATATGCCAATGCAGACTTGCTGTCTGTGAGTTACAGATTCTCATCTCCTTGAGCTCTCACTTATTCATTTATTATACCTGTGGCTGGATGTTCTCTTTCCCTTGAGAATGAAGACAGTTGTTCTTCAGAGTAGAGAAATGTTCGTCTCTTTCTAGAGAGTTCTTCCTGCCTTGTAGAGAAATTAATAATCGAATGTGTTTCACAAGGAATTTCTTCCACAGCCCATATAAATTAGAGGTGATGAGGCAGCAGACATCAAACGAGTATATGAAATGGGCAAAAGTAATTATGAAAGCCTTTCCTGCAGCAATTAGAGGAGATCAAGCCAAGGGAAATGAGCAGTGTTGGAGTTTCTCATTGGAAATGAGCAGTGTTGGAGTTTCTCATTGGGTGTTAGAATAAAGAAAAACAGATGAATAATATTTTGGAAATGTATGGAAATTACCTGGATAGTTTTGTGGAAATGCAGAAAGCAAAAAAAAAAACAAAAAAAACCAAACATTCAATCTACTGGTATGTTTGTAAAGGAACTAGGTATGTCTTATGCACTTAATGCAATTTAAAAATATTTTGAAATCTATATTGTTTATTTCAAGACCTTAAATATGAAGTAGCAATTTTTGTTCACCTGAGCAAGGAAAATTTCATTCAGTGAAAAATCCTCCACAAGGGAAAGGAAAAAACCCAACCTCAAGTCGGTCTGAAGAGAAGCTTTTTGTATTGCCTTATGTGTTTTATTCTGGGCACCTGAGCAGGGAACAATGCACCACTTTTCAGCAGAACAAAAGATTCCTTCATTGCCCAAATGCTGGGAAAGATGACAGCTGCAAAATCGGAGCCTCAGAGGACAGGTAGCTTGCAGGAGTCCTAATAGGAAATGGACTATTCATGCAGACTTTAATGTCTAACCCTATCTACTTCAAACTGAAGTAAGATTAGCCTCCTTTAAAAACATGTACATGTTTAATGGTAATCCTAGATGATTTTGGTTGTGGAAAATCTGCTACAAACACAGGGAAAACAATGTGTCATACATTGGTGTATATGAGAAATTAGGTTATAATATTCTAAAAATATATAATTCCCTTTATATGTGAATTTGTGCTTTTTCAACTCAGACTGTCTCAAGTAAATTCTATGAAACAAAGGATGCTAACAATATGTCAGTACAACTCAATTCTGTAGTTGTAGACCTTATATAAATTTAAAATAACACTCAGGATAAATGTTACTTATTTACTCTCATATCAAATAGAAGCCAGTAATTATTTTTGTTTCAGAAACATGTAATTAAACTGTAGCTCTGTTTCAGGCCTCCTCACTGTTGTAGGGGAGCAAGGGGACATAAAGGGATAGTGAATGCCAGTTAGACACTAAACTGCAAATACTGGCAGTGTTCAAAGAGGAGGGTCTAGCATTTGCACTTGCCATTGACCAAGGATGTGGTCAGGTTTGCTATTGTTTTACTCTCCCCATGTCCATGGGACAGGCAAAGGTAGTAACACTAATGGTTGTGAGAAAAATAGCAAGGGCTATTCCTGCTCAGTTTTGTAATTTTTTTTCCCCAGTAGCTTACTTTTTGTAACTTAAACCTGAAGTTTGAATGTGTTGGAAGGTTTTCAGGAAAATGCATAGCAACTGATTATGCCAGATTCTGTAAATTCTGAACAACTTCAGGTAAGGCAATGATTTCATGTTAGATTTACATAAGTTTAACTACAAATAGGTTGTGTTTTTTCATAAAAAGCTCTTTTCTTTATTGCTAATCTATTTACTAAAGAGATTTAGAAATTGGGTCCACAAATTTCCATTCCTCTTTTTCAGGTTTTTTAAGGTGTATATCCAGAGATAGGTGACTACAGTGTTCACAATATTGCTGCCAAACAATTAAAAAAAATAGAGATGAACTGTTTTATTCACCTTCTTGGCTTCTGTCTGTTGGTGTGGGAACATTTTTATATACACTATTTCACTTTAGACTGCAATTGCTGCAAAGAGGGTTGTATTCATGTGTATAAAAAGGGTGGAAAATGCAAGCGATCAGTTTTGGAGCTGAGCTTCCTGTATGTGAGCAGGGTCCCAACACATTATGTAAGGGGATTAAACCATAGGTGAAAGAGGGAATTGACAGAGAAGAAGAAATATTTCAATAGTCCCAAAGATGGGCAAAAGTAAATCTGTAAAATATATATGAATTGCAGCAGTGTTTATCAAATGCAAAGCATCTAAACACACTCTGTTTCCACTTCCTCTTACTGTCCTATAATTTCTGATGGAACAAAGATGTAGACTGATCTAGAAAGGGTAATAATGGGTGAACAGATGGAGCAGTATGATGCTAGGAAACATCAGCTAGAAAACATCAGACTTTTTGTGGGGAGTAAGAGTTGTAATGAAGTAAAACGAAGGTGTGAGCGAGGTAAACAGAGCAGGGCAAGAAAGGATGAAAAAGTGTGAAGTTGAGATAAAGGGGGGATGGCCAAAGGCTTCGGTTCAAAATGCAGATATTACTCTGTCATGTATTCTCAGTTAAGCTGTTCTTGTTCATGCTGTTACTCTATTAAACAGACTGAGTCTCAATGGTCTGATATGATTTTTGTTTTTGCTGTGTGCTGTTTTCTCAGTTATGAGTGACAGAGGAGTTTTGTCTGCAGACACTTCAGCTTAAAAGGGGCAAGGTGTTGACAGGCAGCTCTTTGTGTGCGGTCCCTTTGCTCTGGCGTTCAGTCTATTTGATCTGACAAGGCATGATGCAAGAGTTGTCTGCTTTCTAGGTTGTGAAGGTGTTGGTAGCCCTATACCCTAGAAGACATTACTATCAAAGTCAGTATTCTGTTATTAGAGGTGCAGGAATTTTGTCATAATGGCCAGATGGCTGTGCATGGTCACTGAATTACAGATTTTACAATGTACTTGAAAGTCCTGTCTGTGGTTGATATAAAAATAGGGGAAGCACTGAAAGCTGACAGACTTTCTTCACAAATTCTAATATAATTTTCACCAAAAGTCCATCAATTATTTCTCATACAAGCTTCTTAACAAATAAATTCTTTACAGTAGCCCTTACAAAAAAGGGATGAACAGTCTACTAAGAAAACATGGCTGTGGGAACCTTTCTAAGAGGAAGCATGAACATTCTTCTTTCAGTCATAGATTCTTCTATATTTTAATAATGTGTACTTATTTTTTGAAGAAATGTGAGGAACACTATTCCTGCATGATGTTCCATTTCCCACTTAAGTATGTGATCATCATCACATAGAGCTTTTCTCTTGAGGCTTATACAATCAAGAATGTAAGGATTACACAGAGTGTATCATGTACGTTGTACTACTTCCTGACAGTCTAAAATATCACAGAGCACAATAGTAGTGCTTCTCTTAGAATGACTGCTGACTTTCTTTTGTCAGACCCACGAAGATAAATCACATAAGCTTCTTAAAGTTGGAATAATAATCTTTGGTGATTAAAACAGCTGATGAAAGCTTTAGAAGTTGGCTTGCTGCCACATGCTGATTTCCTGTCATGCCAGGTAATGTTGTTTGACCAGTTACTAGTGAAGTTTCCTTCTCAGAACCTTGCTTTTTTTTATTTTTTTCTGAAATAACAAGCCTCAAAGCTCCAAATTTAATGAACCTATTAGCTATTCAATCCCTTCTTAGCTATTAATGCTTCCCTGCAATGGTAAATTTAATTTTAAATTGAACAAAATCCCGATTTGTTGGAAAGTTCTTAAAGCCAAAGTAATTGTCTCAAAGATTTAGAGCCAGAGCTTTACAGTAAACCTGCATTTCTGTAATATTCTTCATTGTCTGTGATAAAGCAGTACACAGTTATCAGTATCATTCTTACAGCATTATTGTACTTTGTAAGTCAAAGAATAGAAATTACTATTGATGTCAGTGCTGTATGGTTAATGTTGGTTAGTGGTGAAAGGCATGCATGTTTTCTGTGCTTGGATTCAGCATCATAATTAGGATCACGGATTTAACTATAAATATATATTATAAAAGATCTGGAGACTTTACATCCATTTCAGGAAAAATAGAGGAAAACAGAGGTTTTGAAATGAAACATGGAATAAAACATCTTTGGAGTAGCCCTTACATTACTTAGTTTCATATCTGCTTTACCTTATAAGCCTCATTCCTTCAAAATCTTTCAAGTATTAAAATAATTTTATTTGACAAAAGAAGTCAGGCTAAGGCTTTGAAAACCTCGGGGTGGGGCAAAAATATTCACACATGGACAATCCAAAATACACTTTGCACCCTCCAGTCACAGATGGAGACAAGGCTGCCAAAACTGAATGGGAAGTAACAGCAAAAGTATTTCATTATTTGCTTGATAACTGCACTGAGCTATTCAAAGCAAATTCTTATTCTGTAATCATCAGGTTTCAAAAACAGGATATCCATTAAAATAAGGGCAATTTCCATGCCTGTGTTTTAAGCACATAGAGTCAGTTTAACGGGAACTTACAGCTGGAGCTCTCTAACTTCAGGATAGAGCTTGAAGGAGAAATGCTTATCAAATTAGAGCTACTAACTGAGAAAATCCTTGAATGTTTAAATTTACATTCAGAGCTTTGGCCATAAATGCAGTTTTACTTTCAAGGGCATGAAAATGTAACAGCAGATCTGGCATTTAGCTACAAATGCTAATGGCAATGCTACCAATACTAATTTCAGTCTGAAAAGGTTTAATAGGGCCCTGGTTAGTTGAATTGACCATTTTGAGTTGCCACTGTTTGAGTGATTTACCAAATGCTTCACTCTCACTAATTGTAACTGCCAGTCAGACCCATCTGTTTTATGGCACATGCTGTAAAATATATAATTTACGCAATTGTAAATCTGTTTTATAAACATCATCTTTCAAATAATTGAGAAAAAGACTATAGGTGGCAATTCAGCTTTATCATACTACCAACTTCAGTGTTTTGGCTTTAACAGTCTGGCAGACTAGACGAACAAAAGTGGCTATGACCATGACCAGAAAAAAGAGAAGGCATAGAGAATTTGCAAGAAATCCCTGAACTCTTCCCTTCGGTCACAACAAATTTTCTGCTTATATTTTTTTTGGTTTGTACTAGCAGTTATGATCACTCATTTCGGCTATCTTCAGCACTTGATGAGTACTTGACAGTATGTTGCATGGAAAGTATGGAAAGAGCTGAGCCTTAATCGATAAAATGCGTATTTGGTTGATATAGTACAACTTCCATAAGAAATGGCAACTCCTACTTAGGAAAGAATGAAGATTCACCTGTATATTCTATATTCCTCTACAGCAAGCCATCAGTAAACATATTGATAATATGAAAAATTAAAAGGTCAGTAACATTAGGTTGGGAATATAGCATTTCTCAGTCTGTTTTAGCTAAATATTTTGTTACTAGATGTATCACAATAAGCAACACTGAATGTTAGGAATAACCTGGTATGGCAAAAAATAAATCTAGAAAGTGAAATCAAATTATCAAAAGTAGGCAGCTAAGATAACTTGAGGCATGAGGACTTGTGCAGGACAATGAAGCAAGGAAAAAGAAGCCAAGAGGTTTAGTTTATTGCCAGAAGAGTTTGAACAGAAAGGGAAAGAAGCTATGGGGTTGTCAGTGATTAATCTCTACTGAAAGAAAATGTGGATGTTAAAACCAGAAGAAATATAAATTAGCTCAAGATGACCCTTAACAGCTATTTTTAGTGATCATGTGGCATTAGAAATGGATACAAAATATCTGGATTTAATGTTATAGAGCTGTCTATTGTTAAAAAACTTTAAGAACAGGTCATCTCTAAGTGAAAACATTTTATTTAACACAAAATTTCTCTGGACTAAGAGCAGTTATGGCTGTCTAGAATAGATCCACAATTCATAAGATCACTTATAGCATTCTTCGTTAATTTTTATATTACAGATATTATCTTTTCCAAAATGCATTTGAACTTAAAATATGCTGGGTTTAAAATAACAGATTTATACGGAGAAATGTTTTTGGAGCTGGCTTTGCTCTGTTTTTGTATAAGCTGAGTGATAAGCTTGTACTCTTATTTATCCTGCTATCTAAGTACATTAAATAAGTGGCTTGCCAAGAATTGCTGAGCCCTATTGTGCTGCCAATTCAGTAAATCAAAATTCAGCTAGAATTCGTGCCATAAGTTAACTACTTTGTTTCATTGATGAAAAGGAGCTGCTATGACAATGTTTAGCTTCCCTTTTAGGTTTCTCATGAGAGTCCTAGGTCTATGCCCTAAGCTGCGTGTAGATATTCTTTCTTCTCTTTCTGCCTTTGTGCCTGGGTCATATTTTCCATGTAACTTGCTTCTGGGTCTAGCCATTGTCACAGAGGAGGTATGGCAAAGACAGGAGGAATCACTTGCTCCTGGTGGTTTCTTCCTCTGGCAGATGTGTTTGGATTTGAAGGAAGACACAGAACCATTGGAGGAGGTGAAGGAGAGAGCAGATTCTGTGTTTATGCCCTTTTAAGTAGTTTCTTTTCTCTCCATCCTGAGCAGTAAAAAATTATCCCTCATTTGGGAATTACTATCCATTCTGTTCTGCTCTTTGAAATACCCCTTGGTAATTTGGGTCACCTGTCCTGGCTATGCTTCTTCATGGCTTCTTGGGCACCTCCTCAGAGCATGAGACACTTGGAAGTCCTTGACTTGTATAAACACTACTTGGCAACAACTGAAACATCAATGTGTTATCAATATTTTTTTCATCCTAAACCCAAAACACAACCCTTTGCCAGATTCTAGAAAGAAAATTAACTCAATCCTGGCCAAAACCAGGACATGATGAAGCCACGTTCTTGAGCTAAAAAACCAGACTTAGCCAAATCTTCATCTGAATGTCTGGCCACCTGCCCTTTCTGAAATCCACAACGTATTTGTTTCCCACAACATGTTATCAACAAATCTCCCTTCCTTTTCTGTTTTCTCTTTTTCTCCTTCTCATAAGGAAAAAATCTACTTACCAGGTTTTGAGGGGTGACTTATTTTTGAAAACTGGACCCCAGTTGCTGAGACTCCTACATCTCTAGAAAGGCTTTTGTGTGATTATTTTTCCATGCAATATTTGAAAGTCCATTTTGCTCCAGGGAATTTGATCCAACACACATCGACCTTTCTCTCATGATTGGACTTTAACATAAATAGGAGTTGCAATGTCTGGTGAATTAAGATATCCACAATTCTCTGGAAGATATGACGCAATTTGCTATAGGAACTATGAAAAAATTATAACCTAAAGGCTTTTTCTTGGCATGTAACTAAACTGTGTTATCTAGCTATGGCTCTTCATGAGTAGAGTGGAGAGAAAAGAGCATCTAAGATTGTCAGCTTAACAATGATCTCAGTCCAAATTCCAAACATATATTACCATTATTTTTCTTATTAATTTTTCCAAATCCCACTTGTTCAGAATTGCTTGCTTTTGAACTGGAATCCCAGGATCAAAAATTAGGAAATTTGGGTTCTAATTTCCAAAGTATAACACTCAGAAAATGAGAATTCTGAGGAGCTCTGTGGAGAAGCACTTGGGGTGCTGGTGAATGAAAAACAGGACATGAGCTGGTTGTGTGCACTCACCAGCCCAGGGAGCCAGCCTTACCCTGGGCTGCATCAGGAGCATGGCCAGCAGGCTGTGAGGGATTCTCCCTCTCTGCTCTGGAGTCCTGTTTGTGCAGGTCCAGAGGAGGGCCATGAAGGTGATTGAAGGGCAGGAGGCACCCCTTGGAGAAAGAGAAGGCTTTGGGAAAACCTTGATTATGGCCTTTTAGTACTTAAAGAAACTATTAAGTAGTTTAAGTACTTATAAAAAATGATTTAGTACTTATAAGAAATGATTTTAGGATGGCCTGTTACAATAGGTCAAGGGGTGATGCTTTTAAACTAAAAATAGGGATGATAAGACTAGATACAAGGAAGAAGACTTGTATAATGAGAGTGATGAAGCCATGAAACAGTTTGCCTAGAGGTGCTGAGTTCTTGGAAAGATTCACGGTCAGCTTGGATGAGGTTTGGAACAACCTGATCTACTTGAAGATGTCCCTGGTCATTACAGATGAGTTGGACTTAGTGACCTTCCAATGTACCCTCTGACCCACACTATCCTATGACTGATCTAACATGTGTATGCTTCAGATATTACAAGTAAGCTAAAATTAATTTGGTAAAACTCTCTGACATATGGAGAGCTTTACTATTTCTGGCTTATGAACCTATAAATACAAATGGTTTAAAAATTAATAATAAAACAGCCTGCTTTAATATTTTGCAGTGACAAATCCTGTTAGAAGCAACAGAGTATGAAGAGTTTATCATGCAGCTAATATTCAGAGTAACATGAATAAAATAAAATTCAAGTTAGATACTCACAGGGAATCTGGCACAAGCAGTACACAACCTCTACTGCCTTTATATCTCTTATTCTGCTTCTTCAAGTGAAAAACTTCTTCATTTCCTGGGGCAGTGCAGTCCTCTAATCTGGTATTTTACCCATTCGCTGGCCCTACATTTGTATAGCAACTGTACATTCCTTGGAGCAGGGCTTTCTTCTTCCATTTTTTTTTAATTTCATGTATACCCTTGTTGTGTATTATTACTAGTATACAGGTGTCTAAGAATTCACACAGGTGATATTTCAAAAGGAATAAGAACAATATGCACAGAGGTTCTTCCCACATGAAGTTACTGTTGTTTTGTCAATAGAATGTAAGTATTAAATAGTCGACATAGACTTTCAAAAAAACCAAAAGGCCACACCTTTTCTGAAGTAAGATTAATGTGCTGCAAGAATAAAAGAACTGATCACAATCTCTGAAAGCCTACCATGTTAGGTGTTGGCATCACAGTGAAATGAAGGAACTTGGATCGCATTCTCTATCAAAGTTTGAGTCTGGCTCTTAGAAGCCAACTGTGCAAGAGGCCTCTGTGTGTAGTTATGATTTTTAATCCTGTATCCTTTTAAGTTTCTGTCTATCACTGCTGTCTTCTGTCTATCACTGCTGTCTTATATGATATCAGTGCTTATGCTCCAGATGTTCTAGATGTTTGCTAGCAAACTGAGGCTGAATATAGTGCACCTGCCTTTTTAGTTTCAGAAGCCACATTAAAAATGGGAACCAGGAGAGAAAGGTGTCACAATAGCTTACTAATGTTACTATCTGAATAGGTTGCTGCCCCTTTTTTTTGGGGGGGGGGGGAATTCTTATTATCCAGTATTACTTGAATAGGAAAAGGAGGAGATGATTTTGCTGGTATTTTTTTATTTTTTAAACAATACTTAACATCTGTCTTATTTTCACCTGTGAAATATTTTGGCCTTTTATGGTTATTAGTATTAGTGCAAACAATGCTCTGATTGATAATCATTGATGTTTTAGGGAGACAGACTTAAAATCTGCACTGCCCAGCCCCTACCAGAACCTGTGGACCTATTAGGGGCTGGGCAGCCCTTACCTGAGCCAAGGGCAGATCTGTGTCTTCTCTTTCTCTTGTCCTGCTCATCCTGAATGGTTTTTCTGGTCTGATCTTGGGCCTTGCCTGTATATTTGATAGTCACAACCCATACCCTGCTCAGGTCCTGGGACTGTGTCCTGACAGTGAGGGCACTGTCCTGCCCTTCTTCAGTGGCCTTTTCTTGTAGGAACAGCTCCATTCTTGCTACATCTAGCATGGCATATGATAATGTATCTACAATTGTATCTTATTATTCTAGAAGGATATGTAATTACTAAGTAAGAGTGCTGAAAAAATACTCCCCTATCCATCAAGTGTTACATATTTGCTCACATTTTATAGGTGATATTAAAAGCGCCTAAATTGTGGTGGTTTAAATATTGAGTCAAAGTTTCATAAAAAATTAGATTAAATTTCAGTGCATTTCCTTATTTTGCCTGTGTCAGCAGGAGTGTGGATGGGCTGTTTTTCTTGCTTCAACCTGTAAGTGATGCAAAGGGGAAATATAAATTGTGGCTTCTTAGACCAGTTACCTTAGTTTATGTGTTTTAAAGGTGTTGGGGCAGAAAATATGAGAGTCCAGTCTTGGTTCCACCCTTTTGTAATGTGATGGAGTCCTTATTCTTATGCCACAGAACATATGGTTGGTGGTAATAGAAGCAAAATGCTGACTGGTAAAGTAATAGAGGAAACAGAATTAATTAAAAACTGCTTTCTAGAAGGATGATACTTGGAATAAGTAATTGCTTTGACTTCTAAGTCAGATTTCATTGCAAATTTCATTATCCTAGTTAGTGAATAATTTAAAAAATATAACCATCTTCCCATGTTTTGTGAATGGGTTGAAGTAGCCGAGCAACTTTTTACTGGGACTTATGGCAGTAAGGGGATTTGAGAATTTTTCATGTTGGCACAGCAAATTCAGCACATTACTCGCAATTGGGTTTGAAATTACAGCCTTTTCACTTAGAGAGGAACTCTTTTAGCATACAGAACCTGTTGAAGTAGTGGATGTGAAATGAATCCTTCCTGTTCCACAATTCCTTCAGAAATAGTTAAATGTTTCTGCTGCACAGGCTCTGAGGCTCCTGAAAGAGGACATCTCACAGTGTTTCTATCTGTATCCAACACAGGGAATAGAGGCCAGCTGTCCAATCTTTCCATCATCACTGCCATCACTCACATTCCGAGATGAAACAAAACTAGAACAACGAAGAACAAGTATAAAAGGCTTGAACTGCATTTGAGACTTATGTCAAAAATGTTTCAGTCCTCAGGTAATTTGCTCAGTTCTGGCTCTTTTCGTATTTACTTCAAAGCTTCAGTGAAAATGAAAGGATAGAAAATGGCATTATAGGTTTTACAGATGGCTGTAGTCACATTCTTGGTGACTCGATCTGGCCTTGTTGAAGGGTGCCTTCCCCTTAAAAGTCCAGAGCTGTCTACACATCATGAGGAAATGTCTTGCATCAGGGCAAGTCGAGGATACAACAGATCTACTATATCATGGGTTTATATCTGTTTTCCTCTGCTCCACCTCACTGCAGATTAATGTAAAATCAGTGAATTAAATTGGTTTACCTAAAGGTATCATGCAGTCTTACCAGAAAATATTTTAAATGATAAAAAAAAAGGTCATGCAAAAACTTAAAATCAGATAAAAAAATCATATAACTTGCAGTATGCATTAAATTCAAGTTTCATGTTTTCTGTGTTTGTGTCAGTACTGTTAGTTTGTACGAGACAAATTTTTCCTAACATAGTAGCAAGCCCTGTCTAAGCATGTAATTGGGTTTTTAAGAGCATTTGAATTGCAATATTCTGACATGAGATCACAAATATGAAATGCAGAAAAAGAAAACCCAGAATCTACACTTCCTACTGGCAATGTCAGGTAAACTTGTATCAAGACTTTTACCTCGTTCAGTACAGAGTAGAAATCTGTTTCATTTTCCTTGGTCTCATTTTTCATTTGTCTCTATTTCATAGTCAGCAAGAATGGGATACTTACCTGATTCAATGCTACTTTGTTGTATATAAGCTGCCTTATTTAGCTCTCTTGCATATCTTTCTGGTACTGCCTGTAGCAGCTAAATGGTGGCCAAACACTGAGTTGTATAAGGAAATGCTTTTTATTTTTTAAATCCCATTTTGGTTTAAAAGTTTATGGCTGTCCACACTCTAGAAGTTAGGTTAAAAGGGGCATTGATTAAAGTTCAAGTATTGCACTGTATCAATTTTTCTCTTACAGAATGTAAATTGGTTTTGCTGACTCTGCCACAATACATTTTATTTATAAACAACCTAAAATGCCTGTTCTTATCAAGGTAAATATTAAATAATTGAGTGATGTGAGCCGTAGGGGCTGCTTGTCACGGGAATCACTTGGTTAACATTTGTTCGACATACCTGCATCCTTTGTATCCATCACTTTGAACTGAAGGCAAAAATGAAACTGTCTCACTCTTGGACTAAGGTAGACAGTTTTTTCTTTTTTACTATCCCTAAGACAAATTAGGAATGTAGAAAAGCTTTCACTCAGAACAAAACGATGATTATAGCAGGTAACAGGACCTCACATTAATCAGTGTTTTCAAGAAAAGGCCTCGACCTGTGCCCTTTGTCTAGCCTAGTGGTAGGTGATGGTTTTTTGCCCCAGGTTCCTTTCAGTGTCAGGGCATTCTCTTTCTGTGTAATACACTCTCTTGGGAGAGTGTTTTCTCTTTCAGGCAGTCCTTCTGCATTGATCAAAACCCATCCAGAAAGCCACTGTAGAAATCTGAACTTATAATGACGTTCTTTTTATATTTTCTTACAATGAACAATGGCTCTCTCGATACTAATGGCAACAGTACATAGATGGAGGCAACAGTGCAAAGAGTTGGGGGTAAATAGCCATTATTTGCAAGACTTGCTGTTTCATGTCCTGGAAAAAAAAAGAAATCCTGTCTTCTGCAGCCAAATCTTTACTGCCTCTTGTTGAAAACATTCAAGGCCTTTTGCAAACCAATGCTGAGATGAGGAAAGATAAGCATGGATTAACATTTTTCTTCTTTTTGGAAGAAAACATTAGTGACAATTAGATGGCAAAAGATCTTAGTTATCCATTCCTCCTGAATAAGAAGAAAGAGCAAACATTCTGCTGGATAATCTTTTCTTGGTTTGCTGGCCTTGACCTTTAAATCAATTATCCCCCAAATACCAGGCTCCAGAGTAAATGACGCGACCTGAATGTGGCCTCCATTGAATAAAAAGACTCCCTCTGCTGCCTGAAACACACACTCACCAGATGAAACAGAAGGCTTAAAGTCTGTTGGTGATGCTTGCTTTTTTTTGGTTTTGTTGTTGTTTTTTTTTTTTTTGTTTTGTTTTTGTTTTTGGGTTTTTTTTTGGCTGGGGTTTTTTCTTTGTTTCATTTGGGGTTTATTTGTGTCTCAGTCTTCCTTCCTCTTGCATGGAGCAGCTCCTTCTAAGAGCATGTTTTCAGGTGTATCCCTCAAAATATTTTTCACCTGTCTCTCTTGTTTATCTTCCGCTGTTTTCACCCCCACAGTCCTCTAAAGGCCTTTGCCTCATTTATTTTCTTACAGGTGTCTTTTCTTTCTACTCTTACATGTCTCCTGCCCCTGTGGACGTCACTTTTATTAATAAGT